>CM060613.1:44624557-45224557 GCA_030578255.1 Tiaroga cobitis | reverse complement strand
CCGCAGACTGCAAGTGACTAGCAGAATATCAGCTGGAAGCAGCAAAGTCACCACAAAAACACGTTAAGATGATTTCAGAGCATAATATAGCAATATATTGCGGTTCTTTTTACACTGCACAAAAACCCTGCTTAACGCAATCTTACAGCAACCATCGTGACATCGTCACTGGCCTTCATGCTGCCTTACTGTTTCCTAACCTTGTTTTTTTTTTCTGATACGTTGCGTTAATATATAACGTTATATATATCAGCTAATATAACTAGTAACGTTAGCTAATTAGCATCTTACCTGCTGCTTTCTCGTCGTTAGACTGATAGCACTCCTTTCACTGGTGACATTTCACTGGTGTGAGGCCACATAAATGTTACAACGCTGTCATTAAGTTGAAGTTATCACATTTTATTACATGGCTTGGTTGAATTCTAATGTAGAATGCGGTCTGTTATTTCTTGATAACAGCCCGCTGCCATGAAAAACAGAGCGTTGCCATGGACGACACATAACATCGGCTCCATTAGCGCTCATATTTAACTGTAACGTTACCTTGACTTTGACAGGAAAAATACACATTGCACTTAATATTTTTCTAACATTAATGTAACTTACCTTGAACAGCATGGTGGGCGCGAGTCGGGGTTGTATTTTGACAGAACACGTTTGGTGTTGGCAAAATGGACGAGGGGAAGGTGTTGGTCGAGGAAGAAGCGCCTCCGCCGTTACTGGGCTTTTCTTTGTCTAAAACGTCCAGCGCCTGTCGCAGCAAAGATGCTAGCTCTGGCTTTGCCATTGTTAATATGCCAGCAAACGTGGATGGCAGAGCACGACACTTTGAAGAGGATGCTCTGCCAGTGTGCTCTTTAGCACTGGAGCTCCCTCTGCTGTCCATACAGTACCTCTGCGCACCGGCCATTTCAAACCCAGCCTCCAGTATTTGGGCCACGCCTCCTTATTTGCATACACTCCTCAAATCCTCAATCCTCAAATGCCCAATCCTAAATACCAAATTTCCAATCCTAAATCCCTAAATGCCCAATCCTAAATCCTAAATGGCTAAATTAATAAATACCCAATCCTAAATACTAAATTCCCAATCCTAAATCCCTAAATGCCCAATCCTAAATCCTAAATGGCTAAATGACCAAATGCCCAATCCTAAATACCAAATGCCCTATCCTAAATAACAAATGCCCAATCCTAAATACAAAATTCATTTTCGACTTAGACTTTTAGTTTTCGACTTAGACTTTTAGTTTTCGTTTAAGACTTTTACTTTTAGACTTTTAGTTTTCAATCTGACCCAAAAATCCCTCCATACTCATTGAGCCCTTTCTCTTCCCCTCCTAAAGCTGAGCTTTTTTTTTTATTTACTAAAGGCTACAATTTGTATCTGGTCTATTTTCAATATGTACACATTCATTATTAATCCTGTACCTAACAGGATGAAAACGGCTTTGTTAATGTTTTTTGTCCACTCACAATGACAGTAAACGAATGATTACATTAGGCTGACGTTACATGCCTAATTTCAGTTCAAAAGGGCGAAATTAGACAAAACTATATTAGTTTTCCTGATTATTTTTTGTCATTCGTTTAACTTTAATGACTTCAAAAAACTGTCAAATATATAACGTTATAAGTTTCGCTACTTACATCTTATCTCGCACTTGCCCGTGCACTGAAGCGTCGAGTTGTGTTGCTAAAATTCGCGTTCAGCGTCTGCGAATGTAAAGCCCGCCTACTTTGATTTGATTGGTCATCTCAAATATTCTGACATTGACGAGCAGTGACAGACCAATGGGCTCAGATGAACACACACACACACTTTCCTCTCTTTTTGACACGCTCTCTCCTCGGCGCCACTGCGGATTTAAGATGGAGAACGCGCTGAATCTGATTAAAACAAGACTGAAGCGAACATGAATTTGTGTAGGATATTAATCACAAATTTTTAGGGAGGCTAGGCATAAATTTAGGGGGGCTGAAGTCCCCCCAAAAAGGGCCTAGTGACGCCCCTGGATGGAACGTAGTTAAAACAAAGAAAAGGAAGAAATGCCGTGAGTTAATTTCAGATTTGGAAAGTGACAAGGGAAGTCAACTGGCTCAAGGACAGAAGAAGGCGTTTAAAGTAATGCTAAAGTTTGCTTCTGACTCTGTGAGTAACATCAACCCTTTGAGACTTACAAAAGCAATCAAAGAAAGTGTAGGGATTGTAGAGAATGTAAAAACTTTGAAGGATGGAAGACTGTTGTTATTTTGTAAAGATAGTAGTCAACAAAAAGCAGCTCTGGGAATTAAATCAATGATCGGACATAAAGTAGAATGCTTCATTCCAGAAGAGAGAAATTGGATTAGAGGTGTAATATCCGGAATTCCTTTGAATGTTTCAGATGAGACGATCAAAAGAAATGTAAAAGGGCAGCAGTTAAGGAAGTAAGACGCTTGAAGTGTTTCAGAAATAATGAGAAAACGGACAGTCTTTCAATTATGTTGGTTTTTGATGAGGTCAAATTACCAGAAAGAGTTTTTTTGGGATTTGTCAGTTATGCAGTCAGATTATACATCCCTCCTCCAGTAAGGTGTTTCAAATGCCAAAAATACGGGCATGTGGCTGCTGTATTTAGAGGCAAACAAAGATGTGCAAGATGTGGAGGCGATCATGAGTATGGTAAATGTGGACAAAGTAAAACCCCAAAATGCTGTAATTGTGGGGGAGAGCACAGTGCAGCTTATGGAGGTTGTAAAGTAAGGAAAGATGCAATTAAGGTTCAAAATGTGAGAATGGAAGAAGGAATAACATTTGCTCAAGCACTTAAAAAAGTAAAACAAACCCCTAAAGTAGTCATGGTAGAGGAATCCCCTGTTAGGGTACAATCACAACCAAGTAAGATGCCAACACCAAGGGAAAAAATTGAATTGATTGAAGACAAAGTCTCATTCATAGCGTTTGTAGCAGAAGTGGTGAATTGTTCAGCGCAGACTGAAAGTAGATCAGAAAGGATTAAGATAATCATTAGAGCTGCAGAAAAATATTTGGAACTGAGGAACATATCTGTTGACATGATAAATGAAAGACTGGTGTTACAAGTAACAAACAGTCAGACAGCATGTGGGGGCTCATAATGGTTTTTGTAATCTTGCAGTGGAATGCAAGAAGTTTAATTGCAAATGGGCAAGAATTTAAGCATTTTATAGCAAATTGTGATGTGTACCCAGATATTATTTGTGTTCAGGAAACATGGCTTAAGCCACAGTTCAATTTTCTGATTAGTGGATATGAGACAATTAGGAAAGACAGAATTAAAGGAAATGGTGGTGGAGTAGCAACTTTTATTAAACAAGGTATAGGGTTTAGGAAAATTGTGGATAATAATGAATTTGAGGCTGTGGTCGTGGAAGTGTGGTAAGGAAATCAGAGTATTAGGGTAATTAATTTTTATAACCCATGTGACAAGCTAACTAAGGAAATGATGGAAAACATTGGAGGAATTGCCGACTTTAAAAGGGTGTGGTGTGGTGATTTTAATGCACACAGCACTTTATGGGGGAGTTTTAATACTGATTATAATGGATTGATCATAGAAGATATGCTGGACTGGGGAGAGCTAGTATGCATTAATGACGGAAGCTACACAGGAGTTAATCTTTCTAAATGCAAATATTCTGTGTTAGATTTGACAATAGTATCAGAAAATTTAGCTTGTAGGTGTGATTGGAAAGTATTGAATGAAAGTACTATTGGTAGTGATCATTTTCCTGTTTGTAGTACAATTGGAGTAGAATTATTAAAAACAGTCTTGGAAAGAATTCCTAGGTGGAATTTTAAATCAGGGGATTGGGAGTTGTATTTAGAGATATGTCATGATAAATTGAAATGAATGATAATGGTGAGGAAGATATGGATGTTTTAAATTAAAAAATTAGTGAGGTTCTTACCCAGAGGAAAAGAAAATCTGAAAAGAGATCTCCAAAATGTTTCATTTATTTCTCCTAGACAACTTTGAGATCCATATGACACCAAACTGAGACAAAGGTTTATTTCTCCTGTGTCTCAGGCTTTTCTCTGGAGCAATAAGATGCACTAAATCTCAATTTAGTCTCCTTTTAAGTTTCAGAAGAGATCTCAACAAGCTCTAATATAATGCTCAGAGTTTCTCAACTTCTGTGTCTCTTTGTGATCTCAGACAGAGAAATCAGAGAGTTCTCTCCATGAACTCAATATACTCTCATCCCAGCTTCAATTCATGCATCTCATGCTAAACTCAGATAGAGCAAAGGAAGTGATTTCCACAAGTGCTCATTGAATTCCCAGACTTGGATCACTGTCTTGGTTGTTTCATATGATTAATCCACATGATTTTTTTTTATATAATGTATTACTGTATGAATAAATGAATTGTAAATCTTTTATTTTAGGCTGCAAAGACCCTCTTCTTTTATATTATTTTCTATAAATGATTTGAAATATTTCACTGCACGTAATTCAGTAAAATAATTGTATTAACCACACAAAACACATTGTAAAATAAAAACAGTAATTTATTGGTAACTTGAGAGCAAAGAAATCACAATTTTAACATTTCAGATGTATCAAAGTTTAACTGCCAAAAACTCATATCATTAATAAATGAAATGTTGTATATTCAGATGCATCTTCTCATGTTAGCCCCAAAGTGACCTTTTTGTATGATAATAGATTTGCCCATATAAAACAGATGGCATCAAAGTATAAACTATTTGTCCATCAACATATTTTACATTTTCAGTAAGGATTTTCAACTAGTTGGAAAAATCATGCGCTCTTCTGTTCAAAATAAGATCATATCTTTGACTTTATAATATCTTTAGTCCCTTTCAAGTTTGTTAGGGAAATGTGCAGCAAACACAATACCAAGCATTGAGGACAAATCAATGAACATCAACTTGCCCAAAATACTTTCAAGTCCTACCACTGTCTTTCTCACAGGAACTTCCAGGAGGCCAACAATATGGAAACACGTTCCACCTGTCAAAGTATCTTGTAGAAGATTTATGCTTGCAACCAGGATGTCTTTCGAAAGAGTAGGGGTGTAACCCCGTCATCCTGGCCAAATTTGCCCAGTGGCCTCTGTCCATCATGGCCTCCTAATCATCCCCATATATACTAATTGGCTTCATCACTCTGTCTCCTCTCCACCAGTAAGCTGGTGTGCAGTGGGCGTTCTGGCGCAATATGGCTGCCGTCGCATCAGCCAGGTGGATGCTGCACATTGGTGGTGGTTGAGGAGATTCCCCCCTCTATGTGAAGCGCTTTGAGTGTCCAGAAAGGCGCTATATAAATGTAATGAATTATTATTATTATTATTAACTGCAAATTCATTCAAAAATGCAAGTTTTATCTCATTCTGACCTTCATTGGGTTCTTTGTAGGAACACAATAATTTAATCTGTCCATATTTGATCTGTGCACCATCACAAAATAACACTGTGTAATTGTTTCGTCTTTTGGTTTTGACATACTGCTGGGAAGTGTAAATTATTTTCCCTATTTGAGCTCTGTTATATGCCTTGACGACATTACTATGTAAAGCCTGACCAAGAAACTGTTCCAGAAGAAAAATATCATCAGTTTCAAGACATCTATTGAATGATGCCCCTAACATGGCCACAATATTGACACCATTACTTAGTTGATAACTGCTATTTGTCATTCTGGCCAAAAACTCAGTAGTTACTATGTTCAGCTTTATGTTTTGTGTGATGCTAGGGAGAGATTGTATAGTCTTTACAGCATTTACCATTTGGGCAGGTATATTCTGGGTTCCATGTATAAGACGGAGCAAGTACCCATTTTTGTCTTCAAAGTGAAAGCAAGAGTGTGTCCACAGAGGTCCAAGAGCTCTCACACTATCAGCTAAATGGACAAGTAAATGCAAATTGGCTGTCATGTATCGCTCACCATAGAGTCCACTCATTTGAGAACAGAAATTCCAGAGTAGTTTCTCAGCATGATCTATTTGAGCAGGGGTTATTGACTCCATCAGAAGAATAAAGATTGCTTCACTAAGGAGCAGGAAATGGTTGTAGTACAGTCCTGCAAGAATCCCCCGGAATACAACTGGCCCGAAAAACAGCAAAATGTACCGATACTCAGGTGCTTTAAAGAACATCCTGTGAGAAGACACAGAACGAGGGAATCGAATCATATATGGTGGCCTTATTTCTTTGAGACGTTTGTCAACTTCTTTGATTGATCTGACCATACTGAATGCACATCGAGAGAACTTCAATAGACGCATTGAAACATCAATAGACGCATTACTCCCAGTAGTACAGAATGCATGTAGTCTATACCTGTGCCCAAGACCAAATCATAGCTTGTTAGTCTGCTGAGAAACGTAGGTCCCTTCACCCCACGAACAACGCTGTTGGAATCATAGGCCATCTTAGCATAATCTACAAACCCCTTGTGAGTACGAGGCGGGCCTTTTGGATCTGTCTTCTGGAAAGGAAAGGCATGGACATGACCTCTCTCTCCAGTCTTCACTGTTTGACCTGGCTGTTCACACTTTAGACACCCAAAATGTCCATTGAATTGAACAGTATTAAGTACCAAAGCTTTTGCAGGCAAATCGCAGGTTCCTGCAATGGTAAAGGCTTTGCATATGAAAGGTTCTTGAGCTCCTGCAAACTGAAGAGAAATTCCTTCTCTTTCAATTTTGTTCAGAGTGCCACACAGTGGTTCAAGGAATGTCAACATTGACGGCTTTGAATCCCCAAACCAAACACCTGCAAATATCATGTTTTCTCGTTTCGTGCGTTCAACAAAATTTAACTCGTTTATGACACAATAAAAAGGCCAAACAGAAAACTTCGAGGACTTAAAAATAGGTATGCCGTCTGTGTTCCACATTAACGAAATGTTTCTGGAATCACTGAGAGGCCCATTGCAAGTAGTAAATTTCTGATAGGGTTTTCCGTCATATATTTCTTCAATACTGTCATGACACTTTTTATGTCTATTAAACCTGAACTTAAGTTTTTCTTCAAAACCTTCCTGAGCAAACAATCTCTTCAGTTGTGCTTCAATGGGAACCTCAATGAAATAGGAGGTTGACCCCTCCATCAACACATTGGCTTCACAGGTTTTACACTGGGTGTCTGTACTCTCAACAATCATGAAGCATGAGCTACAACATTTGTGCAAAAGCAGAGAGGAGGGATCATCAAAAAACTGTTTAAATTTGTGTAAATTTTTAAGACACTCAGTCTGTGTATCAGAGGGGCAGTGCAGAGATATTAATGTAAGCAAATCACTGAGAGCTTTTCCTGTTATTTTGTGTCTGTTTGCAAGAGTCATTATGAGGAGAAGACTCTCTGCAACAGAAATTGGTGCATTTCTGTACAGTGGATGATCTACAGTGTTTGTAGAGCTTTCGAGTTCTGTTCCCTCCTCTTGGTTAAGCTCAAAACTGTCTTCAAATGATAGGTCATCATCAATTGAAAAGTCTTCATCAAATAACGCATTGTCATCTAAAGTCCCTTCTTCAACAAATTCAGGTAGGTGCTCAGGAAATGTATCCATGTAAATAGGCTGTTTAGGCTCTGATTCAACATTAAGACCAGAGTGATGCATCTCACTTGTGTGTCCATAGCCACACATTGCCTCACATTCACCCATTCACTCACTCATTCATACACCGACGGCGGTGTCAGCCATGCAAGGCGCCATCCAGCTCGTCGGGAGCAGCTGGGGTTAGGTGTCTTGCTCATGGACACCTCGACACTTGGTCAGGTGGAACCGGGGATTGAACCACCAACCTTCTGGTTTGTAGACAACCTACATGAACCACTGAGCCACTGCCGCCCCGTTAATTAAATATATAAAATTATATAAAATTATTGAGGAACATTGTCAGAACAAATGGAGCTGATGAAATGTAGCTGAGTAAAGAACATAGCAGCTAAATGTTTTTTATTTATTTATAAATTACCTGAAAGTCACACTTCAGTAAAAGGGAAGTTGTTAAAATATGACTTTGGTAAAAGCTAGTTACCCACATGAAAAAGACTTTAGTAGAATAATTAAAGTAACACCAGGGAACTTTTGCTCTCGGGGTGGGGTCCCCCTACAGTTGGGAAACGTCTCGGTTACGTATGTAACCCTCGTTCCCTGAGTACAGGGAACGGAGACGTGTCGTCGGGGGAGTTCCCTGACGAATTGGGATCACGCTAGGGACCCAATTGCCTTCGAGAGAATTAAAACGAGCCAATGGAATTGGCATGCAAGATTTGCATTCCGCAGCCCGCCTACCAGCGCGGGTATAAAAAGCGGATGTAAATATTGCGTAATGCTTTTCGCTGAGGAGCCGAACAGTGTCCAGTCCCCCGCGAAGGTACAGCAACATGGCGAGGGGACGACACGTCTCCGTTCCCTGTACTCAGGGAACGAGGGTTACATACGTAACCGAGACGTTCCTTTTCGTCCTGGGAACTCCGACGTGTCGTCGGGGGAGTTCCCTGACGAATTGGGATCCCTAACAAAACGCCATGGTGCTGGCCCCTTCCAGCGCCCAGCTAAGCTACCCAAGCAGTTTCACAAATTACGGGAGCTAACAAGGGAATCACACTGCTGTTCCGCAAGACCCACACATTGGATTGGATAACACTGGGAAAGCGTGCCCAACCCGTAAACAGGGGAAGGGAACGCTGCGGAAGCCAGATGCCTGAAGAAGGCCTGGAATACACATATGTACTAGCCCAGGGGGATAGTGAAACATATGGCAGTCCCTGAGGTAGTCCCCTCCAAGGGGAGTGGGAGCGAACTCAACAGGGACGACAGAACGAGTCTGTCAAGGGGAAGACACGGCTGGACTGCACGTGGCATAATGGGTCACCGAAGAGACCACTGGACATAACACCCAGTCTACACAACAACTCCCTAAGAGGTAGTAGACCTGGCGCCGGCGGTCCGCCACGCCTGGCACCGAAGGGGTGATGGAGGAACTCACGAGGCTAACCAACGTAGGGCGCCAACGGAGCGAAAGACGCACGTATCCGGCTAAGGCACGGAGTGGCGTAGCAAGCCGACACAACCTATTCCCTCGCACCACTGGCCGTAGCGAGTACTCGGGAGGAAATAGGTTCCACACGTAGGCTATACAATCTAGCGAACGTGTTCGGTGTCGCCCAGCCCGCAGCTCTACGAATGTCTGTCAGCGAGGCACCTTGAGCCAACGCCCAGGAGGCGGCAACACCTCTCGTAGAGTGAGCACGCAACCTGGGAGGACAAGGCTCACCCGAAGCTTCATACGCTTGGGTGATAGCATCCACTAACCAGTGAGCTAACCTCTGCTTGGAGACGGCCTTCCCCTTCTGCTGGCCTCCGTAACAGACAAAGAGCTGATCTGAGGTCCTGAAGCTTTGCGTTCTGTCAGTGTAAACCCGCAGGGCGCGGACTGGACAGAGAAAAGCTAGGGCTGGGTCTGCCTCCTCCTGGGGCAGCGCTTGCAGGTTCACTACCTGATCCACGAAGGGAGTGGTAGGAACCTTGGGCACATATCCGGGCCGGGGTCTCAATATCACGCGAGAAGGCCCGGCCCGAACTCTAGGCACGATTCGTCGACCGAAAAAGCTTGCAGATCCCCGACCCTCTTAAAAGAGGCCAATGCCAACAGGAGCGCTGTCTTAATGGACAGGATATTCAGCTCGACTGTCAGCAAAGGCTCAAAGGGAGGACTTTGAAGAGCTCTCTACCAGAGCTAGGTCCCAAGAGGGTACAGAGTGCAAAACACGAGGTGGATTTAACCTCCTAGCACCCTTGAGGAATCTGATGATCAGGTCGTGCTTCCCCACGGACTTACCTTCTACTACATCGTGATGTGCGGCTATTACGGCAACATACACTTTGAGGGTGGAGGGAGACAGCCTTCGCTCCAACCCATCTTGTAGGAAGGAAAGCACGACTCTGATCGGGCAAGTTCGGGGGTCCTCCTGGTGGGAGGAACACCATTCGACGAATAGGTTCCACTTCAATGCATAGAGGCGCCTCGTAGAGGGAGCTCTAGCAGAAGTGATGGTGTTTACCACTGCCTGTGGTAGATCACCTAGAACCTCCGCGTCCCGTCCAGGGACCAGACATGGAGTTTCCAGAGGTCTGGACGCGGGTGCCATAGAGTGCCCCGTCTCTGAGAAAAGGAGGGGCTGTCGTGAGGAGCATGAGTTCCGTGAACCAAGTCCTGGTGGGCCAATATGGCGCCACTAACAGGACCTGCTCCTCGTCCTCCCTGACCTTGCACAGAGTCTGTGCAAGAAGGCTCACTGGGGGAAACGCATACTTGCGCAGGTCCCGGGGCCAGCTGTGAGCCAGGGCGTCCGTGCCGAGGGTCCCCTCGGACAGGGAGTAAAACCACTGGCAATGGGTCGTGTCCGGAGAGGCAAACAGGTCTACCTGTGCGAGTCCGAAAACACTCCAGATCAGCTGAACCGCCTGGGGATGGAGTCGCCATTCTCCTGGCAGGGGAGGCAACCGTGAAAGCTCGCCTGCCACACGGTTGAGCTCCCCTGGAACATGAGTGGCGCGAAGCGACCTCAGATGCTTCTGACTCCATAGGAGGAGGTGGGAGGCGAGTCGCGACATGCGGCGGATGCGTAGACCACCTTGTCGGTTGATGTACGCAACGGTCGCAGTGCTGTCCGTACGGACCAGTACGTGCTTGTCTTTGAGGAGCCCCTTGAGGCGGCACAAAGGCAAGCGTACTGCTTGCAACTCTAGGCAGTTGATATGCCAATGCAGCTGGGGCCCCGTCCACAGACCCGAGACTGCATGCCCTTTGTACATGGCCCCCCACCCCATGGCAGAGACATCTGTGAAAACCACAGCATGCCTGGAAACCTGGACTAGGGGCTACTCCGGCCCGTAGAAACGCAGGATCCGACCACGGGGAGAAGGTTTGGCGACAGTGCGGGGTTACTTTGACCCGGAACGTGCCGCTCTGCCACGCCCACCTCGGGACTCGATCGTGAAGCCAGTGCTGGAGCGGTCTCATATGTAACAGGCCGAGCGGCGTTACTGCGGCTGCGGCTGCCATATGCCCCAGGAGCCTCTGAAATTGTTTCAGTGGGACCGCTGTCCTGCCTCGAAAAGACCTGAGGCAGGTGAGCACTGACTGGACGCGCTCCTCCGTGAGGCGCGCTGTCTGGGCGACCGAGTCCAACTCCATACCGAGATAAGAGATCCTCTGCACGGGGCAGAGTTTACTCTTGTCCCAGTTGACCTGAAGCCCCAACCGGCTGTGGTGCCGTAGCACCATGTCCCTGTGATCGCACAACACATCTCGCGAGAGAGCCAGAATGAGCCAGTCGTCGAGATAGTTGAGAATGCGAACGCCTTGTTCTCTCATGGGAACAATGGCCGCCTCCACGACTTTCGTGAAGACGCGGGGCGACAGGGCCAGCCCGAAGGGTAGGACTTTGTACTGATACGCTCGACCCTCGAAAGCAAACCGTAGAAATGGTCTGTGTCGAGGAAGAATCGAGACGTGAAAGTACGCGTCCTTCAGGTCGATCGCTGCAAACCAATCCTGGGGACGGATGCACTCAAAAATGCGCTTCTGCGTGAGCATTTTGAACGGGAGTTTGTGCAGGGCCCGATTCAAAACTCGCAGGTCCAGGATTGGTCGTAACCCACCGCCTTTCTTGGGTACAATGAAGTAGGGGCTGTAAAACCCGGACCTCATCTCGGCAGGAGGGACCGGCTCGATCGCGTCCTTCGCCAGCAGGACATTGATCTCTTTCCGCAGGACAGGGGCATCCACTGACCGCACACGGGTGAAGTGGATGCCCCTGAACCTGGGAGGCCGGCGTGCAAACTGAATTGCATAGCCGAACCGAATGGTGCGGATGAGCCATCGAGACGGACCCGGAAGCGCTAGCCAGGCTTCCAGGTACCGAGCCAATAAGCCCACCCGAACCACCGGCGTACCCGCGGAGGGGCAGCGAGGTGGAAGGCCGGGACCCGGCTCCAGTGGCAATGTAGCCACTGGAAGCGGGGTCTGGGCGGTCCACCGTGGGGCAGACGGCAGAGAGAGCTCATAGGCTTTCTGCTGCGGGCTGCCCGGTGGCGAAGGGAGGGGGAGAGACGAAGAACGAGGCCCTGACTCCTCGTGTCCTGGTCTCTGCGCCTCCGGGCCCAGCTGCAGACCGGAGCGACGCAGCCGAGGCTGCGTCACTGCTATCTGCAAGCTGGGGAGAGGGGAACGGGAGTGGTGCAGCTCGGGGGCGGCACGCACTGCCATTCTGACCCTCTCGGACGGAGGAAACTGGTCTTATTATACTGCCAGTCTCGCCCGTGAGGGGAAACGAGGAACGATGCCCGGGGGCATCGAGTCCTGGTTTCCCCTCACCCAGTGGGAGACGAGAGCGAGCAGGCCGTAGCCCTCACTGCCGTCTGAGCACTGGGGCCCGTGAACGACCCAGAGGAAGTGGACTGCTCAAACTTTGGGTACCGCTGATTACAGGATAACCAGCGGCAGAACAGAAACGAAATTCTCCACCCGGCCCTCCCCCGGGGGAAGGAGTGGTAATGACACGCACTCCCAAAGAGCAGAACGTCACATACTCTGGGTCGCTCCTCTCAGGGTTGTTTCCCTTCCCTTTGCCAGGGGAAAACAAACTCCGAGCGGGCTGGTTTCTGGACCACCAGTGTGGACATCGTCTAACCGAGGGCCAGCGCTGTGACTAATCACGGTCAGTCACTAAGCACAGCTCAACCCCGAGTTAGAATTACGCACGTGCAGTGGTAGTGAGAGAGGAAAAACTTCTGCAGATTTAGGCATGTTTGGCTTGCCACATTGGCACCAAAAATGCTTCCATACTGCCAAAATTCTTCACACACATCCAGGCACTTTAGAACAGCCCAGGAAAGTGTGGCCGTTAAGTCTGAATCTTCAGCATGAGAACACACCATTATAGTAGGAACTCAGCATCATATTCAGAGTATAACCGCCCTCTCTCCGATGTAGCGATCGACATCTGTCCTCCCTGGGGCCCCGAATGAAATGCCCGGTCCCTCATGAGAAGGACCAGAAACCCATTCGAAAGCCTCGACGGCACACGGCACGCTGAACTGCTCCAACCTTTACGTGAAAGGGGAGGCGAACAACGCGCCGACGTGGTCATGCACTCCTAAGAGAACATGAACCACCCACGAACGCAGTCTCAACACACTGATTAGGCATGTGAAACCGTGATCGTGGCCGTCAACCAGGCATGCAAGATAGTGAACGTGGCCATCGCTTCGATGACACACGGCACGCTGAACTGCTCCAACCTTTACGTGAAAGGGGAGGCGAACAACGTGCCGACGTGGTCATGCTCTCACAAGAAAGCATAAACCACCCACGAACACAATCTCAGCATGTTTGCGATGCGCTAGAGGAGTGAGTGGGTCGTGCTCACTGAAACCCTCAGATCACCAATGTTATTCGCCAAAGCAGCCCTCCCCTGGTGCACCAGAAGAGAAACTGGATCGGGAAATAAGCAAAGGGACTCACCTCATAGAGGCACGCGAGTCTTGATCTTGACCACGCATCTTGAGCGCCGAATGACGCGCGCTGGGTTGCCGTGACAACCCGCGCTGTCAGCCGGCGCTCGACGGCACACGGCACGCTGAACTGCTCCAACCTTTACGAGAAAGGGGAGGCGAACAACGTGCCGACGTGGTCATGCACTCCTAAGAGAACACGAACCACCCACGAACATAGTCTCACACACTGATTAGGCATGTGAAACAATGAACGTGGCCGTCAAATAAGGACAGGAAACGATCGCATCCAGAAACACACAAGTGAAACGTCATCCTGAAAAGGACGCGATCTTCACTCGTGTTGCTCTTTCAGAAGGGAAGAAAAAATACTCTTTAACGTGCCGAGGCACAGAGGAACCACCGCGGCAGACAGACGGGGAAACTGCAAGCCCGAGTGCTGCACTCACCACCCAATACCAGCCGTTAAATCAGCTTTTGTTTTTAAAGCCAGCTGGCCGCGGGAAGCGATGGTGACTCGAAGTGCCGTCACACCAGCAACAGAGGATCTTCTCTCTCCTTCCAAAGATGACTCGTTCTTCTCCTTTTTAAATTTAGCTTTCTCGAAGGACACAGCAGCTCAAAGAGACACACTGGAGGCTCCGAAGCTAAAAGCATTACGCAATATTTACATCCGCTTTTTATACCCGCGCTGGTAGGCGGGCTGCGGAATGCAAATCTTGCATGCCAATTCCATTGGCTCGTTTTAATTCTCTCGAAGGCAATTGGCTCCCTAGCGTGATCCCAATTCGTCAGGGAACTCCCCCGACGACACGTTGGAGTTCCCAGGACGAAAGGGAACAGTATTGTCCTCTAGACCTCTACTACTGTCGTAAACTCTGTCATCCTACATGCACGTGCATTTGTTGACAACCATGATAGCCCTGAACACTGTAGGAGGAGGTCACATGCAGGTGTTCTGCTTGCGTCGCGTGTGAAATGTCTTCATCGCAGGTACAGTGGCACATATTTCAGCATGTCATATGAATATAATTTCATGGGTTTTATTTTTTTTCTAACGACAAATGATCGCGATGATCACGTTTACAAGCCAGCGTCATTATAGTAGTCTATTGGTTACCGTTTTACTGAATCTATATGATACTTCAATGCAATGTTTGAGTGGTTGATAATAACCATATATCGTCAATATTATAATATCAAGCTACCATAAATGAATCTGCAAATTTTACAAATCGATTTGCATTATAGCTTGAGGCAAGACAAATAAACAAATATCACAGACATGTTAGGTATCCTAAAATATGATTTTGTACATCTTATATATTTACTTGCAAGAATGTAGCCCCTATCAAACTTGTGCACGCCGTTTAGACACAGGCTTTCGTTTGATTTTTTTTTTTTTTTTTGCCAAGTCCGCATAGGTCGGGCACCCCTCCTCCTCCTTCAGCTCACGCCAGCGAGAAAAGGCTGGCCCAATGTTAATCCTCGTTCTGCCTTTAACGCGATCACTTTCTCTTTTTCTCTTTTTGCTTTGCTCCGATAAAACCTTTGCTTTCTTGTTTTTATGTGCTGCTTCGGCCATGGCTATTACATTTGGCTCGCACGTCCGATTTTAAGGAAGTGGTGGTGGTGGTGGAAGTGACGTATATACCGTAAAGCAGTCGAATTTTGTAGTTCTCTTTGTTCACCGGTTACTACCCGAAACCCGAAGTTTAAAAGTACGATTAAAAACGCTACAGACCCCGTCAGGCTATGGCAGACGTGTCATTCAACCTATTGTAAGTCGATGTACCATCACAAGAGACTTGGAAATATATTATGAAGGTTGAAAAGTAACCTAGTGCTGCTTTAAAGTATATGATATCACAGTAAATGTACTTCAGTTTCAAAAGTGTAAGTAAATTACATAATATTTACATGTATGGGTTGGTTGATTATGTCCTAGCCAATTATCAGATTTGTTATTGACCTGAATCAGTTAAGTCATTCATGTAAATTAATCTAAAAATGTGCTGTTTTGACTCTGAAGCTTCATGTAGGCTAATCTGTAAAGCAAATGGAAACTATAGTTATCAGATAAATGTAGTGTAGTAAACATCAAAATATTATTTTTCCCTAAAATTTAGTGTAGTGAAAATATCAAGTGGCAAGTTAAGTACCAACACCTCAAATGGTACGTAGAACTTGGGTGAATATGCTTATATTCAATCACTGCAGATGACAATATAAAAACAATAAAATGTAAATTTCCCAACCTTTCTTCTGTATCTTTTGCAAGTATTTTGCTGGCTCTTCACCTTTCTCCTCCAGCGTGAGTTGTACTTCTGCGCCATTTTTTTTTTTTTTTAAATATATGTAGCTTCAACTGTATAATACACGCACACACAAACACACACACACACACACACACACACACACACACACACACACACACACACACACACACACACACACAATATAGAAGATGCTCTTCTTTGATGATGGTGGCAGTCTAATACACAGTGTTAAATAGTGTTACACTTACCCCCCCCTACTATCAAATGTATCAGTAACCTCTATGGAAGAGCAATATTGACTGGTGTTGGGGGCTGCAGGGAAAACAACCTGTGGTTGACAGAAAAAAAAGGAACAGATAGTTCATAAAAGGGCACAAAATATATTAAATGTATTCAGACTGAAAAGGATTACATTAAATGAATAATTATACACACGTGCAACCTTTCCTAAATAGAAATGGATTAACATAGAGTTGACTAAATTATGATCATAATGACAATTATCGCAGTTGTAACATTTATTAGCTGGTACATAATGTACAAGTGAAAATTCTTGGCATGTGACAATCACTTATTTTACTAACCATTTCATTATTAGGGTTTCATAAGGTTATTGTAGTAAATGAAAACAAAATTATATGACACTGAAATAATGGGCGTGTAACTATTTCAGTTAACTGAAATAAAAATAAAACTTGATTTTTTTAATGTAAAAAAAAATCAAGTACTAAAAGATAATGTGTTGTACATTTACAAAGCTCACAAAAACCTTAAATTACAAAGAAAACACAAAGTTTATTCTATTATTAAAAAGTCGCTGTATCCACTCACCGCTTATAGATGCTGCAACGCCACCTTTGTTTTCTTTTTTGAGCTTCAGTTGGCGCAAAAACACTGTGAACCTTGAACCTTGTAGATGATGCAGCCCCAACGTCAGCATTAGAAGAGGGCGCCATCACTCACAAATGCTGCATCGTCATTGGTTAATTCACAGTGGAGGGGCGCTGCTGAATCAACGAGGTTGATAAGGCGCGCGTTATTTAACGTATGAGTTGCAGGCATACGGAATGGAGGAAAAAAACAGTTGCAGGACTCAAAAGAAGGTAAGCAACATGTTTTTTTAAAACAGAATTTGGGTACATTTTAAATGGTGAGTGTATCCGGGTTCTGATACTCTCTGAAGAAACTGGTCGTATTTTGTAGCAAATAGTTGGCTTGCTAGGAAGGCCATGGTAATTAGCTCTCTGCAATAAACATCTTTATGTAAAAAAAATATATATATTTCTACATTCAGCGAGGCCTATACATTCTTAAAGTTACATAAATTGTGTATGATTGGAAAAAAATGATCTCGTGCACTGAGACCCCAATAATTAAACGTGTTGTACTTTTGTTTATTTTACAGAATGAGTGCAGCTAATACAAAACTGCCCAGAAGAGCGCGAAACCCTCCGAAAAAGATGAGTTTGTATAAACCAGACAGCACCCCCAGAGATAACCAAGATGGTAATTGAGTTATTTTACTATGCTACGGCTTAGCTAATTTTGTTAAGTATTAAAACTGGTTTAAGTGGTCATTTTTAACGTACTTTGGGCACTTTACTAACCAAAATATTCGTCAGTATTTGGTCTCCTGTAATTTTTATAAATACTGTATATTGGTAGCTGGCACAATATTGATTATAGCCTACAGGAATTTTTAATGGAATGTCATGAAAAAGGAGTGCAACTTATTTGTACATTTTAGTGACTGAATTTTGCGAATCATCTCAAAATTTAAGGGATAAAATAATTTGTATAGGAATTGCAGCTCAAAGTTCTTTACAAAAAAATATTCCTGCGCCATACTCTTCATAGACAATGTGTAAAATAAATAAAAAAATTGTGAAAGGGATTAAAAACATTGAAAAAATAGAATAGAGAGTGCATAAATCAAAGAGTTGCAGGAGCAAATACATTTGAAAGTGCTAAAAGAATAAAGTTAATCCTAGTTGAAGGCTAAATTGAAGAGGTAATTTTGTTGCTTTGCTAAGAGGGTTAGAAATAAGACAATAAAGATATAGTAGCATGTTTAAGTAAGATTGATTTTTAGCCTGCACTGATTTACTCACAATCTCCTTTTTGTTTACTTTGTGTTCATTTTCAGGACTTTTTGTATTTTTGAGCTTTGAAGATGGATACACAGCAAAGATTTTTAATCTCTGTGATGTTCTAAACAAAGATGATAAACCCATCGCTTGCTTAAGAGATCTGACACCAGGAGAAAAAGTACTTGCAAGATGGTCTGACAATAAGTTCTACAATGCTACAGTAGACTTCATTGGAACAGCTGACAAAACGGTGGATACCAAGAAGGCGACAAAGAAGGACATGAAAAAAAGAGATGCAGCTGCACAAAGATTCTACAACCTTCCATTCCTACCTCAAGCAGCCCAGTCCACCTCTGCACAGGATCACCCAAATACTGTGGACCAAAATGTCATTCAGCCTCCAACAACCTGGCCAGTGTACCAGCCTCCACCTACAGAGTCATTTCTACCTGTCCAGCCACAGCACCAGCATGCAACTGCCTGGCCACAGTACCAACTTCCAGTTTCCCAGTCATCACCAAATACGCCACAACATTACCAGCATTCACCAGTCCAGTCGCTCAACCAGTATGGAACTACTCTGTCTCCAATTCCACACAATTCCAGCCTTTCGCAGTATTCAAAGCATCACCAGCACTACCCACACCTTCAGACCAAACACAACAACAGCCTGTTTTGGCAGATTTGGATCAGCGAAGACAGCCACCAGCTCCTACAGCCAAAGAAAGCTTCCTCAAAATGTTGCACAGTCCTAATATGGAGAACCATGTTTCATTTCGCCTGAGTCAGCAGAAGCCAGATCATGGAAGCCATGCGAAGCATGCAAGACAGAGGTGGAAAAATTAGTAGAGGAAAAGGCCAAACTGCATGACGTGCTGTGTGGTATAAGAAAGTATGTTTTGTCTCTCTGTTGTAATTACTTGTTCTTTTAACACTTCTTTTTTTCTCTCACAGTTTTTCTAACACACCTAATATCTATTTAGAAGAGTTGTGTAAAAAAAAAAAACGTGAGTAATAATCTAGTGTATTAAATTGTGCAACATTAAATTGTAATTTTGTTTTTATATTGGTATATGTTTAAAGTTCTACTACATTGTCTTACTACTTTGGACATTGGGAGTTATTTTATGCTTAAGCTAAATCTTAAAAGCTTTAAACAATTTGGTAAAACTCTTATCCAATCATGAAAGCTTTTGGACTTTTTAAAAACTTGTCTTTTTTATTTTTACTTTATGAATGCTGCTGTGTCCCTGTAAGGTAATATACATCTTTTGTGTCACAGGTGGTGAGCACCTCGAGGCATTCAGAAGTTTTCTGGACAAAGTGGAACAGATCCAACCTCAGGCTGGTGTTTGGGCTCCAAAAGGCAGATCTCGGCAGCAGGAGCTATATCCAGGAAGTGGCCTCTTCTTGTCCTCGACTCACCTGGCTGCAATCCATGCAACCGCAAAGAAGGACTGCCTTCGCTTGTTCCATCTTCTTTTTGATGAATTCTTTACTGCAGAGGAGTGCCAGAATGCTGTGGCATTTGGGAAACGGAAAGGTGCCAGATGGGAAGAGAGTCCTGGATAAGTTCAAAGTCAATGTAATTCTAAGTAAGTATGTTGTGAAAATTCATAGGTAAAAAATGTGTGGGAACCCAATAAGAGGTGTTGGATAGCCATATATCACATAGCTACGTTAAATGTTATGATTGTTTCACTATCCTCACAGTTTTGCTGCATTTCCTTATGTGTGATCCATAGAGATATATTACAATGTGAATTTTGTCGGATCAGGATGAAAAAAGTTGTTAATACTGTTGTGGTAACTGCGGTTACTCAATGCAATCTGTAATTTGTGCTTTCTTTTCTTTTTTCTTGCAGCTTACGTCATGCGCTGTAGTACACTGGATGGTTGGACACCGGTTGAGAAAAGTAAGGTCAAAAAAGCCTTCATAAACAAATGCCGCATCAGGGCCGCAACACTGTAAATATCGGATGGGGCACACGGAGACATTTGTTGAAATGACAATGTTCACAAAAAGTCCTTGTTTTCAAATTATGTATGTTGGCGTCAGAGACTCGAGTTTATTGTTGTGAATTGTTGTAAACCTGGCCTGCCACTGCTCATAACATTGTTAAAATTGTTACTGTTTTAAAAACAGAATTTTACACACAAAAAAATAAAGCACTTTAGTTTTGTAATGACCATGTTTAAACAGTTTTTGCTGTCTTTAAAATGTCTTTAAATTTGTTAATGTTATTTTGATTTAAATAAAGATTCAGATTCAAATTTCTTTATTTCTTTATTACAGCTAATCTGCCATTTGCTATAGATTTTTTAAGCCTGATGGTTGTGGATAGATCTTCTGTCTGTCCTGCAGTAAAGAGAGAGTAGCATTCCCGTCCGTTGTTTCTTTCGTCCATCAAGATGTTCTGAAGTGGATGATCTGTGTTGTTTAGAATCGTAAATCTAGTCCGGTAGGAGGAAAAGGTCATATGATTGAATTAGTAATTCATGTGCGTGTGTGTTTGTGTGCATGAGAGGGAGAGTGAGCGAGAGACTCGGAAATTGCTCCATAGTAGCTCCAGTATTGCTCATTTTCTTTTTCAAAGGAGAAATAAAGGAGTCATTAAAAACACCGAATTGAGATTAGCAAGGCATCTCCTTTTAGTCTCAGGTATGACTCCCTCTGATTATTCTGTCTCACCTAGTGAATTTTAGGAGAAACATATGAGAAACATTTTAGACAAAATAGAGATTAAAATGAGGCTTAGATGAGAATCTCAAATTTGTCTCCTAAAAGCAAGCTCTGAGCAGTAAAATTTTCCTCTGTCTCACCTATTGCTCCTAGTGAATTTTAGGAGAAACATTTGAGAAACATTTTAGACAAAATAGAGATTAAAATAAGGTTTAGATGAGAATCTCAAATTTGTCTCCTGAGCTATAGAAAAGCAAGCTTTGAGCAGTAAAATTTTCCTCTGGGTAGGAGTACAGCAGAAGAAGTATTTGGTAGAAAGAAGGCATGTAGTAAGAGGAAAAGTGTTCCGTGGTGGAATGAAGAATGCAATATGGCAATTAAAGAAAGAAACAAAACGCTTAAAAAAGTCAGAAAATCTATTAGATATGATGACTTTATTGTATATAAAAAAGCTCAGGCAATTGTGAGGAGGGTTATCAGGGCAGCAAAAAGAAAGTATTGGAGAGAGTATTGCAATACTATTGGAGGAAATGTTGGAATTAATGAGATTTGGAATATGATTAGAAAGATGGGAGGAAAACAAAGACTTAATAGTATTCCGACGATAATTCATAATGAGGAAGTAGTTGTGTCTGATAGCAGGAAGGCAGAGATTCTAGCACAAACATTTGTGAAAGTACATAGTAATGAAAATATATCAAATTACATGATGAAGTTAAGGGAACAGAGTATGCGGAAAAATCCACATGTATTGGAAATTAAGGAGTCAACTAGAGATACATTGGATTATGAATTAACTTTGTATGAGTTAAAAAGAGCAATTGCAGGGACCAAACAAACTTCTCCAGGTAGGGATGAGATATGTTATGAAATGTTTAAGCATTTATCAGATCCGTCATTAAATGTCATTTTAAGTTTTTATAATAAAGTATGGAATTCAGGAAAGCTTCCAATGGAATGGAAACATGGAGTAATTATACCAGTAGCGAAACCAGGAAAAGATCATACGCAATCTAGTAATTATAGGCCTATTGCTCTAACTTCAAATGTATGTAAGGTAATGGAGCATATGGTAATGAATAGGCTGGTTTATGTTATCAAGAAGAGGGATATCTTCTCCCCTTTCCAAAGTGGCTTTAGAAATGGGAGAAATACTATGGATTCTGTGCTGTGTTTGGAAGCTGATATAAGAAAGGCTCAGATTAATAAAGAAGTTTTGGAAAGTGTTTTTATTGATGTTGAAAAGGCGTATGATATGTTGTGGAAGGAGGGACTTTTAATTAAGTTGGATATGATGGGAATTAAAGGTAAAATGTATAAATGGTAGGGCTGGGTATTGACACAAATTTCACAATTCGATTCGATTTCGATTCACAAGTAAATTGCAAATTCGATTCGATTACGATTACGATTCGATTCGATTCAATATTGATTATTTTGGATATCAGGTAGGCTACAATACATGGCAAATTTTTTCAAGGAAAACAAATCTCTTAACTAATGCTGTAAACTATGGGAGTCAGTTGTAGCCTACTAGGCTTCATTAGCCTACTATAATTTTGAAGGTAAAAATTAACTGATTTGAAGCTATACAAACACTTACATTTATATACTTATATTTAAGTTATATGAAATATAAACATTTAAATGGTGGCTGTCATAAAAACTTGCCAGATTTATTCAAACATGCATTAAATATTGAAGAACATTAAAAATTATAATGAATATGTAATATGGTGCATATATTTAGCAAAATTCTCCTCTCTAGAGTTATTTTTTCTAGCTGACTAACTGACTAAGTTACTAAGTTTAATGTTTTTTTCTGAGGTAAATGTGACGTTACATGCCATTGTTTACTTGCTATTTAACTGACGTCTTTCCACGGATGAAACACTGATTGAGTGATACCACATTACATGATACGGATTTCGAAGTTGTACTCTATCTTTTAACACACTTTCAGATGCTCATTGATGTTTATTTGGCGCTGTAACTGGTATTATTAAGGCGGAGTAACTGGTATTATTAAGGCGGAAGAGGAGAATGAGATCATGTGCGCTCCGTGCTGCTGCTTCTCTTGAGCTGAGCCAGAGCGATCTCACGCCAGAGCGCCAAAACGGTATTTATGTTTTTGAATTTCGTAAGAAAATGGACGCAATTCGAAATGTGAGACTTTATTTCATAATAATAGTCACAAAGCACAAAGATTATTTCGATTTATTGGATGGGATGCACGATACAATGTTCTACGCGATCATCAAATGAAAACAGGATGACTAATCGATTCTTGAGATTTAAGAATGTGAATCGATTAATATCGAGAAATCGATATTTTTTACCCAGCCCTAATAAATGGGTTATGAACTTTCTGTTAAATAGAACTATTCAAGTCAGAGTGGGATGTGAGTATTCTCCGATTTATGTAATCGAGAATGGAACTCCTCAAGGAAGTGTCAGCAGTCCAATTTTGTTTAACTTAATGATCAATTACATTTTTTCTCAGATAGAACCTGGGATAGGGAAATCTTTATATGCTGATGATGCTGCAATATGGAAAAGAGGTCGGAATGTCAAGTTTGTACAGGATAAGGTTCAAAATGCTGTAAAATCGATAGAAAACTGCTTTCTGGTCTATCACTGGTGCAGGAGGGAGCGACTTTTGATGTATGGAGTCCAATACAACTTTCGAAAGCCATACATAAGGAAATTGGGGATGTAAATAGTGTGAAAAAAATGAGGAATGGATCATTATTGGTAAAGTGTAAGGATGAGGTTCAACAAAAGAAGGCAGTCAGGGTAAATGCATTAAATGGGCAGAAAATAAAAGGAGTGAAAGATCAAAGAAGAATTAGAGGAGTAATAACAGGAATCCCTGAGAAGGAATCAATGGAAGGAATGTGTACAAATATAAAAAATAACAGGAATCCCTGAGAAGGAATCAATGGAAGGAATGTGTACAAATATAAAAAATGTAAAGGTGAGTGAGGCAAAAAGATTAAAAACAAAAAGAGATGGTGTAGTATGTGTCTCTCAGTACTGCTTACCTTTGAAGAAGAAAGACTTCCAGAGAAAGTTTTTATAGGGTACATGAGTTACGATGTGAGGATGTACATGCCACCCCCTTTGAGGTGTTTCAACTGCCAACGATATGGGCATGTGGCAGCAGCATGTAAAGGGAAAATAAGATGCAGTAAATGTGGAGGTGAACACAAATATGATGAGTGTGAGGAAGGGGCAAGGAAAAAATGTTGCAATTGTGGTGGAGAGCATAGTGCTGCATATGGTGGGTGTGAAGTGTACAAGCGAATGCAAGAAGTGCAGAAGATTAAAGTGAATCAGGAAATCACGTATGCTGAAGCAGCCAGGAGAGTACCAAAGATACCACAAAATGTAGTGAACAACAGTAAAGACAATGACGGATGTGTAAAATGTGACAGGATTCAGGAAGAAACATTGATAATGAGCAAAGTAGGCTTTGTGCTCTTCATGGCAGAAATTATTAACTGCACAGCCCAGACGACTAGCAGGACTGAAAGGATTAAGATTATAGTAAAAACTGCTGAGAAGTATTTGGATGTAAAAGGGTTACAGTGGGAAAATATTAGAGAAACCCTTGAGGAAACTCAACAATCACAGTCATGGGTTGGATCCTTTTAATGGTGTTAATAATACTCCAATGGAATGCCAGGAGCTTAATTGCGAATGGTCAGGAGTTTAAGAAGTATGTGGAAGATGTTAAGGAGAAAACCAATGTTATTTGTGTTCAAGAAACGTGGTTAATTCCTAGGCTAGATTTTATCATAAAAGGGTATAATGCAGTAAGAAGGGATAGAGAGAATGGGAAAGGTGGAGGGATTATGACTTTTATACAGAAAGGGTTGCAGTACAAGGAAATTAAGAAAGGAGAGGAATTGGAATATGTCACTGTGGAAGTGTGGGTAAAAGAGGGTAATATTAAAATTATACATTTTTACAATCCATGTAATCAGTTAAAAAGTAGCCAGCTTGAGGAAATTTGGAAAGATTTGGAGGGTAGAGTTGTTTGGTGTGGAGATTTTAATGCACATAGCACTTTATGGGGTGATAAAGATGACGTAAATGGGAATGTGTTGGAAGAATTTATAGAAGAGAAAGAACTAGTATGTCTTAATGATGGAACTTGGACAAGGATAGATGTATCTAGGGGAAAAGAGTCAGCAATAGACTTAAACTTTGGCACGAGAAATGTGGCGGACAAATGTGAATGGGAGGTGTTAAGAGGAAATACAGTGGGTAGTGATCACTATCCTATAAAGGTACACATAGGTGTGGAGATAGAGAAAGAGAAAGAAGTGAAAGTAGAGAAGTGGTTTGTAGAGAAAGCTGATTGGGATAAGTTTGAAGAGCTAAGTGAGGAATGGCTATCATGTGTTGATGGTAGTGAAAGTATTGATGTATTAACTAGAGAAATTAGATCAAGCATAATAGCAGCGGCAGATGTCACTAAAGCAAAAAGGGAGTACTGGAGGAAGTTAGGAAAGTCAGCTCCAGGAAAAGACACTATATGCTACTCAATGTTAGAGAATCTGAGTGATAGTGGTAAGGATGTCCTGTTGAAGTTGTATAATAAGATATGGATGGAGGGAATTATCCCTAAAGAGTGGAAGGAGTCTATCATTGTACCAATTAAGAAGCCGGGGAAAGACCCTCATAGTCCAAGCAGTTATAGACCTATAGCATTGACATCGCAGATGGGTAAGACAATGGAGAAAATGATAAATGACAGGCTGATGTATTGGGTAGAATCAAAAGGATGGTTGCAATGTTACCAGAGTGGATTCAGAAGGGGAAGGGGTACTATGGACCCAGTGGTATGCCTGGAGGAAGCCATAAGAAAGGCTCAAGTGAATAAAGAGACTGTAGTGGCAGTGTTTTTTGACATAGAGAAAGCATATGACATGATGTGGTCAGAAGGACTATTAATTAAATTAAATCAGATGGGAGTTAGGGGACGGATGTATCAGTGGGTCAGAGATTTCCTATCTGATAGAACATTGAGAGTTAAAATTGATGGGGAACTAAGTGAGAGTTTTAGAGTAGAAAATGGAACCCCTCAAGGAAGCATTGTGAGTCCTTTATTATTTGTAATTATGATAGACCAGATATTTAAAGACTTGCATGGCCTAGATGGAGTAGCGTTATTTGCGGATGACGGTGCAATGTGGAAGAAGGGAAGGAACATTGAGTTTATTGTGCATAAGATGCAATATGCTGTGAATGAAGTTCAGCAATGGGGAGTGAAATGGGGGTTTAGAATCTCAATAGAGAAGACAAAGGTTATGTTCTTTACAAGGAAAAAAATTAGTCGAGAATTAAAAATAATGGTGTTAGATAAAGAGCTTGAGAGGGTTGAGATCTTTAAATATCTGGGAGTCTGGTTTGATAAGAGGTTGACATGGGCATGTCACATCCAAAAGATGGTAGATAAATGTAAAAGGATACTAAATGTTATGAGGTGTTTATGTGGGATAGATTGGGGTGCAACAAGATCAGCATTAAAAACCATATATACAGGTCTTATGAGATCAGTGTTTGACTACGGCTGTATAGCATATGGATCTGCATCCAAGACAAGCTTAAACAAACTTGATGGTATGCAAAATCAAGCAATGAGGATAATTAGTGGTGCAATAAAAACTTCTCCAGTAGCTGCAATTCAAGTAGAGGTGGGTGAGATGCCACTGCATTTGAGAAGGGACCAGCTAGCACTGGTATACTGGGCAAATATCAGGGGGCAAAAAGAGAACCACATGTCTCAGACAGTGTTAAGGGAATGTCAGGAAAAAGAAAGTATGAAAGTTAAAAGTTATGGGTGGGTTATAAAAGATAAGGTGAATAACATGGGAATTGGTTCTCTGAACATCAGCCCAACAGTGGCATATCCAGTAGTGCCTCCTTGGATGTTAGAAGAATTGAAGGTTGATTTAGGACTATTGGAGGTAAGGAAGAAAGATGGAGTGGATAAGTATGGGGTAAGCAAATATATAACAGGAAAATACAAAGAGTGTTTAAAGGTTTTTACAGATGCATCTAAAAACATTGAGAAGAGAGTAGGGGTATCTTATGTAATCCCTGAGGTGGGAATAGCAAAGGGAAAAAGGATAAATGATGACCTAGCAGTGTATACTGCTGAACTGGTTGCCATATGGTTAGCACTCTTGTGGCTAGAGTCTAACAATTGTCTGCAGGCAGTGATTGCCTCTGATTCAAGTTCAGCAATGTTCAGTATTCAGAACTACCGGTCTGATTCAAGGGAAGATATTTTAATTGAAATTTTACAGCTAGCAAATGGAATACAAGCATCAGGAAGGAGGGTGACATTCTTATGGGTTCCAGCTCATATAGGAGTGGAAGGTAACGAAATGGCTGATGAGCATGCAAAGAGAGCTACAGATAAAAGCAATATAGATATAGATGTAAAGTACAGTAAAGCAGAGATAAAAAGTATAGTTAAGGCTAAAACTATTAAAAAGTGGCAACATATCTGGGATAATGGGTGCTCAGGAAGACATCTATATAGGATACAAGGGAAAGTGGGAAAAGACACACACATAACCAGATCAAGACAGGAAGAAATTGTGCTGACTAGGATGAGGTTGGGTCATACAAAGTTGAATAGTACAATGTTTTTAATAAAAAAGCATGGAGATGGAAATTGTGAGTATTGCCAGAATAATATACCTGAAACAGTAGAGCATGTAATTATGTACTGTCATAAATATAACGAGGCAAGACAAAGGCTTGTTAATGAGTTGAAAGCAAAGAAAATGTCTTTAGAAACTAAAACACTATTAAACAGAAGTTCAAGGGAGAATTTTGATTTATTACTTTCTTTTCTGAAAAGTACAGACCTTTTAAAAAGGATATAAGAATAATTTTTTTTTTTTTTTTTCTCAAGTTATCAATATTGGTTTAATTGCGGGTATATTTTGTTTGTTTATAACAGTAAAGAATAGTCAGTAACTCCTGTTCCTTACTCCAGTCCTGTGGTGGCGGTAATGCACAAGAAATAGTTGCTAACCGCCAAATAAAAAGAAGAAGAAGAAGAAGAAAGAAGAAGAAGAAGAAGAAGAAGAAGTGCTAAGGTCTGTTTGATGCTGCCTCATGGTGGTTTGCTAACTATTTTCCAATCCTGTTTGAGAAACTGTTTGTTTCCTGCTCAAACGTAAGTTTAATTGTTTGTGTGAAATGTTTGGGTGAACTGATGGGGAATCTATTTAGTATAATTGATGTGTTTGATGTTTTTCTTGTAGAGGATTGGTTTGGGATGTAGCTATTGCTCATCAGCTGTGGATACTGCTATGCGGTTCTGACCAAACACCATGATTATACTACTGGAGCACTTTTCTGCTTCGTTTGACGAGAAAATTAACGACTCACCAAACAACTAAGCATTGGACAACCTCCTACGTCATCACTATCCACCGTTGCACCAATGTTCAAACTACAGATAAGACTGACACCTTTCATTTTCTGAGCTATTGGAATTTGTGAACCACAGAGGACTGTGTTGGACATTTCGATACACCCACATGTATATACTTGTGCATGACCAAAAACAATTAATTGATCTCTGTATACGGACGTATGTTTTGCGATATATTGAGTTTGTGGGATAATGAATGAGTAAAGTTTTGAATATATGAAGAAAGCAATACTGCACTTGTTTGTGGAAGAGTTTATTTTAGATCTTTTTCAACTGAGACCAATTGAGCATTGCATACACAATTACCCCCCTTTTTAAATATAGCTTGACCAGTGCAAAGAAGCTGGGATTGTTATAATATACAAGCAACAAAACTTCAATTACATCCAGTTTATTAGCAACACCGTGCACGAACGTGAATCCCGTGAAACCTGCGATGTCAGTCTTTGATCTCACAGGTTTCTGATCCACTGCGAGAAGAGAGATCTGTCCGGCTTGCCTGTGCTTTTTTCACCCCTCACTGCAGCCGCCTACTCTCGACTACATGTCAGGCGAGGCAAGGCGCATCTCAAACAAGCCTATTCTTAGCACCCAATAAATGGCTCTGGGCATTCGGTAAACCACGCCTTAAATACGAGAACATGAACATGTGGTTCCCAGACCCAAGTCTCAATGAGAGACTTGGGTCTGACGTTAGCCAGGCTAATACGGCATACAACCTACAGGTATTTAGTAAATCTGCCTAGCAATTGTTGAGCAGTCATGAACAGGGAATTGTAATTGGGTAACATTTCAAGCTCCGCCCTGCTATGCTGGGTGTGTGTGTGTGTGTTTTTGAGAGTGCAGCGGGAGATGCTGATATACGAAATATTCAGAGCGCTAAGAAAATAAGCTGCATAAACTCAGCGAAATTGTTTTGTTGGTTGAAAACGTACTCGGTTACCTAACGTAACCTCGGTTTTCTCTAGAGAGGGAACGAGTATTGCGTAAGTTTAGCTTACGTTACGGGTAAAGTTCATCTTTGCTCGAGATATTGAAACCAAAATTATCCTTAATTTTGTATATATTGTCAACGGAGTGCAGCAGCTGCAGACCTAGAGCAGGCTGTCTAGTGCGCTCATTGGCTGCCTTGCGGCAACTGCAGCAGCCTACCAGTGAGCCTGGGGTGACGTCGCGCCCACTACGCGTCACAGCCCGCGCAAGGGGGTGTGGCTTAGCGTATAAAAGTGGGGCTCAGAGGCTGCTTTCCTGGTTTTCATGATCTGAAGCGAAAATCGCTCGTGGCGCCAGAACGGCCGGTTACGCAATACTCGTTCCCTCTCTAGAGAGATCCGAGGTTACGCTAGGTAACCGAGTACGTTTTCAACCAACAAAACAATTTCGCTGAGTTTATGCAGCTTATTTTCTTAGCGCTCTGAATATTTCGTATATCAGCATCTCCCGCTGCACTCTCAAAAACACACACACACACACCCAGCATAGCAGGGCGGAGCTTGAAATGTTACCCAATTACAATTCCCTGTTCATGACTGCTCAACAATTGCTAGGCAGATTTACTAAATAAATAGATTCATTAATCTCAACGAATCTCACTGGTCCCGACATGGGCCTACCGACCGACCAACCTCCCTTCCTCCCCGCTGAATGCGAGCGATTACAAATGCGTGAAATGCTTTCACGGTGGTTGAGCGCGGTAAAGTTAGTTTTAGGTTCGATATATTTCGCCTGACATTTGTTTTCCCTAGCCACTGTTCGGGTCTTACAAAGAGATCAATAGCAGGATTAGTTTTAACATTATGTAACCATTGTATATCGACATTAAATATTCGTTCAAAATCAGCTACGTGCATTAATGGTGCATATTATACCTGAGAATGCTTTGACGCGTTTGCACAGCACATGATGAGGGAACGTCTGCCAATTCCACCAACTGTGTTAAACGTAGCCTATAATTTGTATTATTTAAAATTACTTTTCAAATTCCAAAGCTTGTAGAAGGTGGCAATACTGACCTGGTAGCCTTGAGTAAATTAACTTGTTTAAGAAAATGATTCATAAAATATAATTATCAGTTAAGCCTATGTTAACTTTCTTCACTGACACAGACGAAAATGAAAAGACTATCAGTCAAAGTTCAGCTTTAGGAGGGGAAGAAATAGGGAAGGATTAGGAGACTGAGAGAAAAAGAAAGATGTAGATGAGGAGAGAGCAGGTATTGACAAAATAATCTAATGCCCACTGACATGGTTTTAAAGCTATTATTATCCTTTTTTTTTTGGCCTTCAAAAGTCTTAAATTGCACATATGTAGGTCATAGAATTCAACATTTTCTCGGGGGAGCATGCCCCCGAACCACCCTAAATACCTCACATTTTAATGCACATGTCTGTGGGTGGGGCTGGGGACGATAATGTGGGCTGGCGTGGCTACAGTGCCAGGGCAAAATTTTTGTCCCAGTGTTAAGCAATTTGAACTTAGTATCGTCATCATATCAGTGTAGATGGACCAAAATAAAACCATTAAAATATCAAGTAAATAAGTGATACTTGGTGCCACAGCGACACTCTTGACCCAAAAAGTATTGCTATACCACGATACTCAATATGTTGTCCCATGGTGAGTCGTTTTTCCCTGTTGCACCTACACAAATTAGAGGGTTCCCCCCTACCTGCCAAATCCCACTTTAACCCTTTGATGCGCAAGCTATGGATACCCCCTCTAATGCACAACATGGGTCTAAAAAGACCCGTATTCATTTCCTGTTATTTCATGCATGGCTCTGCATTTTTTTGTTTCACCTTTTGAAATCACTTTATTTGAGCATTTTATATTTCATGATCTATAAATTTCATGATTTATGAGTATTCAAAATATCTTGTTTTCAATTATCACAAATTCATATTTTAATATTTCCTAGGTTTTGTGTAAATACATCAAGTTTACACACATGGGTCTAAAATGACCCATCTATGCAAGCGTGATAAAACAAAAGAATAAAGAAAACTTTTTGTTAAAATAACCATTGTCACAGTTGTTTAGATCAACACATTTACTGTAACACTTGAAATATGTTTATTGGCCCCTTTGTCACGCATAACACACATATAACCGATAACACTGAAATTGAACTGTAGTGTAGTGCAACTGTAGGGGGATCTCCCCACCACCAATGTGCAGCATCCACCCGTATGATGCGACAGCAGCCATAGTGCACCACACAACGGCTTATGTGACCGATAGCATTGATTTATGACCATTTATAAAAAATAATATGGAGGTACTGCCCAGGTAAGGTTTCTGCACAACAGCGCCAATATATACTTGCATATATAACTTTCTATTGCAACTTTTATTTTGTTGACCTAGCTAACATTAGATAAAATAAAATATGTCGACCACAAGCTAGCTAATAGTATTGGACATGTTTCTCTTTTGCACTAGTAATGGATTTCAAGGTCAAGGTAACCTTAGCCTAAACGTTCAAATTTTAGGCTATATCTAGATGTCTTTCACAAAATATCAAATATTTTCTGTGACAAAAAATTTATTAAATAAAACTTACATGCATGAAATATACACAAGTAGCCGTGTTGAATTGTGAAATGTTTGGCAGGTGAATAGTTTTCTGCAGTAAATATATTTATACTATTTATAAATATCAAAGGTTCCTTCCTATATTGGTCATTTTTGACCCATGTGTGTAAAATTGATGTAGAAATGCAAAAACCGTGTTTGTTTATAAAGTAAGAAAGGAAAAATAAAAATAATGATTTGTGGAAATCAAAAACAAGATATTTAATGAATACCTGTATTAATAAATGATAAAATACATTTCTTTCAAATATTAAGCAAAGAAACATGAATCCGGGTCTTTTTAGACCCATGTTGCGCATTAGAAGGGTAGTGAAACAAAACCAATTTTTATTCGAAAGTAAGAAAGGAAAAATTTAAGTAAGGATTTGTAATGATCTAAAACAAGTTAATTGAGGAATACCTGGAATACTGAATGATGAAATCAATTTCTTGCAAAGATATAGAAAATGAAAAGTCAGTCGGGTCTATTTAGACCCATGTTGTGCATCAAAGGGTTAACCACTGGTTACATGTATATCAACCCATATTAGTGGAGCTCAACCAGGAGAGCTAACGTTGAGGTAGCCTGCGCACCAATCATGTGAGCAGATCATACACACATTAGACTGACAGAGTCTAGCCTGCAAGGCGGGAACTTCCAAATTATAGAATCTCACAAATGTAGACGGGGAGGCCCAGCCCGCCGCCATACAGATGTCGTGAATGGAAATTCCAGTGGACCATGCCCACGACGAGGCCATGCCTCTTGTGGAATGAGCCCTGATGCCCAGAGGGCATTGCAGACCTTTTGACGCGTAGGCAGCAGAAATCGCGTCCACTATCCATCTGGACAGGGACTGTTTCGAGGCGGCGAGACCTTTGGTGCGCCCGCCAAACGAAACGAAGAGCTGCTCGGAGCGTCTGAAGGGGGCGGAGCGCGTAACGTAAGCTCTTAGTGCCCTGACAGGGCAGAGGAGGCTGTCGCTGCTCACGCTGTCGGATGCTGGCAGAGCCGACAGAGAAATTACCTGTGCTCTGAAGGGAGTGCCAATCACCTTCGGGACATAGCCATGTCTCAGTTTGAGGATGACTTTAGAGTCATTCGGACCAAACTCAAGGCACGCTGCGCTAACAGATAGCGCGTGTAAGTCCCCCACACGTTTAACTGATGACAGAGCCAAAAGAAAAACGGTTTTGAGCGAGAGGTATTTTAGATGCATCTTTAGGGCCTCTAGGACCACGGAGAGATCCCAAATAGGAACCGAAGGTGGGCGCGGAGGGTTCATCCTTCTGGCTCCTCTCAAGAAGCGGATGACCAAGCTCGTTCCTTCGTAGCGACCGGCCTTGCTTTGACGCAGCGAAGGCTGCAATGGCCGCCACGTATACTTTGAGCGTGGATGGGGACCTGCCCTTATCCAGCAGTTCTTGAAGGAAACTGAGCACCTGCGAAACCTTACCCGATCTGGGGTCCAGATTTTTGTCGGTGCACCATTTGGAGAACACAGACCATTTAGACGCATATAGCCGTCTCGTAGAGGGGGCTCTAGATTGCGTGATCGTGTTTATAATTCCTTCTGGCAGGATAACGGGTATCCATTGATCAACCACACATGCAGAGACCAGCGCTCTGGGTGGGGATGCCAGATTGAGCCGCAGGCTTGAGAGAGGAGGTCCCTCCTCACCGGAATCGGCCACGGGGCTGTGTGTGACAGCCGTGTTAGTTCCGGGAGCCAAATTTGTTTCTCCCATCGCGGGGCTATGAGGAGCACCGGGCTGTGCGATTCCCTGATTCTCTTGATTACCTGTGGTAACATAGAGATCGGAGGGAAGGCATATACCGGGCGGCTGGGCCAGAGTTGGGCCAGCGCATCCTCGTTCTTCGAAAAGAACACTAGGCAATGAGCGTTGTCCTTTGACGCGAATAGGTCGACTTCCGCTCTCCCAAAGAGGCACCATAACAGCTGGACTGTTTGGAGGTGTAAAGACCACTCCCCGGGGGGAATATTGTCCCTGGACAGTCTGTCCGGGCCGTCGTTCAGGATCCCTGGCACGTGCGTTGCTCTCAGCGAGCGCAGGAAGCACTGGGCCCAAACGAGGAGGCGTTCTGCCAGATCGCAGAGGCTCCTGGATCTGACACCGCCCTGGCGGTTCACGTAGGACACAACCGACCTGTTGTCCGAGCGGACTAGAACGTGTTGGTCCTGTATGAATGGGAGGAAGAGCTTCAGCGCATTCTCGACCGCCAGCATCTCCAGACAGTTTATGTGAAGGCGTTTCTCTCGGTCTGACCACAGGCCAAAGACCGGTCTGCCCTTGATAAGGCCGCCCCAACCTGAGTTGGAGGCGTCTGTCGAGATGATTTTTCGGTGAGAAATCGCTCCCATTGTCCCCCCTTGCTGGTACCAATTGGCTGCTAACCAGGGCTGCAGAGCTGAAATGCAGCTCTGAGATATCCTAATCTGCTTGTAGTCGGGCGTTCAACCAGCGTTGTAGCGGGCGCACGCGCAGTAAGCCCAGCTGAAGCACTGCTGCAGCTGAGGCCATACAGCCCAGCATCCTCTGAAATTTTTTCAGGGAGGCGGTTCTGCCCTTCTGGAAAGATGCGGGCTAGGTGTCGAACACGGCGCGTGCGCTCTGTCGACAGCTGAGCCTTCATAGCCAGAGTCCAGTTCCATCCCTAAAAAGGAGATTGACTGGCTGGGCCGTAATGAGCTCTTGGTCCAGTTGACCGTGAGACCCAATCTTTCCAAGTGACTGAGTAGCATAGTTCTGTGAGATACGAGCTCTATCTCTGACTGTGCTAGAATCAGCCAATTGTCCAAGTAGTTCAGTATTCGCACACCCTGACATCTGAGGGGGGCGAGCGCCGCGTCCATGCAATTCGTAAATGTACGGGGTGCCAGGGTCAGGGCGAACGGGAGGACGGTATACTGATATACCTGGCCGTTGAAGGCAAATCTCAAGAATGGCCTGTGACGGGGTATAATCTGTATCTGAAAATACGCGTCTTTCAGATCGAGAGATATAAACCAGTCCCTCGGGCAAATTTGTGCGAGAATCTGCCTGGTTGTAATCATTTTGAACGGTCTCCTCATGAGAGCTTTGTTCAAAAATCTCAGATCTAATATAGGCCTCAGGCCTCCGTCCTTCTTCGGTACGAGAAAATAATGGCTGTAAAAGCCTGAATCGCTCAGAGAAGGCGGCACCGGTTCTATAGCTCCTTTGCACAGCAGTGGCGGAAGTAGATGTCCTTTGAAGCGGAGTAGATGTGCTACTTTCGTGTTCACTGTCGACTTGGTCCGAGCGTGAAAACGCGGGGGACAGCGAGCGAACTGTAGTGCATAGCCCTGTCTTATTGTGCTTAGCACCCACTCTGAAACCCCTGGAATGTAGGGCTGAAACGATTAGTCGACATTGTCGACAACGTTGACAATTAAAAATTGTCGACAAATATCGTTGTTGTCGAGTAGTCGTTTGATCTAACATGACCTAATGTAAGGGTGTGCAATATCACGAATTGACCGCTACAGCGCTGTGGCGCTAGAGTGTAATGCAGCCCTTTACAAATGCTACTGTGGTAAAAGAAAAAACTGCGCGAATTATGACGGAGTGCAAATGAATCCGAACTAGCAAGGTTTGGGAAAGTTTCACAAAACTTCAAACCAACAATGCTGTCATGTGCAATACATGCAAGGCGGAACTTGCTTTTCACGGGAGCACGACATTCATGTCGGAGCACTTAAAGAGGAAACATCCCGGCAGAAGAGTAGCCGGTGAGAATTGAGTGTTCTCCAGCTGGAGCTAACTAAGTAGCGGTAAATCTCTTTATAAGATAATGCAATATTACTAATAATAGTACGAATATAATCAATAATAATATAATTGGGTATTATAGTCTTATCCCTTGCCTGTATTTTGTTCCATAATTATGAAGACTTACAAAAGGAGATGTTAGGAAGAATATCATGGCAGTTACTTTTTCTTTTTCATACTGTAAATTAAAAGGTGAATGAGAACGTCTCTTGTCAGCTCAATTGTCATGTAAAAAAAAGATTGTAATTTTATATTTATAATAATGGTTTGCAGATGAATATTTTACCATTCTTTGTGTCCTGAAGTAAATGACCCTTTTTCTGTTTCAGTTCTAAGAAAAGCAATGGGCCTATTAAACAATGCTTAGAGAGCATTTGTGTGTGATCTGAGTTGGACCGAAATCTGAAAACTTAAAGAGAATGACCTGTTTAGTTGGCTCAAAGTTCATTAAAACAACTATTTCAAAAGCTGAACTGATTTTCTTTATTTATATTATAGTAAGAATATTTATAACTAAATTTAACTAATTGGAAAAGCTGAATAATCGTTCCAAACTTACTGATTAGCCGGCAAAATAATCGACGATTAGTCGATTAATCGTTCTAATAATCGTCAGGTTAATCGATTATCAAAATAATCGTTTGTTGCAGCCCTACTGGAATGGCTTCCCATGCTTGTGCATGTGTGGCCAGGGGGAGAATGGCCTCCGGGTTCCGGTCACCGCACACTGTGGGCTTTGGGAACTGAAACGGAGATGTGGGCGCGGCGCGCGCGTCCTCGGTGCATGAACAAAGCGGCTCGCCGACAGCCGCTTTGGGCTGGTTCACACGTAACGACCCGATTACATTGAATGGGGAGTGTTTTACAATGGCTTTCTGAAGTGCGAGCGGAGGTGGAGCGACTGATAGTAAGCGCGAGCGCTCGTGAGCGAGCTCGTAGCATACATTCGCAGTCTGACTGGTATGAGTGCTTGAATACGGCGGCTCGCTGACAGCGATGGCACGCTGTTTCACATGTGACATCCCGGTTACTTTGAGCGGGGAATGTTTTCTGAGAGCTTTGTAGCGAGTGAGTGGCGCAGGAGGCGAGGCATTTATTAGCAAGCGTGAGAGTGCTGGGGCGGGCACGTGACTTACAATCACAGCCTGACTCATATGGGTGTCTATATGCGACGGCTCGCTGACAGCAACAGCTGACTGTTTTAAATGAGGCGACCCGGTTACTGTGAACGGGGAGCGTATCATGAACATTCTGTGACGCGTGAGCAGTGCCGGAGACAGTGTGTCTGTTAGTAAGAGTGAGCGCTCGTGAGCGGGCACGTGACTTACGCTCATAACTTGACTTATTCGAGGTTGAAATGGCCGTATGACAGAGCGGGCAGGGGATGGACGCGAGCACAGATTCGTGGGCGCGTTTTTTATGGCGTTATATATGTGCCTCATTCCTGAGCGAGTAATTATAATTTTTGAGCACAGAGAACTATATTTTGCAAGCACATTGCATTATATTTTGAACAGAAATTAACAATCGCAAAAAAAAAATCGTTTGAGCAAAGAAAAAACGATTCCGTGCTCAATAAATGTATTTGCTATAACGTGCAATAATAACCCTCTCACGCAGTTTACTTAGGTGCTCTCACAAACTTATTATCTGCGCTCTGTCAAGTCCCTCTCTCTCTCTCTCTCGCTCAACCTCTTAATTTTGTGCGCGCTCAACTCTTCACACACACACGCGCGCTCAACTCTTCACACATACGCACGCTCAACTTGCAACAGCGTTACAAGTGTGCCACAAAATCAACCAATCGGAAAATTAAGGTCAATTGTGATTGGCTGTTGGTCTCCAATCACCACGCAGCACAAAGAGGATGAAAAATTTATTTTATGGATAGATGTCTTCTCTAGCCACCATCAAACATGACAGTCTGCGGCTGTGCTAGCGTTTAGAATGCTTGAAAGGGATAAGTCAAACTTTAGTCAAACTAACTTTAGTCACAATAGGAGATATACTGTAATATTATAAGTTAAACAACACAACAGCATTATAATACACAAAACTAACAAGGCACTTTTAAGTTAATATTAATAAAAAATACTTACCAAAATAAATTTTAATCCATTAGTCTCGCTGTAATCTGTTATTTTTTTTCGATTTTTTTTTTTTTTTTTTTTTTTTTTTTTTTCAGTAAGCTTCCGGGATGCTGTAGATAGTTCTACCCAGAGGTTCTAGACGGGCTTTGGTTCTACTGGGTCATTCTACGGAAATGTCAATTTTTCTGTCCCTAGCCTTTACAGAAATATTACACTTAAAAAAACACTTTAGAATTACAATATTTTATTTTTTATTAACTATATAGAATTCCAAGCACCGCAGAAGTGCTCGTCCCCACAGTCATGTACAGAGGGAAAATGCTTTATTTGGTGGTCAATAACAGGTTTTTACACCATTTAAAATAGAATAATGTATACCTAACTATCAAATATATTATGTAAATGACATAAAAAAACGAAATGCAGAATAAATATTATCAAATTTATAATGAAAGTAGTGGTCCCCTGGAGTTGTCACTGGTGTTTGTTTCTGGTAAACAAAAATCTCTTATTTTGAAATAAAAATCACACTGATGGCATCACTTTAATTCCGTCTTCCAATTTACTGAATTTCTATGAAGAAAAGCCCATAATAAATCCTCTGTCTCTTTTCAGTTATCAGAAATATTCTCATTTATCTCATGATTTCATATAAAGCTTTTGGTTGAAGTCACTGGTATGACCTACTTTATTGTTAGGTAATTGTAAAAAAAAAAGAGAATACAAATGGATTAAACTACTTAATTTAGTTAGTATACCATGATTGACAACATATGTTTGATACCTTGCAGCAGCCATTTTGTAAAATGAATTTTTCATGAAAATTGTCACTGGTGTTACTGTCACTGGTGTCACCTTTCTTATGGGTAACACCAGTAACACCAGTGACTCCCATTTATAGATAAACTTAATTCAAAGCTATTCATTTAGATTATATGCCAAATGTAGCAATTTAGTCTCATCTACTTAATTATAGTTGAAGAATAATGATCTTTGGTCTTTTGCATGTCATTGGTGATTCATTGTGTCACTGGTGTTACTGTCTTTTTTTCTGTCACATTAAATACAATGCCATATCTGACATGATAATAATTTTTCATCCTTTTAACTCTGCTACACTCAAAAGTTAAGATTTAAAGGATTGCATCATTACTTGATTTTAACTGGTTTTCAAATATTTTCATTATTATAGCAAATACAAGGTTGCGCAAACTAACTAACCTCATTCAAGCACACTTTTAACAAACCTGATTCAAATAAATAAAACATAATCTCCTTATAACCAGACGTTACACTCTTTTGAGATTTCTCTGGGCTGCCGTAAAAACGGCGGTTGTGTGCAGGCAAGCGGGTAACATTACCGACTTGTTGGCTGCCAAATACTCCACTGCAGTAGCCCTTTCCAAGGGGACTGACATGGCAAATTAGTTTGACGGCGGTCCGGCCGCGGCATTAAACAGTGTTTTCTGTACGTAAGAAAAACTATCCGCGGGCCGCATAAATTTGATCTGCTGCCAGAGCCAGGATTCAAACACGGGTCTCTGGCGCGAAAGCTTAGGGTTTCACCACTGAGCCACAGGGGGAAACGATGTAAGCTTAAGTTAGCGCGACCAGATAATAGAGCGTCGTCACAGCTTTGTGTTGGAGTTTGTTTGCAGGAGTGCATGGTATATAACAGGCTCATAGCTGCAATATTGACATATTGAGAAATAGGGGTTAGTCCGACCTCGGCGGGACTAAAACACTCTTCCTTTTTCGCCGGTGAGATACGCATGCGCATGGGGCGCGGGGTAGCTTTCTCGTACGTAGAGAAGCTAGCCGCGATTAGAACAGCTGTTAGCGGCGCGTCCTCATCCACATCAAGCGCCTCGTCCCCTGAAGCGGTGACAGCGCGTGCGGGAGCCGGCGGCTGCGCGTCCGGGAGGGGGGGCGGAGAAGGAGAGAGAAATGCTCGAGGGAGTCGTTCCGGCGAGCGTTTGAGTGCCACATCAGGCTCCGGCAGTCTCTGTGCACGGCGCTTGTTCTTGCCCGGTCCAGCAGATGGCAGAGTGACAGCTTTGCCGTTAAGAGGTCTAGACGAGCCTGCAGGGTCGACATAGATAGGTCCTCACAGTGGACGCAGCCTCCCGATGAAGTGCGAGGGCTGCGTGGTCCGGGCCCAGGCAGAGAGCGCAAATCACATGGCGGTCTCCGACGCTGAGCGGGGCTCGGCACGAGCCACAGGACGTGCGAGGCATTCTTACAAGAACGCTTGCGCTCTTTTAGAAAAAGTGTGTGTTGCAGCGGCGAGCACACACAGACACAGTATAAACAGTGACGAGCAGAAAAGGATATTTGTCGCCAGATAGCGTTCCTGGCACGGAAGGCTGAAGGCGGCGAGAAGTCGACCGGCTTCCTCAGGCGCTTTCCTCTGCTGGCAGTCGCTGGTTTCGACGGGGGCGGCTTCTCTCGGATCCAGCGGAATGAAGAGCTTCGCTGAAGAGATAAAAAAATCAGGGAAGCAGCCTCTGAGCCCCGCTTTTATACGCTAAGCCACACCCCGCGAAGCGCCACCATTCGGCGTGACGTCACGCCAGGCTCACTGGTAGGCTGCTGCAGTTGCCGCAAGGCAGCCAATGAGCACGCTAGACAGCCTGCTCTAGGTCTGCAGCTGCTGCACTGCGTTGACAATATATACAAAATTAAGGATAATTCTGGCTTCAATATCTCGAGCAAAGATGAACTTTACCCGTAGCGTAAGCTAAACTTACGCAATACGAGAGAGAACCTCTCATAAGAGAACTGGGTATGAGTTGAAAAAAAGAGCACATGCATAGGAAAGAGGTGCAGAAGATTTTTTTCTATTGTCATTTCCTGTTGATTTTGGGAACGAAAGAACATTCATTGAATCTCGGTGAGTGCTCATTTATGAATCATGAATTATATGTAGGATTTGGAGACTTGATTCATGTTTTATGTTTGTTTAATGTTTCAATTTTAGTTTTGTGTTATACTAAAGTGATATAAGGGTGATTTCACTGAACTGTGTGTGATTACGGAGGAATAATGCATTTTTTTGTTACACTTGTGCAATGGCAAGATGCTAATTGCTATATTACAAAAATGCAAGTTAATATTGCGATTAACTGCTGATGTGTTCTAAAAAAACAACCTGTTTTGTCATTTTTTTGTTCACAATTATCTGGAAGGTATTATTTTGTTATTTATTATTATCGACTAATCGTACTTAATGAGTCAATTGTGTTGATTAATATGTGATTAACATATGTGTTCATGTTCACTTATTGTTATGTGGATTCAGGAACTGTTTATTGTAAATCTAAATTTGTGCATTTGGTTAATGTTCCTGACAGACTATTTGAGTGAAATTTATGTGCCTGTTTCTATGTAGGCCAGGTTTTTGGGTTTCCTTGAATTCTCTCTTCCGGATGGAAGATGGCGACCCACCCAGCTTGATTTTGGTGATCTTGAGGTGATCTTCATTTGTGCAATGTGATCCTTGCCGTCCAGCAATGTGGTAGGATTGTACATAAACTTACAACCCATGGATTTCATCTGCTGGAAACATTTCCTTGAAACTGATCTGAGCTCAGCAACGTGAATTTGAGTGGACAGAACTGGTGATCTGGGGATTTCTGCCTTGAGGAGTCCTGGGAGTCCTGGCTGATTGGCGCTCAGTCCTGGTAACTGTGAAGTATTGGTATATTATTATTTGGAATATTCACATCAGTATTTGACAACTTTGGTAAAACATGTCCATACTAACCTTGGGGATTTCTGCCTTGATGAGTCCTGGCTGATTGGCGCTTAGTCCTGGTAACTGTAATGAAGTATCGGTATATTATTATTTGGAATATTCACATCAGTATTTGACAACTTTGGCAAAACATGTCCATACTAACTTTGGGAATTTCTGCCTTGAGGAGTCCTGGGAGTCCTGGCTGATTGGCGCCCAGTCCTGGTAACTGTAATGAAGTATCGGTATATTATTATTTTAAATATTTACATCAGTATTTGACAACTTTGGCAAAACATGTCCATACTAACCTTGGAGATTTCTGCCTTGAGGAGTCCTGGGAGTCCTGGCTGATTGGGGCTCAGTCCTGGCAACTGTAATGAAGTATCGATATATTATTATTTGGAATATTCACATCTGTATCTGACAACTCTGGCAAAACATGTCCATACTAACCTTGGGGATTTCTGCCTTGAGGAGTCCTGGCTGATTGGTGCTCAGTCCTGGAAGCTGTTATGACATTAAAAAAAATATTACTAGTGTACTATTTCACCATCCAAAAAAAAAAATCTATGCTATGCTGTGTCCTGAGGTATCTGTTTTGTTTTTTCCATTACCTGGGGTTGAGGTGCGTTTTGGTAATTCTAAGAAACGACCCCTGAATGCCTGCTTTGTCCCTGATGAAAGCATATTTGGATTAGAAATACATAAAGATCAGTAACGTCTGTCATCGTATTCCATTCACCTAAGAAAAAATAAATCGGCTCTGTTTTTGTGATTTAAAGAGTAGAGAAGTCATTAATTATAAAATACAGAGGTCTATTTTTTTTATTAAATTTTTTTAATTAATTCTCGTTAATTTCTCAAGTGACAATTTATCTCTGCAGGATTTTTAGAGTCAACAAATAACAATAATCAAATCACATCTTACTTTTGGGCGTATCAATTCTTGTGGAGTCCAGAGACCGTGGAGTGCCTTTATAGTCATGGAAAGCAACATGTATTAAAATTTAAAACAACAATGAATGAAATACCAGTATGCAACTTAGGGCTATTCTGAAGGTGTCTGATGTCTTGAACTGGTATTCAGTTATCTTGTTTGTACACTACAATCACAACTACTTATACTTCCTTGAAATGATTGAAGTATCATTATTAAATTGGAATATTAATTTTACTTTGTTCAAGAATTGGAGAGAGGAGTTGAGGTGTTAGGTTGAGGTGTTTGAGAACCTATAAAAAAAAAAGTTATTAAAATAAATGGCCTCATAGCGTTGTTGTACTCCTAACAGAGAACATTTGACTTCATATACAGTGCTCTGTCACCTTCCATTAATTTCTCCATTCATCCAATAGAGTGTAAAATATCTCCACGGTTAATTTAAAAACAATATTGCTAATTATTTTTTTCAGTACATGTATGTCTTGGGTTTATTCCAAGAAACCCAGTCAGAAGTCATTGGTGAGTGGTCAATGCTTGTTTTGAAATATAATTTACCCTTCATATTTGATTAATTGAGGAATGAGTAGAAGGCAGCTGAGTGCAGCATACAAAGTTAAATGCGCCCTGTTAATACAGCACATCTCCCCATAGAGTTCAGAACAGGTATCCACAAAGTGTTCCAGCAGGTTTTGGGCATATCCCAGGTAGTGTCCTCTTCAGGCATCATCATCATCCAAGAGAATAGACATACCAATTGTTAATGACAGGAAGTGATGGTAATGGTCCTGAGACAGAACATCCTGCAACACAAGTGGTCCCGTGTACAGCAGAAATTGCCGTAGTTCAGTTGCTTTCCAGCGATCAAGTTCAGTCAGAGATCTTGGATGCCTGGCAAACTCTGCAGGCATTGCACCTTTCAATTGTACCAACTTATTGCTGATTTTTTCACTCTGTCCTTTTTGCAACCTGCAAATAACTGGGCCTCGCAACAAAAAGGTAAGTAATCTTTTCACAGCTCCTAGAAAAATGAGGTGCATGTGGTCAAGAGGAAATTGTGTGACACATTTTGATTCCCATTTGGGCAAGAGGTGTAGGTTCCTTCTGATGGTTTGGATACTGCAACTGACTGAATTTATCATCAGTGAGTTTCTCACAAGACACCGTATTTAAGTGGACAACCCTTCCCTCAACTGATGTGGCCACTGACAGACAACGCTCACATCCATGCAAGGCATTATGGCATTTGATGCACTTTAGAAATGCTCTTGCTGGAGCATCACATACATGCAGAGTTACTTTGTGCACTGTGGTTTTGTGTGGGACACCATTTCGCATAAGCACCTGCAATTCTGCTATTAACCCTCTGAGGTCTAAGGGTTTTTGGGGTCCTTGAGGTGTTCTGACATGCTCTGACATTTGTGCTTTTTTCAGTTATTTATAAACATGTTAATGGCAAAGGTGTAAATTCACTCAATATAGCACAAACTGGGCTACCGTAATTTCTCAGCAACAATTATGAAATATGTTTGTATTTTTGAGAGAATATTGCTTATGCATGGTTATTGAAAAAACTAAAACTTAAAGTGTCTGAAATAAGGCCACAAAACACATACTAAATATGTGTCCACAAGACTTGTGACTAATGAGTGTTGTTGCCTAGAATTTTTGCTTCAAAATGATCTGAAAATCATCCTGCCTAATCATTTACACAAACACATACACTGATTTAAATTTTATTAGAGACCTTTGGTTTGGAAAGGCAATATGCGTGGAGGCGTGTTCACACCTGAGAAGACAAAGGCCGGATAATGTGCCGCATAATGAGCTGCATATTAATTAGCCCTTTCACACAGGTGTGTCACAGGATCCCAAAGAATGCAAGGACAAAAGAAATTATCTATATAGCCTATACATATTTTACAATTAGAAATTGTAACCAATTACAAATAGGTTACAATTACAACAACAATTACAATTTTAACAATATTTCAAGTGTATTTCTTTGTAAAGAGTATACATTTTATCATACGTATTAAAAAAAGGTAAGGATTCATGAATATTGGAACAAACACTATAATAACATCTTAGTTGATAATTCAATATACCTACTTTATTTTTGACAAAACATCATACTATAGTATATTTAACTATGAGCAGAAATTGGTGAACAAAAGCGTACCTATTTAATGTGACAGTAGTCTTTTTTTACAGTCAAAACTTTATAATCTATCCATAATCTAATAATCCATAATCCTTTATAATCTATCCTTTTTACTCATACAAACTATATTGCTATAGCCTACTAAGATGTGTTCATGTAAACATAACGTTTACTAATGTAGGTGCGAGAGTGAATGAACAAGGCACGCGCTGTATAAATGTAGTAAACAAAGCGCGCGCGCCTATGCCGTTCACTCATCATTTAGCCTACACACAGACACGCAATTCATATTTAAACAGTCTTTTTGCGGTTTACAGTCAGACACTATTCAATATCACGATTAGAACAAAGCACTAGAATAAATGACTTACTACATCAGCTGGATCCGTTGCTCCTCGAAATGAAACTACCAGCACTTCTGGTACATTTTACAGGGTTAGATATTCCTCACAGCGAAAGGATACGCTGTGTACACAGCTGTACAAGATACTTACTAAACACGATCTGTTTTATAATCCAGCTGGTGGGCGTTGGCATGTTTGAACGGCTTGTCTAAGATCATTTGCGTTTGAATAGCGCGCGCTCTCCGTGGGCGTGGCACATTAACGCGTAATTAGGTATAATGAGCTGGAAAGAAAAATACTGACATCTCTCTCTTTTCATACAGATTACATAAGCTGAGAATATTTGTTTTTTTATATAAATTCATTCATTTAAAAGAAGAGAGTTCAAGCTTCATTATGGAAAAACACTCGTGCCTGTATGACAAGTATTCGCGGAATTAAAAATAATCTTAGGACGCGTTTCAGAATGGACTTCACTGACAGAGAGAAGGCAGAACGCGCATCATGTTTGTTTTTCTTTATTTGGCGAAAAGCACACTTTGTTTTTATTGTGAGTATCCACAAAAAAATAGACACTTATCAAGATCTAATGATGTACAACACTTAATATGTAAGATCAAAATCAACAGAGTATTTTGAGTTTCTTTTGCACTGATAAGAAAAAAGCGAGACGGCGCGATAGCCGACCTCAGAGGGTTAAATCACGAAGATAGTCATGAACAAGCTCGGGCTTGCTATTGCCATAATAAAGAGCAACCAGAAATGGCTCAAAATTAGAAAGTTTAGCTAGAATAGGCCAAAAATGTGTTTTACTGGACTTGAATATTGGCAGACCATCTATATTGATAGTAAGGTCTACAGTGCCTGCAAACCATGTGTTTTGGGAAAGGAACTGGAGAATACCCGGCTCTAAGCCATGGTATGTGTACTGGCCACCAAATACATTCTTAATTTCAAATCCAGAAGGGGTTTGTAGCAGTGTTCTGCTGTCTTTTGGAAGTGTATGTCCATGTGTTCTCAAGATTCCCAGCAGCTTATTTAGCGCAGCATGTGTTTGACTTGTTGTTGCCCATTCAGCCAAATCTTTGTGTAATGATGGTGTGTCATTGGAATCAGAATAATCAAGCTCTGTATTAGAGTCACTGGAATCGACAGTTTCCTTGTATCCATAGTCTAAATTTGATGGACCCTCTTCAGCATCTACAATCAAAGATGGACCCTCCTCAGACAAATGTCCTTGTGTGGATGGACCCTCCCCAGATACATCTCCTTGCATTGATGTACCCTCCCCAGATACATCTCCTTGTAAATTTACATCCAAATCTAGATATTCATCCAAGCTGGTACTTGATGCAGCGAGAGCCTTAACTCGATCTCTCAATCGACGCCATTCTCTTAGGTATTTGGGATCCATAACTGTTGAATATGATAATAAAAGTAACATTATAATTGACTATGTAACACTGTTATCCCAAGACATGTCTGACTACTATCATAATATGATTTGAAACTGAAATATACAGTATATTTTTAATTATCATTCTAATGAAGGTGAAAACAGATTTTATAACCTAGGCTACGTTTAGTTCTTCCCTCAATGTTAAACCCTCCTTTATTACTTACCCATATATCTCTAATGAACATTTAAAGATACTTAAAGGGGTAACCCCCCCCCCCCCCCCCACACAAAATAAAAAATTCATGTAATCATTTACTCACTTTCACATGGTTCCAAACATGTATGGGTTTCTTTCTTCTGTTGAACATAAAACTTTTTTTTGAAGAAGAAGAATGTTGGTAACAAGACATTGGATATTAATCACTGACAAGTGTTCTGTTCTGTATATTTATTGCTGTGCTGTTGACTGATTGCCGGATAATTTGCAATAAACCTAGTGTATTTAAAATAATCCAATAAAGTGGATCACATCACTCCAGTTCTGAGGTTTTTACACTGGCTATCTGTCTGTCAAAGAATTGTTTGCAAAATAATACTGCTGTTTTTTAAAGCATTGAATGGTTTAAGGCTAAAGTAAATTTACAAACTTCCGATGGATTATGAACCATCCAGAGCAGACCTCTCAGGTCACCTGGGACAGTAGCCAGCTACTTTTCTGTCCCTAGAGTCAAAACTAAACTTGGAGAAGCAGCGTTCAGTTTTTATGCACCATATTTGGGCCATTCTACAGAATTGGTGCAAAGTCAGAGTTGGAAACATCTTGAATTTTTTTTAGTTTTTCCCACAAATTTTGCATGTATGCAAATTGTATAATATCCAAGGTATGCTTTTCTAGTAATTTGGCAGTTAATTTTCATATTGTATTTTCAGAAAATGCTGAAATATTTTCCTTCTCCCCAAATTTGTCACTACCGAAACATTAAGTTGTTGGGTTTTTTTTAGGGGGAAAAATCTATGAGCATACCTCTTCTCACTTGCACCTCAAGACTCAAAGTATAGAATAGCTCTAGGTGTTCTTATAAGATATTTACTCATTGTAGACTGTTTCAGAACCACTTTGTTTTATTTTCACATTTTTAACATTTTGTTCATGGGTCATTCAGATAAATCTCCAGAACCACCGAACTGTGTGTGTGTGTGTGTGTTTACATAAAACATTAATTTCAGAATAATTTTCCTCATTCAGATAAATCTCCAGAACCACCGAACTGTGTGTGTGTGTGTTTACATAAAACATTAATTTCAGAATAATTTTCCTCATTCAGATAAATCATGCCCTGAGGATGGTCTTGTGACCGAAAGCTTGGCGATTAAAATTGCTTGAAAAAGGATTCAATTGTGCGGACAGTTTATTTATTTTCTGGGTTTATTTCCTCATTCAGATAAATCTCCAGAACCACTGAACTGTGTGTGTGTGTGTGACATTTTCTATAGTTACTGATTTTTGCTCGTTTTCTCCCTTGTCCCCCAGTGTGTATGTGCACTGGTGTGTGGCCATCCTCACTGGAAGTGCTAGGTGGTGCAAAATGTCTCCACTTCTTTTTGTCTTTTCTCCATCATCCTGTTTCTTTTCTGTCTTTTCCTCCATGCTTCTCTGACATGTCTTTGCTCCCTGTCAGATAATTCACTGATACTCTTCAACTTTCCTTCTTCCCTTCCCTTCGTTTCTTATTTCTTTCTCTTTCTTTCCTTAAGTATTCCTCGTACTTCACTGGGTCTTCACTGAGGGCAACCTTTGTTTGTATTCTTTCTGTCTCTCTGTTGTAGTTTTTCTATTTTTTTAGGCATGTTGGTGTGGGTTTTATGTCATTATCCCTGTCAAGTTAATCATAGAAATTAACATTACTGACAACAACCTTACACCTAAGCTAGTATCATGGACTGCAACCTTAAGTAATTGTAACCTCTTCACATTACAGAATTTTAACAGAATCTTGCATACTAAAACACTACTAAAACATACGACAGTAGTAAATATTTGCATAACTGTACTAAAATGTAGTTTATTCCTTCAAATAAAGGATTATGTGTTCCCTTTTGTCACTACCAAAACAATAATGTCACAACCGAAACTTCAAGACATGTTTCAGTTGTGACTGTTTTGGTAGTTTTAGATACTTTTGAGTCTAGCTGGAAGATGCTAATCAGCACATGGTTAACAACGTCATAATATAGATATATATATACATACATTGTGCATCCATACCATTAATTGTCCACCAGTTTACTTTGGATAATGTAGGCCTATGCTAACAGTTTTTTTGTTTGTTTTTTAGGAATGCGGCTGCATCACACTCTCCTTCTCCAGCACTTCGCAGAGGGACACGCAGGTGTCGTTCAGTTCTCAGTGCGATCGAGAATCATACTGAGTAAGTGCACAGATGTAATATTTTACTGATGAAATGTAATTGTGTTAACAACGTCATAATATACAAGTACCTATTCTTGTGTGAAATGTTGTCTTTTTTTTATCCATGGCCATTATTGATTGATAATGATAATAATTTCTTTGATTGTTTTATCAGCATGCTCACACTTTTTATTTATTTTATTTTTTTTACAGATGTGACAATGAACATGTTCAAGCACCTGTTCTGAAGAGAGCTAAGGCAAACAAGCAGGCGAGCAACAGGCAGTCCACTCTGTCATGGAAAACAGAGACCGATGTTGACATGGTTCCACTAGGGTTGCCAACCGTTCCGTATAATACGGAATCGTTCCGTATTTTACACATAAAAGGCTTGTTCCGTATTGAACTGATACGGAACGCACTTTGTTCCGTATTTTTGAGAATCAATTCAGTGCAAATCCATGACAGACGCATAGCTTCTAATATATATGCCAGACAGACTATGATGAATGAACGAAGACCCGCTGCTATAATGGCAAATTCGGGGACTTGGCGCCCCCTTGACGGGCTGACGTGTAATGACGTAGAGTTGGCTCATTGGTCGCACGTCAGAGGCGCCCGCGCCATTGGATGTGCAGTTGCCGCAGCGCAGCCTGAGCGAGCCAGACGCTCAATGTGCAAGCTGTGCAGCTGCAAATGCGTTTTACAGGTTTCAGTAAATCGAGTAAAATGTGTTTCCGAATTTGTAGGCTATGATAAGAAAAACTCCTAAAAATTTTTTTTTTAAATTTTTTGCACCGGAAAGAACATTCTAGAAGTCTAATTCTATTGAATAAGTTCGCACAAGGCTACAGAAAACTGTTGTGTTTATTTTTCTTCAAATGCAGTCTAAGCCGATGAGTTTCGAATGTTATATGTTGTATTTGTTTAAGTTAAAAAATAAAACGTATTATAATCTAAACAAATACATGGTTCATTTTGGGCAAAATGATCATGATAGCCTTTATATATCTGTGTGGTTAAGCCCCCCCCCCCCGTCCCCCCCCCCCCCCCCCCCGTCCGTTCCTTATTTCCATTTCAGAAAGTTGGCAACCCTAGGTTCCACAGACACTGCGATTCCTTCCTGCACGGGAAACTGGACCGCAACTGAGCTCTGTAGACTCACATTCCCCCATGAGTCTTTTCAAACTACTTTTTTCAGAAAGTGCTGTGTCAACTCTGTGCCACAACACCAATGCTCAGGCTGCCAAGGCAACTGCAAAGGGCTGCAAATATAAATGGACAGATGTCAGCATCAGTGAGATTAGGGCTGGGCGATAAATCGATCTTATCGATTAACTCGAATGTGACGTTTAAAAAAAATCGGGCGATTTGTTTTTAATGAAAATCGGTTTTCTCTTAAACTTCCACCACCGACGCTCCCCCTTATTAGGCTTCCGTAGTTCAGAGTGGGCTCAGCGCGCCCCCCACTCTCCTGTCACACAGACAACATGGCAGTTAACAAGGATGAGCTCGTTCCAAAGAAAGGCTCAGTTTCATCGGTTGTTTGGAATTGGTTCGCTTTTTTGGTGTCAGACGCACAACAAATAACGCCACATTGCAAAGTGTGTGTTGTGGCTTTTTTTATCATTCAACAAACATCATCACTGAGTAAGCGACACTCTGAATCCAATTTGATAGTTTATAAAGTATTTATTCTCTTGCAAGAGAGATCTTCATCACCAAAACACATTCGTGAGTCAGTGAGGAGAGATAAGGAGAAGCAGTGTCTGTCTTTTTTTATATCTTATGTCCTCCAAGGCCTTATTTCTTCCCTCCCCTCAGGGAGAGAGATATACTTTGTCTTTTCCATTTCTCCCTGGCCCTCAGAGGTAAATGCCCCCTTAACCCTTTAGGCTATAAAGTACAAATGCACTCAAGATGACCCCTTGACCACCTGCTTTTCCTTACCTCCACTGACTCCCAACCACAGTATATTATCACAAAGGCCCCCTCTCACTACAAGTGAGAGAACAGATGAGGCCATCATTAGGAATCACTGAAATAAGAGTAATAAAGGGAAAATTACATAACAATTCCTCTCTGTTTATCATACTCTGATAACTGATTAATCAAACTCTCCTTGAACCTGTGAAGAAAAAGTTTAGAATGAAGAAGCATAAGGCTGTTTTTGTGGGGGAAAGCCCCGTAATTAATTAGCAAGCAAGTAAACATGTTTACTGGGCCGGGCTAAGTGAGGAATCACTGTTCCTGCGCTCCTGCAAGTAGACCCTCAGTCACACCAGTAAGGAGTAAATAGTTATAACACAGTAAGAAAAACAAGCAGAATAAAAATCCCTCAGTTTCAAACCCTGTCCTTGTACGCCATCTCGTAACACGGATGACCGCTGCTTGTAACCTTCTTTAAATCTTTTGCCCTTAATCTTTCTCAGAAAATAAACAAAATAGAAGAAAACCAAACAGATAGAAGTATAATAAAAAATAAAAAAATCCCTCAATTCAACCCTCGTCCTTGCACGCCATCTCGTGACATTTTCTTTACTCAATTAGCACGTTTCGCTGTAACTTCCGCTACTTGTGTCATCATATTGTTGTTCATCAACATCATCATTCGGATAGACTGTCATTTTCACCAATTGAACAGACATTCCAAATTTAACCAGTCTCTGCACTAAGCTAGACACACATTGTATAATACATGGTATACATAACAGAATCTGTGAAATGCAGTATTATCAAGCAAACTGTCACTGACAGCACAGTCATTATGCCGGTGGTCTTAATCAGGCCACACATTCCTGGCACTCTGAATGGGTGCCAGGGTCTCGTACGCTCCATGTTCTCGGTTACTCTGATCAGCTGTATGACCAGAAAGTGTTATTAAAAGTTCAGTCTTAAAAGGCACTAAACAAGAAAGTCTTATCTGTTTCGTTGGCCACACGGTTTCCAGCTAGATGCCGCTTGCGCAACCAAAGTTGTTTGCCTCCTCCTGTCTCCTCACTGCTGCTTCAATGCAAAGGTCTGTTTCTGCAGGCTTTGTTATGTCTTTTGCCTGGCCTTGCTCTTGCGCAGATAACGGTACCTTTTTCTTGCTTTTCAATAGCTGGACCTTGACGTTTATGATCGTTGAACCTCCTCCTGCGATTGCCCCGCCTCCGCAATGGGCGGCACCTTCCTGCAGTGGTTCGCGTGAACCCACGTGGCCCTCTCTGCGACCTTCACCGCCGTGTTCGTCACCAGAAGCACCTGGAAAGGCCCAAGCCACCTTTTCGCCTTCCAGCTCTTTCTCCTGTGATCACGAATCACCACGAAATCACCCGGCCTGACCTTGTGCAGAAACGTCTCAGCAACTTTCCCCTGGGCAGCTTTCACCTGCACAGAAATTTGTGATAACAGACAAGACATTTCTTTGCAGTAATTCAACATGTCATTCTCACACACATCCGTGGATGGCAGCCTTTGTTTACCCCCTTCTATGCCCATAAATGGCGGCCTACCGAACAGAATTTCAAATGGGCTCAGGTTTGTTTTCACTCTTTTTCTCATTCTCATGTACATCAGTACAATTGGGAGAGCCTTAAACCAAGACAGACCTGTCTCTTCGCAACATTTTGCCAATTTGTTCTTGATTGTTTGATTGGATCTCTCTACCACCCCTGCTGACAAGGGAGCGTAACTGCAATGTGTTCTCATATCAATGCCCAATAACTCTCCCACCTGCTTTATTGCAGTATTTACAAAATGTCTCCCATTGTCAGAGCTGATTTTTCTTGGTATTCCCCATCTCGGAACAATTTCGGTTAGCAGGGCCTTTGCCACTGCTGCCGAATCTTGCTGTGAGGTCGGGAAAGCCTCCACCCATTTTGACCACATGTCTACCATTACCAGACAGTGTTTCTGTTTCCCACAAGGGGTTAATTCGATGAAGTCCATCATCAGATACTCAAACGGACCTGCTGGGGCTGGTTGGGATGCTAAAGGTGTTTTTATCCCTCTTGCCACATTGTGTGTGTTACAAGTGACACATCTTTTGCAAAAATTTTCAGCAAAGACTGTAAATCCTTTAGTATACCATAAATCTTTCATCTGCATTACCATACTTCCCTTGGACCCGTGGTCTAACCAATGGGTCAACTTAGCGTAATGCTGAAAGAAATGTTTGGGTAAACAAGGAATGCCATCACTCATCCATACACCCCCCTGGAGGCTGCAGCCAGACGACCTCCATTTCTGTTTTTCTGCTCCTGTGGGAAAAGTCTGCATGCTTTCTAAACAAAGAGAAATGTTAGGGTTAGGCACAGATACCAAAGCACAAGTCGTTTCTTTTGTCTCCTGCGCTGCCGCGGCCTTCGCTGCCGCGTCGGCTCTCGCGTTTCCTGTGGAAATAAAGCTTTTATCGTTAGAGTGCGCTGCGCATTTACAGACTGCAACCTTGTCTGGCAAAAGAATGGCCTCCAAAAGCTCAGACACGAGTGAGGCGTTCAATATCGGATGTCCATCCGACTTCGAAAAATTCCTGTGCTTCCAAATTGCTCCGAAGTCATGTGTAATCCCGAAACCATAACGCGAGTCTGTGTAAATCGTCACACATTTGTCTGCCATTAATTTACACGCTTCTATCAGTGCAACCAATTCAGCTGCCTGAGCCGAATAAGTTGACGGCAATTTGCCAGATTTTACCACTTCAAATTCAGTGGTCACCGCGAAACCAACCTTATTCAGGCCTGTTTGTGGATCTTTGGATGCCGATCCATCCACAAAGAGGACATTATCACAATTCTCCAAAGGTGTGTCCAACAGGTCTGGACGTGGAGTACACACCTGTTCCAACGCAGAAAGACGACAGTGATGTTCCTCCCCATCATCTTCTGTTGGCAGAAGTGTGGCAGGATTCAAAGTTGTGCATCTTTTCACAGTTATGTTCGGCATATCAAGCAAAATTGTGTGATATCTCAGCCATCTGGCTGTAGATAAGTGTGATGTTTTCTGTTCTTGCAAAATCATGGAAACTGGGTGTGGGACCATCAAAGTCAAATCAGAATACCCCACAAATTCTCTTGAAGCCAGCACAGCCAGCTCAGCAGCTGCCACAGCCCTCAGGCAGTGTGGCAGACCTGCTGCAACTGCATCAAGTTTCGTTGAAAAATATGCTACTGGTCTTAGTCTGTCATCATGGGTTTGCAAGAGCACTGAGCTCATAAAGCCGTGTTTCTCATCTACCATCTGTGTGAATGGTTTGTCAACTGCTGGAAGGCCCAACGTTGGAGCCTGAGCCAGTTGCATTTTCAAGGTTTCAAAAGCTTCCTGTGCTTCTGCTGGCCAATCAATCTTGTCACATGATCTCAGCCCTTTCCCTGCTGTCAGGGCTCTCAAGGGCTTTTCTAGCAGTGCATAATTTGGAATAAACGTTCGACAATATGCACACATTCCCAAGAATGATAACAATTGCTTCTTTGTTATCGGTCTTGGTACATCTTTGATCGCTTTAACTCGTTTATCAGAGAGAGCTTTACTGTTTGGTGTGATCGTGTGACCCAAAAAGGTTATTTCCTGCTTCACAAACTGCAGTTTAGCCAGACTGACCTTGTGCCCCTCCCTTTCCAAATGCTTCAGGAGAGACACACTGTCAGCCACACATACAGCCTCATCTCGTGCACAAATCAACAGATCATCCACATACTGCAACAGCGCAGTTCCGCTTGACAAAATTAACGGTTCGAGGCTTCGTTTGAGCGCCTCATTATATATCGTTGGGGACTCACAAAAACCTTGGCAAAGGCGGGTGAAAGTAAATCCTTTATTGTCAAAATCAAACGCAAACCAGAACTGACTTTCTTTTGCCACCGGGACGCTAAAGAAAGCATTGGCTAAATCAACCACAGTGAAATACGTGGCATCTTGCGGAATTTGTGACAATATTGTATACGGGTTCGGAACCCGCGGGGCTCTCGCGATAACAGCCGCATTAACAGAAATCAAATCCTGTACAAAATGCCACTGAACAACGTCGTTCTGATTAGCTGTTGCCTTTTTTACGGGGAAAATGGGCGTTCGTACTGGAGAATCATGACATGGGATGATGACTTTCTCCTTCAGGAGAGATTCAAAAACTGGCCGGATCCCTCGCAATGCCTCCTTTTTAAGGGGATATTGCGGTTGACACGGCCTGTAATCAGACTTTGGGGTGATTACCACTGGTTCACAATTTTTAATCAATCCAACATCATACTTGTGTTTCGCCCACAATGTTGAAGGTATTTCTGCCAGGATAGGATGAATATCTGTGGCAGAAATAGCTCCGTGATCATGCTTCTCCATTACACTCTGAACAATAGCAGTCACAGCTCTGTGTACATCAACCTCAAAATCACATGGCAGCATGAATGCCCCTACACTGTCACTCTTCTGCACCCCGTCTCCCTTTTCAGCCCAATCTGTGGCTGTCACACACTTTCTCACAAAAGGGCCCAAATCTGCCCACTGCTGCGCTTTGCCCTTGGTTACTGATAAGTGAGGCGCCGACATTCCTGTTATCAAATACAGCTGCATTTGTTTTTCTGACAGGCAAGCTGAAAGCGCACACACATTCTCATTCCAGAACATTTTATCAAACTTCATTTTCTCATCTTCTGCCTCGTTAAACCACGCTTCCTCAAACTGTGGTTCACGCTCAAAGACAACATGTGACGTGCAATGCAATTTGTCAGGCATCATATTTTCTGTGTTATCTGATACTGTTCGATCTTTTGCCATGTTCAAAATCATTTGTGCCCAATCAAAATTTTTTATCTGCCACTCGTATGCCCATTGTGGCACAAATTTTGCACAACACATCTGTTGTTCTTCCTCAATAACAATACCCATCGGGCCCGCAGTGAGTTTCAAATTTAATTCACACATTAGATCTCTTGCCAACAATGGAGCTGGACAGGTTGCAGAGCACAAAAACGCATGTTTCAATGCTTTGCCCCCCTCCGTCTCGCATTCTAACGGCACAGTGAAATTTTCTGAAATTTCATGCCCTGACGCTGACGTGCTTTCAAACACTACATCCGTCAATCTTGGTTTGCATGGCAAGTCATATGGCCTTATTGTGGATCGGGCTGCTCCCGAATCCACGAGAAACTCTATCATGGTACCGTCAACTAACAGTGGATATCTCGGTAGTCTTAAGACATTCGTACATTCTCGTACATTCTCAGACATTCAGCAGAAACAGCGTTATACAAATTTTCATCACTCACACATAAAGGTTTGCAAGCATTTTCTTCTTCATTGCAAAGAGCATTATGTGCATCAGTGTATGTGTGCGTGTTGTGTGTGTGTGTGTGTTAAAAAATTTTCACTTCCCTTTTTCGCAGCCGGTTGAATGTCGCTCGCCCTCCCTTCTCCTGTTCTCCATTCCTCTGTAGTCAATCCGCCCTTTGTGCCTCCGGACAATCCTTTGCCCAGTGTCCATCGTTGTGTTCATGTTCATTGCTTTCACACAGTCCGCATTTCCACTTTCCCTGATACACTTTTTTCTTCTTGTTGGCCCAGTTCTGCCGCGCTGGTGGTGCACTCGTGCTAGCTTTGATCTGTACAGCAGCCAGCTGCAGCTCTCTCTCCACCTTTACTTTCGCGGCTTTGTCCTTCTTTGTCAGCAGCTGTTCCTCGGCGTGCACAGCGTGCGCTAGGGTGGTTGTTAGTCGCCCGCTCTGCCACTCGATGTAACTTGCTCTCACCGCTTGTCCGATTTCAGGTCTCAGTCCATTCAGGAAACAGCTCTGCAAATGGCACTCCCATGTGCCTGGTTGCTCTCCTCTCTCCTTCGGCTCAGGCATGCCGCTGTGTTTCTGAAATGTTTCAAAAAGTCTTGTATAATAGTCACGAACCGACTCTTCTCTCACCTGGCAACAGCCGTTGATTTTTGCTGTGTCCACTCGTGGTGTTCGTTGGCATCATTCATCCACTCTCCGTGCACTCTTCGTCGTTCGGCTGTCGGCATGTAGCTGCTCACTTTGTGCCAGCTCGTGGCTCCCAGTTTCACGGCTAGCAGCCGCTTCAGTTCTTGTGTGGTCATTTTGCTCTTCTTGCGCTTCACGCGCTGCGTCACGCCCTGTGTCACGCGCTGCTTGTGCTTGTCTCTCTCTCGCTGCTGCTTGTGCCTCGGGTTGCGGTCCGGCTTGTGCTTGCGGCTGGGTCGGTCTCGATGGAGAACAGTGAAGGTCGGGGTCGAACTTCAGTGCAGTCAATCCGGCTCCTGGGAAGTGTGTTTTGTACTCCGGCGGTGCCGGTCTCACCGCAATTTCATGTGGGGAAACACAAACATACTGTGGGTTAGTCGGTTCTGGTGGTGCAGACACACATACAGGCAGACTTTCGCACTTTTCATTTTTCCCTCCTGCTAATTCTTTTTGCAGTTGCCTTCTTTCTCTTTTATCTGCTTCCTCAAGCCAGCAATCGACTGTGTCTTCACATTTTTTGCATACATGCTTAACACACTTGCAACAACAAGCTGGTTGTTTCTCACTACTCTTTTCCACTGAGTCTCTCACCACTTTCAGCCTCGTGCGGCTCAATGTTCCCCCTTCGGGAAAATCATGATGCTTGATTAATTTCTCAATATCTAGCATACATTTCTGACCATAATGTTTTCTCATTTGGTAGTACACCGGTGTATCATATTTCATAATCTTGCTCTGAGATTTCCCCATACTGGCTGCTTTTCTGTTCTCTGTGGATTTCTCTCCAACGCGCGTTTTCTTGATCTGTTAGGCGTCCCCGACAGACCCGATTTTTCTTTTAACCCAAATCGGTCGGGTTGCACTATTAGTGCCCTCCTAATTAAGGTTTACCAAAAAAAAATCTTTTCTGGCTCCCCCCAATTAGCCTCAGCACCTAAAAACAATTTGCTCCGTGGTGGAACAACTGATTTTCAGGTTACCTATCTGTTTGAAATCTCTTGATCTGTTACAGACCTCAATTAATCTCAGATAATTTTCTCTCATATCTGTTTGAAACCTCTTGATCTATATATAGATCTCAATTAATCTCAGATTACGTACCACAGAAACAGCCCTCAGCCAATATGGTTCAATTTCACTCTTTCCCCCCAATTAAACTGAATTTACTTAGCTTACCCAGAGATGTTGTTCTGTGCCACTTTGAGTTCTTTTGATTCCAGTGGCCGGATCCGGTCCTAACGGGGGTCAGAGGGACCATCAGATCATTGTATTTCTAATCAACCAATCTGGTTTTATTGGGGTAAGACAAAGGGGTTATTCAGCCTTTTGACCTCACAGGTGTGAGAATAGCAACGCCCAGAGAGAGGGGGGGTTTAGAGGGAACCAGACCATTGTATTTCTAACCAACCAGCCAGATCTGGTTTTATTGGGGTGAACGGAAATTTACAGAAGGAACTCTGAAGAAAAGGGGTATAAAGGCTGGTATGCTTGCTGTGTGATTTTCAGGTTTTTGTTCCTGCCACGAGGTAGCTGTCGTGGAATGTTTTTGTGAACAGCCTCCTAAAGAATAAAACAATCTTTTAAAGTACAATTTGAATCTGATGTCTCTTACTGTGATGCTTGTTTGTTAATTATTGATTTTTGCCATATCAGCACCAACATAATAAAAGCTCTGAGAGACAATGAGTGGCCCAACCTCCAGTGCTTTGGACATAAGCTGCACAACGCTATAGGTAAGAGTCTAATGGCAATGCATTCAAGTGATGTTGATTTTGTTTTACACATGAACAGGCCAGCCCAATTTTTGCATGTTGTAATTAATGCAATTTAATGAAATCAAAACATATTTCACAAAATAAACATGCATGATTAATCATAATTGTGTGTGTGTGTGTATGGTGTGTGCGTGTGTGTGCGTGTGTGTGTGTGTGTGTGTGCGCGTGTGTGCGTGTGTGTGTGTGTGTGTGTGTGTGTGCGCGCCCTTAGTGTGCATTAATAACATGTGGAAATGTGAAAAAGACTTGTTTTGACACTGACCAATAGTGACACTAAAAATAGTTTTCTTTGTTTTTTCTTTCTTTCTTTATTGTACAGAGAATGGTGTGAAGGACCCACGAATCGATCGTGCCATTGGGGTTTGTGAAAAGGCGGTTGCTTCCTTTTCCTATAGTTGGAAAAAAAGAAGAGAGATGGCTAAAGTACAGGCTGAGCTTGGTCTACCCAGTCATCAGCTGGTAACGCTGAGTCCCCAACCAGATGGGGTTCACGTCAAAAAATGATGGAGAGATTTCTCGAACAGGAGAAGGCCATAGTCCATGTCCTGGGGTCCGACAAGAAATACCGTCATCTTGTCCCCACTTGGCAAGATATTGAGGTTTTAGAGTCCGTAAATAAAGCCATAAAGCCACTCCAAGAATTTACAGACGCCCTGTCCGGGGAGGCTTATGTCAGTGTCTCCTACGTTAAACCGGTACTGCATTTGTTCAAAAACAATCTCCTACAGCCAGAGGAGGAAGACACCGAACTCACTAAAACAATAAAAAGAAACATAATGCAGTATCTTGATGACAAATACAGCGACCCTGTGAAGAATGAACTCTTGGACATGTTCTCACTGATGGACCCCAGGTTCCGTACAACATACATTGACCCCGAGAAGGTGGAACAAATCAAGAAAAGAGCTGTCACTGAGCTGATGTCTCTGCTGCCTGCTGAAAAAAGTACGCCTCAGCAGCCTGGTCCAGCTGTGCAGGTGTGCCAAAGAGAAGCACATCCTCCGCCCAAGAAGAAAATGACTTTAGCTGCTTTCTTCAAGAAGAATGTGCCAGAGCCATCTTCTCAACAACCAGAGGAAGTGAAAGTAGAGACAGAGCTGGCAACCTACCTACTGACCTCTGAGGTTGACCCAGACACTGATCCACTTCAGTGGTGGAAACGTCACGAACCAAACTTCCCAAGGCTCAGTAATCTGGCCAAAAAAATACTTGTCTGTCCCTGCTACAAGTGCCCCATCAGGGAGGCTTTTCAGTGTGGGAGGGGGAATTGTTACATGTAACCGGGCATGCCTCAAGCCAGAAGTAGTAGACAGGCTTGTCTTCCTGGCTAAAAATGCATAAAAGAAGAATGTTGAAACTAAAGTAATGGATGCAGATGTTTCATTTTGTTTACAAGTTCAGGGATTCAAAACAACTGTTGAAAGTTGTGTTTGTACTTTATGAATACCACTGTTAAAAGTATGTATTTTTGTAATACATCTCATTTTGTCATTTTTGTTACCATTTTTGTCATTTATTTGGCCAAAATTGTTTTATCAAATTTTATTTTTTATTTATATTTTAAGTTATTTTGAAGGTGCATTGTGTCAAGTTTGAAGTTATTAGAAAACTGATAAGCTAGCTACATTTTCACTGTTTACAATGGCAGGGCCTGCCATCTAGTTTACAAGCATGTTTTGAGGCTTTTTTCCTGTTACACTTATGCAGTTTAATCTAAATGTCCCCTTGGGGCATAAGGGAAAATCAGAACAAAATAAAGAGTATATTTGTTTTGAGCAATTTGTTTGTCGGTTGTAGTTTGTTTTTAAATAGAAATAAAAAAAATCGATTAAAATCGAAAATCGGGTTTGGTGTGAAAAAATCGGAGATTTTTTTTTAAGCCATATCGCCCAGCCCTAAGTGAGATGTACCGCTACATTGGGCTGCTGTTTTACATGGCCATGGTGAAGATGAGCTCCATCAGTGACTACTGGCGGCAAAGCAGTGTTTTCTCCGTACCCTTTCCAGCTACAGTTATGTCCAGGGATAGATACTGCACTATTTCATGGAATGTGCACATGAGCCACCCAGATGCAGATAAAGATAATGACAGAAAGAGGGGCACAGCTGAGCATGACCGTCTTTTCAGGGTCAAACCCCTCATGGACACTATTCGTCATACTTGTAAAGCCATCTATCATCCTAAAAGAAACTTAACTGTGGATGAAAGAATGGTGGCATGGAAAGCACACACAGGAATGACACAGTACATGAAAGCCAAGCCAACCAGATGGGGTTTTAAGTTGTTTGTTCTTGCAGACTCCTCAAATGGATATACTTTGGACTTTTCTGTGTACACAGGAAAGAACAACTTTCCCACAGGCCATGGACTATCATATGATGCTGTAACTTCTCTTTTGGACCACACATTTTTGGGTTCTGGGTACCATGTGTACATGGACAATTTTTATACAAGTCCAAAACTCCTAAAAGACTTGTTTGCAATGAAGTTTGCTGCATGTGGGACTTACAGGGATCACAGGAAGGACTGCCCTCGGAATGCAGCTAATTCACTGTCTAAGAAATCTGCCAGGGGATCCATCAGGTGGATTCGGGATGGACCTCTTGTATTTGTGAAGTGGATGGACACACGAGAGGTATCTGTCTGTTCTACCATCCATCCTGCTTATATGGGAGACACTGCACAGAGGAGGGTGAAAACACAAGATACATGGAGGACAAAGACTTTTCCATGTCCTGCACCTGTGACTGCCTACAACAAACACATGGGTGGCGTTGACCTGTCTGATCAGCTGTTACAGTACTACACAACACAGCACAAAACCATGAAGTGGTACAGAAAGATTTTTCTACACTTCTTGGACATTCTTGCTTCCACCTAGTGTTGTTTTTGGCGGCCTATTTTAATTTTAGTTTTAGTCTAGTCTTTGTGTCAAGCTGTCATTTTAGTTTTTATTCGTTTTAGTCACATTCATACTCTTTTTAGTCTAGTCTAGTTTTAGTCGACGAAAACTGTGACATTTTAGTCTAGTTTTAGTTGACGAAAACTGATGACGTTTTAGTCTAGTTTTAGTCAACGAAAGAAAAAGTCTAATTTTAGTCAATGAAAATGGCATTTTAGTCTCTTTTTAGTAATGCAATTCTATTTAACCCAGTCAATATAGTATAAGTACCTAGTAGTATAGACAAAACCAAAATTATATTTTAGCCAAACCCATTTCAAACAATCTTATCTTCTTATAGTTATCTTATTATATTAATGTTACCTTATAGACTCAAGAATGCATCCAATCAAGACACGGAAGACGCTCTGATTTGAATTTACAACATATTTATTTTACCAACCAAACATGTTAGAAATAGCCTATGCACATGATGAAATGAAAGTTTTTCCAAATGTCATTTCTTCTTTTTCTCCCAAAGACGAATCCCTTTCTCTGTGTCAGAATTAACTTTGTTTGTTGTCGTTTATGCTACCGCCTGTTTCACATACTCCGTTTGCAGTGCGTATTTTTCCCCGCACCCATTAATAGGTTAGAGCGCTCACACCGCACGCGGATGCGTTCGGCAATGCGCTCCAGGAGCGTGCGTGCATAACAGCAGAGCAGAGATCTACACAGTACCTCAACAACGCGACATAATGGATGTAGGCTAAAAATATTGATTTGAAATAAAAAAATAGAGAATGTTGTGATTGTGGTACAGCCGTAGATCAGTTGCGCACTGCAAACGCAGCACACGTGAAAGCACAATAGCGCGTGCTGCTCCTGCATACACACCGCAACACGCACCCCATACGCACTACACACGGAGTGTGTGTGAAACAGCCGTAACTCACACAGCTGCATCTTCTAAATAATGCCGCGAGTGGGGCTTGAGGATGTGAAGTCGCCTGCGTCTTCGCAGCCCCTGAAGTGACACAGGAAACAGAAATGCTGCATAGTAGGCCTAATAATAATGCAAGTAAACGAGACGAAATAACGTTAAATAACATTTCGTCTCGTCTCGTTTTGGTCAACGAAAATGAAGAGACATTTTAGCATAGTTTTTATTTTGTAAACCACATTTAGTCTCGTTTTTATTCGTCAACGATATTGCATTCTACATTTAATTATAGTCATCGTCACATGACCAGCATTTTCGTTGCGTCTCGTCTCGTTTTCGTCACGTGATAAAGGTTCGTTGACGACGATATTTAGTCATAATTTTCGTTGACGAAAGCAACACTACTTCCACCAATTCTTTCATTCTGCACAAAGAGCTACATGGTAACTTGTCACATAAAGAGTTTATGGAGCAGCTTATCACAGAGCTCTGTGGTGTGTCACAGAAATCTGCACCAAACCGGACCAACAGTGACCATGTACCGGTTCCAGGAGCTGAGCTGACATCAGATGGCAGGGATGTTGCCACAGTTGGTCGCCGCAATTGTGTGCATTGCACAACAGTCCGTGGTAAAAGGCCATTAACACCATGGAAATGCCAGGCATGCAATGTTCACTTATGTCTTCAGTTGAACAGGAACTGTTTTCAAGAGTGGCATAACGATGTGTGACAGTTGTGCTGCTTAATATTGTTTTTAACCTGTGAGGTCTGTGAGGATAGCGATCTTCCTTTACTTTTGTTTATTTTGCTCACATTTGATTTGCTTAGAGCCCGCATCAACGGGGCATAAGCATTTACTGTGAGATACCTGACTTTACTTTTGTTTATTTATCGCTCACAATTGCTTTGTTTATAGCCGACTGATCATTTTTTTTTATTTTGCTCACATTTGATTTGCTTAGAGCAAATTTAGAACATTGAGTTCCTCCACATAGAGGAATTACAATAAAACAGATTGAAAAACAAAACCTTTGAATCTCCTCTTATTCAGTATTCAGGCACTATTCACAGGTATTCACACTTGATGGGCCATTAACCATTGGGGGAGTGTCTATGTCACACCCCTGGTCTGAATCTCATTAATATTGATAGGCCATTACCACTCCCACGCATAAACCTCTTCTGACAAAAAAACTGTTTTTCAAAGTTTAAATCAATGTATTGTTTTATGTGAACGATCGGGCAGGATGATTTTCACATCATTTTGAAGCCAGAACTCGAAGCGACAACATCCATTAGTCAAAAGTCTTGTGGACACATATTTAGTATGTGTTTTGTGGTCTTATTTCAGCAACTTTCATTTTTATTTTTTTCAATAACCACGCATAAACATTATTCTCTTAAAAATACAAACATGTACATACATGTTGTTTACATATTACGGTAGCCCCGTTTGTGCTATATAGAGTGAATTTACACCTTTGCCATTAACATGATTATAAATAACTGAAAAAAGCACAAATGTCAGAGCATGTCAGAACACCTCCAGGACCCAGAAAACACCTCAGACCTCAGAGGGTTAACCACATTTTATGCCATGCATTGTAGATCCGTACACAGAAGTTAACTGCATTTTTAATGTCAGCAAAGAATGCAAATGAAGTGCTGCACAGGGTGTGAAATCTCAGTGCTCTTTGGTTGCTTGGGATAATTAAGCTCAAAAACAAAATAATACTCCAAGGCACTCGAATTGTGTAGAAAAAAGTTAAAAAGCCTTTATTTGATCATGGCTTTTGTTGTATGTTAATGGTGATATTGGGTTTGTCAAGTAGGAGGTGGTGGCGCACTGTGTTTGTGGGCTGTTCCACTGTTAAAAGCAGAGAATAACGCGCAGTGTGGTGCGCTTGTGTGTGTGTGTTGCTGGCTAAAGAGATGAGTCCTAATAAAAAGAGACCATCCCGAAGTTTCCGTTTTCTCTGAGTTTTTCCTTGGTATCTATGATACAACATATGGCGACGAGGATGAAAGTCAGAACTTTGGAGCAGCTGTTTCCTGAGGGCAAATAAAAAAGCCGGATGCCAATGGGGTGAGCTGATGAAAGTTAATAGCTATCACCTGAAGTACTGACTGAATTGAACTGAACTATGGCTGGCATGCTGCGATCCGTGACACCATTTGATAATAAGTCACAATCATGCAGTGTTGGGAAAGTTAATTTTCTACATGAACTAGTTCAAAGTTCAGTTCACCAATTTTAAAATGAACTAGTTCAGTTCATAGTTCATACTTCCAAAAATGAACTAGTTCATAGTTCTTTTTTTCCATATGTTGCTGCAAGCTTTTATTTTTTATTTTTTTTATATTATTGCCACAGACAGCAATTATTTTATCGACGTGCAAAGTTTGCACAGAAATGTAAGATTTTTCCTATCCTCACCGGCCTTGTCATAAAACTCGTTTAAATGATCATACGACGCCTCCTCGCTCGCTGCTTTGTCGACTACATGCTGCTTTTTGTTTTGATGACGCATGCGGCGGTGCGACACTGGTGACTTGTGTTGCCAGATTGAGTGGTTTTTTTCGCTACATATTAGGTCAAGTCAAGTCATCTTCATTTATATAGCGCTTTTAACAATGCGCTTTTAAACAATTAGGCCTGTTTACGCGTGTTTTAGCCGGGTTTTCGCCTGGAAGGTTCTATAGAAACCTGGCACCCTATTGAACGAAGTTAAACTGAGAGAGCGTGCGTTCACAGACGCCAGAATGAACGAGTTCACAGTAACGTTCATCAGGCAGGAATACAGTATGTTCAGTTCACGTTCGCCCAAAATATGAACGCGTTCATGAACTATCGTTCATTGAACGCGTTGAGGCACAACACTGCAATCATGGGAGGAGTATTGTGAAATATTGAATCATTTTTTCGTGGCAAATGATGTTGAAGAACCAGAGAAAAAACGAGCCATATTGTTGAGCTGTGAGGGAGCTCAGACGTACACACTAATGAGGAATTTACTGAGTCCTGAGAGACCGGGATCAAAAAGTTATGAGGATCTGGTGAGTTTGCAGAAAAATCACTTTAATCCGAAGTCCAGTGAAATAGTTCAAAGGTGGAAGTTTAATTCACGTAACAGACGCTTTAATAATAATAATAATAATAATTCATTACATTTATATAGCGCTTTTCTTGGCACTCAAAGCGCTTTACATAAAAGGGGGAATCTCCTCAACCACCACCAATGTGCAGCATCCACATGGATGATGCGACGGCAGCCATATTGTGCCAGAACGCCCACCACACACCAGCTTACTGGTGGAGAGGAGACATAGTGATGAAGCCAATTGGTAAATATATATGGGGATGATTAGGAGGCCATGATGGACAGAGGCCAAGGGGCAAATTTGGCCAGGATGCCGGGGTTACACCCCTATTCTTTCGAAAGACATCCTGGGATTTTTTGTGACCACAGAGAGTCAGGACCTCGGTTTAACGTCTCATCCGAAGGACAATTACAAACCTGCGCACATATTTTAAAAAGCACATAACTATAGAATCAATTCTTAATGAGCATGTGAACGCCATCAGCGTTAATCACAGGTTCGCGTTTAAAAGTCTGATCATTTCGATGGAGGTGAATCAATCAAAGTTAACTTTGGCTGGAAATAACATTATTCAAGAACCGCTATAATGCCAAAACAATCTGTTACCTTAAATTATATGTTTATCTCTGTAAAGCTGCTTTGAAACAATCCATTGTTAAAAGCGCTATATAAATGAAGATGACTTGACTTGACGTTGAAACCATAGTAGAATATGTGGCTGAACTGAGGAAGCTGGCAAAAAAGATTGTAATTTTGGAGACACGCTTACAGTTATACTGAGAGACAGATTAGTGTGTGGTGTTAATGATGGAAGCATACAACGAAGATTACTGGCTGAGGATGGACTGACGTTTGAGATGGCTAATAAGGATATGGCTGATTTGCATAAAGATAAAGGAAATCGAATGGGTACCACTGTTTTCAAAATGGACACAGGAGAAAAAAGTAAATCGAGTGTTACAGGAATGTGCTATCGATGTGGTGGAAGTAACCATGGACCAAAAGACTGTAGATTTGCCAACGAAAAGTGTTATAATTGTGGTAAAATTGGACATGTGAAAAGAGTATGTAGAATGAAACCACAAGAAACTGGTGTTGATAAAGACAGGAAATTTTGGAAATGGGGAAGAAGAAATAAATTAAAGAGGGCAAATTATCTTCAAGAAGAGGAGGAAGATCAGTCTGAAGAAATGTTCACCATGTATAGTTTAGAGACATCACAGCCCCATGTACCCCCTATTACACAGACACTGTTTGTAAATGAATGCCCTGTGAAGTTTGAGATTGACACTGGATGTAGTGTGACTGTCTTATCACAGATGGAGTATAGAAAAATGGAAGCTAAAAAGAACTTGGCTGAACTCAAAACAAGCTATCTCAGTCTAAAAACATACACAGGACAGCCAGTGCACGTTCTAGGTACCGCCAAGGTTAAAATTTATACGATGTTTAATAGGGAGCCAAATGCAGTGTTGACAGAACCGGGCTAATATGGTCATATTTCCTGGTTCTGGTAAGAACTCGAGCTGCATAGTTGTGAAGATACTGCTTTTTCTAATATCTTTGACAGAAAAGGCAGATTCGAGATCGGCCTGTAATTGACTAATTCTTTAGGATCAAGTTGTGGTTTTTTAACAAGCGGTTTTATCATAGCCAGTTTAAAGGTTTTTGGTACGTATCCTAGAGACAAAGATGAATTAATGATATTAAAAAGAGGATATATGACCTCTGGAAACATCTCTTTCAGTAGCTTAGTCGGTATAGGATCTAACATACAAGTTGTCGATTTAGATGAATTAACGAGTTTGCAGAATTCTTCCTCTCCTATAGCAACAAATGAATCAAATTTTTCCTCAGGGAGACTACAATGCACTTCCTGATGCGATACTGTAGTAGACGGTTGCATAGTTATAATTTTGTCCCTGATATGATCAATCTTATAAGTGAAGAAGTTCATAAAGTCATCACTGCTGTGTTGCTTGGACACTTCTGAGCTTGAAGCTTTCTTTTTCGTTAGTTTAGCCACTGTTTCAAATAAATACCTTGGATCATGTTTATTTTCTTCTAATAGGTTTAAAAAATAAGCAGATCTAGGAGCTTTTAAAGCCTCTCTGTAAGCAATCGAGCTCTCTTTCCACGAAATACGAAATACCTCTAGTTTAGTTTTCTTCCAGTTGCGCTCCATTTTTCTGGCTGCTCTCTTAAGGGCCCGGGTGTGCTCGCTGTACCACGGCGTTGGACTATTTTCTTTAATGTTCTTTAAGCGCAACGGAGCAACTGCATCTAAAGTGCTGGAAAAGAGAGAGTTAAACGTTTCTGTTGCAATATCAAGTTCTTCTAAGCTATCCGGGATGCTGAGATGATGAAACTGATTAGGAAGTTTGTTTGTTTGTTGACTGATTTCTTACTTACCTGGACTTTATGAACTCAAAGGCGCAGGCGCGCGAGAGAAAATAAATATATAAATGAGCGCACGGGTGGCGCGTTAGCAGGCTAACGTTAGCGAGTTACTAGCGTGCTGTGTTAACAATAACGGAAGCTAGAGATGTAAGGTTAATCTGAGATGTTGGGTAAGCTGTATTTAGTAGTATAAACAACTAGATAGTAAATTATAGCTCAAAACATAAAGAAATACGAGGCTCAGGCAGAGCTTACAGCCTCGAAGCAAACAAACACACTGCAGGCAGCGAGGCAGACAGGAGCAGATCTCTTCTTTCCTTCAGTGATTCTGCTTTTTAACAGGCTTATTAAGGCTGAGATGACTCCATATTTAATAAACACAGATTTTGTGGCTCAGATAAGATCCAGTTCTGGTTTATTTATTTGCTCTTGGCTGACATGTGGCATTGCTATGGCCTGCTTGTGGCCCAGATCTGGCAAACAGGAGTGAGCCACCCAAGGGCCGTCATTCCACGCTGCATGTGGGCCAGATCTGGGACGTCACAATGTTGTTATGTGGGTTATTTTTAATAAATCACCTGCAATTGGATCCTGCTCTCTTTCGTCTTGAAGTTTGCACCTGTTACAATTTTACACATTTATAAGGCCACCCAGAGTGTGTTTTTGTATATGTGTGGTTTCAGTCATTTCTACGTTTTGTCGTAATTTTATAATACATTTTAGAATGAAAGTTTTTGATGAATCATGATTTTGTTTAAGGCCGGGACACACCAAGCCGATGGTCAGCCGTCGGGCCATCGGCGAGCATCTGTCGGACTAGTTTTTGTGGTGTGTTCCACACGTTGGCTCTCGTTGGGCTCATGTTGGTGGCAGTTTGCCCTATTCATCATTATGAACCGGCATCGGGGGCCGGTGGTGAGAGTGGGAACTCTGATTGGATGTTCAGTTTAGCGAAAGAGTCAGTGCACAAGAATGAAAGCCAGAGTGATGAAAGAGAGCAACTAATCTAATGTTATGTTATCCTACTTGAGCTTTCCAAACGTGAATATTTTCATAACAACACTAGCTTGCTTAGAATGAAGAAAGTTATCAACATAACTGATATTAAAAATGGTAAGCAAGCGCTGCTTTGTTTACTTTTTGTATATCTGCGTACATCTCAGAATATAGACTATTGATTCCTGCTGATATAGACAGTTAATTCCTACATGCAGGCGCAGAGTGCACATGCTAGTTTGCAGTCGGCTGTAGTCTGTGCTTTGTGTTTAAGCGCAGCTTTTTGGTCCAGACGCCTTATCGCTATTAGAGGAATAACTGCTAAAAGTTCGACAAAGTAACCGCACATTTTGTTAGAGTCTTTCTGAATGAAAGTCCAGATGGGAAGGTACTTACAATCCGGAGGGATCTGAATGTATCCACGTGTTTGTAGCACACTGAGTAAGAAGAGCAGCAGATGAAGATGTGTCCTGTTTCGCCCTCTTCCTGCCGGCTGACGCTGTGCGGGAGGCATCGTGCATTAAACCAGCAGTCAATGCATGAAAACACACTTGGGTCCCGACACTCTCCACCAGAGCAACACACAGACTGAGAGAAGGCCGGAGATGAGGGTCACGTCTGACTCTGCACACTTCTTCTGTTCTAAGATGACAGATGGATGAAGGGAGGACTGTAGACACAAACACAAGGAGGAGCAGAGGGATGAGACAGAACATCAACCCTAACCCATCAGTTACAAAATGGACAATAGAGGAATAAAAACAGCAAAAAGAAAAGAACAAAAAGAACCGATTACAGAACAAAAACACACATGAAAAGCAGAAGGGGCAGTTGTGGCCTAATGGTTAGAGAGTCGGACTTTTAGGCTAAACCGAAGGTCGTGGGTTTGAGTCTCAGTACATGCAGGAAATGTAGGCGGGGGAGTGAATGAACAGCCATCTTCCACCCTCAATACCCACAACTGAGGTGCCTTCGAGCAAGGCACTAACCTCCAATCGCTCCTCAGAGCAAGCAAAAAATGGTTGCCCACTGCTCCGAGTGTGTGTTCAGTACTCACTGCTGTGTGTGTGCACTTGGAGTGAAATGCCGAGAACAAATTCTGAGTATAGAACAGCATACTTGGCTACACACATCACTTTAACCCTCTGGGGACCAGAAACGCGTCAGTGCGTTTTGCCGTTTTTTTTTCACATAGCAGAAAAATAGATTTAAAATACTCTGTTGATTTTGATCGTACATATAAGTGTTATACATCATTCGATCCTGTTAAGTGTCTATTATTTTTCTGTATACTCACAATAAAAACAAAGTTTTGTGCTTTTTGTCAAATAAAGAAAAATAAACACGATGCGAGTTTTGTCTTCTCTCTGTCAGTGCAGCGCATTCTGAAACGCGTCCGGAAATTAATATAACTCCGCAAATACTTGTCATACAGGCACGAGAGATTTTTCTTTATGAAGCTTGAATTCTCTTCTTTTCAATGAAGTAATTTATATAAAAAAACAAATATTCTCAGTTTATGTAATCTGTATGAAAAGAGAGTGCTGAAATAATTAAAATAATTCATTTACAAATATTTACAGACGTACAGACGGTAGCTCAGTGGTTAACGCAACAACACGCGCTTCAAGGAGCTTCAATCGACCCGAGATCGAATCTCAATGTAGCAAACATGATGTTAACCGATGTTGGCCAACAGCGTTTATATTTTACCTTCTTGATGCTTAAATAGCTAACTGTTTATAACTGTTTGCTTATTTAAAGTCAAGAGTTTTGTTTAATTATCATTACAACATACATTTGCTACATTCCCGTAGAACTGCAGCCGCTGCACAAACGACAAAAACTGATGAAGGAAGATTGTCAGCCGATTGCATCAGAAAATGAAAATGAAGAAGCTCGTCTTTAGTCTGCTAAATTATTGTGTAATGTAAAAGAACACTAAAATTACTTAAGTTTGAAACCAAGTTCGAACATTTCAAGGTTTAAATAAAGTGTCGGGACAGTTTTTTTTTATTTAAAACAGGGTTGCATCGGGTTTAGAGTTTATTTCTTTTGCGATGCAAAATAAGAAACACTAGGCTAATCTTATTCTTGTGACATTTTAAATTTGTATTGCCAAAGAAATGACAGCTATATTAAACAGTTAAAACAGTACAAAACGAAAATTGTCCAAAGCAACATAATTAAATTAAAAACATGCGTTTTTCTTTGCCTCTCTCACGCTGGATCTCTTTTTAACACGTTTATTTAGTCTCCCTCGCTGCGCCCGCCGGGCCTCTCTCTAAATTAAACATTTCAGGGTAAAAACACATCATACAGCTGATAATACTGTCGCTGCGTTATCCGACACTCTCCATATGAAAGAGGAACATTAACACCTAGGCCTATTGTCCTGCGCGCACGATACAGCACTGAACTGTCCCTCCAACCCCCCAACAGGCTATCGGAGTCTGAGGCTGACTTAACACAAAGAGAAGTCGCAATTCACACTTAAATCGCTATTCTAGACAGTGTTGATAATGAAGGAATTAAATGTTTTAAGTTACATATAGCCTAGTGATATTTCTGTCATAAAAGTTTATTACTAAATATTTCATTATTTCAATAATTGATGAAATAAAACTGGTTTGGGCCAGCCTTTTCCAAGCAAAACTAAATATAATCTGAAAAAACGCATGTTAATTTGTTGTCATGAACAAAATGTTCAACTCAATATTAAATTCTACAGGGATCTTTGGATCCTTACAACCAGGCATGCAATTTGTGAATTACGTTTTTTTTATTTTTTTATTATTCAAATAAATATTGAACCACGGTGCTTCGTGGTAATGCTGCTAAATTAAATAACATGTATAGAATAATTATGAACTTAAATGAAACAATATCGCAACATTTCGACAAATACATCATTTGATCTGTTTTTACATTTTAATTCAGGGCGATTTAGCCTGCTACATTTAATCAGAGCGAGATTTTCACCCTTGTCTTGTCATTTTCTCATTGGGAAGCGCTTACAAAGGCTACATGTTTGAGTAGATCCTCTGTACCTCTCGTTTTCATATGGATTACATAATCAGATAACATTTATTAGCCTGAATATTTAGACATTTAAAGGCTTTAGACATAGCCGATTTCTTATAGTGACTGAGCTGAAGTGGCTTTCGGTTCATTTTTGTGACGCGAAGTTCCCGGAGACAGAGACGACAGATAAACTGTTGTCGTTAGCAAAAGTTCGAATAAAACCCGACTTTAGAAAAACGCATAGGGCCACTCGGCGTGGTCTGCCAAAACACTTAATTATAAACTTCAATATTTCATTCAAAATAATCTCAAAACGCTTTGTGAAATTTTAAAATCTGTGCATGCATTAAGGCCACTTGAACTAATGAACAACTGAAACGCTGGTTTTGATTTTATTGTTTGCTTGTTGCATATCTCTATTTTATATTTGATATGGTCTATTGGTGAAGTAGCCTAGCATTGATTACTGTGGAGGGAGGGATGTGGGGATTCAAATAATTCAGCAGAAGCAGGGATGTTTAGACCAGAAGGAAATCCCCTTCCCCCCTGGCAAATCACACTTTATTTAAAACCATGTTTTTTAAAAACTCTAGGTTGTAGGGAATCAAAAAAATAAATAAATAATAATAGGCCTAATTAAAAAAAAATATATATATATAGGCTATATATATAATTACTTTTTTTACAGAACTGCTTTTGAAATTACGATTGGTAGCCTATTATTATACAGATGCAAAGTCGTTCTGTCAGATACTATTGTTCAGTGTAAAATGGAAATGCCTGGTAATTTTATTTTATAAATATAAGCAAAAAACTGTATATATGGTGTAACAGAGTTTTAGAGCTAGACAAATCTCTCTGCATTAATAAATATAAAATTTACAGTAGACCATGTTTGATCGGGATTTGAACCCGTGTCATCTTGATGATCGAACTGTAAGTTCTACCGCTCGGCTATGAATTTTCTCACTGAAAAATGCCCAAATGTTTGTTTCTCACATGAGCGAGAAAACGTTTGGTCGTTAGCCTGTGAGTGTAGGCCTACTTTAGCCTACATGAATAAAAGTAGACCTTTTACAGTTTTAAAAGATGATATCTTATCTGTATGATCAACAATTACGCAGTAAGTTCTTTTAGCTGTTATGAGAAAAATAAATTCAAATGAACGCGCCGCCGCGTTTGTCAAACTCTAATTCAACATGCCAGAATAAAGCCAGATTTTAGAATAATGCATAGCGCCACTCCGTGATGTGCCAAAATATCCTAATTATAAACTTCAATATTTCATTCAAAACCATCTCAAAACGCTTTGTGACATTTTAAAAAGCCGTGAATGAATTAAGGCCACTGGAACCAGGATCGTAACTGAAACGCGCTGCATGTCTCAATACAGGAGCAGAAGCGCTGGTTCAGATTGTATTGTTTGTTGTTTAAACGTGCATGTTGCATATTTAAAAATATTTGTTTAAAAATAAATGTTTGTTGTAGGCTTATTTGCAAATTACCATAACTTGTAGAATTTCATCCTTACTGTTAATTGACATTAGCCCCACTTACGTTTTGATAAATGTCCCTTTGCGCCACCTGGCGGTCATTTCGCGAACGACTTTGAAATGCGACTGGTTTATTTTTATTGTATTGGTCTACTTTAAAAAATAATACTTTATAAGACATTTATGGGAAAATACTTTTTTTCTTTTCAAGATGTTTCCAACTGTAACTTTGAACCAATTCTGTAGAATGGCCCATATAGCATTTGACCAGGATTTGTTTCCAGGTATGACTAAAAATGTGCTTTTGGCTTTCATTTATATTTTGATTGTTTGTATATATATATGTGTGTGTGTGTGTATATATATATATATATATATATATATATATATATATATATGTAGGCTATATATATACAAGAAAGAATGCAATGACAATAAATATATATATTGTCCTTGCATTCTTTCTTGTGTGACACACCTGAATGAAAGGCTCATTATTATGCAGGGTCACTGTCTGAGAACCACTTAATTATTCACGATAGGGGTTGGGCCGTTCCACCCATCCGCATATTGCCTTGGCAAACAAAAAAATGTTTTTCACAATTTAAAACAATCTATTGTTTTATGTGAATGATTAGGAAGGATGATTTTCAGATCATTTTGAAGCAAAAACTTTAGGCGACAACTTCCATTAGTCAAAGGTTTTGTGGACACATGTTTAGTATGTTTTTTGTGTCCTTATTTCAAAAACTTTATTTTTTAGTTTTTTCAATAACCACGCATAAACAATATTCTCTCAAAAATACAAACATGTACATACATGTTGCTCACACATTATGGTAGCCCTGTTTGTGCTAAATATAGTGTAATTTCACCTGTGCCATTAATATGTTTATAAGCAACTGAAAAAAGCACAAATGTCAGAGCATGTCAAAACATCTCAAGGACCCCCAAAACACCTTGGTCCCCAGAGGGTTAAAACAATCTATTGTTTTATGTGAATGATTAGACAGGATGATTTTCAGATCATTTTGAAGCCTAAACTCTAGGGGACAACATCCATTAGTCACAAGTCTTGTGGACACATATTTAGTGTGTGTTTTGTGGCCTTATTTCAGAAACTTTATTTTTTTTGTTTTTTTCAATAACCATGCATAAACAATATTCTCTCAAAAATACAAACATGTACAAACATGTTGCTAACATATTATGGTAGCCCTGTTTGTGCTAAATAGAGTATAATTACACCAGTGCCATTAATATGTTTCTAAGCAACTGAAAAAAGCACAAATGTCAGGGCATGTCAAAACATCTCAAGGACCCCAAAAACACCTCAGACCTCAGAGGGTTAAAGCCTCTCTGTAAGCAATCGAGCTCTCCTTCCAAGAAATGCGAAATACCTCTAGTTTAGTTCCCTTTCGTTAGGGAACTACGTCTCGTCGGAGGAGTTTCCAACGAATTGGGATCACGCTAGGGAGACCAACTGCCTTCGAGTGAATTAAAACGAGCCAATGAATATTGGCATGCAGGATTTGCATTCCGTGCCCCGCCTGTCAGTGCAGGTATAAAGCGGAAGCGAGCGCATACACATTTGCTTTTACCTTCGGAGCCGACCGGTAGTGTCCTCTGAGTGATGAGCTTCAAGATTGTGTTTGTCTTCACGCTCAACGAGTCTGCTGTTTCTCTGAAGACCTCTCTGTGTTGGTGTGACGGCGCTTCAGCGATCTTCGCGATCTCCCGGGTGCCAGCTGCTGCTTCAAGCGATCTGCCTTTTTTCAAAGAGCTGTTGTCACAGCAGGTATTCGTTTGAGTACGCACAGCGGGCTTGCAGTTTCCCCGCTGTGTTGCCGCGGTTATCCCTGTGTGCTTCAGCACAATTAAGAGAGTGTTTTCTCTGTGAAAGAGCAACACGGGTGAAGATCGCGTCCTTTTCAGGATGACGTTTCATCCGTGTGTTTCTGGATGCGATCGTTTCCTGTCCTTATTTGACAGCCACGTTCATTGTTTCACATGCCTAAACAGTGTGTGGGACTACGTTCGTGGGTGGTTCATGTTCTCTCAGGAGTGCATGACCACGTCGGCACGTTGTCCGTCTCCCCTTTCTCGTAAAGGCTTGAGCCGCTCAGTGTGCCGTGTGCCGTCGAGCACCGGCTGACAGCGCGGGTTGTCACGGCAACCCAGCGCGCGTCATTCGGCGCTCAAGATGCACGGTCAAGATCAAGACTCGTGTGCCTCTATGAGGTGAGTCCCTTTGCTTATTTCCCGATCTAGTTTCTCTTCTGGTGCTCCAGAAGAGGGCTGCTTTGGCGAATAACATTGGTGATCTGAGGGTTTCAGTGAGCACGAACCACTCACTCCTCTAGCGCATCGCAAACATGCTGAGACTGTGTTCGTGGGTGGTTTATGCTTTCTTATGAGAGCATGACCACGTCGGCACGTTGTTCGCCTGCCTGAATGCTTTGAGCGCCCAGCGTGCCGTGTGTCATCGAAGCGATGGCCACCTTCACTATCTTGCATGCCTGGTTGACGGCCACGATCACAGTTTCACATGCCTAATCAGTGTGTTGAGACTGCGTTCGTGGGTGGTTCATGTTCTCTCAGGAGTGCATGACCACGTCGGCACGTTGTTCGTCTCCCCTTTTTCGTAGAGGCTGGAGCCGTTCAGCGTGCCGTATGCCGTCAAGGCTTTCGGATGGGTTTCTGGTCCTTCTCATGAGGGACCAGGCATTTCATTCGGGGCCCCAGGGAGGACAGATGTCGATCGCTATATCGGAGAGAGGGCTGTTATACTCTGAAAATGATGCTGAGTTCCTACTACAGTGGGGTGTGCTCATGCTGAAGATTCAGACTTAGCAGCCACACTTTCCTGGGCTGTTCTAAAGTGCCTGGATGTGTGTGAAGAATTTTGGCAGTATGGAAGCATTTTGGTGCCAATATGGCAAGCCAAACATGCCTAAATCTGCAGAAGTTTTTCCTCTCTCACTACCACTGCACGTGCGTAGTTCTAACTCGGGGTTGAGCTGTGCTTAGTGACTGACCGCGCTGGCCCTCGGTTAGACGATGTCCACACTGGTGGTCCAGAGGCACCTCAAAACCAGCCTGCTCGGAGTTGTTTTCCCCCAGCAAAGGGAAGGGAAACAACCCTGAGAGGAGCGACCCAGAGTATGTGACGTTCTGCTCTTGGGAGTGCGTGTCATCACCACTCCTTCCCCCGGGGGAGGGCCGGGTGGAGAATTTCATTTCTGTTCCGCCGCTGGTTATCCTGTAATCAGCGGTACCCAAAGTTTGAGCAGTCCACTTCCTCCGAGTCGTTCACCGGCCCCAGCGCTCAGATGGCAGTGAGGGCTGCGGCCTTGTCACTCCCGTCTCTCGCTGGGTGAGGGGAAACCAGGACTCGATGCCCCCGGGCCTCGTTCCTCGTTTCCCCTCACGGTCGAGACTGGCAGTATAATAAGACCAGTTTCCTCCGTCCGAGAGGGTCAGAATGGCAGTGCGTGCCGCCCCCGAGCTGCACCACTCCCGTTCCCCTCTCCCCAGCTTGCAGATAGCAGTGACGCAGCCTCGGCTGCGTCGCTCCGGTCTGCAGCTGGGCCCGGAGGCGCAGAGACCAGGACACGAGGAGTCAGGGCCTCGTTCTTTGTCTCTCCCCCTCCCTTCGCCACCGGGCAGCCCGCAGCAGAATGCTTACGAGCTCTCTCTGCCGTCTGCCCCACGGTGGTCCGCCCAGACCCCGCTTCCAGTGGCTACATTGCCACTGGAGCCGGGTCCCGGCCTTCCAGCTCGCTGCCCCTCCGCGGGTACGCCGGTGGTTCGGGTGGGCTTATTGGCTCGGTACCTGGAAGCCTGGCTAGCGCTTCCGGGTCCGTCTCGATGGCTCATCCGCACCATTCGGTTTGGCTATGCAATTCAGTTTGCACGCCGGCCTCCAAGGTTCAGGGGCATCCACTTCACCCGTGTGCAGTCAGTGGATGCCCCTGTCCTGCGGAAAGAGATCGATGTCCTGCTGGCGAAGGACGCGATCGAGCCGGTCCCTCCTGCCGAGATGAGGTCCGGGTTTTACAGCCCCTACTTCATTTTACCCAAGAAAGGCGGTGGGTTACGACCAATCCTGGATCTGCGAGTTTTGAATCGGGCCCTGCACAAACTCCAAACTCACGCAGAAGCGCATTTTCGAATGCATCCGTCCCCAGGATTGGTTTGCAGCGATCGACCTGAAGGACGCGTACTTTCACGTCTCTATTCTTCCTCGACACAGACCATTTCTACGGTTTGCTTTCGAGGGTCGAGCGTATCAGTACAAAGTCCTACCCTTCGGGCTGGCCCTGTCACCCCGTGTCTTCACGAAAGTCGCAGAGGCGGCCATTGTTCCCATGAGAGAACAAGGCGTTCGTATTCTCAACTATCTCGACGACTGGCTCAATCTGGCTCACTCGCGAGATGTGTTGTGCGATCACAGGGACATGGTGCTCCAGCACCTCAGCCGGTTGGGGCTTCAGGTCAACTGGGACAAGAGCAAACTCTGCCCCATGCAGAGGATCTCTTATCTCGGTATGGAGTTGGACTCGGTCGCCCAGACCGCGCGCCTCACGGAGGAGCGCGTCCAGTCAGTGCTCACCTGCCTCAGGTCTTTTCGAGGCAGGACAGCGGTTCCACTGAAACAATTTCAGAGGCTCCTGGGGCATATGGCAGCCGCAGTAACGCCGCTCGGCCTGTTACATATGAGACCGCTCCAGCACTGGCTTCACGATCGAGTCCCGAGGTGGGCGTGGCAGAGCGGCACGTTCCGGGTCAAAGTAACCCAGCACTGTCGCCAAACCTTCTCCCCGTGGTCGGATCCTGCGTTTCTACGGGCCGGAGTGCCCCTAGTCCAGGTTTCCAGGCAGGCTGTGGTTTTCACAGATGCCTCTGCCATGGGGTGGGGGGGCCACGTACAAAGGGCATGCAGTCTCGGGTCTGTGGACGGGGCCCCAGCTGCATTGGCATATCAACTGCCTAGAGTTGCAAGCAGTACGCTTGGCTTTGTGCCGCCTCAAGGGGCTTCTCAAAGACAAGCACGTACTGGTCCGTACGGACAGCACTGCGACCGTTGCGTACATCAACCGACAAGGTGGTCTACGCTCCCACCGCATGTCGCGACTCGCCTCCCACCTCCTCCTATGGAGTCAGAAGCATCTGAGGTCGCTTCGCGCCACTCATGTTCCAGGGGAGCTCAACCGTGTGGTAGACAAGCTTTCACGGTTGCCTCCCCTGCCAGGAGAATGGCGACTCCATCCCCAGGCGGTTCAGCTGATCTGGAGTGTTTTCGGAGTCGCACAGGTAGACCTGTTTGCCTCTCCAGACACGACCCATTGCCAGTGGTTTTACTCCCTGTGTGAGGGGACCCTCGGCACGGATGCCCTGGCTCACAGCTGGCCCCGGGGCCTGCGCAAGTATGCGTTTCCCCCAGTGAGCCTAGCACAGACACTGTGCAAGGTCAGGGAGGACGAGGAGCAGGTCCTGTTGGTGGCGCTGTATTGGCCCACCAGGACTTGGTTCACGGAACTCATGCTCCTCACGACAGCCCCTCCTTGGCCGATTCCTCTGAGGAAGGACCCCCTTTCTCAGAGACGGGGTACTCTATGGCACCCGCGTCCAGACCTCTGGAAACTCCATGTCTGGTCCCTGGACGGGACGCGGAGGTTCTAGGTGATCTACCACAGGCAGTGGTAAACACCATCACTTCTGCTAGAGCCCCCTCTACGAGGCGGCTCTATGCGTTGAAGTGGAACCTATTCGTCGAATGGTGTTCCTCCCACCAGGAGGACCCCCGAACTTGCCCGATCAGAATCGTGCTTTCCTTCCTACAAGATGGGTTGGAGCGAAGGCTGTCTCGCTCCACCCTCAAAGTGCATGTTGCTGCAATAGCTGTACATCACGATGTAGTAGAAGGTAAGTCCGTAGGGAAGCACGACCTGATCATCAGATTCCTTAACGGTGCTAGGAGGTTAAATCCACCTCGTGTTTTGCACTCTGTACCCTCTTGGGACCTAGCTCTCTGAGAGCTCTTCAAAGTCCCTTTGAGCCTTTGCTGACAGTGGAGCTGAATATCCTGTCCATTAAGACAGCGCTCCTGTTGGCATTGGCTTCTTTCAAGAGGGTCGGGGATCTGCAAGCATTTTCAGTCGACGAATCGTGCCTGGAGTTCGGGCCGGCCTTTTCTCACGTTGTATTGAGACCCCGGCTCGGATATGTGCCCTAGGTTCCTACCACTCCCTTTGCGGACCAGGTAGTGAACCTGCAAGCGCTGCCCCTGGAGGAGGCAGACCCAGCCCTAGCTTTTCTCTGTCCCGTTCGCGCTCTGCGGGTTTATATCGACAGAACGCAAAGCTTCAGAACCTCAGATCAGCTCTTTGTCTGTTACGGAGGCCAGCAGAAGGGGAAGGCCATCTCCAAGCAGAGGTTAGCCCACTGGCTAGTGGATGCTATCACCAGAGCGTATGAGTCTCTAGGTGAGCCTTGTCCTCCCAGGTTGCGCGCTCACTCTACTAGAGGTGTTGCCGCTTCCTGGGCTTTGGCTCGAGGCGCCTCGCTGACAGATATCTGTAGGGCTGCGGGCTGGGCGACACCTAACACGTTCGCTAGATTTTATAGCCTCCGTGTTGTACCGGTTTCCTCCCGTGTACTCGCTACGGCCAGTAGCGCGAGGAATTAGGTATGTCGGCTTGCTACGCCATTCCCGCCCCAGGGGCCGGATACGTGCGTCTTTTTTGCTCCGTTGGTTCCCCAACAAACGGTTAACCTCGTGAGTCCATTTTTTCCACGTTCCAGCTACCCTCCGGGTTAGCTCCGTGTCTTCCCCTCGACAGACCCGTTCTGTCGTCCTTGCTGAGTACGCTCCCACCCCGCGGGCTGGGACTACCTCAAGGACTGCCGTATGTTTCACTACCCTACGGGTTAGTACATACATGTATTCCAGTGCCTCCCTTCGGGCGGGCAGGGGCTCCGCAGCGTCCCCTCCTACGGGGCACGCTTCCCCAGTGTTATCCAAAGTCCACTGAGCGGGTCTTGCGGAACAGCAGTGTGACTCTTCCTAGCTAGCTCCCGCCGTAAAGAAACAAAGAAACTGCTTAGGCGTGTAGCTAGGCTGGGCGCTGGAAGGGGCCAGCACCATGGCGTTTTATTAGGGATCCCAATTCGTTGGAAACTCCTCCGACGAGACGTAGGAGTTCCCTAACGAAAGGGAACGTCTCAGTTACGTATGGTAACCCTCGTTCCCTGAGTAGGGAACGGAGACGTTTCGTCCCGTCGCCATGCTTGCTGTACCCTCGCGGAGGACTGGACTCCGTTCGGCTCCTCAGCGTAAAGCAAATGTGTATGCGCTCGCTTCCGCTTTATACCCGCACTGACAGGCGGGGCGCGGAATGCAAGTCCTGCATGCCAATATTCATTGGCTCGTTTTAATTCACTCGAAGGCAATTGGTCTCCCTAGCGTGATCCCAATTCGTTGGAAACTCCTCCGACGAGACGTCTCCGTTCCCTACTCAGGGAACGAAGGTTACCATACGTAACCGAGACGTTTACTTCCAGCTACGCTCCATTTTTCTGGCTGCTCTCTTAAGGGCCCGGGTGTACTCGTTGTACCACGGCGTTGGACTATTTTCTTTAATCTTCTTTAAGCGCAAAGGAGCAACTGTGTCTAAAGTGCTGGAAAAGAGAGTTAAAAGTTTCTGTTGCAATATCAAGTTCTTCTCAGCTATCTGGGATGCTGAGATGATGAAACTGATCAGGAAGATTATTAATAAAGCAATCTTTAGTGGCAGAAGTTATAGGTCTAACATATTTGTAACACGCAGTCTGCTTTGCAGCCTTGGCTAAATTAAGTTTACATGAGACTAGATAATGATCTGAGGTGTCATCGATCTGCTGCAGAATTTCAACGGCATCAACATCTATTCCATGTGATAATATTAGATCTAGAGTATGATTACGACAATGAGTAGGTCCTGACACGTGTTGTCTAACTCGAATTCAATTTACAATGTCTTTAAATGCCAATCCCAATGCATCTTTTTCATTATCTACATGTATATTAAAATCACCAGCAATTAGTACTTTATCTGCAGCCAATACTAATTCTGATAGAAAGTCAGCAAATTCTTTGATAAAGTCTGCATGGTGACCTGGTGGCCTGTATACAGTAGCCAGCAGAATTCTCAAACGTGATTTATCATTTACACTATATATTTTTACATTAAGCACCAACACTTTAAAAGAAGTATTTTTAAAACTAGATTTCTTAGTGGTTTTGAAAATATTACAGCAACACCTTCCCCTTTGCCTTCCGGACGAGGCTCATGTTTATAACTGTAATCTTGTGTGGTGGACTCATTTAAAGTAATGTAATTGTTTGGTTTTAGCCAGGTTTGTGTCAAACACAGCACATCTAGGTTATAATCTGAAATCATATCATTAACTATGATTAACGCTTTTGAAGTAAGGGATCGAATATTCAGCAACCCAAGCTTTATTGTTTGCTCATCTGTATTATATCTGTTTTTTATTTGGACGTTTTTTGGATTTCCAAATTCAGGGAACAGACACAGTCCCTATATGATGATATCTAGGTGAAAGAGGCTGTATGTGATGAGATTTATCTGACCTTGGTGACGTGAAACAGCTAGCAGACGGTTGGTTTAGCCAGTCTGTCTGCTTCCTGACCTGGTGCCCAATTTGTCATGTTTTATCTCTAAGACTATGAGCCAAATTACTAGAGACAAGAGCAGCACAATCACACAATCACAATCACAATCAGTAATAAGTGAAGCTGGTAATGCTGTTTGTGGAGTTGTTTAATCCTCCTCTGCTGAGAGATTTAATATCTTCTTTTATCTTCAGTTGATTTCATCTAAAGCTGTGGCTGAAGAAAGTTGTACACTGTAAAACCTAACAGTAATATTTACTCAATTAAATTGAGTTCACTGCACTCAAATAATACTGAAACTTGAAGTGGCTTGAACGACTGGAACAGAACTAAAACTGAATGAGTTATAGAACATTTCTAGATCCAAGAATGATAATTGAATAATAATATTTGTATAGTTAAGTTAATTAATCGTCAATTAAGTGATGATTGATCATTAGTGATGAACACCTGCTGTTAACAAGCAGAATCACTGAAGGAAAGAGAAATACAAGGTTTAAGATCACCATGATGGAGATCAGCGTTTGCTTTAGCTGGGCTCTTGACCCTTGACGTTTAAGTACAAGTTTTTCGTTGACTGCTGTAATTGAGTGTTTATGAAACATTTGTTATGGCACAAAATTCAAGGAAAAGTATGATCGGGTGATGATGGTCAAGGTTTGATGATGACAATCATCACTTAATGACTTAATTCACTGATCTCATTCAGAGTTTAATCTCTAATTATATTATTAGTTGTATTCGAAACTATATTCTACAACATAAGAACTAGCAATGTTATGACTATCAGATAGAATGAAGGATTTTACAGAAAATGCCATTCATTATCAAAACTAACACAGATATCAAGAATCTGCATATGAATATCAACAATGGTGACTATTGAAAAACAATTCATACTGCAATGCATCCTGGGTACAACCATAATACAAACCTTATCTATGACTCCCAGCATGCATTGCTGCATGAATCGTTTTTTAATTGTCACCATTGTTGAGATTCATTTACTGATTCTTGATGTCTGTGTAAGTCAGCATGATACCATAGAGGTTTTTAAAATCTGATTGAAACAACAATGGGCCTTGCAGCAGAATCAAAGTTCTGTTATAATGAATAATACAAGTTACATATCACCTGTTTAATCAGAGATTATTCCGTAGAAAACATGAGAGAATCAAGACTCCAAATAATGATTCATCATTCCATAAATCACTATCAAAACACAACCACATGCTCCAATTTCATTTTATCTTTTGTGCCATTACAAATGTGTTATATAAACACTCAGTTACAGCAGCCAGAGGAAAAACTGGTGTTATAAAGTCAAGGTTCAAGAACCCAACTAAAGCAAACACTGACCACTATCATGGTGTCTTTAAATGAAACTCAATAAATCATCTTCATCTAAACCTCTGTTCATTCACAATAACAACTTCTGTAGACGCTTGATAAAAGTCAAACTGGTTAGTAATAAGTGAAGCTGGTAATGCTGTTTGTGGAGTTGTTCAATCCTCCTCTGCTGAGATCTTCAGAGATTTAAAATGTTTTATCTTCAGGTGATTTCATCTAATGTTGTGGTTGGAAGTCAGTTGTAGTTCTTGTGTTTCTCTTCAGTGATGTTAACAGCAGGTGTTCATCACTAATGCTCAACAATCACTTAATTTATCACTTAATTTCTTGACTGCAATATCTACTTTTAGTGAACTCAACTGAAATAATTTCAGAGTACTCATAACTATTGTTTTTTTATCAACTTAAATGAATTGAGGCAATCGGTTTCCTCAAATGAAATGAGTTAGCTTAACTCGTTGGATTTGACTTTGTGTGTGATATTGTGAGCTAGCAGTAACTGCAAGTGCTCTGAGTTCATTTAAAGTTTGTCATTTCTTATTTCTCTTTCTTTCAGTGCTTGTTCACAGCAGGTGTTTGAAGGATTGAAAGAATGTTTCAGAAACATCATACTAACCTTTAAATAACATTATATGAATATTCAGGAAACTGGACATTTTTTATGTTCTTGGAATGTTACAAATCAACTTTCCTAGAATCTTGAATTGTTAATCAAAATTAAGTTGAAAGCACGTTTGAGGAACATCATAGCTTCTAAAACACGTTCCTCTAACGTCAAGAAAACTAGACACATTTATTTCCATGAGCTTGAATTCAAAATTCAATTTTAAAGGTTTTGTCAGGGTTCTGTCACTTCTGTCTAGTCTATCTCTTGGTTTTGTGACAGAGCCCTGACACACCTGTTTTATCTTGTCTGTGCCTTGTTTCATGTGCTTTCGTGTCTTGTACTGTGTAGCACACAGCTTGTGTTTTACACTAGCTGTGTGCTTTCATGTTGTCATGTTTTGTTTGAACACGTGGCTTATGAGTGTTTTCATTAGCTGCGTGTTCATGTCTCGTTTTGTGTGAGCACATGGCTGGTGATTGGTTTTACTGGCCATGTGCTTGTGTTCAAGTCACGTTTGGTGTGAGCACATGGCTTGTCATGTATGTTTCCTTGTGCCATGTGCTCTCCTGTTGATTGTCTAGCCCCTCCCATCTTGTTACCTGATTATTGATTCATTTGCCCCACCTGTCCTCCCTCGTTACCTCCTTTGTTTGGTCTCCCTATTTATTCTCCCTGTGTTTGCAGTCCTGTGCTGTTTCGTTGTCGTATGTACCTGGTGTGTTACCTCTTGTGTCAAGTCAGTCAAGTCAGTCAAGCCAAGTCAATTGTTTTCCCCTACGGGGTAGTTTTGTTTGTATTTTTGTTTTGTTATTATCATTAAAGAACCCATTATCTCTGCACCTGAGTCCTCGCTCCTTTCACCTCCACCACACCTGACAGAACGAAACAGCCATCAGAGGACTCAGCAGAGAATGGGCATCTTCTTGTTTCCATCTCCCAGCCCTTGCCCCTCCACTCATCAGACGATGGAACGCTATGGCAAGCTCTTTTCTCTTCGCCAAGAGGGCTCCACAGTAAAAGAGTTTGCCCACCAGTTCATCATCACTGCGGAGGGGCTTGAACTTAACAACACTGCGCTTAAAGACATTTTTAACAGCGGCCTGAACGAGCCTGTCAGTGCCTGGGAGATGGAAATGTTGGGGATACTGTCTTTCTGGCAGTTTGTGGGGTTTGTATACAACCGTGGGGAAGAGGGTGGTCTTCCGCCTCTTGGCCCACCTCCCATTTACCTCACAAAGGTCCCCAGTCCTCCGATGACCCTTTCGGAGAGAGGGTGGAGGAAGAACGGGTCCACCTCTTCTGCCACCTATCCTGAGGCGCCCGTGAATGCTGCTTTTCCCCCAGAGGTGGCCGTGAATGCTGCTTTTCCCCCAGAGGTGGCCGTGAATGCTGCTTTTCCCCCAGAGGTGGCCGTGAATGCTGCTTTTCCCCCAGAGGCGGCCGTGAATGCTGCATTTCCCCCAGAGGCAGCAATCTCCACACCATCGCCTTGCAGACGTAAGCGGAGGAAGAGAAGGAAGGCTTCCTCTGTCTTAACCAGTCTGGTCCTCCCAGAGCCATCCACTTTCACTGTCGAGCCCCCAGTGTTGGCCGGAGAGGCTGCAGCGCCCCCAGTGTTGGCCGAAGAGGCTGCAGCGCCCCCAGTGTTGGCCGAAGAGGCTGCATCGCCGCCTCGCTCAAGGAAACGGAGAAGGAAGAAGGCTTCCTGCTTACCACGGGGCCCGGAGGTTGTTCCAAAGCCTGCTGTCAGCCCAGAGGCCGTCCCCAGGCTCATTGCCCTGCCGGCGCCACTCCAGCGCCTTGCCCTTCTGGCGCCGCCCATGCGCCTTGTCCTTCCGGCGCCGCCCATGCGCCTTGCCCTTTCGGCGCCGCCCATGCGCCTTGCCCTTCCGGCGCCGCCCATGCGCCTTGCCCTTCCGGCGCCGCCCATGCGCCTTTCCCTTCCGGCGCCGCCCATGAGCCTTTCCCTTCCGGCGCCGCCCCAGCGCCTTGCCCTTCCAGTGCCGCCCTAGCGCCTTGCCCTTCCGGCGCCGCCCCAGCGCCTTGCCCTTCCGGTGCCACCCAAGTGCCTTGCCTTGCCGGCTCCGTCCATGCTGCCAGTCAGGCTGGTTCCGCCCAAGCTCCAGGAGGCTGTCCCAGAGCCCGTTGCCAGTCCGGAGGCCGTCCCAGAGTCACCCGAATGTCTTGTCCTGCCAACCCAGTCTTTGCTGCCTGACCCACCCTGGCCTTCTGCCAAGTATTCAGATCCGCCTGGTCCACCTTGGCCCTCATTCTGGAATCCTGAACCGCCTAAGCCTGCCTGGTCTGTCCCACCATCGCCCTCTGCTGGGACTACTGATCCGCTGGAGCCTGCCTGGTCTGTCCCGCCATGGCCCTCTGCTGGGACTTCAGACCCGCCTGAGCCTCCCTGGCTCAACCCTCCCGTCCCTCCCTGGTCCCTTATAGAGACTTCCTGGACTGTCATGCTGGCTCTGTCTTGGCTCCCCTCCCTCCCCACTTTGTCTCTGTGTTTTGATCTACCTGTCTTGTTGTCTGTTGGTGAGTTGTCATGTTCCTGTTTTTTTTTTTTGGTGTTCCTCCTTAGGGACGCCAGGTGGCGTCCTTTAGAGGAGGGGTAGTGTCAGGGTTCTGTCACTTCTGTCTAGTCTATCTCTTGGTTTTGTGACAGAGCCCTGACACACCTGTTTTATCTTGTCTGTGCCTTGTTTCATGTGCTTTCGTGTCTTGTGCTGTGTAGCACACAGCTTGTGTTTTACACTAGCTGTGTGCTTTCATGTTGTCATGTTTTGTTTGAACACGTGGCTTATGAGTGTTTTCATTAGCTGCGTGTTCATGTCTCGTTTTGTGTGAGCACATGGCTGGTGATTGGTTTTACTGGCCATGTGCTTGTGTTCAAGTCACGTTTGGTGTGAGCACATGGCTTGTCATGTATGTTTCCTTGTGCCATGTGCTCTCCTGTTGATTGTCTAGCCCCTCCCATCTTGTTACCTGATTATTGATTCATTTGCCCCACCTGTCCTCCCTCGTTACCTCCTTTGTTTGGTCTCCCTATTTATTCTCCCTGTGTTTGCAGTCCTGTGCTGTTTCGTTGTCGTATGTACCTGGTGTGTTACCTCTTGTGTCAAGTCAGTCAAGCCAAGTCAATTGTTTTCCCCTACGGGGTAGTTTTGTTTGTATTTTTGTTTTGTTATTATCATTAAAGAACCCATTATCTCTGCACCTGAGTCCTCGCTCCTTTCATCTCCACCACACCTGACAGGTTTACAATGAAAGTCTCTTGCTGATCAGATGGGGAATACTTTTTATGTCTCTGGATTCATTTTATCATACTTTTTTTGTACTAGCTACATGCTAAACAACTGAAAAGAAATGATTAACAATAAAAACTACAGTAACTTAATAAGCACAGCCAAATGTTTTTATTATATATTGTGCAAACACTGCAAAACAACCATAACATGCACATACTTCAATACTGAAACCAAAGATGATTTTCCCAACATCAATGGGTACATCAATACTGCTTTAACTGATATCTGTTTCTGCCCACAGAAGAATGTTTGGTAAAATGCAACCTATGAATTACCATACAGTAACTGCTCCTCCAACTCCCTCGATGTTACCAGCGGTTCAGTGTCTTCACAGCAAAAACTCCAGTGTTAAATTAACTCTCCTGGGAGTTTATATGGCTCCAGACTCAGTGTTAAAATATGAGTGTTAAATTAACACTCAAGAGTGTTAAAGTTAATGAGCTCATTAAGTGATTAATTGTGTGATGATTAACTAATATTGAAGACACCTGATGTTAACAAGCAGAATCACCAAAGGAAAAAATCTACTTTTTTAAGACACCGTTATGGAGATCAGTGTTTGCTTTAGTTGGGCTCATGGCCCTTAAATCATTAAATTCAGTTTTTGTTTGGCTGTTGTATCTGAATTATAACTGCCAGATGAACAAAGAGAAAAGTTGACCAAGTGTTGTTTGTTATGTTTTGACATAATCATAATTTGACCTAAATATCAAATCTCTATTAAAGAGTTATGTCTACCTTTTTGATTACATCTGTCACAATTCCAGACTCTGGGAGTTCCCTCTCTAGTCACCAGAGGGCGCCCTTGCCCGAATATTAACTCCCTTCATTACATTCATCTCTCACAGCCGCTCTGACTCTAATCACCTCCTCCAGCTGTTCCCCATCTCCTGGGCTTTATAGCCATCTCTCTCACTTCGTTCCTTGCGAAGTTTTGCATTACCATTGTGATCAACTCTGAGCGTATACCTCCTGTGAAATTGTCTACCTGGTTTGACCTTGTCTCTGTTCCTAGACTCCTCCAGTTTGCTGCCTGCCTACTTCGACCATTGCCTGGATAACCGACACTGATCTGCCCGCTGCCTGTCTCGACCTTCTGCCAGTATATCAAGACCTCGTTTGCTCGCTGCCTGTACTGACCCTTGCAGTGCATTCAGGGTGCCACCAATCAAAACACATTCATGGCTCCCATCATGCATTGCGGTATGAATAAATTATGATCTGAATTGTTTTAGTAATTTCCTTTCCCTAATTGAATATTCTGTCACCAATGTTAAGATTCATACACTGATTCTTGATGTCTGTGTGTGCCTAAAAGAAAGATTTTGTTTTATCAGAACAACTCTTAAGAAATCCTTTAGATTATTTAGAAAATTCTGGATCTTTTGCTGTAGAATCATATTGACGCCGTAAGCAAAAACATACATTTAAGTCAGAGATTAGACTCTAAATAAGTTCAGTGATTCAGATCAAATTATGATTATGTCAAAACATAACCAACACCACCTGATAAACATTTTCTTTGTTCATCTGGCAGTTTTAGCTCAGATACAACAGAGAAACAACTTTTAAAGTTAACAGTTTAAGGGTCAAGAGCCCAACTAAAGTGAACACTGATCACCATAATGGTGTCTTAAAAAATTCGATTTTCTCCTTTGGTGATTCTGCTTGTTAACATCAGGTGTCTTCAATAATGGTCAATCATCACTCAATTAATCACTTAATGAGCTCATTAACTTTAACACTCTTGAGTGTTAATTTAACACTCATATTTTAACACTGAGTCTGGAGCCATATAAACTCCCAGGAGAGTTAATTTAACTCTGGAGTTTTTGCTGTGTTGCTCAAAGGCACAATGGTGAGAAGATTTGTCTCTTAGTAAATCCCACACTTTTATATTACACTTACCGACTTTTACTTTAGACATTCTGATATCATGTAAAAACACTAAAAGGCAATTTGCTTGCATGAGGCTGGTCTATCATTGTGAGTGCAGTTCCTATACAGCGGAAATCTAAAGGTTTGAGATAATCAAAGTATATTTACACTTTCATTGTGCCCCTAAAACAAGCCACATGACTTCCAGGTGAAACAGATATCTATCAGTGTTTGTAATGTTCTTTTGGGGCTTACGGTGCCTGTCACCCTAAAATATGGCAGTGTTGCAACAGGTATTTGGATGACGGATGTTTTCAATAGCCAATATTTCATAGTATTTTTTTTGCGAGATTTTAAGAGATTGTAACAGTTATCATATGCATCTCCAGTGATTGCTGTCCTTTGAAAAGACATGCTTTTTCATTTTTAACAGGTTTAAAAATACTTCAAACATTTGCGTATTGTCTTTGCTGACTTGCGCTACAAAATGTACGCTCCCTCAGTATACTCACTATCTAAACCAGACAACAGCCCACTGGTTACAGAGACTTCCTCCGTACGCCTGGCAGCTCTCTGAAGCTGAGTCCAGGAGAAAGTGTGCTACCTGGAGAGGAGAGAACTGTATTGTTCCTGGTTAAAGAGCTACCTTGTATCCTGTAGGAAACAGAGTTGTAGTACACCGAGTTAATGTTGCACTCAGGACACTTGTTTTGGGACGGGGTTGGACTGTTGCAGAGGCCCAAGTGATAGCAAATGCAGGTGCACAGCAGGCTCAGTTGAGACCGAGACCGGCACTGGTTTGCGTGTAACGGCAGGGGCAGAGGCGAGTACAGCTCGTGCTCCTCTGCCGGGGACAGGATGAGGTTGGTGCAGCTGGTGCCCTCCTCTATGGGCAAGAAGAGGTTGCTATGGCAATGATTATCCCGCCCAGATTTCATGGCTGTGAGGTTACGACCCCTCTTCAGTGAGGCTCGTTCCTGAGCGTCCCGCTTCTCGTCCTCGCTGTTCATAGTGAGGAACCTCAACACCACCAAGTTGAGGAACGCGCCAATCACTGTCAAGCCCACAAGGATGTACATGAAACTAAAGACTACATAAGGTGTCTTTTCTTGAAGGTCCTCCTTCTTCTGAAGAGCCACAAAGTCCCCAAAGCCGATGGTGGTGAGAGTGATGAAACAGTAGTAGTACGCGTGGAAGAACGTCCAGCCCTCGAAGTGCGAGAATGCTGCGGCCCCCATGCACAGAGTTCCCAGGCAAGACAAGAAACCTACCAAAACCATGTTTTCCATGGAAATCTCTGTGCGATGAAGCCCGAGGCATCTCTTGACGCGGCTTAGGAGGTAGCGGACGAACGTGTTCATCCTCTCACCCAGACTCTGGAACATCACCAGTGTAAGAGGGATGCCCAGAACAGCATAGAACATGCAGAAGACCTTCCCTGCGTCTGTGCCGGGGGCGGCATGGCCGTAACCTGCAGAAAAACAGTGCCAACATCTCAGTCAGACCGGAGGACTGAGGCACACATCAATCCAAAACACATGCTTCATAGATACGTGTGTCAATGTTATTTAGAAAGATTCATTACACTTTATTTTCTAGTGTTCTTGTTACTGTGTAATTAGGTAAATAAGTAGCAATTTTTACTGTAATACTGTCATTTTTACAGTAAATTTGAAAATAACAGCCTGAAATGTATGTGATTATGTGTATGAGTGTGTGTGATAGAGAGATAGAGAGAGTGTGTGTGTGTGTGTGTATGTGAGAGAGAGACAGAGAGAGAGAGAAATAGTGTGTGTGTGTGTGTGTGTGTGTGTACTACTCACTATTCTAATGTGTTTGCACTAATTTGGGTGGGTTAAATTCCGAGTGTGGGTTACCACACTCACGCCTTCACATCACTTCTCTACACTGTAAAATCTAATTAGTTAGTCTAAAAAAAGCATGCAAAACAGTTTATGTGATGTTCTCTCAATTATTTTAGTTGTATTGACAATTCAACAATCAAGATGACTTTGGGAAATGAGTGAAAACATTTCAAAACAGAGAAAAATAACTGCAGAAGTGGAGGAAATGAATGAAAAGTCCATTAGGAATTTTGCCGCCTCAAAAACCGCACTCAAACCAATCAGTTAATCTTAACTTGGGTTTTCTGAGTAAACAAAGCATAGTATGTGAATAGTACAAATTACTAGATTTTTACAATTAAGTTAAGACATTAAGTAAAGTTAACTAAAAAGTGTTAGTTAGAATCACTGTTGGATTTTACAGAGAGGATCTTTAATATTCATATAAAATTTCTGTTTTCTTAACACCGGTTGTTTTACAGTCTTACTGGCAACCAAAATTGCCAGTAAAGCACTGTAAATTTTAAAGAGTGTACTTATTAATATTAATCATTAATCTAGGGTTAGATTTTGGCTTAGGGTTGGTCTGTAATTATAATTTACAGTCATTGGTACATGTTACAAATGTAACAAGGACACTAATAGTGTTACAGAAAGTTTTATAATTGTAGGTTACATTCTTAAAATAAAGTTTAATTTTTTGCAGTGAAACAATTTTGCAGTGAAGTAATTCTGTTCTTTGTTCTTCTGTTTTTGTCTGGGCAGTTCTTAAAATAACCATTTTCTAGTGTGAAGAACAATTTAATCATCTAAAGAACCCTTTCCTCTATAAAGAACCTTTTGTGCAATGGAAAGATGTTAAAGGTTCTTCATGGAACCATCAATGCCAATAAAGAACCTTTATTTTTAAATGTGTATGATTAGTCATGCGTTCGTTACTAATTCAAATGCTATATTCGTAATGCTTTTTAGTAGGCTATAGATTTTTTTCGCATGCAAAGCCTGAATCACTGAAACACTGAAACTCACCTATCGTGGTGATGACAGTTATGGCAAAGTAAAAAGATCCAGCGAATTTCCACTGTCTGCCAGCCCGATGGGGCTCAGCCTGCAGCACTACCCGCTCGATCTCCCGATAGTCATCCTCAGTGAAGCGATACTTCCTCTTCATGTCGTTGCGCTTCTGCTCTAGGAAGCGTTTCCGCGCGCTCTCAGTCTCGGACTCTAACGCGTCGAAGACCGCGGCGCCCACCAGCAGGTACGAGAACATGCAGAGGATGAGGGAGAGCGTGCGCACGTTCTGCTTCTTCATCTTCATCTTCAGATGAGCTCGAGCAGGTTGCGCGATTCAGTGCATCGGCATTAACCCTCAGTCTGTGGGGCTTCTTGGTTTATGTGACATTGAGTAATAGAGATCTGAGGAGAAGAACATAGTGTACCGTTTTCATTTGTTGCAGGTAAATTCGTTGAGATGTGTTTGAGATCAAACTACAGTCTTCCTGGTATGCGCAAATCGTGCGAGGGAGGTTTCAAAGCTGAATCTGTCATGTCTGGCGACCAATAAAATCTCCTGAAGTCCAGCTGCACGCAGTCTCAACAGGACATGCTCATACTCTGGTGAGTGTGAAGATGTTTGATGTCTGCAAGCGTGTGGTCATTGTGGGCTGAGGAAACAACAGAACCATTACTAAGCTTGCGCGAGGATGCGAGCAGACTGTCGCTGTTCATGGTCCTGAACTTCAGCTTCATCCAACGAAATTCAAGCTAAGAACACTCAGTGGCGCCTCCAGAATTTTTCATAGGGGTGGCCAGATGGGGCCACTTAAAATCTTGGGGTGGCACACCAAAACTATAAACCATAATTTCAGAATTGTATTCTACTGTTGTAGTAAACCGGCCTGTAGAAAACTATCAGAAAGACTTAAGGAAACTCCAACTGATATACTTTGGTTTATTGTGTTATATTTAATGTTACTAATGATATTAGTAGGGCCCTACTAATATATATTATATTATATATAATGATATATATTATATAGATATGATATATATAAGGGCCCTCGCCCCGCAGCAAATTTCCAGATACTTACATAATTGTGATGAATTTAATCCTTTTTAAGTTATTATTTTGCAGTGTAAGATTACAGTTAACACCTTTAAATATTACATAAATGTATTATGAATTTTTAATAAACTTAATGAGTGTATAAATCAGCAGCAAAAAGCAATTCTTGAAAAAATCTGCACAGTAATTATAAAATCTAAATATGTTAATAAAAACAAATTACTATTAGTTCTCTTATAAAATTCAATCAGGCAATCATACATTTCACAATTTTATATTTATATATGAATGTCAAGAATTCAGAACTGCATATATAGCCTACACTTCAAAGAAACAATATGCAATTAAATTATCCTTATTTTAAATGTATTGAGCAGGCTAGGTATAACAAAATATATTGGCTTTTAATAATATTTCAGTGCGCAAACCCATGATAACATTAAAAACAGAGCGCACACAGCGTGTATGCGCATCGCGGGATTCGCGGGTGCAGAATGATGTGCTCAAAGCAACATGGAGTCACAGTGTGCAGCGCTGCATAAGTGCGCATTTAAAAGTTCATGTCACAAAGCGAAGAAATGTCGATCCTAGTGCGATTTGTTCCTTTGTTTCACAGTTTTGAATTCCAGTTAATGTGCGTTTGATGCCGATTCATAGTCCTTGTGATGTGTGTGATCTAGCAAGCACGCGGTAGTGAGTCGTTTAAAAACAGCAACAAACTCCAACAAAATAAAGTAATTTTATGCAAATCTACAGCCTTTTATCTACAGATAATGCATTATAATGTGAATATATCATATTGGAGAGAGTTTTACCGTGCATCCAAGAGGCGCGCGCGCTGTTTGAATATGAATGGAGAATGATTGACAGCCACAGAGGAGGGAAAACGAGTTTCCGTATACTTTAATGATGTAAATAGACTTCTGTCCCTCACATTAAGCTATGGAATGACTTCAGATGACGTTGTCACCCAAACTGAAGTGAAAAAAATCGGGAGGCGCCGAAAAGCGTGCTGTTTGCATCCCTGCTTGTCAAAACGTGGCAAAGACACATAAAAAAGCTGCTGAAACAGTATACTGTAACCGTTTGGCACTTAAAAAGCACGTCACGACACATAATTCCCCGTCTTCTTTTACTAAAGAATATTTTTGACTTATTTATGAAATGCATAACTGATGCTACTAAAATTTGTACTGGCCATTGGGGTGGCCAGTGGGGTGGCCAGGAGTCGGCCAGGGGTGGCCGGCCACCCCCTGGTGGCACCATTGAGAACACTGTAAAAAACATTGTTAATTAAAGAGTATTATTTTACAATAAATTACTGGAGTTAGAAATTTACTGTGACATCAACGTGTGCTGGTTAATTTTCTTACAAATGACTGTGAAACCACAGCAGAATGATGCTGACATCACAGTAATTTACTGCTCCTGTTTTACTGTGAATTTACTAGGGCTGTCAAACGATTAAAATATTTAATCGCGATTAATCGCATTAATGTCTGTTACGGAAGCAGACGGACAACAAGGTAAGTAGTGATGATAAAGTTTAATTAAACAGCAGAGTATCAGGAGACTTCAACATGCAGAAATAGGTGAGTATCAGAGTTCAGATATGGATAATTCTTGAGTACAATCCGTGACTGAATAATGGATATTTCCTTTGCAGGAGCGGCGGGGGGAGATTTTCAGAGTGGATACACACTCGGATAGAGAGGCTGACAGACTGACGGCACTCACTCACGCACCACTTGGCTGGACTGAATGGCTTACGGCTCGCACACCGCTGAGGAGAAGATCTGGACAGACTGGGATCGGCACTGAGAACTGGTAAGTAAACACAAGTTAGATGGGTTAGTGACACTCGTAGAGAGAAGCACTATGAGTCCGCTTCGTATGAACGAGCCCGGACAATGAAAGGTGCGTGGTGTGTGCTTATGAAACAGAGTGGTTGATGGGGTGCAGGTGTCTCTCGTTAGAACTCAGGTGATTGTGATCGCTGGGTGATTGCGGTGGAAGAACCTGGCCAATCCGTGACAATGTCATAGTTAACTCGCGATTAATCGCAATTTTTTTTATCTATTCTAAATGTCTCTTGATTTTCTTTTCGTCCCATTCTTTTTTTCATTTTAATGCTCTTATCAACATGGAAAAGTGGATGCTTTGTGCAAATGTTTTTTATTGAAAACAACATTGGCATACACTGTGTTCAATTGCACACTAACATTCTCACTTGGAGCAAATAATCTCTCAATGTAACACTGTAACATCAATAAAAGGGTTAAAGAAATACTGACAGGTCCTGATATTGACGAGGGGGCGGAGAATTCGCATCAGCTGTGTGCGTGTGCGCTTGGCCATCAAGTGGTATTTCAGACTGGATGTGCTGCGATGATGATAGCTCAGTTCACAACGACAAAACACACAGATCACTTTGGTTTTGTCAATGGAACTTTTTGCAACTTTTTAAAAGTAAACTTTCCATTCAGAATCTTATTGGCATCCAAAAAGACCGTTAATTGACGCCGTTAAAATGGGTTTGCGTTAACGCCGTTAATAACGCGTTTAACTGACAGCCCTAGAATTTACATTCTAAAGTTGTCTTTAACCATGCCACTGTAATAAATGTATTCTTACCACTGTAATTGTTTTGAAGTCACCATAATGGTGATTAGTGTTCCATATGCTCGGGATCTTGGACCCTCTGTATTCATATTCAAATTTGTGATCTAGCCAAGTCAGAGGTGTCACACATAAAAACATTTGATAATACGATGATAAGATAGAATAAAATATAGTCTAATTGGCTGATTTTAAGTATACTCTATATTACAATATTCTTAGCACGAATTGTATTTCAGCATTATTTAAGCATGAAGACTTAATGTGTTATTTCAAAATGATAACAGTTTGTAGATGGATCTTTCACAATAGTGAAACAACTGCTGAGATTCATCTTTGAATTTTTTTTATTTTTTATGTTAAATACACACAAATTATTCACAAATTATTTGGTCATCTTTATTTCCTATACAAATACAAAAGCAACAGTTATTCTTTTTGCTGTTGGATTTTGATATTCTTCCAACACTTGGTATTGGGTTAATCTCCTCTTCATCTATCAGTGGTGGTGCAGGTCCTCTGCCTTCTTGCTGTTGGCTGAGTAGAAGTCAAATGTTAATTTCATTAGCCTAATTAGGAAATGGTACAGGTTGGATTAGAGAACATTTAATTACGTGAAAAGAGCATTCAACTATGTGGAAACAGCTGCTGCACATTGAAATAGACACTGAATGATATTAATGTCAAATGCTTGTAAAGTCATGAAGCCTACACCCATTAACTTTGGATTGAATTATGTTTTTAAACTTCATTTTTAGTTGCTGCCACATTCTTTTTGTTTGTTTTTTTTTTGCCTGTGGGATACCATGAAAATGAGTATTAGGTCAATAACTTACCATTCTGTCAGTTTTCACCTGATAATATAACAGTGATTAAGAATTATACTTGCATATAGACTCGGAAGTATGTAGACAATTTTTTATTGGGTGCTGTTGCCATGGTGAATCATAATTTTAGAGCTCCGTTGATCATGGCTTTTCATAGTCGTAGTGCACACACTTAACTCAATCAATCTACTCAAAGTTCAGCTGTTCTGAAACCAAAAACTGTAGAGTTTCCCCACTCAGGGTAAGTTAAATTAAGTAATAAAACAATAAATCAACATCTAAACCTCTGTTAATTCTCAAGAACTTTTGTAGACATATGACAGAAATAAAGTCAGTCTGTCATGATTCTGTCAAGAACCCCCTGTCTGTACTGCCTTGTCCTCAGCTCCCAAGCCTGTCCCTGTGAGCGCTGCACCCGAGCCTGTCCCTGTGAGCGCTGCAGCCGAGCCTGTCCCTGTGAGCGCTGCACCCGAGCCTGTCCCTGTGAGCGCTGCAGCCGAGCCTGTCCCTGTGAGCGCTGCAGCCGAGCCTGTCCCTGTGAGCGCTGCACCCACGCCTGTCACTGTGAGCGCAGCACCCACGCCTGTCACTGTGAGCGCAGCACCCACGCCTGTCACTGTGAGCGCAGCACCCACGGCTGTCCCTGTGAGCGCTGCACCCACGCCTGTCCCTGTGAGCGCTGCACCCACGCCTGTCACTGTGAGCGCTGCACCCACGCCTGTCACTGTGAGCGCAGCACCCACGCCTGTCACTGTGAGCGCAGCACCCACGCCTGCCACTGTGAGCGCAGCACCCACGCCTGTCACTGTGAGCGCAGCACCCACGCCTGCCACTGTGAGCGCAGCACCCACGCCTGTCACTGTGAGCGCAGCACCCACGCCTGTCACTGTGAGCGCATGTCACTGTGAGCGCAGCACCCACGCCTGTCACTGTGAGCGCAGCACCCACGCCTGTCACTGTGAGCGCAGCACCCACGCCTGTCACTGTGAGCGCAGCACCCACGCCTGCCACTGTGAGCGCAGCACCCACGCCTGTCACTGTGAGCGCAGCACCCACGCCTGCCACTGTGAGCGCAGCACCCACGCCTGTCACTGTGAGCGCATGTCACTGTGAGCGCAGCACCCACGCCTGTCACTGTGAGCGCAGCACCCACGCCTGTCACTGTGAGCGCAGCACCCACGCCTGTCACTGTGAGCGCAGCACCCACGCCTGTCACTGTGAGCGCAGCACCCACGCCTGCCACTGTGAGCGCAGCACCCACGCCTGTCACTGTGAGCGCAGCACCCACGCCTGCCACTGTGAGCGCAGCACCCACGCCTGTCACTGTGAGCGCATGTCACTGTGAGCGCAGCACCCACGCCTGTCACTGTGAGCGCAGCACCCACGCCTGTCACTGTGAGCGCAGCACCCACGCCTGTCACTGTGAGCGCAGCACCCACGCCTGTCACTGTGAGCGCAGCACCCACGCCTGCCACTGTGAGCGCAGCACCCACGCCTGTCACTGTGAGCGCAGCACCCACGCCTGTCACTGTGAGCGCAGCACCCACGGCTGTCCCTGTGAGCGCTGCACCCACGCCTGTCCCTGTGAGCGCTGCACCCACGCCTGTCACTGTGAGCGCTGCACCCACGCCTGTCACTGTGAGCGCAGCACCCACGCCTGTCACTGTGAGCGCAGCACCCACGCCTGCCACTGTGAGCGCAGCACCCACGCCTGTCACTGTGAGCGCAGCACCCACGCCTGCCACTGTGAGCGCAGCACCCACGCCTGTCACTGTGAGCGCATGTCACTGTGAGCGCAGCACCCACGCCTGTCACTGTGAGCGCAACACCCACGCCTGTCACTGTGAGCGCAGCACCCACGCCTGCCACTGTGAGCGCAGCACCCACGCCTGTCACTGTGAGCGCATGTCACTGTGAGCGCAGCACCCACGCCTGTCCCTGTGAGCGCTGCACCCACGCCTGTCACTGTGAGCGCAGCACCCACGCCTGTCACTGTGAGCGCAGCACCCACGCCTGTCACTGTGAGCGCAGCACCCACGGCTGTCCCTGTGAGCGCTGCACCCACGCCTGTCCCTGTGAGCGCTGCACCCACGCCTGTCACTGTGAGCGCTGCACCCACGCCTGTCACTGTGAGCGCAGCACCCACGCCTGTCACTGTGAGCGCAGCACCCACGCCTGCCACTGTGAGCGCAGCACCCACGCCTGTCACTGTGAGCGCAGCACCCACGCCTGCCACTGTGAGCGCAGCACCCACGCCTGTCACTGTGAGCGCATGTCACTGTGAGCGCAGCACCCACGCCTGTCACTGTGAGCGCAACACCCACGCCTGTCACTGTGAGCGCAGCACCCACGCCTGTCACTGTGAGCGCAGCACCCACGCCTGCCACTGTGAGCGCAGCACCCACGCCTGTCACTGTGAGCGCAGCACCCACGCCTGCCACTGTGAGCGCAGCACCCACGCCTGTCACTGTGAGCGCATGTCACTGTGAGCGCAGCACCCACGCCTGTCACTGTGAGCGCAGCACCCACGCCTGTCACTGTGAGCGCAGCACCCACGCCTGTCACTGTGAGCGCAGCACCCACGCCTGTCACTGTGAGCGCAGCACCCACGCCTGCCACTGTGAGCGCAGCACCCACGCCTGTCACTGTGAGCGCAGCACCCACGCCTGTCACTGTGAGCGCATGTCACTGTGAGCGCAGCACCCACGCCTGTCACTGTGAGCGCAGCACCCACGCCTGTCACTGTGAGCGCAGCACCCACGCCTGTCGCAGTTGGTGCTGTTCCCGAGTCTGCAACATTCAACGCCTCTCCAGAGTCTGAGGTGATGAGTGGCGCTTCTTGGGGAAGCTTTGACTCCAGTACAGCCTCTAAGAACTCTGTTCCCGTTCCCGCTTCCTTTCCGCCTGTCAATCCCCTTGTCTCCGTTCCGTTGCCTGCTGCTGCAGTCCCCACTGTCCCCGGACTTCCGTTTGTTTCCCCTATCATGGCTCAACCTCGGACTGTTTTCCCTCATCCCACTCCACACCACCCAGACCCGCTCGGATCCCTCGTCCTAAGCCCACACCCCGTAGTCCCAGGACTGCCGTCCCGCCCACCCATCCTGGACAGTCGCTCAAAGACTTTGTTCCTCCGCCTCCCCTTCCCTGTTTATTATTTCTGATGTTTCACCCTAACCCTGTCATTGTGTATTCTTGTATGCTCTTGTTGTTATTTGTCATGTTTTGTTGGTTCATGTCTATGTCTCAGTCAGTCTTTTCCCGTGTTTGATGTCTCCTTGAGGAGCATCTGGAAGCCGCTCCTTAAGGTGGGGGTTCTGTCATGATTCTGCCATCATGTCCTTGATTTTTCCTAGTCTTGTGGCAGGATCATGACAGACCCATGTTTTGTGTTCAAGCGCATGGTCTGTTGTTAGGGCCATGTGCTTGTATTGTCTCGTTATGTAACTCCGCCCCCTTGTTACCCTCGTCTTGTCATTATTGTCTAGTCAGTTTCACCTGTCCTCGTCATTAGTGTTCCCTATTTAATCCCCTCATGTCTTCTGTCCTGTGTCGGTACATTGTCAAACATTGCGTGTTAATCTCTGTGAGTGTTTCATCTGATTCCAGTTTAATGAGAATTGTGAGTTTGTTTTGCTGTTTGTTTCCTGTCAAGTCAGTCTTAATTTGTCATCTTGTCTTAGGCAAGGTGTACTCTCTCCAGTCCTGTTTTGCCCCCTCGTGGGTTTTGTTTTCTGTTTTGTGTCGTATTAACCCTCTGAGGTCGGCTATCGCGCCGGCGCGACGAGCTCGATTTTTTCCTTATCAGTGCAAAAGAGAATCAAATTACTCTGTTGATTTTGATCGTACATATAAGTGTTGTACATCATTAGATCATGTTAAGTCTCTATTATTTTTGTGGGTACTCACAATAAAAACAAAGTGTTGTGCTTTTCGTCAAATAAAGAAAAATAAACATGATGCGCGTTTTGCCTTCTCTCTGTCAGTGAGGTCCATTCTGAAACGCGTCCGTAAAATTAACTGTAATTCAGTCAATACTTGTCACAGAGATACGAGAGATTTCTCTTTATGAAGCTGAAATTCTCTTCTTTTAAATGAAGTAATTTATGAAAAAAAGAAAATATTTTCAGTTCATGTAATCCGTTTGAAACCAAGGAGAGGTACAGTTTTTCGTTCTCCCTTCATTATTTTTAATGAGCTGAGGCTGCCACGCCCCCGGCGCTTTTCACATGGTAAATACGTAGGTGATATATGCATCGCACACACGGACACGCCCTCGATCAATGCCACAAAAACACAAAGTTTCTTCATCAGATTCACTGATAGTTCATCACGCTTTGAGGATGGCACGCTACTCCGGTAAAGATGCCCTTCAGATGATTCTGGAAAGCGAGGAAGAATTCACCTTTTCCTCAGAGGAAGATTCCAACTCAGACGACGAACGGCTACATTTTCAAGAACGGATTGATCCCGCCGAGGATACAAGTTCGGAGTAAGTTGTTTAGTGTTATTTATATATATATATATATATATATATATATATATATATATACACCATATATTTTTATATGTTCTGTTTTGGTTAGCCTATGATACTAAATATCATGCTTAAATAGTCTTATCCGTAATATATCTTGTTTGCGAATATCTGCTTAGGTTATACAATGTGATTTAGTGCAAATATATTTCAGCCTCCGGTAAAATATGCAATACTGTCTAAATACATTATATTTTTATATATAAATGTTCAGTTTATTACTTATCATGCGTAAATAATGTTTGAAATTTAGTGATGTGTCGTTCGCGAACGATCCGCGTACATCTGCGTGTATCACTAAATACGTGCGCTCTATATGGCCCGTCAACAGATACTCGCAGTGACGCGGTCAACGGCCCATCAATAGATATTTCTCCATCCCATGGCCCATCAACAGATATATACATACATTGTGAATCCATACCCATTAAATGTCCATCAGTTTACTTTGGATAATGTATGCTAACAGTTTTTTTGTTTGTTTTTTAGGAATGCGGCTGCATCACACTCTCCTTCTCCAGCATCGCAGAGGGACACGCAGGTGTCGTTCAGTTCTCAGTGCGATCGAGAATCATACTGAGTAAGTGCACAGATGTAATATTTTACTGATGAAATGTAATTGTGTTAACAACGTCATAATATACAAGTACCTATTCTTGTGTGAAATGTTGTCTTTTTGGCCATTATTGATTGATAATGATAATAATTTCTTTGATTGTTTTATCAGCATGCTCACACTTTTTATTTATTTTATTTTTTTTACAGATGTGACAATGAACATGTTCAAGCACCTGTTCTGAAGAGAGCTAAGGCAAACAAGCAGGCGAGCAACAGGCAGTCCACTCTGTCATGGAAAACAGAGACTGATGTTGACATTGATCCACAGACACTGCGATTCCTTCCTGCACGGGAAACTGGACCGCAACTGAGCTCTTTTTTTATTTTGCTCACATTTGATTTGCTTAGAGCCCGCATCAACGGGGCATAAGCATTTACTGTGAGATACCTGACTTTACTTTTGTTTATTTATCGCTCACAATTGCTTTGTTTATAGCCGACTGATTATTTTTTTTATTTTGCTCACATTTGATTTGCTTAGAGCAAATTTAGAACATTGAGTTCCTCCACATAGAGGAATTACAATAAAACAGATTGAAAAACAAAACCTTTGAATCTCCTCTCATTCAGTATTCAGGCTGCCACACTTGATGGGCCATTAAACCTTGAGTGTCTGCATATCATCTGCGTTTGGGTTCTCTCCTTCAACTTCATAACACAGTCTGGTTAGTAATAAGTGAAGCTGGTAATGCTGTTTTTGGAGTGGTTTAATCCTCCACTGCTGAGATCTTGAGAGATTTAATGTCTTTTATCCTCAGTTGATTTCATCTAAGGCTGTGGCTGAAGTTAGTTTTAGTTCTTGTGTTTCTGCTCGTCTCTTCTCTTTTTTTTCAGCCTAAACATGTAATGTCAATTGATGGTATTTGACTGTTTTTCCATTAATGCTAAACGTTTCTCACCCTGTGCTGCCATGCAGTTAACCATTTTTTTATGTTTTTTTTTGTTGAGAGCGTGATTTTGGTTGTGAACAGCAGGTGTTATACCCAGGGGGCAAAGGGGGGTTAACAGACATGGGCTGCTGTAAAAGGTTGTCATATAAAAATGAAATCTATGATGTCTGAGGAGTGAGGATCACAACCTGGTTGGCCAACCCGGTCAACAAGCTGCTGGAAACTTGTAATTAGGGTCAAAACAATGCTACCTCAAATTCTACTTTAACTCCCCGGAATCACCCAAACATGCTAAAAAGGTTTAATTATATTCATGAATCCTGAGCCATATCTCCCTGATACTTTATGCTAGAAACAAACTAAGCACACCTTGCAAAAGAGTGGAAGATAAGCTTTCATCTGATGCCTTGAATGTACATGTAATTAGAATGTAAGAGTTAACAATGCCTCTTAATTCATAGGTAGGCAAAAAAAATTGAACATTCCATTTGTAATCGGTAGCATTCTTTTCCATTTGTTGTTGTTAAACTAAACAAATTACCATGTGAACTTAACTTTTACTAGATGAAATCATATTTTGATCATTTTCACTAACCAGACAGTTCTCATGGCCCATAACACATTTAGAGGTAATTCAATTTCAAGCCGATAATAGCCTGTCAATTCAAACAAGATCCAAGAAAGAAGTTTACCATTAACTGATGTTAATTGTATACTGCTCTGTTTCTGTATGTACAGTATATAGTTTGCATATTTATGCAATATCTATTATTTGTATTGCAATGTATTTGTATTTGTAATATTCTTTCACAAGTGGGATAGCTTTATTTATTCTATCGAAATAAAAAAAAGGATTTGAGGATTTTGGGTTAGGCTGGTTACTGTTCAATCTAGGTGTTTGGAGTGTGAGACAAAGGTACTGACAACTAAATGTTGAAATACTAAAACTCACAGGAGTCATGTGTAGAGTAGGTTTAAACGTATTTACTGATTAACCCTTTAGGCGCCAGAGGTTTTTTCCATAAACGTTCGATTTTGACATCTTAATTTCACAAGGCTATATCTTAAAAGTGAAAAAAGATAGAGACTTTCTGTAAATTAGAGAAATATTAAGGATGACCCAAAGTTTATGAAGGGATTACATTTTTCCATCTAATTTGTATATTATGATGTCATATGGTGGCAGAAATCTTGGATTATAGAAGTTTCATGAAAAGTCACATGTTTAAATGATAAAATGCTGCATATCTTTCCCCCCAAAATGTCCATCACCTTCTGTATGCTATATTGCACACAATACTGAATGCTCAGGTATATAGGAAGTAGTAAACAAACTGTGTAAATAATTACTAATAAATGGTAGAACAAACCGTATGCATGTAGTGGTTGGCCTTTTGCTGTAAAGATTTTCCATTTACTATGTACAGTAAGCACTCTGATTCCATGTATGGGGCACATATATATTATTCATATGACACACAAACACAAGTAGACAAGACCTGTTTAGTTCAAAAGATCACTCGCGACGGCAAGGCACATATCATGAGTGAGATGATACGAGCAGCGCGAGCGCGGCCAGATCTGCCTCGCGCGTGCGCCGAGTATGCACATTCATTGCGACTCCCCACCCTGCCTTCAGGTTGCCCCCTAACTGTACTATGAATACTTCAACCTCGTCTAACATACCCAGTGATAATAGACAAAGTCTCCACCACAATACTGTCGCCGCGATTACGGAGAGGCTCTGATAAAATGGCTCACTCTCACACTAGCTCCGCTTTTGATCGCACTGATTCAATGCGCTCTAACTCGAACATTTTGTACAGAAGCATGACTTTTTTTTTAGTCTGAGATGAAGTATGACATGTCTGCCATCCAGTGGAGGGGAGGTCGAACGAAATTTGACACCCAATTTGACAAAATCGGCCGTTTTATTTCCGCATCTTGTCGAGTAAACTCGACCGTGGCGCCTAGAGGGTTAAAACTGTTACATTAAGTAGCAATTTGTAAAAAAAAACTATTAATGAAACAGACAAACAGATTACAATTCAGGGTGATAACTAATTTCTGTAATAATGTTTATACAGTTTGTTTAGCTGTTTTCGGAGTCACTGCTGCTGTCGCTGCTCTCTAGTGTTTCAGCATGCTGTATCATACTACATTTGGTTGCCAACCCTTGGCAACGGCATCCTATGTAGCATGGAATTGCCATCTTTGCACAGGAGCAGTTCTTCTGACAACCTTTAACACAACCACATGATATTACCATGGCCAATGACACAGGCCAGGCAGGCCGTGTAGATGGAATTGGAACTTCAACTGCTTGGCCCTCATCCAGAGACCATCCAAAATTTCTGACGGAGGGAATTTTTAGCTTGGCAATGTGTGCATTCTTGTCAATAATGGTTGCCAGAACTGCCCGTTTAAGGTGGAAGAGAAATGCGTTTTCAGTCGGAGGAAGTAGCTTTAAGAGTGTTGATTTGTTGTTCAAGAACTTGTATGCTCTCAGTGTCCCCAGATCAGAATCTTCAAAGTGATCAGCTGAGGATGTATACACATCTATGATGAGGCCTCATGCCTGGTGAAGCAGGTCATCTGTGATGTCATCAGTTGTGTTTTGACCAAACTCTTCAAGTCAGGTATGTCCATTCTCATGCTGCTTTTGAATCAAGACTTCTTACCAGTGAAATAAGGATAACTAGTTGTATCTCTTACAACCACAGCATAGTGAAGATCCCAGTGCTGCTACCATTTCATGTATGGGCAGATAGGCATTCTGCGTTGTTCTCACCCATAGCTCCGGCAGAGCACTGAGGTATGTTGAACGAGTCTGGCCAATAGGAGGCTCGAGTTGTTCATGCTCACACCACCTCTCACAGAGGAATTGAAGGAGATTTACTTTATTGGCTGATACAGAAAACAACTCCTGTGGATCTGGAGCTGTGAACTGCTCACTAACTTCATATACCTTTGCAGATTTTGGTGTGTACCTCCGGCTTTGCGGAGGTACACACCAAAAGTTTGTTAAAAGACCAGTGGCGTATGGCACACATAGCGTCGATGACAACTGATGTTTTTCTGTCACTTTGAGGCAGATCAGGAATGACGGTCACTGGTCTCCTCTTTCAGGATCTTCACTAAGCTCGCCTTGGTACCAGTCCTCATACTGCCATCTTCCTGGAAGAGGGATGGGGGGGAAGTCACTGCACTCATGTTTGCCAATAAAGTCATAATGTTGAGTTCTCCACCACTGGCAATGATCTGTGTCATACGCAGGACAGCAACTTCTTGGCTCTTGCCAGGTGCTGAAGATTTTCCACCAGATGTCTTTGTTTTTTTGTTTTGTATGTGGAAAGTGTTAAGCTTCACGATGCTTGTTCTCTTCTGAACATTGGACAATGACTCGGACAACGCTTATAGACCCAATTCCTTCACATGTGTTAAGTTGTCCTTGACTGTGGGTTCCGCACACTGTCCTGTTGATATGTTTATCAAGCATGGTGTGGCTACTGTGAATGGGTTGGTCTCCACTGCTGCAATAACCTTCTGCATTAACCATTTCTGCATCCCTGGTGACACGACTATGGCCAGATTCATGGTGTGGGCTGAATGAATGGAGATGTAACATGGACTTTAGCTCTGCAGAGACTGCTGCAGTGAGAGTTTTGGGGTAGACCCACTTTATTCGGGCTGCAGGGTTGAGTGTAATGCCATCTAGTCCACTCGCTTCCTTGGCATCTGCATTGTAAGTCTGGAGACACATCGTTATGGCTGCCGTCAGGTCTCCGTCCATTGAATGCCCCTGTCATCATAGCTGCATATACCTCTGGGGCCGTTTCAGGCAGTTTCTTCATCTCGGCCAAATACAGAGGCAAAGACTGTTGCCCATATTTGTAGTGACCTGCTGCAGTGGGGTAAGGTAGCATTCACACTGATTCACAGAGATGTCCTACCCAGTCACCCTTCCTCTCATAATAGATAAATCAATGCAGAATGTCTGACATCTCCAGAAACATTGACCAGAAGTTTGCAGTTGGATGTCCATGCATTGATTTCTGAAAAAGCAGCATCTGTTCTTGCAGGATTGACAAGTGTGGGTGTAACACTTGGATGACCTTTAGCTTCTGAGTACCCGTGGTGCCTTTTCTAAACAACATCTTCAATAAAGCAAATCTCCTTCAATTCCTCTGTGAGAGGTGGTGTGAGCATGAACAACTCGAGCCTACTATTGGCCTGATCTACCTGGGTGGTGGATTTAAAGAAGAGAAAGACCGTTGTGCTTGCAGATGGTTCTAACAGGGATGTTCCTGCTCTTGAGTCCACACAGAAGGAGGAAGACACAAGAATAATACTCCACACCCTCTACAGGGTGGCGTACTCTTGTACGTGCTTGTGCGTGACGTTTCAGGAACATGTGGGACAGGACAACTGACCTTAGGGACGGCCAGTTTTGGCCAGTTTATTTCAGTACCAGTTTGTGTCTTTAAGTAGAGACTGAACAGCAGTAAGGACCTTGTCTGGGTGGGTGAAAGGTACAGCGAGTGAAGAGGAACCTTGAAAAGAGTATAAAAGCTGTCTCATATCTTCCTGTTGTGTCTCACTCACTCCACAGGGTAACTGCTGTGTTGGCGACTGGGCCTATTCTTGCAAGAATGAATACTTCTCTTTTAATGATTTGATTCCAAGTTTTCTCTAACGCAGTGATGATGTTTAACAAAATTTTTGCCACAACAATTTGGTGTCAGAAAAGTGGGATTCCTTGGATGTGCCTTCTGGACCTGAGAGCGGACGGTGTTTGGCCACCTGGACTGAGCAGTTCCAGCTCTACCTCGTAAACTTGAGAGAGAGGGGCCGACCGCTATCAGGGCCAGGAGAACTCCACTGGAATTGGGAAAAGAGAACGAACCCGTGGCGACAAAACCATCTCTCTGGTAAGGGAACAGTCAAATTATTTTATTTTGGTATTAATGTGAGTGAACCATAAGTGGCTGAGTCTATTTCTGTGGTGCGGGTACAAGATTTGTCCAGAATTAATTAAGACCTGAGAGCAGGTCAAGAGATTTCATGTGGGCACTGAGTTCTCGTAGAAAATCTGGAATTAATTGAGATTTGGGGTCAGATCAAGAGATTTCAAGCAGATTGCAGTCCAGAATTAATTGAGACCTCGCAACCAGTCAAGAGATTTCAGGTGGACTTTAATCTGGAATTAATTGAGATCGGGCAGCCAGATCAAGATATTTCAAGCAGATAGATAAAGCATTCAGAGTGCACCCTTAACTGATCTTGGGTTAAGAAATCAGATCTGTCGGAGACGTCCAACAGATTATTAGACACGCGTCGAACGGTAAATCCACAGAAATAGAAAACAGCCAGTATGGGGAAGTCTCAAAGCAAGCTTGCAAAATTTGATACACCTGTTTTTCTGTCAAATGAAAGAATTACGGGCAGAAGTGTATGCAGGATATTGAGAAGTTAATCAAACATGATTTTCCCAGGGAGGGAACATTGGGCGCTACACAGTAAAACTAACAGTGTTAAACAATCAGTGTTACACTACATTTACTCTTAAGGGGTTGATTTAACAACAAATAGTGAAAGATACCCCCTAGTGTTGGTGAAAATTATCAGAGTTAAATTGTCTCGTTAACTTTACTCTGTTAAGCTCCGCCCCACAATCTAACCAGATCAGACTTGAACCGAATGGTAAGCTCTTTTAAGTAACACGTTAAAACAATTTTATGTGAATAAATGTGTTAATATTACTGTATATGTTGTAGTTTGATGAACTTTGTGTAATGTGATCCGTTCAAACTCCGAATGGAACAACTTCGCGGTGAGTTCATCTGATGGAGGAATATTTTTTTCGTCACAATGTGGTAATAATAAATTTAGAATGATGTAAATGATCTTATATAATTTGTATTTCTGTTGGTTACAGTTGGTATTGTTATAGACAGATCATTTGTATATTGTTATTTTTAAACAATGAATTATCTGCAATGCATTAGCCCAGGGCCGGCGCTCCGCACACGCACATCACGCGCTGCGCGTAGGGCACCAAGTGCTTGGGGGGGCACCAAAAAATCTGGGTCGTGAAAAATCATCACAATAGGCTACTAGTATAAATAACAAATAAAATATGTCTAAAGCATGTTAATATACAAAACCAATACAAAAGTAATATAGGCCTAGACCAAATTAGTCGAGAAAAAGGTGAATCTCCTTTTTCGTCTCCCTCTGGTGCCCCCCCTTCCCCACCTCCCAGTGGTCTGTTCGATTATGCCTCAATCAATGTCAAATTTGGCAGACACCGACCTCAGACATGGCCTCGAAAAGGCACCAAGAGTCGGGGGCGAAAAAAGGAAAAAGAATAGACAGCGGGATGATACTCGCGCGTCGCTTTGCAGGTAAGACAATGTTTTAAATAAAAATGTTAGTTTTGTAGCGCGGGCGCCCTTGCGTCGTGTATGCATGTCCAGGGGGGGCGTCGCTAGTAGTGCAAATGAAATGATCCGGGGCTTTTTTAGCCCTGCATGTTGAATCTTTTATTTTAACGGGGGTCCGGGGCTTTCTCCCCCGGAAAATTTTGAAACTTGGCCTGTTTAAGATGCAGTTAGTTTGTTTGGGGAGAAAAGGAAGACCGCTTAGATACGTTTTTTCGTTGTTGTTTTATGCGGATAATGCGGTCATTTTCAAGAGGTTCATAGGCCAAGGCCCAAGGGCGACATCTGTTGGTGAAACTGCAATTAGAAAAAAAAAAAAAAAAACACAATCTCAGTGTTTGTATATTTTCATATTCACAGAGTTGTCAAATTATTAGGGCTGGGAAAAGATTAATCGCATCCAAAATAAAAGTTTGTGTCTACATGATATATGTGTGTGTACTGTGTATAATTATTTTGTATATATAAATACACACACATATGCACGTATATATTTAAGAAATATTTGCATGTATATACTGTATATATTTATATATAATTTATATTATATATAAATTTAAATATTTTATATATAAATAACAAATATCTCTTAAATACATAAATGCAAATGTGTATTTATATATATACAAAATAATTATACACAGTACACACACATATATCAATTATGTACAGAATTATTATATTGTGCTTCATCAGACTAAGAAATTCTGAATGGTTGTTATTCCTTGGGTGAGTGGGTGGGTGAGGGGGTGAGGGGGTGGGGGGTGGGGGTGGGGGCACCACCAAGCATTTGTGCTTAGGGCACCCAAATGGCTAGCGCCGGCCCTGCATTAGCCGCCCGTCGAAATGGCAATGTTTAAATTTAAAGAAGACCTAACGTTAGTTTAAAATACTGGTGACTATACAAACTGTTGCACCAGAATGTATTTAGTTATTTATTTGTTATAGGCACAAAACGCGTTTCCACTGATATTTGTGTAAAACTGTGTTTCTTATTACAGAGAATGTTGGTTAAGGTGAAACTTGGGGATGGCCAAATATTTGTTAAAATATCCGAGCTGAGCCTGAAGGACATTTTGTCTGCTGGTAAGAAAAATATATACTTTTATAGCGATAAATCGTTTAAATATCATGTTCTTGATTCAAACATGCGTTTTTTATGCTGCTGACCCTGGGCAGCTGTGTGAAACACATTCAGTCTTTTCAAACACGCATCCATCGAATCCTTGTTTCTGTGTTGCAAATATTAAAATTAATCACTGAAGTACTGGGATAAACGTTTAATGTCTTGATATAAACACAGGCATAAAAATGGTAAAAAAATCAAGCAAATCACGTTTTTTACACTTCAAATTAAGATTGTACAAATTACATCGTTATGCCACAAGGTGGCTCCAAGAGACTGGAAAAATTGATTTGTTCTTGAATCATTCATTCCAAAGATTAATTCAAAAGGCTGATTCATCAGCAATGAAACATTTGATTTTGATTTTATTAAATAATTCATTCTAATAAAGAAAAGATAGAAAATAAATATTTGTGTGCAGTAAAGTGGTTAGAAAAAATGGCCGATCACGTGAAAATCGGCCAATTCCGATCACCGGCCGATCAATCGGTGCATCTCTAATTGGTTGGTATTTGGTAATTGTATTTTATAATACTGTCACATCTTACATTTGCTCTGATGTTCAGAGTTACCAACAAGTAACTGATCAACCTTGTAATGTAGTATACCCTTTCTCATTAATTGGCATACATTTTTTTCCAGCTTTTTTAAAGTTTGGTGTCCCAACTGTACCCGAGAATGTGAAGGTTGTTGATGAATCGGGGACTGAGGTGGATGAGGATGTTTTTGAGGATATATAGTTAAAGATCCCTTATTTGGTGTTCTCACCATAAAACATGGTCCAGGTTTGTATATTTTTTATTTACTTTCTATCAATTTTCTCAGTGCTTGCTTATTAGTATCATGAAGACTTTTACCACCCTGTATTCAACTAGACTTGGAATCTGCCTCTCCACAAGCCTCTCCTGTGCAGTTAAATGTGTCCCTGTCTTCATCAATTGACTCCACTGACTCACAGGATACAGTAATTATTGAAGAAAGCTCTTCAAGTAAAAGAATGAGACTAGATGATGAAGCTAAAAAGGTGGGCATCGAAGTTGTAAAATTCATCAATCTGAAATAATAGCCTTTTTTATAATTATTACATATTTTGTTTCAGGTTATGTTTTGTACTTTAACATGCCATATTTATACCTTTTTAATTAAGTTGGTGGAATCCATTCTTGTCCATAAACCTGGTTGGGAGCATAGAATAAATGAATACAACCGATTTAAGACTTTGGAAGATGAAACGAGGAGGAAAATGGTGAAAATCCTGGCAGCGGACATGACAGAAAAGAATGGGTAATCTTGCATTATCTTTAACTGGTGTATATATGATCTCTCAATGTAGTTCCATAATTATTTTTTTTTTAACCTGTGTTAAAGAGAAGTGATTTTATTTATATTTTTATTTATTATTACAGTGCATCACCACCAAGGCAGGTTAAAGAAAAATATGCCAGAGGAATTGTGTCTTTGTTCCCTTACCTCAGTGACCCCTTGTCCAAAAAAGGCTACGTAAGTATCACACCATTTTGTTATTTTAATTCTGTGTTGACATGTCTTAAATGCTGATGATCACACACAATACAGGTGGTGTATTTTGCTCTTGAATTAAGACTATTTTTTCTCTTTATGTATTTTTGTCTTTCTAAGGAGCATTACTATGATGGTGAGAGTGGCACTGGGTACTTGGCATGGAGAATCAAAACTATACAAAGAGGCCTGGCTAAAGAACGAAGAGCATCATTTGATGGTACAGAATGAAATTCAGAAATCACCTTTTTTTTACTTTTTTTTCATAGCTCATTGTGCCATCTATCACAGTTTTGAAGTGTTGTTGCTATTGAGTTGCCTTAACTGACATTAACTGACATTAACTAACTTAACTAAAAGTATATATATTTATGCAGTGTTGAAGGTTCTAAAATGCTTTATTCATCAGGACAAGGATTGTCTGCTGAGGGGATGTCTGGTGGACCAACTGTAAGACGGGAGTCAGAGTTTACTCCGGAGACTGTCTTGAGTGAGGATGAATGCAAGGAAGCAATTGCATTCTTGAACCATTCTGCTGATGAGGACGCAGTCAAGAAGAAGATGAAATTGACATTTGACTATCGCCGCAACATGGTTCTTGACCCTATGCAGTAGGGGTGTAACGGTACACAAAAATCACGGTTCGGTACGTACCTCGGATTTAGAGTCACGGTTCGGTTAATTTTCGGTACAGTAAGGGAAAGAAATGCAAATATTAAACTGCTTGTTGTTTAGTTTACTATAAACTTTATTTGAACAATTTGTTTACACTTTTTTTAAACACTTTTTAATTAAATATAATAAATAATATATATATAAAATAAAAAATAATAAGAAATAAAATACTGCTGCAAAATTCTCCACTAAATAAAATACTCTCAAAAAATATCACATAATACAATATAATGAAAAATATAAATAACTATGGATAACAGTGCAGCATTACCAATCCCAGCATTACTTGTAGGCCTGCTCACATTTCAAAATATATATATATACATATATATATATATATATATATATATATATATATATATATATATATAACTTTTACAAAGTGTAAAGTGCAGCATCAACAGTTTCAGTTTTTAGACCTGCTCAGATTCAACTTTCATGTTTTTTGTCAAATAAATTAACTTGTCCACATTGTGTGCAGAGAGGGAAGATCTGCTGGCAGTTACAATGTCTCCAGCTGTAGAAAATACCCTCTCGCTAGGGACTGAGGTAGCAGGTACAGCAAGGTAGTGCTTTGCTAACTTGGCAATATGAGGATATTTGGGCTCATTGGTCCTCCACCATTCAAGTGGGTTGGAATCCAGTGAAATGCAGTCCACAGACTTGTATAAGGTAACCTCTTCCTTCACTAGCTGCAAAGTAGGCTTGTTTCCCACCTGAGTCTGGAAGAGTTCATCAAACAGTTCAGCCATGGCTGACTTCTAGGCAGGAGGAGATGATGCCTCTGGGTGTTCTGTCACTGGGAATGAACTAACTGCTGTGGCCTCCTCACTCTGCAAAATAAAATGACAAAACTTTAATAAATTACTACTACTGGCACTGGAGCAGCAAAGTATTTCAAATTATACAACGAAGATATTTTTTTTATATTAACACAATACCTGTTCTTCCATGGTTACAAAGTATCTGTTCTTCAGGCTTTCAGTAATGGAAGCCTTGATTTCTCTCACAGTTGGACTGTCTTCCGCATTGGGTGCCATAGAGTTGAGGACTGTGGTTTCGAGGGGGAGGATCACTGATACTGAAGGTGTGGATTCAGTGCTCATCAGTGTTGTGAGGGTTTTTAGTGGTTTAACCCTCTGAGGTCTAAGGGTTTTTGGGGTCCTTGAGGTGTTCTGACATGCTCTGACATTTGTGCTTTTTTCAGTTATTTATAAACATGTTAATGGCAAAGGTGTAAATTCACTCAATATAGCACAAACTGGGCTACCGGAATTTCTGTGCAACAATTATGAAACATGTTTGTATTTTTGAGAGAATATTGCTTATGCATGGTTATTGAAAAAATTAAAACTTAAAGTCTCTGAAATAAGGCCACAAAACACATACTAAATATGTGTCCACAAGACTTTTGACTAATGAGTGTTGTTGCCTAGAATTTTTGCTTCAAAATGATCTGAAAATCATCCTGCCTAATCATTTACACAAAAACATACACTGATTTACATTTTATTAGACACCTTTTGTTTGGAAAGGCAATATGCGTGGAGGCGTGTTCACACCTGAGAAGACAAAGGCCGGATAATGTGCCGCATAATGAGCTGCATATTAATTAGCCCTTTCACACAGGTGTGTCACAGGATCCCAAAGAATGCAAGGACAAAAGAAATTATCTATATAGCCAATTTTAACAATATTTCAAGTGTATTTCTTTGTAAAAAGTATACATTTTATCATACGTATAAAAAAAAGGTAAGGATTCATTAGTTTGAATATTGGAACAAACACTATAATAACATCTTAGTTGATAATTCAATATACCTACTTTATTTTTGACAAAACATCATACTATAGTATTTTTAACTATGAGCAGAAATTGGTGAACAAAAGCGTACCTATTTAATGTGACAGTAGTCTTTTTTTACAGTCAAAACTTTATAATCTATCCAAAACTAATCACAAAATCGTGTCTAAACATTCATATTTAGTCTGTAATATATTGTGTGTGATATATTAGTATATACATGTGAATTTGCAGCTTGTTGCTTATACAGACATTTTATTTCAACATATTTCAGTCTATTTTTACTCATCTTAGTAGGCTATAGCAATATAGTTTGTATGTGTTCATGTAAACATAACGTTTACTAATGTAGGTGCGAGAGTGAATGAACAAGGCACAGACACGCGCTGTATAACTGTAGTAAACAAAGCGCGCGCGCCTATGCCGTTCACTCATCATTTAGCCTACACACAGACACGCAATTCATATTTAAACAGTCTTTTCGCGGTTTACAGTCAGACAGTATTCAATATCACGATTAGAACAAAGCACTAGAATAAATGACTTACTACATCAGCTGGATCCGTTGCTCCTCGAAATGAAACTACCAGCACTTCTGGTACATTTTCCAGGGTTAGATAGTATTATTCCTCACAGCGAAAGGATACGCTGTGTACACAGCTGTACAAGATACTTACTAAACACGATGTGTTTTATAATCCAGCTGGTGGGCGTTGGCATGTTTGAACGGCTCGTCTTAGATCATTTGCGTTTGAATAGCGCGCGCTCTCCGTGGGCGTGGCACATTAACGCGTAATTAGGTATAATGAGCTGGAAAGAAAAATACTGACATCTCTCTCTTTTCATACAGATTACATATGCTGAGAATATTTGTTTTTTTATATAAATTAATTCATTTAAAAGAAGAGAGTTCAAGCTTCATTATGGAAAAACACTCGTGCCTGTATGACAAGTATTCGCGGAATTAAAGTTAATCTTAGGACGCGTTTCAGAATGGACTTAACTGACAGAGAGAAGGCAGAACGCGCATCATGTTTGTTTTTCTTTATTTGGCGAAAAGCACAACACTTTGTTTTTATTGTGAGTATCCACAAAAAAATAGACACTTCTCAGGATCTAATGATGTACAACACTTAATATGTAAGATCAAAATCAACAGAGTATTTTGAGTTTCTTTTGCACTGATAAGAAAAAAGCGAGACGCGATAGCCGACCTCAGAGGGTTAAGAACCTCAAGTACCTCCTCTGCCATTTTCACATCCTGGTCAGACAATGTGCTTATTTCTTTATTCTTCTTGAGGGCCTTTTCTGTCAGTGCAGAGTACACAGCTGCTTGCTGTTCAAGGTACCTCTTAAGCATATCATAACTGGAGTTCCAGCGGGTGGTGACATCATGAATAAGGATGTGTTTTGGAATATTAAGCATTTCCTGTTTGCTCTCCAATATATGTGCTGCTGTTGGGCTACGGTGAAAAAAAGACACAACCCTTCTGACTCTACCTAGCACTCTGGACACCTGGTTGAGACCTGTTGCTTTCTGTGATGCTAAATTAATTGTGTGTGCAAAACATCCAATTTGAGGGCCCAGTCCAGCTTCACTGACTGCATTGACAATATTCCTAGCATTGTCTGTTGTGACAGGAATTGTAGTTCCTGGCCTCTCCAACTTCCACTCTAACACTGTCTCCTTAAGTCCCTCTGCCAGATTTGTGCTTGTGTGTTGTTCATAAATGGGGCGGGTTTGCAGAACATGGCTTACCATGTTCCAATCTGGAGTAATGTGATGGGCAGTCACTGTTAAGTAGCTCTCAGTAGCTCTAGATGTCTATCCATCAGTTGTGAGTGCTACAGCAGATGCCTTGGACAGGTCGTGGACAACAGCAGTTTTGACCTGTTCATAAAGGGCGGGTATAACTTTTTGGCTGAAATGTGGACGAGAAGGAATTTCATACCTGGGCTCCGTCACCTTCATCATGTGCTTAAAACCAGTGTTCTCCACAACCGAGTATGGTCGTAGATCAGCTGCTATAAAAACACTGATTGCATTTGTTATTGCGTTGGCCCGATCGGAATTAACAGCAAAGGTCTGTTTAAATGCCAACGGGAGCTGCGTTTGAACTACGCTCGTTTTTTTCCTCGTAGTAGTGAGGTTCACATTCGCGTGATGCCTTTTCATGTGCGTTAACAAGTTTGATGTGTTTCCAGCTACATACCCGATCATTACTGAGCAATGTCGGCACACTGCTTTCGTTTTATCGACTAGCCTTTGTCCGTCGATGTATTTCACTGGAAAACCGAAGTGTTCCCAAACAGGAGACCTTAATGATATGGGTGGATCTTCAAGCTCTGACTTTTCTGCATTGGCCATGGCGCTAGCTAGCGATAGGCTGGCTAAAGCGTGCCAGGTATGTACTGCTGAAGTGCAACGCGGAGACTTCCGACACTTAATATGTTCGTGTGTAAACTCAGATTTGACTTAAGTTCCGCATTGCATTCGGTCCGCATGTGCACCGAACCGAAAGTCCTGTACCGTAACGAACGAAAGTCCTGTACCGTCCAGTACGAATACATGTACCGTTACACCCCTACTATGCAGTCAAGGGATATTTTGACAGTCTTTCCACGTTTCAAAGACGTTAAAGGCTTGGTAAGTAAAGTCTTTATAATCTAAGATTTAAGGATTTTTAAAAATGCATTGCTGTTTTATAAAAAATGTGTATGTTCAGGGTTTATATCTAATAATGATTCCCCTTCTTAGATTGAGCAAGACTTTGTTCTGATGTTTGGAGAAGGAGTGTCAGGCAAGTTACTGGAGAAGTGGACGACTGCATTCAAGAAAAAAGTGATTCAGCAGTGCAAAAAGCTTCCAACCACCAGTGATGTTGGAGAACTCCTGCTAGCAGCTGAATCTCCGTCTGATGACTCAGAAGAGGGTGTTAATTTTGGTAAGATGTTTAAGATTAATTTAATACTTAGGTAATTTTAGTAATATTCATTTAAAACACTGCCTGGCCAAAAAAATGTTGCTGTTTGGATTTAAATAGTCAAATGCTTAAGAGTATGATTGGATAATCTTTGCAGTGATTATTTTTCTATCATGTTATATGTTTGGGAACAGTTATTTTAAACCATAATTGATGGAGTGTGTAGCTTTTCATTCCTTAAACAACTATGAAGGCACATCATGGCCATATTCCAGGGTTGACAATGTGAAGATTCACCAGGCTCAAATTGTGAAAGAATAGTTGGGAAGTTAGAATAGAATAGTTAGCCATGATATGTCTTCCTACATAGTTGTTTAAGAAATGAAAAGCTACACACTCCAATTATGGTTTAAAAGAACTGTTCCCAAACATATAACATGATAGAAACATAATCACTGCAATAATGATCCAATCATAGACTTTTTTTTTTTTGGGCCAGGCAGTATATTTTATTTACTTTTACTTTACTTTATACTTTATTAGTCCCATTACAGGGAAATTTGTCTTGGACAACGTGCAAGTCCATACATACAAACAACATACATTAAAAGCGAATAGAGACAACAGTCAATACATACAATATCACTTACATTAAACCAACCCATATGAAAAAAAACCTGCATGGTTCATATACAGCAACCATATATCTTCCTTACTTAAATTGGCCAGAATTACCTTATGTGTTTCATGTAAGACCAATACATGTCCTATATAAAATCAGACCGATTATGGCCCCTTTCTTACTAAATAGCACACATACAACTTATAGGGGATTTTTGCGTCATATATGAATACTGTAAAAAGTCTTATATGAGTTGTACATGACAAAAGTATGCAATGGTGTATGGTATTAGTAGAAAACACCCAATATTCATATACAAATCATTTAAAGTTCTTATATTGAATCATATGAGTTTTACATGACACAAATATGCAATGGTATATGGTATTAGTAGAAAACACCTGATATTCATATACAAATCATTTAACCCTCAGAGGTCGGCTTTCGCGCCGGCGCGATTGTCTCGCTTTTTTTCTTATCAGTGCAAAAGAGACTCAAAATACTCTGTTGATTTTGATCTTAAATATAAGTGTTATACATCATTCGATCATGTTAAGTGTCTATTATTTTTCTGTATACTCACAATAAAAACAAAGTGTTGTGCTTTTCGACAAATAAAGAAAAATAAACATGATGCAAGTTCTGCCTTCTCTCTGTCGGTGAAGTCCATTCTGAAACGCGTCCTAAGATTAATTATAACTCCGCAAATACTTGTCATACAGGCACGAGAGATTTTTCTTTATGAAGCTTGAATTCTCTTCTTTTCAATAAAGTAATTTATATAAAAAAAACAAATATTCTCTGTTTATGTAATCTGTATGAAAAGAGAGTGATTTCAGTATTTTTTCCCCAGCTCATTACACTTCATTACGCGTTAATCTGACACGCCCACGGAGGACGCGCGCTATTCAAACGCAAATGTTGAGGCAAGCCATGACAACGCCCACATCAGCCGTTCCACCGCGGCGGTAAAATGTGGGGTGTATTTGCTGCCTTTTACCGCTAAGAGGCGCTACAATCATAGACTCTGAAAAGTGTTCGTTTATTCTCTCTATTGCGTAATCTGCTGCCGCGCATTCAGAGCGATTGAAAGCTGGTAGCATATGAATTCAAGTGAAACGTAGTTAAAATAATTAATAATCACAATGCTGAAATTAGGCTACTAAAATTAAATTGAATAAATAATGAAAACAATTCAACATTAAACATTGCAATAAAAAACATTTAGGTTACATCAATGAGGCTTTCGAACAGCATACAGACGGTAGCTTAGTGGTTAACGCAACAACTCGAGATTCAAGGAGCTTCAATCGACCCGAGATCGAATTTCAGTGTAGCATACATGTTTTTAACCGATGTTGGCCGACAGCGTTTATATTTTACCACCTTGATGCTTAAATAGGTAACTGTTTATAACTGTTTACTTATTTAAAGTCAAGAGTTTTGTTTAATTATCATTACAACATACATTTGCTACATTCCTGTAGAACCGCAGCCGCTGCACAAACAACAAAAACTGATGAAGGAAGATTGTCAGCCGATTGCATCAGAAAATGAAACTGAAGAAGCTCGTCTTTAGTCTGCTAAATTATTGTGTAATGTAAAAGAACACTTAAATTACTTAAGTTTGAAACCAAGTTCGAACATTTCAAGGTTTAAATAAAGTGTCTGGACAGTTTTTTTTTTTTTTAAACAGGATTGCATCGAGTTTAGAGTTTATTTCTTTTGCGATGCAAAATAAGAAACACTAGGCTAATCTTATTCTTGCGACATTTAAAATTTGTATTGCCAAAGAAATTACAGCTAAATTAAACAATTAAAACAGTACAAAACGAAAATTGTCCAAAGCAACATAATTAAATTAAAAACATGCGTTTTTCTTTGCCTCTCTCACGCTGGATCTCTTTTTAGCAAGTTTATTTAGTCTCCCTCGCTGCGCCTGCCGGGTCTCTCTCGAAATTAAACATTTAAAAACATGTAAAAACACATCATACAGCTGATAATACTGTATATGTCGCTGCGTGTCAGCCATACAAATCACGAAAAAAATATTTAGCCTTTAATTGTTGCTTCAAAGACACAGCATGCCTTGTTGAATTCACCTTACAATAACTTCAATTGAAATTTTGTGTGAAAAAAAACTTTAAATAGGCTACAATAAATAAACTACAATATTTATAATTTTATAAGATATGGGGCCTACATTTGGACACAGATTTATCCTTACAATAATTTTGCCTGCTCATCAGGCTGGCTATCCGACACTCTCCATATGAAAGAGGAACATTAACACCTTTGTCCAGCAACTGTCCCTCCAACCCCCCAACAGGCTATCGGAGTCTGAGGCTGACTTAACACAAAGAGAAGTCGCAATTCACACTTAAATCGCTATTCTAGACAGTGTTGATAATGAAGGAATTAAATGATTTAAGTTACATGTAGACTAGTGATATTTCTGTCATAAAAGTTTATTACTAAATATTTCATTATTTCAATAATTGATGAAATAAAACTGGTTTGGGCCAGCCTTTTCCAAGCAAAACTAAATATAATCTGAAAAAATGCATGTTAATGTGTTGTCATGAACAAAAAACTCAATATTATTCTACAGGGATCTTTGGATCCTTAACCAGGCATGCAATTAATTAAGTTTTTTTTTTTTAGCTATTATTCAAATAAATATCGAACCACGGTGCTTCGTGGTAATGCTGCTTAATTAAATAACATTTATAGAATAATTATGAACTTAAATGAAACAGTATCGCAACATTTCGACAAATAAATTATTTGATCTGTTTTTACATTTTAATTCAGGGCGATTTAGCCTGCAAAATGGAGCGAGATTTTCACCCTTGTCTTGTCATTTTCTCATTGGGAAGCGCTTACATTGAGTATAGATCCTCTGTACCTCTCGTTTTCATATGGATTACATAATCAGATAACATTTATTAGCCTAAATATTTAGACATTTAAAGACTTTAGACATAGCCGATTTCTTATCGTGACTGAGCTGAATCGGCTTTTGGTTCATTTTTGTGACGCGCAGTTCCCGGAGACAGAGACGACAGATATAAACTGTTGTCGTTAGCCTAATAATATGAATACAAGTTTACAGTTTTGAACGATGTAAGCTACTCTACTCTTATCTGTATGACCAAAAAATTACGGAGTCGCCTATTAAGTTATTTTAGCTGTAATGAGAAAAATAAATTGCCAGAATAAAACCCGACTTTAGAAAAATGCATAGGGCCACTCGGCGTGGTGTGCCAAAACACTTATAAACTTCAATATTTCATTCAAAATAATCTCAAAACGCTTTGTGAAATTTGAAAAACCGTGCATGCATTAGGCCACTGGAACTAATGAACAACTGAAACGCTGGTTTTGATTTTATTGTTTGTCGTTTAAACGTGCTTGTTGCATATCTCTATTTTATATATTTGATATGGTCTATTGGTGAAGTAGCCTAGCATTGATTACTGTGGAGGGAGGGGTGTGGGGATTAAAATAATTCAGCAGAAGCAGGGATGTTTAGACCAGAAGGAAATCCCCGTCCCCCCTGGCAAATCACACTTTACTTAAAACCATTTTTTTAAAAACTCTAGGTTGTAGGGAATAAAAAAAAAAAAATATATATATATATATATATATATAGGCCCAGAGCCGGATTAACGCAAAGGCAAACTAGGCACGTGCCTAGGGCCCGATTGGCGGGATGGGGCCCAGACAGAGGGACAAAAATAAAAAAATGTACAAATGTCCATCTCGTTCAGGCGGCGATAATACATTCGCGTTTCGGAGTCGGGATAGACGGAATTGTCATTTGCATGGGCCAGCATTGCATCATGAGTATCTACAGTTTACCATTTGCACGTCTTAAATCTTACCAGTTTAAACATTCACGCGATCTTGAACTATTCGGTAGGCTACTTGCGTGCTGTCTGAGAGATGTTTTTTTCTGCACACATACAAGCCGCCTCACAAGCTCGCGGGTAACAACAGTTATTTTTCGTGGATTATATCGCTTTAACAGTAAAAAACATGCGAAAATTATGTCAATTTCGGTCTTGGTGAGTATCCTCTAAACACAGTCGGTTATGTCTTCAATAAGCATACATCGCACGTGACCGTATAATGTTAGTGGCTACAGGATCTGTGCACGAGCTCTTACAGTGACAGCAGCCGTGGTCTGTCATTAATTTGGTTGTCAAAACAACAAAACATAGCTTTCATTTTAAGGAATCAGGATTAATATCCTATGTATTTAATTTAGTTCTCAGGACTAAAACACTACCAGTGTTATTTTGCATTTGATTAGGCCTACTTTATTCAGTCTCTGTAGTACTATTTCTGAATACTGATGTCAGACCTAAGCAAATTCTTTTCTCTTTATAGGTATCTTTATTCTATTGTACTTTTGTGCTACTTTTTTCAATTTAATTCAAAGATTGAAATCAAGCTTCCTTGCGTAAATGTGTTGCGTAAATTCTTAAGAACAAAATTACCCCATTAGGAGATAAATGTAGGCCTAATTAAAAAAATATATCTAAACTCCCCCCTCAAATTAAAGAATCACCTAAGGGGGGATTTCCCCTCCATTTTCCAAAACGAAATGCAGGCCCTGCTGACAAACAGTTTATGACATCCTTCCAGAACTTCTGTATATCAGAACATTCCCATAGACAGTGAATTAGAGTTCCTTTATAATTTTAGCATTTTGTACATATATCAGGAATATTGCTAGACATATGATTGAGTTTTTCAGGTGTTATATAAACCCTTGTCAACCATTTATACTGTAATAATTTAAGCTGCGTGTTTATGATTTGTTTTTGCGCCTTTAAACATGCTTCAGTCCATTAAAATTCCTCTATTTCTTCTTGAATGTCTTTCCTCCATGCGTTTAATTTGTCTACAGCAGACTCTTTAGAGTTAGACATTATTAAATTATTATAATATTTTGACAATTGGCCCTTTTCACCTCTTTTTCCAATTATTTCCTTTATTAATAACAGTTTGGGAATGTACATAATATATGTAGACCTGGAAGACATACAACTTTTAAGCTGTGAATATTTTTTTTTAAATGTTTTGAGGGAATCTGGTGTTTATCACACAATTCTTAAAATGTAAGAAGTATTCCATATACAAGTCTTTAATAGTCTGAATACCTTTAGTTTTCCAGTTTAAATCCTCCATCCTTATATTTATTATTATTTATTGTTAGACAGTTTCTAAATGATCTTGATGAATGTGAAGGGGTCATGTTTGTCTTGTTCTTAATTACAACATTTATAAATGTTGTAAGCTAGTGCATTTTGCAGAAAATCTTAATTGAATGTGTTGATTAAATGTAAACAGAGCAAATAAGATACAATTATTTGCTCTGTTCACATAGTTTACCTATTGGATATTTACTGGTACTACTGCCTTAACAATGACACTCCCAATGGATAAGATGAGGATAATTTAATAGCATTTAATAGAGCCGTGTAATGACGTATAAATAATGAATATCAAAAAATAGTCTTATAGAACGTTTAATTTACAACACATGACTTATTTTGGCATACAAACAACCAATTTGTAACCAAAGACTAGGCTATGTAAAATGTGAATTAGCTTTTATTAGTAACTTTGGTAAGTTTCAGATTTCAATTCATAAATAAGGTGGAGGGGGCCAAAAAAATGCAGCCTGCCTAGTGTAGTCCATTTATTTAATCCGGCTCTGTATAGGCCTATATATATATATAGCCTATATATAAAATTATTTTTTTTAACAGAACTGCTTTTGAAATTACGATTGGTAGCCTTTTATTATACAGATGCAAAGTCGTTCTGTTGGATTTGTTCCTTAGTATAAAATGGAAATGCATGGTAATTTTATTTGATAAATATAAGCAAAAAACTGTATGGTGTAACAGAGTTTTAGAGCTAGACAAATCTCTCTGCATTAATGAATATAAAATTTCCAGTAGACCATGTTTGATCGGGATTTGAACCCGTGTCATCTTGATGGTCGAACCGTTCGGCTATGAATTTACTCACTGAGAATTTCCCAAACTTTCTCAGATGAGCGAGAAAACGTTTTGTCGTTAGCCTGTGAGTGTAGGCCTATAGCCTACTGCATGAATAAAAGTAGACCTTTTACAGTTTTAAAAGATATCTTATCTGTATGACCAACAATTACGCAGTAAGTTCTTTTAGCTGTTATGAGAAAAATAAATTCAAATGAACGCGCCGCCGCGTTTGTCAAACTCTAATTCAACATGCCAGAATAAAGCCAGATTTTAGAATAATGCATAGCGCCACTCGGCGTGGTGTGCCAAAATATCCTAATTATAAACTTCAATATTTCATTCAAAACCATCTCAAAACGCTTTGTGACATTTTAAAAAGCCGTGAATGTATTAAGGCCACTGGAACCAGGATTGTAACTGAAACGCGCTGCATGTCTCAATACAGGAGCAGAAGCGCTGGTTCAGATTGTATTGTTTGTTGTTTAAACGTGCATGTTGCATATTTAAAAATATTTGTTAAAAATAAATGTTTGTTGTAGGCTTATTTGGAAATGACCATAACTTGTAGCATTTCATCCTTACTGTTAATTGCCCCACTTACGTTTTGCTAAATGTCCCTTTGCGCCACCTGGCGGTCATTTCGCGAACTACTTTGAAATGCGACTGGTTTATTTTTACGGCGGTGGATTTGCCGCGGCGGTAATAGGCATTCTGGTTGACTACCTACTGTACTTTAGTAAACGTTATTTTTACATGTACACATACAAACTATATTGCTATAGCCCACTGAGATTTCTTCTAATCACGATATACTAGTGTCTGTAATGACAACATTTCGTTGACTAATTTTGGATAGATTATAAAGTTTTTACTATAAAATAGACATCAAATAAGCTTTAATTAGACAGTTTCTGCTCATATGTAAAATATATAGGATGTTTTGTCACAAATAAACTAATCAACTGTTATAGTGTTTGTTCCAATGCAAGCTATATCAAAATAATGAATCCTTAACTTTGAAATATGTATGATAAAATCTATTGCCTACTTTAAAAAATAATACTTTATAAGACATTTATGGAAAAAGACAATTTTATTTTCAAGATGTTTCCAACTCAAACTTTGAACCAATTCTGCAGAATTGCCCATACAACCTATTTGACCAGGATTTGTTTCCAGGTATGACTAAAAATGTGCTTTTGGCTTTCATTTATATTTTGATTGTTTGTATATATATATTTATTTATTTATTTATTTATTTATTTGTGTATTTATTGTCCTTGCATTCTTTCTTGTGTGACACCCCTGAATGAAAGGCTCATTATTATGCAGGGTCATTGTCTGCTCAGGTGAGAACCACTTAATTATTCACGATAGGGGTTGGGCCGTTCACGCCCATCCGCATATTGCCTTTGCAAACAAAAAAATGTTTTTCACAATTTAAAACAATCTATTGTTTTATGTGAATGATTAGACAGGATGATTTTCAGATCATTTTGAAGCCTAAACTCTAGGCGACAACATCCATTAGTCAAAAGTCTTGTGGACACATATTTAGTGTGTGTTTTGTGGCCTTATTTCAGAAACTTTATTTTTTTGTTTTTTCAATAACCATGCATAAACAATATTCTCTCAAAAATACAAACATGTACAAACATGTTGCTAAAATATTATGGTAGCCCTGTTTGTGCTAAATAGAGTAATTACTAGCCTAGAAATCTAGACGCACCCTAGCGGCAGCAAAAATTATTTTGCAGCAAAGTGTGGTCTAGCAACTCTCCGTTGGCATTCGAGCTGGAAAAAACAAACTCTGGTCAGGCCAATCACATCGTGTATAGAGTCGGCGGGCGGGCTTAACATAATGACGGCAGAGTTGTGACGGTTCTGCGCTGTGATTTCCATGGGTGATTTCCCTGCTACTTGAAAACAAACAATGCTGCTGGCGAACAGCGGTCTTTCGATTCGGCTTTGGCCGCGACTCTGGAGGACTTGGAGTTAAGAGAACGCCACTTAAATCATTCTTAAAAAAGGAAGATGTGTTCGGAGTTTTGACGACCGGATACGGCAAAAGTTTAATATATCAACTAGCTCCGCTGGTGGGAAAACGCATGGGACTCACTCAGCCACAGCTGTTCGTTGCTCTGGTTGGTTAGCGCTGTCCTATTGCGTGCAGAGGGAATTTGAAAGACAACAGTTTATCCCACGCCTCGGATTGAGGTATGCCAATTGTGAGTTCCCAGACCTAACATCTTGATGTAGGTCTGGCTTGCCAGGCTATGTAATTACACCAGTGCCATTAATATGTTTCTAAGCAACTGAAAAAAGCACAAATGTCAGGGCATGTCAAAACATCTCAAGGACCCCAAAAACACCTCAGACCTCAGAGGGTTAAAGTTCTTATATTGAATCATATGCTAGTCAAATTAAAGTCATATAGGATTTATACACATTTTGTGTCTTTTTTATACGTGTTATATAAAGTGTGTCATACAGATTTCATGTTAAGATGACCAATCACTTATATGAAGTTTGCAAATTTGGAAATTGTACAGTCCAGAAGCTGGTTGGAGGATATAGTGTCAAAATATCTCTGACCTTTATGAGGACTGGTCATTTTCCTTCAGGATTTGAACCGTAATTTTGAAATCGGGAAATCTCAACACTTTCAAAAGCGTTTCCTCTCGCAACACTGACACAGTGTTACAATATGAATACTAAGAGTAAAATATGACCACCAATGCAGAGAACAACAACACTGTTGCAGAACTGGGTGCTGCTTTGTAGCAAACACTGGCAGAGTTACAATTCAACACTGTTCTGGTGTCGACCTAACACTTTAAAAGAAAATGAAAATCATTCATCATGGAATTCTTCTCAGCCTTACGAGTCGAGTATTACAACACCCTGGTTTCGATACAACACCTTTTTACAAATAAAAACACTAAAGGAGTTACCAGTTTTTCTTATTAGGGTTCTGCATTACCTACTTTAAAGAACTGTAAAATAAACTGACAAATCATTTAATCTGAAAAGAATGAATTCACTTTGAAATAAACACATCACTCTATATTACTCTTTCAAAACTTTATTTCAAAACAATCCAGAAAGTTAAATTGTAACCTTAGTCACTCTGGGATCAGAATTCTGTTCATGGTAAAGTAAAAAATGAAGGCAAAATGCAAACAGTGGTTTTAACTAACTATTTATTTTATTAACGAACAAGCCCCTTTACATCATAGGTTAACCTTTAAAATAAACAATGAATGCACAATATAGGCATTTCTGTCATCAGACTTATATGAAAGCTGCTTATCAAATGGTCTATAATACTTCAAATCCTGAACATGTCAGTGAATGTTAAGTCCTGTGACAGTGAAGTTGATTCAGTAACTTCGACTCTGCAACAGTACAGCAACAACATTCAGCAGATGAAGAACAGTTGCAGGATACGAGTGGATCAGTTGTGTCCAGTTGCTAACAGTAGAGTTTCATAGAGCAGGAACGGCTGTGTAGATCCAACTTCCTCGAAAAATCCTGGAGTGCTGGTTCTCTAGACAACACAACACAAAATCAGACCGATTACAATTAATAAAATGTGTGTTTTATAAATACAGCAAGTTTATGGTGGAAAAGGTTCAATCATAGACTTTCGTGAGTCAAACAAGAAACTATTTTGGTTAGATTAAGACTTGAATTTACTGATTTCCAAGTAAATTAAAGATTTCATTCATCCAAAAATGTCAATTCTGTCATTAATTATTCTCCCTCATGTTGTTCCAAACTAGTAAGAGTTTTGCTCATCTTCGGGACACTTAATGAAGATATGTTTAATGAAATCTAAGACATTTCTGTCCCTTCATCGACAGCCTATTCAACTACCACATCCAAAGCCACAGAAAGGAAATCAAAAGTAATCCATGTGACTCTAGTGGTTTAACTTTTTTTTATGACAATTTTAACTCAACTTTATTTACAAAATATGAATCTTCGATGCACGTTCATGCAACCAACATCTGCTCTCGCATCAACAACATGCACAAGTTGTAATGTTCTCATGAAAGCATGTTGAAAATTAATATTTTATAAATTAAGTGGTCTTTTTTTTTTGCTGCTAACACAGCACTTGCGTAGTTTAACAAAATTGATGTTAAACCACTGGAGTCGCATGGGGTAATTTAATGTTGCGTTCACACCAGACGCGAATAGAGCGTCTGGCGCGAGTGATTTCAATGTTAACCCCTTAACGCCCAGTGTCTCAAATATGCGACAAACCGTTTGACTCAATCAACCAGCCGAGATAACGTCTGGATTCCCCCAATGCCGGTTAGTGCATATTCGCTACGGACCTAGGAACCTTCGAGAAGCACTTGTTTCTAGTGGGACCGCAAAGTGACGGACTTATTTCCTGTTTACGCACGAGAATTACTCCGGTCGCGAAGTTATGGATATGAGTCGGGAAAGTTTGATCCTGAGGTGTATATAAGGTAAGTTGTGCTAAGATAAAAATACTCACCTGCTTATTGTGTGCTTATACACTCGACGTAATGAGGTGAAATATGTGTGACAAGTATTTTTGAAGTTATTGTAATATTTAGCTTTGTAGCATATTTGCAACAGTGGACCATAAGCCTAATGCTGACCGCTAACCAGCGCTATATAGAAAAACTCTTTTCATGACAGCTTATCTAGGTAATCCTTTGTATTTTGCTTATTTATTTTCAATAGTCTGTATACAGACACCATGCTGGGATACACCATGCTGGGATATGAATACAAAAGCTATTTATTTTTATGCAGATCCATAAGCACACAATTAGCAGGTGAGTATTTTTATCTTAGCACAACTTACCTTATATACACCTCAGGATCAAACTTTCCCGACTCATATCCATAACTTCGCGACCGGCGTAATCCTCGTGTGTAAACAGGAAATAAGTCTGTCACTTTGCGGTCCCACTAGAAACAAGTGCTTGTCGAAGGTTCCTAGGTCCGTAGCGAATAATATATTTGTGTATATTGTGTTGGTGACATGAAAGTGGTCATAATTCTTATTATTAAATACCTGCTGTTGCAGATTTATATAAATAAGTTTAAAAAAAAAGGGTGAATAAATAAAATATAGTTTTTTCACTGTTATTTTACTGTGTTTTTTGTTATCTTATTGTTGACCATTATGCCCGCTGTTGCAAATTTGCAACATACCAAATTGACCCCAAATTGACCATTATGCCCGCTGTTGCAAATTTGCAACATACCAAAATTTCGATTTATTTGCTGTGCAAAAGTGAAATTGATAATCTCAACATTATTTACCATCTACTTAAAGGCAAAAACACACATAAAACATTTTTTTATATACAGCTATATAAATTCAGGCGTTAAGGGGTTAAGGGTACGGATCCACTTGTCCGTGCGATACTTCTGTCGCGCCGTGCTTCGCTTTATTCCTATGGGGGATGTTATGCGACTTTAACGCGCCCGCAAAGAATCCCGGGAAGGCGGCGCTTCATTTGGAAAAATGCTGCGCGTCAAAAAGCTGGCCGATGCCCATCTTTATGCAAATGAATCCGTTGAACGCGCCGCATCTATCCAATAGAAGTAGAGCATATGGAGACGGGGGAAGTCTCTCGCAGGTCCTCTGTTCTAGACTGGCCGCTGGCTCAAAACCACACCCATAGCGGTAAACTTAAGCAACGCCCAAAGTACAAATGTGGGGAGGCGTCACGACACCACGCGACAGTCGTGTCGCAAAAGTGGATCTCTACCGTCAGTCAATGAAAAGGCGCGTTTGCGCGCGCAAAAAAGTGTTGTGTGAGAGAAAAAATCACAGGACAGATTAATCACTTTTGGAGGCTGGCTCAATTTATCATCAAAATAAAAATAAATGACAGAATAGGTGAGTGAGGGCGAGGGTGATCCTCGCTCCGATGCGGGACAGCAGGTCATCAAATTGGGCCGCTGAAAGCGGCTGTCATCCAGGCGCAGCTCCTGGAGCAAATAGTGAAACTCGCCAAACTAGGTTCCGAGGCGAAGAAAATACGGCGAAGATGATCCCTACGCGGCTGTTCTGCTCTTCCAGAGCAAATTATGCTCATTTGCTCTCTCTACGAATGCTCGATCAACATCAGCCACCTTGTAAAAAGATTTCGCGTATAACTAGACGCAGTTGGCGCGAATTTGACACGCTATTCGCGTCTGGTGTGAACGCAGCATAATGATGTACCTTTATACCTTTCTGGGTCTTGAAAGTGGTAGTTGCATAGACTGTCAATGGAGGGGCAGGAAGCTCTCAGATTTCATTAAAAATATCTTCATTTGTGTTGTGAAGATGAAAGAAATTCTTACATGTTTGGAACGACATGAGGGTGAGTAATTAATGACAGAATTTCCATTTTGGGTGAACTAACCCTTTAAGAATAAATTAAGACACCCACCTTAAGAAATCCCACTAATAGTCAGCCGCCAGAAGAATCTGTGTTCCCTTCTTGTGGCTGTGATGTTGGACAGGGGAGGGGCAGATATTTCCCAATCAGTGGAGTCTAAAATTAAACAGCAAGAAAACATCTACCTGTCAAATCATGAATTTCAACAATTGGTTTGAAAACTCATTTTAAGTAAAAAATCTAAATAAAAATTACTTTTGTAAAGTAATTTGACTGGACAAATTCAAAATGAGTGTTATGAAACACAGAAAATATATGTAATGATTCTGTGGGCTGAGACAGATCCATATGCAACAGAGTTTATTTAACAGAAATGTCAGACAAAGGTTAACTCGTGATGTTTATCAAGTAGTCGGGAACAGGCTGAGACGTGAGAAGAGCCAGGCTGCAGGTCGAGGGCGGGAGGCGAGCTTGCAAAATCCGGGGACAGACAAAGGGTCAGGGGAGGCGGCTGAGAATCAGAGTCCGGGACGGGCTGGAGGTCTAGAGGCAGGCTGCAGGTAATCAGACAAGGTTAGTTCAGCGTGGGTCAGAGATAATAACAGGTAGACAGGTGTAGGATAAACGCTCAGACATGCACACATAAAGAGGCAATACTTCACAAAGAGCGCTCTGTGAACTAGGCAGATAAAGGCTCTGCAAAGAGAGATGATTCAGAGCAGGTGCGGGATAATCAGCGCGCTAATGAATACTACGGAGAAAGTTACATATAACTAGAATTCAGGAGAGGGCGCTCGTGGTTGAGAAATGGTGGAATCAGGGGGACTGGACACCGTAACAGAGCCCCCCCCCTGTGAGCGACTCCTGGCGCGAGGATGCTGACGACGGCGGGGTCTGCCTCGAGTACGGGGAGCAGGTTTGTCAGGATATTTGAGGTGGAATTCCTGGGTAAGCAACGGATCCAGAATATCCCCTGAGTTGACCCAAGACCGTTCCTCTGGGCTGAAACCCTCCCAATCTACCAGATACTGCAGACGTCCCCCCCCGACGTCTGGAATCCAACAGTTGGTTAACGCGGTAGGCCTCCTCTCCCTCCACAACGATTGCTTGAGATGACGGATCATGGGCCCCCCCCCCTCTCCTCCTCGGATGGGGATGTGGCAGGTTTGAGCAATGAGACATGGAACGTGGGGGAGATGCGTAGATGTCTGGGCAGAGCAAGGCGAAAGGATACAGGAGTTATCCGGCGGAAGATCTTATAAGGGCCCATAAACCTGGGACTGAGCTTTTTGCTGGGGAGTCCAAGACGAAGGTTCCGAGTAGACAACCATACCCATTGACCAGGCTGATAATCTGGGTTGGGACGGCGATGACGGTCAGCCTGTCTTTTGCCACGATTGACGGCCCGTTGGAGGTGAGTGTGAGCCAGGTTCCAGGTCTCCTCACTACGACTCAGCCAGTCGTTTACTGCAGGGGCATTAGTGGGCTCACCGGACCACGGAAACAGGGGTGGTTGGAAACCAAGGACGCATTGAAACGGAGTCAAGCCCGTGGAGTGTTTACGAATGGAGTTCTGAGCATACTCTGCCCACATCAGGTACCGGCTCCAGTTCCCCTGGTGGAGTTGGCAGTAGGACCGGAGGAAGCGTGACTCAATCATCTCTTGATTGAGTCGTTCGACCTGGCCATTAGCCTGAGGATGGTAGCCGGAGGTGAGGCTCACGTTAACTTGCAACATTTGGAAGAATGCAGCCCAAACACGAGAGGTGAACTGGGGACCCCTGTCCGAGATGATGTCCTCGGGTAAACCATAGAACCGGAACACCAGGTTGCAGAGATGTTCCGCGGTCTGCAGGGCTGTAGGTAGCTTACTGAGAGGAATGAGACGACATGCCTTGGAAAAGCGGTCAGTTACGGTTAGAATGGTGGTGTGTCCGTTGGAGAGCGGTAGATCCGTAATAAAATCGATGGCTATATGGGACCACGGCCGTTGTGGAATAGGTAATGGATGAAGTAATCCGGCAGGCAAATGACGGGATGACTTCTGGGTGTTGCAGGTTTGGCAATGCTGTACAAAGCGGCTGGCGTCCCGAGACAGTGTTGGCCACCAAAAACGGTTTTGCAAGAGATGAATGGTGGCTGTGATGCCTGGGTGTCCGGAACTGGGAAGGGCATGGACATATTTCAACACCCTTTCACGAAGGGCTTCGGGAACATTGATTCTCCCCGGAGGACAATCTGGTGGGATCTCAATGTTGGCATTGGCCAAATCGAGTTCCGTCTCGATATCCCATTGAACGGGGCAGATGACCAGATCAGGGCTAAGGATGGTTTCTGGAGTCTGGATGGTCTCCTCAGAGTCGAACTGGCGTGACAAGGAGTCTGCCTTGGTATTTTTGGAGCCCGGACGGTAGGTAACAGAAAACTGAAAACGAGAAAAGAGCAAAGACCATCTAGCCTGACGGGGGTTCAGCCTCTTAGCCGTGCGGAGATACTCCAAATTCTTGTGGTCAGTGAGGACAACGAAAGGATGTGTAGAGCCCTCCAACCAATGCCTCCATTCCTCAAACGCGGCCTTCATGGCCAATAACTCACGGTCACCCACATCATAATTCCTCTCCGCAGAGTTGAGCTTTCTGGAGTAAAAGACGCAGGGGTATAACTTGGGAGGCGTTCCCTGACGCTGTGACAAGACTGCACCCAGGCCGCTACTCGAAGCATCCACTTCCACCACGAAGGGCAATTCAGGATCGGGATGACGCAGAATAGGAGCTGAAGTAAAGGCTTGCTTGAGAAGGTTAAAGGCCCGGGTAGCTTCTTCGTTCCAGGGTAGACGAGATGTGCCTTTACGAACCAGTGCAGTCAAGGGTGCCGCCACCACACTGAACCCTCTGATGAAGCGTCCATAGAAGTTCGCAAACCCGAGGAAGCGTTGTAACTCCTTCAACGTAGTGGGCTGGGACCAATTCACCACGGCCTTGACCTTGCCTTCGTCCATGGCCACGCCTCCAGGACTGATGATGTAACCCAGGAAGGTTGTGGAGGTCTGGTGGAAATCGCACTTCTCAATCTTTGCGTAGAGCTGATACTGGATGAGCCTCTGGAGAACCGCCCGGACGTGTTGAATGTGGTCTTCTAGTGAATCAGAGTAAATGAGAATGTCGTCTATGTAGACGATGACGTGGCGTTGGAGCATGTCCCGGAAAACATCATTTATAAAAGATTGGAACACAGCCGGACTGTTTGAAAGCCCGAAGGGCATAACCAAGTATTCATAGTGCCCCGTGCACGTGGAGAAGGCTGTCTTCCACTCATCTCCGTCCCTGATACGGACCAGGTTGTAAGCACACCGCAGATCCAGTTTGGTATAGTACCTTGCAGTTCGAAGAAGCTCCAAAGCAGCAGGCACCAAGGGGAGTGGATAACGGAACTTGACCGTGCAGTCATTGAGTGCTCTGTAATCTATACACGGTCGGAGTCCTCCATCTTTCTTTTGGACGAAGAAGAAGCCGGCTGAAGCCGGAGAGGTGGAAGGACGAATAAACCCCTTGGCGAGCTCCTCCTCGATATACTTTTGCATGGCTTCGGTCTCCGGTTGGGACAGCGGGAAGACACGCCCCCTGGGTGGCGAGGAGCCAGGTAAGAGGTCGATAGCACAATCATACTCACGATGGAGAGGTAACTTAGAAGCTTTGGATTTGCTGAAGGCCTCAGCCAGATCGTGGTACACGGGGGGCAGTCGACTCTTCACGGAGTCATCGGGGTGCTCTTGGATACCTCGTATGGTTAGGGGCTGGACAGAAGATAGGCAGTTGGAAAAACAGTTTTTCCCCCAACTGACGATCTGACCAGAAGTCCATTGCAGAAGCGGATCGTGTTTACGGAGCCAGGGTAAGCCCAGGATGACGGGAGTATGAGGAGCTTGAAGTATGAAGAATTGAATCATCTCACTGTGTAACAGACCAGTGCGCATGTGCAGACTTTGCGTTAGATGAGTGACGCAGCCAGAGCCTAGCGGTCGTCCGTCGACAGCCTCGACAGAAAGGGGAGAGATGCAAGGAATTAGAGCAAACTCGTGAAGCATAGCAAAATCTTGAGACATGAAATTCCCTGCTGCACCTGAATCTATCAACGCAGAAGCTGTAACTGTTTTGCCGTTAACATGGAATTCAATGGGAACAATAATACATGAAAGTGGGTTTAAACAGTCAAGGGTCAGACTCACCGAAGCATAATCCTTGGATGGAGGTCGTTGAGGACAGGTTTGACGGAAGTGACCAGCTTCACCGCAGTATAGGCACAGCCTTTGGGACCTGCGTCGTTCCTTTTCCTCTTCAGTGAGCCGAGAGGCGTTGATTTGCATGGGTTCGCTGGAGTCGGCAGCCACGTGACTGTAATAACGAGGCAGAGGAGTGTTGCGTGATGTTGCCGAGCGACTGCCAGATCGGCGCGAGCGCATCAGATTATCGATCTGGATAGCGAGGTGGACGAATTGGTTGAAATCCTTTCCCTCGTCGCGCCAGGCCAGTTCCGCCTGTAACTCGTGACTCAGACCTCGCCGAAAAATAACCTTGAGGGAGTTATCAGTCCAGTTAGTTTGAGCAGCTAACGTACGGAACTCAAGAGCATACTCAGCGGCTGAAGACCGTCCCTGCGTGAGTTCCAACAGAAGATCCTCCGCCCCCTTTCCTCCTTTGGAATGCTCGAAAACTGCCTGGAAATCCTGAAGAAATTCCTCGTAAGAACGAAACGCAGAGCCATCCGTTCTCCACACTGCCATCATCCAGTCCAGAGCACGGCCAGTAAGCAGCGAGGAGACGAAGGAGATTTTGCTGGCATCCGTTGGATGAGGTGGGGGCTGTTGATTCAGAAATAGAGAGCATTGAAGCAAAAAACCTTTGCACTTGCCTGGGTTTCCGTCAAACTTTTCGGGTAGTGCGAGACGAGGGCTTGCGCCGGTCTGCAGCACAGGTGCGGGAGATGGAGAAGCGGACGTTGAAGAGGTTTGTAGGTTCCGCATAGCTTTTACCAGTTCCTCTGTTAACGAGGTTAGTCGTGTCAGCTGATGGTGATGAGTGGCCAGTTGAGAGGCTTGAGCGGTGATTGCAGCGGATAGCGCAGGCATAGTTGCTGGATCTTCGTTCGGCGAAGTATTCTGTAATGATTCTGAGGGCTGAGACAGATCCATATGCAACAGAGTTTATTTAACAGAAATGTCAGACAAAGGTTAACTCGTGATGTTTATCAAGTAGTCGGGAACAGGCTGAGACGTGAGAGGAGCCAGGCTGCAGGTCGAGGGCGGGAGGCGAGCTTGCAAAATCCGGGGACAGACAAAGGGTCAGGGCAGGCGGCTGAGAATCAGAGTCCGGGACGGGCTGGAGGTCTAGAGGCAGGCTGCAGGTAATCAGACAAGGTTAGTTCAGCGTGGGTCAGAGATAATAACAGGTAGACAGGTGTAGGATAAACGCTCAGACATGCACACATAAAGAGGCAATACTTCGCAAAGAGCGCTCTGTGAACTAGGCAGATAAAGGCTCTGCAAAGAGAGATGATTCAGAGCAGGTGCGGGATAATCAGCGCGCTAATGAATACTACGGAGAAAGTTACATATAACTAGAATTCAGGAGAGGGCGCTCGTGGTTGAGAAATGGCGGAATCAGGGGGACTGGACACCGTAACAATATAGTTATACCAAATAGCAACAAAGTTAAATCTTACCACCACCAGGTTCTAGTCTGTACAGTCTTTAACCCTCTGAGGTCGGCTATCGCGCCGGCGCGATTGTCTCGCTTTTTTTCTTATCAGTGCAAAAGAGACTCAAAATACTCTGTTGATTTTGATCTTAAATATAAGTGTTATACATCATTCGATCATGTTAAGTGTTTATTATTTTTCTGTATACTCACAATAAAAACAAAGTGTTGTGCTTTTCGACAAATAAAGAAAAATAAACATGATGCAAGTTCTGCCTTCTCTCTGTCGGTGAAGTCCATTCTGAAACGCGTCCTAAGATTAACTATAACTCCGCAAATACTTGTCATACAGGCACGAGAGATTTTTCTTTATGAAGCTTGAATTCTCTTCTTTTCAATGAAGTAATTTATATTAAAAAAAAATATTCTCAGTTTATGTAATCTGTATGAAAAGAGAGTGCTGTCAGAATTTTTTTCCCCAGCTCATTACACTTCATTACGCGTTAATCTGACACGCCCACGGAGGACGCGCGCTATTCAAACGCAAATGTTGAGGCAAGCCATGACAACGCCCACATCAGCCGTTCCACCGCGGCGGTAAAATGTGTGGTGTATTTGCTGCCTTTTACCGCTAAGAGGCGCTACAATCATAGACTCTGAAAAGTGTTTGTTTATTCTCTCTATTGCGTAATCTGCTGCCGCGCATTCAGAGCGATTGAAAGCTGGTAGCATATGAATTCAAGTGAAACGTAGTTAAAATAATTAATAATCACAATGCTGAAATTAGGCTACTAAAATTAAATTGAATAAATAATGAAAACATTTCAACATAAAACATTGCAATAAAAAAACATTTAGGCTACATCAATGAGGCTTTCGAACAGCATACAGACGGTAGCTTAGTGGTTAACGCAACACCTCGAGATTCAATGAGCTTCAATCGACCCGAGATCGAATCTCAGTGTAGCATACATGTTTTTAACCGATGTTGGCCGACAGCGTTTATATTTTACCACCTTGGTGCTTAAATAGCTAACTGTTTATAACTGTTTACTTATTTAAAGTCAAGAGTTTTGTTTAATTATCATTACAACATACATTTGCTACATTCCCGTAGAACCGCAGCCGCTGCACAAACGACAAAAACTGATGAAGGAAGATTGTCAGCCGATTGCGTCAGAAAATGAAAATGAAGAAGCTCGTCTTTAGTCTGCTAAATTATTGTGTAATGTAAAAGAACACTTAAATTACTTAAGTTTGAAACTGTAAGGCCTGCTAAATCGATCCAATGGGGGTACTCGATTACAGGTGAAGGTTTCACGCGTGTTCCGTCTTTCCCATGGCAAAGTGATTTTCAATTAAATGCAATACATTTTATCTTATGTATTAGCTCGTTTCATCTGACTCCATAAAATGAAAAAGGTTTAACAATGATATCTGTGCATCATTAAATATATGTTAATGTTTGACTATTCCTTTATCTCCAATGAACATAAAGTCAACGTCTGTTAGAATAATCAAATATAACAATTTATTATGTCAGGTAAAAGTATTATGCCAATTTCATAATCAGTTCAAAGACCATCAATACAAAACATCAAATGCTCTGATAAGAGAAATAGATGCAAACCCAACATTTAAGAAATAGGCTACATGAGCTTAACCTCATGGGCTATCTGAAATACAGAAAGAGCCCCGAACCCCTTGCTGCCTTCCATTAAATAGCCAGAACTTCTTTACAATGGTAATTTCCATTCAGAGGTTACACCTCTTGGGTGGGGGCGTGGAGACCATTTGTCCACCTTTCTTTGTGTGCCAGTTTCTCTAAACTTCTAAAAAACCTCATTACCTTTTGTTTTATACTTTGGGAATGAGACATTTGTACCACTTATTCCTGAGACATTTCAAATGATACCAAACATAATACTCAATGATAATCATTCACATCAAACCATAGATATATTCTAATGGGAGTTTCAGGTGATCTCCATGAAGGGGAAGGAGTGGGGGATGAGGGGAAGAAATGTAGATTAGGATGATTCAGAGGTGAGACCTCTAGTCTCGGATGGGGCCTTCACAAGAGTGAGCCCAAATGCTACTATGCAGTGGGTTCTTTGTCTTCTCAAGAAGTGGTCGTTCCCTATAACCAGTTTTCCAGTCTTACAGATTCCCTCCTTGACCCCGTGGGTCACATTCGGATGAACACTTACGGGGTCAGAGTAAGACGTTTGTTGTAATCCTTGAGATGTAACTCAAAATTGTCTTTGTAATGTTAGCATCTGTAGAAGCTCAGAGGGCTGTGTTCACCTGCAGAACACCTGGTCTCACCAGGTGTATGTAGCTTGAGTCCAGCAGGTGGATGAGGCGTTCAGGCTTTCTTCCGGTGATCCAGTGATGTGAGCAAAGTTCATAGAATCAATCTAGACCTTTCGACTGGTTCAGTTGATGTGTCATTCCTTCATGGAGAAACTTCCGTTTCCCTGGCACCTTCCCCAGGGAGATAATCTGTCGCTTCTTGACCAATCCTGTCACCTTCAGCGGTGCGGTTGTCTGGACAGACCTCAGTGGGTGAAGGGGCTCTCCTTGGCTTCACACTGCCTTGTGTGAGACACCTGAAAAGCATCTTAAATGTCCGCTTCACGATTGAACACATATGAACTTGAACTCGCGAAGAAATCCATAGAAACACATAATGCAACAAAACAAAATCATGTCATGTTCAATGTAAAATACCATGTTCTTGTCAGCAGGTGTGAATGGTACATCTGTCTCATATGTTTCTCAAGGTCCTGAATGGTAACGATGTCTCATTAAATATCCAATTCTTAAATATATATATATATATTTTTTTTTTTTGGTCTGAGTTATTCAAAGGAAATGCAGCAAGAGGTCAGTGCAACTCAAATAATCAGATAAATGGTATGCATCAATACGTCTTGTAATAACAATAATATTCAAAAATAAAAAAAATATGAAGAATCACTGTTTGTTCAGGAATCTTCCAATGTAAGCCACTTATGCAAATCTAAGAAGTGACTTGGAACAGGATCAAATGTATTCAAGAATGGAGATTGTTCATTCCTTGCAACAGGTGTGAGATTGTGTGTTTGTGTGAGGGTGTGTGTGTGCGTCTGTGTGTGAGTGTGAGAGTTTGTGTGAGAGAAAGAGAGAGAGAGAGAGAGAGTGTGTGTGTGTGTGTGTGTGTGTGTGTGTTGTTGGCTAAGTCACAGTCAATGACAGGGTTGAATTGTAAATTCTGTAATTGATCGAAGCGCTCATACGAAGCGATCTATTTAGTTAGGATGTTTCTGTTATTAGTGGTTTGTTGAGAAATCAGGGGCCCTCTGATTTTCCAACCCCCCTAATAACAATCAGAAAGTTTAAACATTTTGAAATTTAATAGCAGGTCTGCCTCTGCTTTTTGATGCATTGCACTGATTTGTGACTGTAGCCATTAATATGTATATTCCAGTATTTTCCCATGAGTTGGCAGAGTGTTGTGAATAGCGTATGCTGTGTCATGGGATCAGCTTTCCCATCCTATGTGTGTGAAGCTATCCGGTTCTGTTAGTGTGAAGATGCACAATGGATCTTTAGTGAAGTGACACTTTTGGACTCTATGTCATTTTTTTCTGCTTATGATGTGTAGTGTTCAGTCTGGATGGACTTGATCTATTCCAGGTGATGATGCTGTGAGGGTGTAAGTGATGGAGGAGTGTGTTCAGTGTTTATGTCTAGGAGATGGGTGGAATCTACTGGGTAACAATTGTGTTGCAAATTTTAGTTCCAGTTCTAAACTGGGAGGCCATGCTAATGTAGTGATGTGCTATTGTGAGATGTAAATGGCCTCTTGAATTGTCTTTTCACCCATCTCCCGAGTCTCAGGTTATGTTCTAACAATCGTGAGGTCCGGCCGTCCTGGCATCCATCCTCCGCGGAATTGCAGAAGTAAACCTGACAGAAACAAATGCAGAGAGAACCACAGTTAATTCTGATGTTTTCAACAGTTTCAAATTCAGACATGTGGAATTCTTTTGCTTGCTCCATTATCATGTCCATTGCAACTTTAATTCCATTTGTCACATGAAACCGAGTTTCATTGACCAGGTCTGAATTATTGCTGTTGCTTCAGTGCAGTGTGCGACACCTTAAAGCTGCTCTTGCAGTCGAGCCTTCACAGTCTGCTGTGTCACAGCATTAGAGATCCCAGATTTCGGGTTTTACAAGTTGCTTTCATTACAGCCAGATCTGTGGGCATGCATTAGTTCATGGTGTCGTTCACACGTTTGGTTAGTGCAGGTCTCTAGTTACCTGCAAAAGGCTGTGGTCTGTCTGATGTTTAGTTCACACCCTCCTTGTAAATTTGCTTAACTGTGCCACACTTCTGGGAGTGTTTTTTAAAGGCAAAAAATTTAAACACACCTCCGCCCTTTTGGCACTGGGTAGCAGGTCAACGAAATCGAACTGTAAGGATTAATGTCACACTTCTCCAATTAATGCCTGCTTGGCGATTACAATATAAAAGAGTCTCTGCTTGTTCTCGTGTCAATACATTTGAGGGAAAAATGTGACAGATTCAATAAATTTAGATGTTAAACTATTAAGCTATTTGCTATTGGGATGCTACCTGACTAGCAAATGACGCTAATAGTTGAAGGCCTTGAGTGACCAAAGTTGTTAGCTCAGTGAGGGGTTTAGATGCATTTTTGCTTTGGTTCCTTGCAGGGCGCTGGTTTGTGTCATCAGAGTGTGGTTGTCTGCGTTTTTTGAAGTAGGGTGGAGGTCTGCCTCTGCCCAACGACCAGCACTTTTCCTCTGTATGGCCTGTTTTGTGACAGGAATGACAGAATCTGCTCAGTTTGCCACCGTGTAGCTTTCTGAATTCTCCTGCAAATGGAGGATTTTCATGACATTCTAACACAGCTACCTCACCATGCATTTGTTTTCGTGACTCAATTCTTGTTGCCCAGCTAACAATACCTTCGAATGTATTTTTTGCTGGAGAAGCACCATACATGAGCGATTGCTGTACACGCGGCCCTGCATTTGTAAGTAGTAATTCAAGGAAAGTTACATTGTTGTGGTTAACACCTTCAATTCCAGAATACTCCTCAAACAGTTCAAACATTTTTTCTGCATATGTCTCAAACGATTCTCCAGTACTCTGTTTCCGATTGAAAATCAATTCCCATCCAACAGGACTACAACCACGTAGATCGCGGAGACATTGTTTTAATCTATTAAAGATTTCACTCTCAGACTCGTTTTGATGCATTGACTGCACAATGTTGCCTGTCATCAAAGCCTGTGGTATCTTATAGTTCAGGACATCTGGAATTGAGCAGATAACAATTTGCCAAATATCTTTTGGTTCAAGTTGGAATGCATGTTTTAGGCTAACAATGCGTCTCCACCATGGTTCGAATGGCCCTTTCAAAGGGAATGGTCCGATCTCTGCTTTAAACAAGCTACATTCAGTTACCGTTAGAGGACGCCGAATGGTTGACTCTGTGCCGTTTGGGTGCCGTATCACCTTAAAGGCTGAAACAGGCACTTTGTTCAAAACTTTTTCACATGCTTCACCTGTCTGAAAAGATTCAGGGTTATTAGAGCAGGCTGACTCATTTAGGAAGTGCACATTTTTAGTCCCCTCGCTGTTGAGCGTTTTGGGGGAAATTGACTTTTTAACAATTAGTTTAGCTTTAAGATCTGCAATGGTGTATTTGTGATTTTTACACTTTTCAGTCAGGGCTAACTGCTCAGCTAGTAATTTATCTAGCTGTGTTTGAAGATCTTGAATCTTTGCCTCAGACATTTTTGCCTCGGCATTTTTAGAATGCACTTCTTCACATTTAACATCCATAAGCGAAGATAGAAATGTTGTTGACTTATCTAGCCGTTTATAACTTATGAAGTTTAAAGCCTCAATTATTTCACCATGTTTTGATTTCTTCTGCTTACTACCCACTGTTCTCCACCAAGTGAGAATTTCATTGTCAATAGCGTCCATGTTAAGACCTTTTTTACTGAGTTTGTGCAGTGTAGGCTCGACCTTTTCGGCCCATAGTGTAAACAGGACAGGATCTTTATACATGTTCCAATTTATATTTGGGGAAATTTCTTTCCCTGAAGCTTTGAATATAAAAAGGGTTTTTGTTTCAGGATTAATAAGATACGCATTCACAGTTTCTGATTGTCATCTATGTTCCTTTGCGTGGTTTTCCCGCAGCTATGAGAGTTTTCCACCAAGGATACAAAAATTCAGACTATATGAAGGCAAAGTCATTTTAACGTTTGATAATTCTTTACTTCTATTTTCCCCGTTTTTAGATTAGGAAATTATATCACTCTGCGGTCCTTCTCTAAAGTCCGCATGCCACACTCTCGCCAGGTCCGGTCATCAAATCAGAGGTAATTTGACTAAATATCTAGGATTTGCCGTATCCACACGTACATAATCAAAGACATATCTGTAAGTCCCCTTAAACGCCTCCTCGTTTAAGTACACGTAAAATGATACCGGATGTTAGCCATCGCTAAACTGACGCAAAAGATGTGGAAATATACAAATCCGATCATCTACTTGGGAAAATAATCATCAATTCAGAATGAGTTCAAACGTGGCAATATTTCGTTTTCCGAATATGAAAAGTATTTCTGTCTCAATTTTCAAGAATTAATGAGCATTGTGAATCACATTATAACCACATTCAGCATAGACACACACACATGTGTTTAATTCAGTTTACACAGGATACATATGGCCTAGAATACAACATCAACAGCCTTTACCTAAGTGTTCCAAAAAACACTTACAGTAAAGCAATCCTGTGTTTAAAGAATAAACTTACATTTAGCCTATGTGCACATATAGTAGCACAAACAACTATACAGTGTGTTCTATGGGTGCGTTACATTGTGTGAAGCACAACTCCAAATTTGAAAATACAAATTATTGCATTATTGCTTTTTAATCCCATCTGTGTGATGGAAGTGGAAGCTTTCAAATGCAATATAGAGTTTGTCAAGATTAGTTTAGGTTTATTCTAGAATATTATTCATGTGGTCACACAAAGGGTTAAGCGTTTTTTGAATGCAGCATGGCTTTAGCATTTAGCATTAGCCTCGTTTTGGAAGCAGCATGACTCTAGCATTTAGCATTAGCGTCGTTTTTGGAAGCGGTATGCCTTTAGCATTTAGCTTAGCCTTGTTTTGGAAGCAGCATGGACAATAGCATTTAGCTTAGCCTTGTTTTGGAAGCAGCATGGACAATAGCATTAAGCTTAGCCTTGAGATCCGATTTTAGCCTGTAAATCATATTATCCTGTTTTCCCAAATTTAGCTTTTTATAAAAAATGCATCGATCTGCCTTTTTATTTATAAAATCATGTGTTTTCCGATCGTTTATAAACTTAGATTTTTCTTTCTGTTGTTCGCTGATTCTCTTCACGTGCTGGTTTGTTTCAACAAAGATAATACAACAATGGCGGCAAACATGTGGCTGGTTTGAAAACTTTTAGAGTTTGTTTTACAGCTCCTCGAGTAACGTTAGGCTACCAGAAAATCATTTGGAAGATGTTATTCCAATTTTAGGTTTCGTTTCGTGTTGCTTAGGCAAACAAGGATATCTTTAATCTATTAACAAGGGTTTTCATTCTTCATCTGCGCTGCCGCTATCACGTCCTCACGTATTTCAGTTTCGGACTAAACAAAGGGCTTTCTGACCCGTAACAATGCAAACAACATTTTCTCAACACTTTTCAAAAGGGAAGAAAAAGTTGACTTACCACAGCGGCAGAAGAAAGAGAAGATGTTCAAACCTCGTATTGATTTTAAAATCCCCATACTTTGCTGGAAAAGACGTTGCTCGCGAAATTCATTTGTTGCGACATCACGTCCAGGGGCTCACCAATTTGTAAGGCCTGCTAAATCGATCCAATGGGGGTACTCGATTACAGGTGAAGGTTTCACGCGTGTTCCGTCTTTCCCATGGCAAAGTGATTTTCAATTAAATGCAATACATTTTATCTTATGTATTAGCTCGTTTCATCTGACTCCATAAAATGAAAAAGGTTTAACAATGATATCTGTGCATCATTAAGTATATGTTAATGTTTGACTATTCCTTTATCTCCAATGAACATAAAGTCAACGTCTGTTAGAATAATCAAATATAACAATTTATTATGTCAGGTAAAAGTATTATGCCAATTTCATAATCAGTTCAAAGACCATCAATACAAAACATCAAATGCTCTGATAAGAGAAATAGATGCAAACCCAACATTTAAGAAATAGGCTACATGAGCTTAACCTCATGGGCTATCTGAAATACAGAAAGAGCCCCGAACCCCTTGCTGCCTTCCATTAAATAGCCAGAACTTCTTTACAATGGTAATTTCCATTCAGAGGTTACACCTCTTGGGTGGGGGCGTGGAGACCATTTGTCCACCTTTCTTTGTGTGCCAGTTTCTCTAAACTTCTAAAAAACCTCATTACCTTTTGTTTTATACTTTGGGAATGAGACATTTGTACCACTTATTCCTGAGACATTTCAAATGATACCAAACATAATACTCAATGATAATCATTCACATCAAACCATAGATATATTCTAATGGGAGTTTCAGGTGATCTCCATGAAGGGGAAGGAGTGGGGGATGAGGGGAAGAAATGTAGATTAGGGTGATTCAGAGGTGAGACCTCTAGTCTCAGATGGGGCCTTCACAAGAGTGAGCCCAAATGCTACTATGCAGTGGGTTCTTTGTCTTCTCAAGAAGTGGTCGTTCCCTATAACCAGTTTTCCAGTCTTACAAAACCAAGTTCGAACATTTCAAGGTTTAAATAAAGTGTCGGGACAGTTTTTATTTTATTTTATTTAAAACAGGATTGCATCGAATTTAGAGTTTATTTCTTTTGCAATGCAAAATAAGAAACACTAGGCTAATCTTATTCTTGCGACATTTTAAATTTGTATTGCCAAAGAAATTACAGCTATATTAAACAATTAAAACAGTACAAAACGAAAATTGTCCAAAGCAACATAGCCTAATTAAATTAAAAACATGCGTTTTTCTTTGCCTCTCTCGCGCTGGATCTCTTTTTAGCAAGTTTATTTAGTCTCCCTCGCTGCGCCCGCCGGGTCTCTCTCGAAATTAAACATTTAAAAACATGTAAAAACACATCATACAGCTGATAATACTGTCGCTGCGTGTCAGCCATACAAATCACGGAAAAAATATTTAGCCTTTAATTGTTGCTTCAAAGACACAGCATGCCTTGTTGAATTCACCTTACAATAACTTCAATTGAAATTTTGTGTGAAAAAAAAACTTTAAATAGGCTACAATAAATAAACTACAATATTTATAATTTAATAAGATATGGGGCCTACATTTGGACACAGATTTATCCTTACAATAATTTTGCCTGCTCATCTATCCGACACTCTCCATATGAAAGAGGAACATTAACACCTTTGTCCAGCAACTGTCCCTCCAACCCCCCACAGGCTATCGGAGTCTGAGGCTGACTTAACACAAAGAGAAGTCGCAATTCACACTTAAATCGCTATTCTAGACAGTGTTGATAATGAAGGAATTAAATGATTTAAGTTACATGTAGACTAGTGATATTTCTGTCATAAAAGTTTATTACTAAATATTTCATTATTTCAATAATTGATGAAATAAAACTGGTTTGGGCCAGCCTTTTCCAAGCAAAACTAAATATAATCTGAAAAAACGCATGTTAATGTGTTGTCATGAACAAAAAACTCAATATTATTCTACAGGGATCTTTGGATCCTTAACCAGGCATGCAATTAATTAAGTTTTTTTTTTTGTAGCTATTATTCAAATAAATATCGAACCACGGTGCTTTGTGGTAATGCTGCTAAATTAAATAACATTTATAGAATAATTATGAACTTAAATGAAACAGTATCGCAACATTTCGACAAATAAATTATTTGATCTGTTTTTACATTTTAATTCAGGGCGATTTAGCCTGCAAAATGGAGCGAGATTTTCACCCTTGTCTTGTCATTTTCTCATTGGGAAGCGCTTACATTGAGTATAGATCCTCTGTACCTCTCGTTTTCATATGGATTACATAATCAGATAACATTTATTAGCCTAAATATTTAGACATTTAAAGACTTTAGACATAGCCGATTTCTTATCGTGACTGAGCTGAATCGGCTTTTGGTTCATTTTTGTGACGCGCAGTTCCCGGAGACAGAGACGACAGATAAACTGTTGTCGTTAGCCTAATAATATGAATACAAGTTTACAGTTTTGAACGATGTAAGCTACTCTACTCTTATCTGTATGACCAAAAAATTACGGAGTCGCCTATTAAGTTATTTTAGCTGTAATGAGAAAAATAAATTGCCAGAATAAAACCCGACTTTAGAAAAATGCATAGGGCCACTCGGCGTGGTGTGCCAAAACACTTATAAACTTCAATATTTCATTCAAAATAATCTCAAAACGCTTTGTGAAATTTGAAAAGCCGTGCATGCATTAGGCCACTGGAACTAATGAACAACTGAAACGCTGGTTTTGATTTTATTGTTTGGCGTTTAAACGTGCTTGTTGCATATCTCTATTTTATATATTTGATATGGTCTATTGGTGAAGTAGCCTAGCATTGATTACTGTGGAGGGAGGGATGTGGGGATTCAAATAATTCAGCAGAAGCAGGGATGTTTAGACCAGAAGGAAATCCCCGTCCCCCCTGGCAAATCACACTTTACTTAAAACCATTTTTTTTTTAAACTCTAGGTTGTAGGGAATCAAAAAAAAAAAAAAAAAAAAAAAATTTTTATATATATATATATATATATATATATATATATAGCCTATATATAAAATTATTTTTTTTAACAGAACTGCTTTTGAAATTACGATTGGTAGCCTATTATTATACAAATGCAAAGTCGTTCTGTCAGATACTATTGTTCCTTAGTGTAAAATGGAAATGCATGGTAATTTTATTTGATAAATATAAGCAAAAAACTGTATGGTGTAACAGAGTTTTAGAGCTAGACAAATCTCTCTGCATTAATGAATATAAAATTTACAGTAGACCATGTTTGATCAGGATTTGAACCCATGTCATCATGATGATCGAACATTAAGTTCTACCGCTCGGCTATGAATTTACTCACTGAGAAATGGCCAAACGTTTGTTTCTCACATGAGCGAGAAAACGTTTTGTTGTTAGCCTGTGAGTGTAGGCCTATAGCCTACTGCATGAATAAAAGTAGACCTTTTACAATTTTAAAAGATGATATCTTATCTGTATGACCAACAATTACGGAGTAGGCTTTAGCCTATTAAGTTCTTAGCTGTTATGAGACAAATAAATTCAAATGAACGCGCCGCCGCGTTTGTCAAACTCTAATTCAACATGCCAGAATAAAACCAGATTTTAGAATAATGCATAGCGCCACTCGGCGTGGTGTGCCAAAATATCCTAATTATAAACTTCAATATTTCATTCAAAACCATCTCAAAACGCTTTGTGACATTTTAAAAAGCCGTGAATGTATTAAGGCCACTGGAACCAGGATTGTAACTGAAACGCGCTGCATGTCTCAATACAGGAGCAGAAGCGCTGGTTCAGATTGTATTGTTTGTTGTTTAAACGTGCATGTTGCATATTTAAAAATATTTGTTAAAAATAAATGTTTGTTGTAGGCTTATTTGGAAATGACCATAACTTGTAGTATTTCATCCTTACTGTTAATTGCCCCACTTACGTTTTGCTAAATGTCCCTTTGCGCCACCTGGCGGTCATTTTGCGAACTACTTTGAAATGCAACTGGTTTATTTTTACGGCGGTGGATTTGCCGCGGCGGTAATAGGCATTCTGGTTGACTACCTACTGTACTTTAGTAAACGTTATTTTTACATGTACACATACAAACTATATTGCTATAGCCCACTGAGATTTCTTCTAATCGCGATATACTAGTGTCTGTAATGACAACATTTCGTTGACTAATTTTGGATAGATTATAACGTTTTTACTATAAAATAGACATCAAATAAGCTTTAATTAGACAGTTTCTGCTCATATGTAAAATATATAGAATGTTTTGTCACAAATAAACTAATCAACTGTTATAGTGTTTGTTCCAATGCAAGCTATATCAAAATAATGAATCCTTAACTTTGAAATATGTATGATAAAATCTATTGCCCACTTTAAAAAATAATACTTTATAAGACATTTATGGAAAAAGACAATTTTATTTTCAAGATGTTTCCAACTCAAACTTTGAACCAATTCTGCAGAATTGCCCATACAACCTATTTGACCAGGATTTGTTTCCAGGTATGACTAAAAATGTGCTTTTGGCTTTCATTTATATTTTGATTGTTTGTGTGTATATATATATATATATATATATATATATATATATATATATACATATATACACTCACCTAAAGGATTATTAGGAACACCTGTTCAATTTCTCACTAATGCAATTATCTAATCAACCAATCACATGGCAGTTGCTTCAATGCATTTAGGGGTGTGGTCCTGGTCAAGGCAATCTCCCGAACTCCAAACTGAATGTCAGAATGGGAAAGAAAGGTGATTTAAGCAATTTTGAGCGTGGCATGGTTGTTGGTGCCAGACGGGCCGGTCTGAGTATTTCACAATCTACTCAGTTACTGGGATTTTCACCCACAACCATTTCTAGGGTTTACAAAGAATGGTGTGAAAAGGGAATAATATCCAGTATGCGGCAGTCCTGTGGGCGAAAATGCCTTGTTGATGCTAGATGTCAGAGGAGAATGGGCCGACTGATTCAAGCTGATAGAAGAGCAACTTTGACTGAAATAACCACTCGTTACAACCGAGGTATGCAGCAAAGCATTTGTGAAGCCACAACACGCACAACCTTGAGGCAGATGGGCAGAAGACCCCACCGGGTACCACTCATCTCCACTACAAATAGGAAAAAGAGGCTACAATTTGCAAGAGCTCACCAAAATTGGACAGTTGAAGACTGGAAAAATGTTGCCTGGTCTGATGACTCTCGATTTCTGTTGAGACATTCAGATGGTAGAGTCAGAATTTGGCGTAAACCGAATGAGAACATGGATCCATCATGCCTTGTTACCACTGTGCAGGCTGGTGGTGGTGGTGTAATGGTGTGGGGGATGTTTTATTGGCACACTTTAGGCTCCTTAGTGCCAATTGGGCATCGTTTAAATGCCACGGCCTACCTGAGCATTGTTTCTGACCATGTCCATCCCTTTATGGCCACCCATCCTCTGATGGCTACTTCCAGCAGGATAATGCACCATGTCACAAAGCTCGAATCATTTCAAATTGGTTTCTTGAACATGACAATGAGTTGCTAAAATGGTCCCCACAGCCACCAGATCTCAACCCAATAGAGCATCTTTGGGATGTGGTGGAACGGGAGCTTTGTTCCCTGGATGTGCATCCCACAAATCTCCATCAACTGCAAGATGCTATCCTATCAATATGGGCCAACATTTCTAAAGAACGCTTTCAGCACCTTATTGAATCAATGCCACATAGAATTAAGGCAGTTCTGAAGGCGAAAGGGGGTCAAACACAGTATTAGTATGGTGTTCCTAATAATCCTTTAGGTGAGTGTATTTATTTATTTATTTATTTATTTATTTATTTATTTATTTATTTATTTATTTATTTATTTATTTATTTATTTATTTAATCATTTATTTATTTATTTATTTATTTATTTATTTATTGTCCTTGCATTCTTTCTTGTGTGACACCCCTGAATGAAAGGCTCATTATTATGCAGGGTCATTGTCTGCTCAGGTGAGAACCACTTAATTATTCATGATAGGGTTTGGGCCGTTCACGCCCATCCGCATATTGCCTTTGCAAACAAAAAAATGTTTTTCACAATTTAAAACAATCTATTGTTTTATGTGAATGATTAGACAGGATGATTTTCAGATCATTTTGAAGCCTAAACTCTAGGCGACAACATCCATTAGTCAAAAGTCTTGTGGACACATATTTAGTGTGTGTTTTGTGGCCTTATTTCAGAAACTTTATTTTTTTGTTTTTTCAATAACCATGCATAAACAATATTCTCTCAAAAATACAAACATGTACAAACATGTTGCTAACATATTATGGTAGCCCTGTTTGTGCTAAATAGAGTGTAATTACACCAGTGCCATTAATATGTTTCTAAGCAACTGAAAAAAGCACAAATGTCAGGGCATGTCAAAACATCTCAAGGACCCCAAAAACACCTTAGACCTCAGAGGGTTAAACACCAAGTCTGGTTAGCCTTAGCCACTCGGTGCATCATAGAAATGCTCCTAGCAAACACAAACAGCTAAATCAATGCATTTAAACATGAAAGAATAACCACCAAACATTAATCAAAAGTTATTCTGATAAGTACATTTTGCATGAATATTTAATCTGAAATAATTAGTTACCCATTCTAAGAAAATTGGTCCTCCAAATAAGGAAATAAAGTGACAATTTCACATGCATTGTTGGTTTGCAGTCTGTGGAGTTGTTCTTCTGTTTTTCAGTTAACTTATGCTAACTTAGGTGTGCTGGTAAACGAGAGTAAAATATAGTTTGAGGATAAATACATACTTTTAATATTTGCACATCACAAATATTGTCATCAAACAATATAAGACACGTATTGTAATGAGTTAAAACACGTACTATTTGTGTTTACTGTTAAAAGCAAACTCCGTGTCTGCACTGCGTCACGAGTCAAATAAGATGCAGGCCTAGTCTGTGAGAAAGGTTTAGGCGCGCACATCACATAAATATTGTTACAAAACAATATAATGCCATGAAATACATGTTGTAAATTAGGTTAAAAACACGTACTTTCGGTGTTTTCCCTGTTAACGTTACAAGCAAACCGAATCGGTTACCTAACGTAACCTCGGTTCTCTCTAGAAGAGGGAACGAGTATTGCGTAAGCTAGCTTACGCTACGGGAAAGATTCATCTTTGCTGAGATATTGAAGCCAAAAATTATTTCATAATTTGTATCCATACACAACGCAGTTCCTCTGCGGCAGACCTAGAGCGGGCTAGCTAGCAGCTCATTGGTTCGCTCAGAGAGAACTGCTTAAGCCTATGGGAGAGCGGGGCTGAACCCGCTTCCAATGAGAGGCGCCCGCGCGCTCATTGCGTCATGGCCCGCCAGAATGGGCGTGGCCATGGTGTATATAACAGTCTCTCCCAGGCTTATATGTTGATTTATTTCAGCGTGAAGCGAAACGCTAGTAGCGCAAGCACGGCCGGGAACGCAATACTCGTTCCCTCTTCTAGAGAGAACCGAGGTTACGTTAGGTAACCGATTCGTTCTCTTACGAGAGGTTCTCTCGTATTGCGTAAGCTAGCTTACGCTACGGGAACACCTGGTCAACGCCGTGCGCGCTATGAATCCACTCATGAATCCCAGGGATATACCGGGGGATTTTTAACGTGGAGTGAATGTATTATGAGGCCGGCAGAGCGGGCACATGAAGTGTACACATAAGCATGTATGGGGCCAGCAGAGCGGGCACATGAAGTGTATAAGCATTTAAGGAGAGCACAAGGGGCGAACCGGTTGTGAGGGACTCCCAGTAATGCAGCTTCTTAGAGAGCTGGTCGTTAGACAGCTAGTAATTTTGCCTGCAAGGCGGGGACTTTCAAGTTGTATAATCTGACAAAAATGGACGGGGAGGCCCATCCCGCGGCCACACAAATGTCATGAATGGAAATTCCACAGGACCATGCCCACGATGAGGCCATGCCTCTAGTGGAGTGCGCCCTGATGCCCAGAGGGCAGGGCAGGCATTTAGATGCGTAAGCAGAGGCAATAGCGTCCACTATCCATCTAGACAGTGTCTGTTTAGAGGCGGCCAGACCCCAAACGACACGAAAAGCTGCTCAGCGCGTCTGAACGCGGCAGCGCGCGTAGTGTACAATCTCAGAGCCCGCACCGGGCAGAGGAGATTGGCGTCGCGCTCACTATCGGATGAAGGCAGAGCCGATAGGGAAATAATCTGAGCCCTGAACGGGGTACCAATCGCTTTCGGGACATAGCCATGCCTAGGTTTGAGAATGACAACAGAATCATTCGGCCCAAACTCAAGACACGCGGCGCTGGATGAGAGCGCGTGAAGATCCCCTACGCGTTTTACTGAGGACAGAGCCGTCAGGAAAACGGTTTTGAGCGAGAGGTATTTTAGGTCCACAGACTCGAGCGGTTCGAACTGGGGTGCTTTCATAGCTTCGAGGACTATAGAAAGATCCCAAATAGGAACCGACGGGGGCCGCAGAGGGTTCATCCTCTTAGCTCCCCTGAGGAAGCGGATGACTAACTCGTCTTTGCCCAGGGACTGAGCGCGTCGGGGTTCAGCGAACGCCACGACGGCTGCCACATAAACCTTGAGAGTGGAGGGGGCCCTGCCCTTGTCCAGCATCTCTTGAAGGAAAACAAGCAAAGACGGCACCTCGCACGACCGTGGGTCCAGCTGTTTGTCGGTGCACCATTTTGAGAACACAGACCATTTATACGCATAGAGCCTTCTCGTGGAAGGTGCTCTAGCCTGTATGATAGTGTTTCTTACTCCCTCTGGCAAATCGACGAATAGTCGTTGATCACCCATGCATGTAGCGCCCAGCGCCGTGGATGGGGGTGCCAGATCGTGCCGCGAGCTTGAGAGAGGAGATCTGCTCTGACTGGGATGGGCCACGGGGCTGTCTGTGACAGCTGCGTGAGCTCCGGAACCCAATTCTGACTCTCCCAACGCGGGGCTATGAGGAGCACCGAGTGGCGTGTGTCCCTGATCCTCTGAATTACCTGTGGTAACAGAGCGATCGGAGGGAATGCATAGAGCGGGCGGCGAGGCCATTCCTGGGCTAGCGCGTCCTCGCTCCTCGAAAAATATATTGGGCAGTGAGCGTTCTCTTCTGACGCGAAGAGGTCTACTTCTGCTCTGCCGAATAGCCGCCACAGTAATTGGACCGTTTGTGCGTTCAGGGACCATTCTCCTGTGGAGATGAGGTTCCTGGACAGTATGTCTGGACCGTCGTTCAGATGGCCCGGCACATGCGTCGCTCTGAGCGAGAGCAGGCGGCTCTGAGACCAAACTAGAATGCGGTGTGTCAGTAGACGGAGATTTCTGGATCTGACACCGCCCTGACGGTTGAGATAGGAGACCGCAGCCATGTTGTCCGAACGGATCAGGACGTGGTGTCCCCGAATGAGCGAGAGAAAGCACGAAAGCGCGTTCTCGACCGCAAGCATTTCCAGACAGTTTATGTGTAAGGGGCTTTCCTGAGTCGACCAATGGCCGAAGGCCGGTGAGCCCTCGCAGACTGCACCCCAACCCGTGTTGGATGCATCTGTCGAGATGACTTTTTGGCAGGAAAAGGTCCCCATCGTGACGCCCTGTCGAAACCATTCTGCTACTGTCCATGGCTGCAGCGTCGTGAGACATGTCTGCGTAACCCTGATCAGCTGGCGGCCCGTGTTCCACGCGCGGTGGGGTACACGGCTGTTTAACCAGAGCTGAAGCGGGCGCATGTGCAGAAGGCCCAGCTGAAGTACAGCGGAGGCTGAGACCATGTAACCCAGCATCCTCTGAAAAGTTTTCAGAGGTGTGCGGGTGTCCATCTGAAAACGAGGCGGCTAGACGCTGAACACTGCGCGCGCTCCGTGTAGACAGGCGAGCCGTCATCGTGACCGACTTCAAATCTATTCCTAGGAAGGAAATCGATTGACTGGGAAGAAGGGAGCTCTTTGTCCAGTTGACAGAGAGGCCCAGCGTTTCCAGATGGTCGAGGAGAACTGCGCGGTGCGACAGAAGCTCCGTCTGTGATTGGGCCAAAATCAGCCAGTCGTCCAGATAATTCAGAATGCGCAGCCCCTGGCTTCGCAGGGGGGCGAGCGCCGCATCCATGCACTTTGTGAATGTACGGGGCGCCAGAGATAAGCCGAACGGGAGAACGGCGTATTGATAAACAAGACCCTCAAAGGCGAAACGTAAGAATGGCCTGTGACGGGGATTTGTCTGGATCTGAAAATAGGCGTCTTTCAGGTCTAGAGAGATGAACCAGTCCCCCTGGCGCACTTGCGCGAGGAGTATCCTGGTAGTGAGCATCTTGAACGGTCTCTTCATGAGCACTTTGTTCAAAGACCTGAGATCTAAAATCGGTCTGAGGCCGCCGTCTTTCTTGGGAACCAGAAAATAACGGCCATAAAACCCCGACTCGGTCATAGATGGCGGGACTCTCTCTATAGCGCCCCTTTTGCAACAGCGTCGCAATTTCTGAGCGGAGCGTGCCGGCGGCCAGCGGGCTGACAGTAGATTCGAGCTGCGCGCACGAGGCAGGCGGCGGCGAAACTGTAGCAGATAGCCGCCCTTTATAATGCTTAACACCCACGGGGAAATGCCTGGAATGGCTTCCCACGCTTTGGAGCATGCGGCTAACGGCCGAATGGCTATATTGCCCTGATTGCTGCACATAGCGGGCTGGACACAGTGTGTGGGCGCGCTTTGAATGTGTGTGGCAACGGGATTTGCACTCAGAGAGGAGTCTATGGGCCGTGAAACAGAGCGAGCAGAGAGGGGACACGCGCACGAGCTCGTGGGCGTGTTTATGTTCTCTGATATTAGAGCGGGCTGTGCCCGTTTCATGTGATGGGGCTCTGATAGAGACACGGGATATGTTATGCTTGTGTGTATGGGTGAGCACATGATTGTGGGCACATTTTCTACACAACTGGCAAATTTTCTCTTTTTAAGATTTCTCTGGGTAGCCGCAAAAACGGCTTATTGTCGCTCGCAAGCGGGTTGGGACACCGGCTTGTTTGTGGCGGTCAACACTACAGCAGTCGGCGAAATAACGGGGACTGGCAGAGGGCGAAGCTTTGACGGCGGTCCGGCCACAGCGGGATATTTTTCTACCCGTGAGGCTTTTATGCTCTTTTTGAGATATCTCTGGGTCGCCGTGAAAACGGTGTTTGTGCACCTGCAGTGTTTTGTGCATGAGTGAACACAGTGTTGTGGGCACATTTTCTACACAAGAGGCTTTTATGCACTTTTTTTTTTTTTTTTTTTTTGATTTCTCTGGGACGCGGTGAAAACGGCGTTTGTGCACATGCAAGCGGGAAAAGAGACCGGCTTGTTGATGGCGGTGTACACTGCTGCAGTAGCCGTGTGAACGGGGACTGACAGAGGGCGAAACCTTGATGGCGGTTCAGCCATGGTGAGAAATAGCCGTCCTTTTCTCAGCTGAGGCTGGTCACGTGAGCGGCCTGCAGCGGGATATATATATAGCTTGAAATCGGCTGCACTTGTGACGCGCGTCGCGTGCAAGTGCGTGTTAGAAACGTGAGCGCTGCAAGCGGGCACGAGACTATTTTTAGCCTGCAGAGGCTGGACTTGTGACGGCATAAAAATTATCTGCGAGAGCCGGAATCGAACGCGGGTCTCTGGCGTGAAAAGCTTTGTGATACACCACTCACAGGGGTAATGACACAAGCACAGTAGCGCGAGCAGATAAGAGGGCGTGATAGCAGTAACAGGTTCGGCCTCAGCGGAACTAACACACTATAACCCATTTGTCCAGCATTATGCTCGGAAATGAGAACGTTTCTCATGAGCGCGGGAGAGCGCGGCCGCTTTCTGTCACGTAAGAGAGCTGGGCGCGAGCTCAGAGCTGCATAAAGATTATCTGCGAGAGCCGGAATAGACGCTTTATGTAGCGTTATATGCAGGCGGGAGAGCGCGGCCGCTTTCTGTAACGTAAGAAAGCTAGCCGAGAGCTCAGAGCTGCATAAAAAATTATCTGCGAGAGCCGGAATCGAACACGGGTCTCTGGCGCGAGAGACTTTGTGTTCCACCACTGAGCTAGGGGGGAGACACAGGCTCAATAGCGCGAGCAGATAAGAGGGTGTGATAGCAGTGACTAGTTCGGCCTCGACGGAACTTAATGCACTATAAACCCACTTGCCGGTGACGGCCGGGCTAGCTCTCTTGTAAAGTAAAGAAAGCTAGCCGCGGTTGGCACAGCTGTACGCGGCTCGTCCCCCATTCAGCGCTCGTAGGTGGTGAGAGGGGGAGGCGGCGTAACGCTTCGAGTCGAGCCCGCAGGGTCAACAACAGAAGCCCAATCGCAGAGGAAACATCCGCCGTTGGCGAGAGAAAGCTCTGCGTGTCCCAGTCCCAGGCAGAGAGCGCAGAAGAAGGCGGGCTCTGGCGCTGAGAGGGACGCGGCATGAGCCGCAGGTGTGCGAGGCATCTTAAAAAAGACGCTCGCTGCTCTTTTAGATACACACACACACAATACAAGAAGATTTTTGGTAAGGATATGAATCCGTCGGATGGCGCTAGCTTGCAGGACGGCTGAAGGTGGCGAAGACGGCCGGCTTCCTCAGACTCCCAGATGCTCGCTAGAAGGTGCCTTTTCCACGACGGCGGCTTTTCTCAGGACAGCAGAAGCGTGTAGCTCGCTGAAGATGAAATGAATCAACATATAAGCCTGGGAGAGACTGTTATATACACCATGGCCACGCCCATTCTGGCGGGCTATGACGCAATGAGCGCGCGGGCGCCTCTCATTGGAAGCGGGTTCAGCCCCGCTCTCCCATAGGCTTAAGCAGTTCTCTCTGAGCGAACCAATGAGCAGCTAGCTAGCCCGCTCTAGGTCTGCCGCAGAGGAACTGCGTTGTGTATGGATACAAATTATGAAATAATTTTTGGCTTCAATATCTCAGCAAAGATGAATCTTTCCCGTAGCGTAAGCTAGCTTACGCAATACGAGAGAACCTCTCGTAAGAGAACTCCTCGTCGTCAGCTCCGTATTGAGTCAAAGAAGATCGTCGCCTTTGAGAAAAGTTTCGGCTTGTTTAAGCGCGCAAAGTATTTAAATATCGCTATAAATCAATATATTATAAAATACATATTGTAAATTAGATAAAACACTTACTTTCGCCGTTTCCCTGTTAAAAAGCAAACCCATCCTGGTCTGATCGGCATCGCGCGTCAACGGAAATGAGCCCCTGAGACGAGACCGGTTTAGCCGTGCACAGCACACATAGTTATCAAACAATATGACGTTATAAAATGCATATATAAATACGACAAAATGCTTAATCCATGCGTTTTCCCTCATCGCATGCCTTGCATCGCGAATCAAAGAAAATGGTGTCCGTGTAAAAAGTCTAAGCTCGTTTCGTCGCGCTCAGCGCGTAAATGTCCCGGATGTGGCTCATCACAGTGTTATTTAGATAAGAGGGTGCGGCAAATTAACAAAGTTGAGTCAAATATGTTTCTAGAACAGTGATTAAAATGTTAAAAATTGGCTGGAATATATTTTTGTATATGTGACATGAACTTATGATATGCATAAGAATCACTTCGACATTAAGGAAAGTTTTATGTTTGTACTACTTGGTTAAGAATAGTAGGCCTACTAAACTTAGTAGGCCTACTGTGATAAAGTTTAGAGAAATTGTCACAAATGAAAATAAAATCTGGTGATGCAGAATTTAAAAAAAAAAACTATTGATATGTAAAATATTCAACTGTATCTTGTAGAATATACTCTAATAAAAAAAATTGTAATTAAAATGTGTGCTTGTGTGTGTAGTTTTAAATATTGTGTTTCATCTAATGTTGATTATAGGCTACAGTATGACCATGATTGACTATAGGCATAGGGCTCCACTTAGGCATAGGACAAGATAAGAGCAAGAGCATGAGTGAACTGCAGCCTTACACTGATTGGTAAACTGCACTGTGTTTTATTAGTTCACTTTCAACAACAACAAAAAAAATTCTGATAATTTAATCACCCTGATTTCATCAAAGATATCCATGTCTTTCTTTCTTCAGTCGAAAATAAATTAAGGTTTTTGAGGAAAACATTCCAGGATTTTTCTACACAGAAGGACTTCAATGGTAAATATTCAAATGTTCAAAGAAGGTTCAAATGTCCGTCTCAATGCAGCTTCAAAGTCTCGACACGATCCCAGTCGAGAAATAAGGGTCTTATCTAGCGAAACGATCTGTCATTTTCGAAAAAAATAAATATATAGACATTTGAAACTTCTTTGAGCATTTGAATAGTTGGTTGCCATTGAAGTCCATTCTGTGTATAAAAAAATTAAGAGAGACATGGATATCTTGGATGACATCAGGGTGAGATCAAGTGAACTAATACTTTAAGATATATGCTGGACATGAATATTAAGTTAGCATTATTTTCCTATGTTTTTACATCAAGAAAATCTACATGGCTTTTGTATGTAGGACATGCAGTATATGACATATATTATTAAAAATACATTAATATTATGCCATTTATATATGTGGATTTTGTAGCATATATGTCCCTTACAATATTCTGTTGGAACATATAAGAATCACAGGTGTTTTTAGCAAACCTTTTCCATATGGGCTACCTTACCAACGACCACTGATGGAACTGAAACCAAATAATGGAGTGGGACCACATCAGCCTATTAGGAGCAGTGACTGGTAAAACATCAGTAAAGGGACAGATGTAAGGTCATTTAAACCATCAAGAATATAAAGTGTCAACTAAATCAATCACACACACAACCCCCCAAAACAATCACAAATTATAAAATATTGTAAATAATCACACTACATCACCTTCTATTGTATAAATGTAGGAAACTGCCAGGTTGGAAACGTGTTTGTGATGACCATTATGGATATTCCACAATCATTTTAAATAATCTGTAAGTTTTTTTTGTTTTTTTTTACAATAAATTGCATCTGACTTACAGCATGTACTGAAGAGTATTCATAGAGAGAATGAAGAGTCCTGGTTCCATTTGTGCACACATTTTGCTCGGTTTAATAATTTACTAACCTCTTGATAAACCACATATCAAAAGAAGAACCTGTTTCTGTATGGAGTTAGGCATTCTTGAATTATCCAGTTCTACCAGAAAGACTCGGGAGATAAATTGAAAAGCTGTATACATTTATTGACAGCTCAGCAAGCATAAATTTATGAGTTCTTTGGCGTAGGCCCCGTCCTTAGCGAGCAAAGCGAGGTTAGCCGAATCTGCATGTCCCGCCTGAGATGAAGGCGGGGGCGCAGCCGACCCCCTGGAGGTAAGGAAGGGACCATCCTGGTGGTGGTGATGGGGAGGATGGAGGGGAAGGTACCATCTTGGTGGTTATTGGGGAGGATGGAGGTGAATGGCAGCGTCAGCATCTGCGAACTCAGACAAGTGTAAGTACCAATCTTTTATACTGTGACTGTTAGCACCTGATTGGATAGGAATGAGGTAATACATGACGCGCTGATTGAGTCTTCCTGACAGAACTGAAAGGAGAACTCCGGCGCAAAATGAACCTTTGGTCTAATAAAACATTGGTACCTAGTCAACCGTTCTCTGAGATTTGTTTTCATGATAATCGAATGTAAAGAGTTTTATCTCTAAAAACTGTTTAGCGTATAACGCTAGTAATGGGGGCATTTAATAAGTAATAAGAAATCGCTAGTTTATACCACTAACAAGGCTCAAAATAGCCCCACACGAACACAGTAACATAATGAGGGTCCCTACATGCAAAACGAAGCATTGAGAACTTTGTAAGTGTACAGACCGTTTAATAAGAAGATATTTTATAAAGACAGTCCACTTCGTGTATACGGACAGGAGCCATCTTTGGAAAACAATCTCGACTAGTCAAACCACGAACGACGTGCTAAGTGAGCTGAACTGTATGAATTTCAGTGAACTTCTGAACTGTATAAATGTCATTCGTGGTTTGACTAGTCGAGACTGTTTTCCAAAGATGGCTCCTGTCTGTATAAACGAAGTGGACTGTCTTTATAAAAGATCTTCTTATTAAACGGTCTGTACACTTACAAAGTTCTCAATGCTTCGTTTTGCATGTAGGGACCCTCATTATGTTACTGTGTTCGTGTGGGGCTATTTTGAGCCTTGTTAGTGGTATAAACTAGCGATTTCTTTTTACTTATTAAATGCCCCCATTACTAGCGTTATACGCTAAACAGTTTTTAGAGATAAAACTCTTTACATTCGATTATCATGAAAACAAATCTCAGAGAACGGTTGACTAGGTACCAATGTTTTATTAGACCAAAGCTTCATTTTGCGCCGGAGTTCTCCTTTAAGCTAAAGCTTTCATTTCTGAAATGGCAGAAAATGTTGAACATCTACCATCTTCAACTCAGGGCTTGTAAACAACACTTTATTTTGAATAGAAATATAACAAAATTACTATAAAAAAAACATTATCGAATATGGAATGTACAATACAAATAAATAAAACAACATATATTACAAAATGAAAAAACTTAAACAAATGACTCACCCCACTGAAAACAGAAGGGAAAGAATGATGTTACATGTGATATTTCAATTATTAGATTGGGAATGTTACCTTCAAACACATTTGCATATTCTTCAAAACAGGTCTAGGTAAAAGCGTATGACTTCAAAACATGTGTAAGAGTGAGAGTGAAATAGAGAGTCAGAGCAATCTTATTTCTGTATTTGTCATATAGTAGAACACATACCATGATGCACAAGGCTCCCAGTCGATAAGTACTTCTGTTTGGCCCTATCACAGGATACATCATTGACAGGGACATCAAAACTCAGATTAGGAACACAACAACATCATTAACATATCCAGGTCAAGCATTCAAATCAAAGGGATCAAATATCAAGTCTGAATGCAAATGTATTAAGTCATTTAAACTTACTTTTTTTTTTTTTTTTTGCTTTTATCCATTTCTGCCTCTGTGGGATAGAAAAATACATATATCCACTCAAAAAAAAGAAGACAATTCAGAAATGGTCTTGCTCATCATAGAATTTATTACAAATAACAATGTCATTTAAAAAACCTGACAAATGCAAAACATGCCTGACTTCCGCTTTCTCTTCCCTGTTGACCCTGTGGTTTTGAAGAAATCCGATGTCAAACTAAGTATGGAGTGGCAAACAATTAAGGACTATCTAGGTATGTCTTTTTATACATGTTCATTAAAACATGCACACATTCACACACTCACTTGCTCGCTCACACACACACACACACACACGCATGTGTAACATATGTCCAACCACAAAAATGACCATGAACACCCAATCAGAACTAAATCAATCGGTTAAGAAGTTGCCCAGCAAAATTGCTGAAAAAGTTGGATACAGTACATACCATACTCTTTCTTATGTGTGCAATAAACTCCATTGTAACAACTGACATTATTAGCTTAGCTTGGCCAAATCACAGAAGTACTTGGGCCAATCTAAGATAATGATTTCAGTTGGAGACAACTAGCCTTTAGCTTACATGCTAGTCGGACCCTCCAACTTCAATTGAATTAGGCTAATAGGGGGATATGTCAAACTGGGATGTTGCATGCAAATATAAAAAAAATATTTGTCCCTGTGTAAAGACTCAAGGGCGGATCTAATCCGTGGGGAATTTGCATATCATAATTAATAATTGGTAATTAATAATTATTCATACAGGTTTGGATTAGATCAGTCTTACATGTTAATAAATCTCCCGATAAGGGAGGATCTGTCATTTTACCTGCATGCATGCATGTGAATCCTTGAAATTAACCACAAGTTGATTGCAATTAATTACACGGACCACGTTTCACAAAACAGGTCAAATGAATTAGCTCAATTGTCAGAATGATATTTGTGGTTGATCCACAATATCATCCTACTTTATAGGATTTCAGGAAACGCAATTCTGTGGCCACAAGAATGGGGTTTCCTGCCCTATAAGCAAATACTCTTTAAGGTATATTTAATTTTAGTAAGCTTGTAGCATAAAATCTGCACTTAAGAGACTTGAAACTGAGCAAAGACAGTGAATCAATCAAAATGAATATAATGGATTTAATAAAGGCATGTCTACTTATATATTTACTACGGTACAGTAATATATATATATATTTACAAACAAAAACGACATAAACAACACAATAAGACATCAATGAACGAGAAAGTGTGTGAGATAGAGGTATGGATAAATTACACGCTTGAGAGCGAGTAAGAGAGAGAGAGAGAGAGAGAGAGAGAGAGGGTTACGTTCACCTAGACAGTCAACTTTCCTGAAACAACACGAAAACACATTCTTAATGCTCTGAAAACAGGGTAACCCAAATTTACTTGCATGTGGAAGGGTTCTCTCATGTGTTGTTCCGTTCCTTGAGCGGCCTGCATGGTCTAGCCGCGTTTTGGACGGCAGATCTTTTGTTCTCCGTGCGAGTGCGGCCCGCATGCGTTTTTGCACGGCCCGTCCCGGCGCGTGCATGGTTGGCCGCTTGCGCGTGGCCCCTTTGTTCCATGGGGGATCACGTGGCGTTCGTTGGCATTCGGCGCGAGTGTTTGAAAGGCTTAAAGTCTTTGAGGTGACGTTACCCGAGGAAATAGTTCGGCAAAGTCCATTCCCTTTCCTGGGAGACGAACTCGGGAGTAAGTTAAAGAAGAGACGAACTCTAGACGAACAAAAGAAAAGATCCATGGTGGGATCAGATCTCCATGAGGAGATCGCTAGCATCACATGTTTCTCTGAGGAGGTCAGACTGCAAGAGGGGGAAGGAGACTGCGTCTGTGTCCTTTTCAAGGGACGCAGACCACGCCCCTTCCGGAGCAACCTTAACCAATGAGATTCGACAAAACTCTGGCGCGAAGGCTTTCCTTTGTCTTGTCGCTATCTTATTTATGACAGGGTGAGTCTTTAGTTTGCTTGTTTCTTTTCACTCCAAAGGTGGAAAACATGGTAAACTGTATTTTACTGAATAGTTCTTTACATATTTGGGTAGTCCATACCACAAGCGTTCTGGAGATATCAAGGAACATTATGTTACATTAAAGGAATATACACTTATGTTTAAAATGCATAATGAAGGTATTTCTAATTCACTTTATGCTACAATAAATACTTCACGGTGACAATGGGGAAACACACATACATAGAAACACATTGAAGATATTTTGTTAAATGTCTTTAAACAAAAGAAATGTCCCCGGGTTCTGAGGACATTCCGATGTAACCCGATGCCATGGGTTATATGCTTGGTGTGTGTGTGTGTGGGAGTGGGTGTGTAAATTTACAGTCCAGGCTTTTTGGGTCTTTAGCAGGATGTATTTAGTTATTCAGATTCACCCTTTTAGCACAGTCCTTACACCCTGCCTAATCTAACGATACTGGTTACTAACGTAACCTCGGTTCTCTCTAGAAGAGGGAACGAGTATTGCGTAAGTTAGCTTACGCTATGGGAAAGATTCATCTTCTCGAGATATTGAAGCCAAAAATTATCCTTAATTTTGTATATATTGTCAATGAAGTTGCAGCAGCTAGCAGACCTTGAGCGGGCATTCTAGCAGGCATTCATGTGAGGCCGGTGTACTTAGCATGTACAGTACATAACCTGAAACAGTGAAGCTCAACCAGAAGAGCTGAATTCACGTGAGGGTAGCCTGCGCATGATAGGATCTGGGCACGGCTAGCCTCTCACTTAAACAGACAGTAATTTAGCCTGTAGGGCGGGAACTTCTAGGTTGTAAAACCTGACAAAGGTGGAGGGCGAGGACCAGCCCGCCGCCACACATAGGGCGGGACAGTAATTTAGCCTGTAGGGCAGGAACTTCTAGGTTGTAAAACCTGACAAAGGTGGAGGGCGAGGACCAGCCCGACGCCACACATATGTCTTGAATGGAAATTCCGCTTGACCATGCCCACGACGAGGCCACGCCTCTAGTGGAGTGCGCCCTGATGCCCAGAGGGCACTGCAAACCTTTCGCAGCGTAAGCGGCCGCGATTGCGTCTACTATCCATCTGGACAGGCTCTGTTTCGAGGAGGCGAGACCTTTAGTGCGCCCACCGAACGAAACGAACAGCTGCTCGGAACGCCTGAACGGGGCGGAGCGCGTAGAGCTCTGACTGGGCAGAGGAGATTACCATCGCTTTCGCTATCGGATGCTGGCAGAGCCGATAGGGAAATGACCTGTGCTCTGAATGGGGTGCCAACCACTTTGGGAACGTAACCATGTCTAGGCTTTAGGATGACTTTAGAGTCATTCGGGCCAAACTCAAGACACAACGGGCTTACGGATAGCGCGTGTAAGTCCCCCACTCGTTTGACTGACGACAGTGCGATCAGAAAAACTGCTTTAAGCGACAGGTATTTTAGGTCCGCTGTGTCCAGTGGTTCAAAAAGGGAATGCTTTCAGGGCCTCTAGGACCAGTGAAAGGTCCCACATAGGAACCGAGGGGGGGCGCGGGGGGTTCATCCTTCTGGCTCCTCTAAGGAAGCGGATGACAAGCTCGTTTCTGCCTATTGACTGGCCGTGCATTGATTCGGAGAATGCTGCAACAGCTGCCACATAGACTTTGAGCGTGGAGGGGGACCTGCCCCTGTCCAGCAGCTCTTGGAGAAAACTGAGCAGCCGCGTGACCCCACATGTTCGCGGATCGAGGTTTTTATTTGTGCACCATTTGCAGAACACAGACCATTTGGATGCTTAGAGCCTTCTGGTAGAAGGTGCTCTGGACTGCACGATCGTGTTCATTACTGCGTCTGGCAGGGATACCCGTTGATCACCCACGCGTCTAGCGACCAGCGCTCCGGGTGGGGATGCCAGATCGAGCCGCGCGCCTGAGAGAGAAGGTCTGCTCTCAGCGGGACAGGCCATGGGGCTGTCTGTGACAGCCGCATCAGCTCTGGGAACCACGTCTGGTTTTCCCAACGCGGGGCTATGAGGAGCACTGAATGGCGCGTTTCCCTGATTCTCTTAATCACCTGCGGTAACAGAGATACCGGGGGAAAGCATATAGCGGGCGGCTGGGCCACATCCGGGCGAGCGCGTCCCTGTCCTTCGAAAAGAACATTGGGCAATGAGCGTTGTCTCGTGAGGCAAAAAGGTCGACTTCCGCTTTGCCGAAAAGGCGCCATAATAACTGGACTGTTTGGGGGTGCAATGACCACTCCCCCAGGGGAACGTTGTCCCTGGACAGTCTGTCTGGGCCATCGTTCAGTTGACCCGGCACATGTGCGGCTCTCATTGAGCGCAGATGGTGCTGAGACCAAACGAGGAGGCGTTCCGTCAGAGTGCAGAGGTTCCTGGATCTGACGCCGCCCTGGCGATTTATATAGGACACCACCGACATGTTGTCCGAGCAGACTAGAACATGGTGGCCCTGACTGAACGGGAGGAAGCGATTCAGCGCCTTCTCGACCGCTATCATTTCCAGACAGTTTATGTGGAGGAGTTTTCTCGGTCTGACCACAGTCCGAAGACTGGTCTGCCCTCGAGGGTGCCGCCCCAACCTGAGTTGAACGCGTCCGTCGAGATGACCTTCCTGAAAGAGACTGCCCCCATAGTCACTCCCCTCTGCCAGTCGGCCACTGACCAGGGCTGCAGAGCTGTGACACAGCTCTGAGTCACTCTGATCCGCTCGCGACCCGACCTCCAAGCTCGGTGCAACACACGCGCGGCCAGCCAGTGCTGTAGCGGGTGCATGCGAAGTAAACCCAGCCGGAGTACCGCCGAGGCTGAAGCCATCAAGCCTAGCATCCTCTGGAATTTTTTCAGAGGGAAAACGCTGCCCGTCTTGAATGACATGGCCAGTTGCTGGATACAGCGCGCGCGCTGTGTAGACAGGCGAGCCGTCATGTTCACCGAGTCCAGTTCTATTCCTAAAAAGGATATTGACTGACTGGGCAGTAATGAGCTCTTGGTCCAGTTGACCGTGAGACCTAGGCATTTCAGATGGCTGAGGAGCACAGTCCTGTGAGATATCAGATCTGTCTCTGACTGCACCATAATCAACCAATCGTCCAGATAGTTCAAAATCCGGGGTGCTAAGGACAGGGCGAACGGCAGGACTGTGTATTGATAAACCCGATCGTCGAAGGCGAATCTCAAGAATGGCCTGTGACGGGGTATTATCTGAATCTGGAAATAGGCATCTTTCAGATCGAGAGATATAAACCAGTCCCCCTGGCGAATGTGCGCGAGGAGTTGTCTGGTTGTAAGCATTTTGAACTGTCTTTTCATAAGAGCTTTGTTCACGAGCCTCAAATCCAGTATGGGTCTGAGTCCCCCGTCCTTCTTGGGCACGAGAAAATAACGGCTGTAAAAGCCTGACTCGCTCAGAGAAGGCGGTACTGGTTCTATGGCCCCTTTGCACAGCAGCTTTGTTATTTCTGAGCGAAGTAGGTGTGCTACTTCTGCTTTCACTGTCGTCGCGGTCCGTTCTCGAAATCGAGGAGGACGGCGAGCGAACTGTAACGCATAACCCTGCTTATAGTGCTCAGCACCCATTTCGATACCCCTGGGATTTTTTCCCATGCTTTTATGTGCGCAGCTAAGGGTAGAATGTACTCCGGCTCTGGTCGCCGCGCTGTGCGGGCTCGAGAGGCTGAACCGGAGGGGCGGGCGCAGCGCGCGCGCTCTGTGTGCTTGTATGGGGCGGCGCGCTGAAAACAGTGACAGGCTGTTTTAACTGTGGCTTCCCGGTTACTGTGAATGGGGGGAGCTTTTTGATCACAATGTGATGCGCGAGCGGCGCCTTGTGAGACGTGTAGGCTTGTAAGCGCGGGCGCCCGTGGGCGGTTGCGTGACTTACAGCCGCAGAATGACCGGTATGAGCTTGCGCTTTGTGGCGTGTGTATAACCGCACTGGCGAAGCGCGTGTCAGTAAGCGTGAGCGCTTCTGAGTGGGCACGAGACTTACATTTATATTGTGGCTCATGTGGGACTGCGCACCGTGGTGCGAGAGCGGCTTTATGTGAAGCGCGCGACTTGGCCGTGTGACAGAGCGGGCAGATAAAATATATGTGCGTGGGCACGTCTGCTATGGGTAGCACTCGAGCAGCATTTGCCTGCTATATGAGAGTGATGGGCTCTATGTGAGACACGGGAAGTGTTGTGTTTACATGTAGGGGTGAGCACTGGGTTGTGGGCACTTTTTCTACACATAAAAGACCTTCCGCATGAGCCGGGTAAGCAGATAACTTGCTCTTTATGAGATTTCTCTGGGTCGCCGTAAAACGGCGTTTGGGCGCAGGCGAGGGGGTTGTGTAACCGACTCGTTGACTGCTAGGCATGTATGAGGCTGTTCTGGCCGTGTGACAGAGCGGGCAGAAAATAGGCGTGAGCACAGAGTTGTGGGCACGTTCCCTACATCTAGCACTCGGGCAGCATTTGCCAGCTTATGAGAGTGGGCTCTGCGGGAGACACGGGGGGTATCCTGCTTGTGTGTAAGGGTGAACACCGAGATGTGGCCACCTTCTTTACACTCAAAACACCAGCGGCGTGAGCCGGATAACCAGACATTATACTCACTTGAGATTTCTCTGGGTCGCCGCGAGAACGGCGGATGTGTGCAGGCGAGCGGGTTGCAATACCAGCTCGTTGGCTGCCAAATACACCGCTGCAGTAGCCCTATCTAAGGGGACTGGCAGGGCGAGACATTTCGACGGCGGCGCGCAAGCCCGTCCGGGTCACGCAGAGAGCTTGAGGGGGCTCTGCATGACGCGCAAGGGCGGGGTAGCTCTCTTGTAACGTAAAGAGAGCTAGCCGCGTGCTCGTTGGTCGAGCTGAACTGGGAACATTGTTTACGTGAGGGCGTGCGCACTAGTACACCTACATGTGACACAGATGCTGCCCGTCCGGGTCATGCAGAGAGCTCGCGTGCTCGTTGGTTGAGCAGAACTGTATAAAAGTTTCTGCTCTTACCACGCATCCAGTATGTCGCGCGTGTTGATGCCCGTCCGGGTCATGCAGAGAGCTTGAGAGGGCTCTGCATGGCGCGCGAACGGCGACGCGGGGGCGGGGTAGCTCTCTTGTAACATAAAGAGAGCTAGCCGCATGCTTGTTGGTCGAGCAGAACTGGGAACAGTGTTTGTATGAGGGCGCGCGCACAAGTAGTGGGCACGGGACCTGGATGTGACACAGATGCTGCCCGTCCGGGTCATGCAGAGAGCTCGAGAGGGCTCTGCATGACGCTGCGAACGGGGACGCGAGGGCGGGGTAGCTCTCTTGTAACGTAAAGAGAGCTAGCCGCGTGCTTGTTGGTCGAGCAGGACTGGGAACAGTGTTTATGTGAGGGCGCGCGCACTAGTAGCGGGCACGGGACCTACATGTGACACAGATGATGGCTGTCCGGATCATGCAGAGAGCTCAAAGGGACTCTGCATGACGCGCGAGACAGGGGCGCGAGGGCGGGGAAACTCTCTTGTAACGTAAAGAGAGCTAGCCGCGCGGCGCCGTGGTTAAAGACTTCGATTCGAGCCCGCAGGGTCGACATCGGAAGTTCCTCGCAGTGCTCGCATCCTCCATCGAGAGGGCAAGGCTGCGTGTTCCTGGCCCAGGCAGAGAGCGCAGATGGGTGGTCTCCAACACTGAGCGGCTCTGTGCGAGCCATAGGAACTGTGAGTCGTCTTGAAAAAGAGTGTGTTTTTAACATATTAAGTTATTGTCCCCATAACATATTAGTCCACGCAGATCATTGTACATCTGCCCCCTTCAGGATTCGAGTAAGTATTGCCTGTAGGCTGACGCTCCGTAATGAACCCCACGTTCAGACCACACGACGGGCAAAACTTGGGAGCGTCCCCCAGTTGCACGGCATTTCAATTTCAAACTGAAAAATAAATAAATAGTTCAGATATCATTCATTACGCCAGTAATGCATCTATTTAGTGACAAGACGCGAGCTAGCCAGCTAGTTTCCAGCTAACAACGTTGGCAGAACGTTTAACAATGATCCGCTTTTAAGAAATATATCCCATTAAAAGTTCACGTCCCTGGGGCTGCTGGGCGGGAGCAGCCCCGGCCGTCTACGAGCTTGTCACATAGGGCGCAGCAGAAGCAGAGTGTCGCGTCTCGTGTTCCCCCTGCTGGACAGTGGGCTCAGACGCGGCACTCTCAGCCGAAACCATCTGGGAATAGAACTGATCTGAGGACAGTTATATTGGCTAAGAAGGCTTCGGCTAAGAAGAAGTCCTGACGCCAAGGCGTTCAGGATGCTGAGGGTGGTTCCCACCGAGGCGGAAAGGTGTTCACCTCTTTTTACGGTGCCCGTTCTTCCTCGGTGCCCTCAGGGGCCCGTCCTGCCAACTCCGCCTTCATGCCGGGGCGTAGGCGGTCCCAGCGAGCGCTTTCCCGAGGGACGCTCGCTCCCTCTGAGGAGGGTCTCAGAGCAGTTAAACCAGTCGTTCCCTGCCGGTGCGCCGTTACAGGGCGCTGTGTTTGCTGCTCAAGTTACACCAGAGGCCAGTCTCGAGAGACTGGTACCCTTAATAGATTTTCTGGCAGAGTGGAAAAGCCTTCCAAGAATATCTCATTGGGTCCTGCAGACAGTAGAAAAGGGTTATGCTATCCAGTTAAGGTGTTGTCCACCAAAATTCAGAGGGGTTCTGCACACTGTGGTGGGCCCCGAGCAGGCTTTGGTAATGGAACAAGAGGTGAAAACGCTCCTTCAAAAGGAGGCTATAGAACGGGTTCCTCCTTCCAGTTTGGAGTCAGGTTATTACAGCCGATATTTCATCGTTCCAAAGAAGGATGGGGGGTTGCATCCAATTTTAGACCTGCGCCTGTTGAATCGCTCGGTAGGGAAGCTAAAATTCAAGATGCTCACTATCAAGCAGATCGTGTCGTAAATCAGATCCGAGGACTGGTTTTTCACGATATATCTAAAGGACGCATACTTTCACATTTCCATCCTTCCACAACACAGGAAGTTCCTGAGGTTCACCTTCGGGGGTGAGGCGTACCAATACAGGGTTCTTCCGTTCGGCCTAGCCTTATCTCCCCGCACTTTCACGAAATGCATGGATGCAGCACTAGTGCCTCTGAGGCTTCAGGGCATTCGCATTCTCAATTATATCGACGATTGGTTGATTTTAGCTCATACGGAGCAGATGGCGGTTCGGCATCGAGATGTCGTCCTCGCTCATATCAGAAAGTTGGGGTTGAGGCTGAATGCAAAGAAAAGTGTACTATCTCCGTCTCAGAAGACCACTTTTCTGGGTGTCGTTTGGGATTCGGTTTCGATGCGGGCGCGACTCTCTCCGACCCGCATCGCTTCGATTCTCTCAGCTGTGAAACAAATAAAGCTAGGCCAGCTACTCACTGTGAAACAGTTTCAGAGACTGTTGGGTCTGATGGCAGCAGCGTCCAACGTTATACCTTGCGGCCTGTTGTACATGAGACCGCTACAGTGGTGGCTCAGGACCAAGGGATTCTCCCCGAGGGGAAATCCGCTCTGCACGATCAGAGTCACGCGGCGCTGCCTTCGTGCTCTGGTCATGTGGAAAGAAACTTGGTTCCTATCCAAAGGTCCTGTGCTGGGGGCTCTTTGTCGTCGCGTAACGCTAACGACGGATGCTTCCCTCACAGGGTGGGGGGCGGTCATGAGTGGTCGTCCAGCCCAAGGTCTGTGGCAGGACCATCATCTTTCATGGCATATAAACTGTCTAGAGATGTTGGCGGTGTTTCAGGCTCTGAAGCACTTCCTAGCAGACCTGAGAGGTCATCATGTGTTAGTTCAGTCAGACAACAATTCGGTGGTTTCTTATATCAATCATCAGGGGGGCCTGCGGTCTCGCCGGCTTTACAAGTTAGCCCGTCAGATCCTCCTGTGGTCCCAGGGGAAGCTACTATCACTGAGAGCAATGTATCTTCCCGGGTATTTAAATGTGGTAGCGGACTCCCTGTCGAGGCAGGGGCCGAGGCCGGGGGAATGGAGACTCCACCCCGAGGTGGTGGAGCTTCTTTGGTTGAGTTTCGGGCGCGCCGAGGTGGACCTATTCGCTTCCAAGGAGACCACGCATTGTCATCTGTGGTTCTCCATCAGTCTTCCAGCCCCTCTGGGGTTGGACGCTATGGTGCAGCCGTGGCCGAGGTCACGCCTGTACGCTTTTCCCCCGATTGCTCTGCTACCAGGAGTTCTGGAGAGGGTTGCCGGGACGGGGTCAGCCTACTATTAGTAGCCCCGTTTTGGCCGCCCCGAGTATGGTTCGCGGACCTGATTTCTCTCCTGGACGGCTCTCCTTTGGAGCTCCCGGTCAGGAGGGATCTACTCTCTCAGGCGGGCGGCACGATATGTCACCCCCGCCCAGAATTGTGGAAACTGTGGGCTTGGCCTCTGAGGGGGCCCAGCACATAGAGTCTGGTCTCTCAACCGAGGTTGTTGAGACCATTCTTCACTCCAGAGCTCCATCCACGAGGAAGCTTTATGCCTTGAAGTGGAAACTTTTCACTTCTTGGTGTGGAGAACACCTGCAGGACCCAGTTAACTGCCCAGTGGGTGCAGTGCTGGAATTCCTGCAGGAGCGCTTCTCTACAGGGTTATCCCCCTCCACACTAAAGGTGTATGTGGCGGCACTAGCTGCTTACCACGTCCCTTTCAGTGGAGTTTCTCTTGGGAGACACCCGCTTATAACTCGTTTCCTCCGTGGCACTTTGAGGCTGAGGCCAGCGGTTCGTACGAGGGTGCCGACCTGGGATCTGGCCATTGTATTGGAAGGTCTTTCCCTAGCTCCTTTTGAACCTATCGAAGAAGTTCCTGAGAAGTTTCTCACTTTTAAAACTATCTTTTTACTTGCTATCTCCTCATTAAAAAGAATTGGAGATTTGCAGGCTCTGTCGGTGTCACCCTCGTGCCTGGAATTTTCGCCTGGCATGGTTAAGGCTTTTCTGCATCCTAGACCAGGGTACGTTCCCAAGGTCCCTACTAATGTTGTTAGACCTACGGTTCTGCAGGCTTTCTGTCCTCCTCCATTTATGTCATCGGACCAGGAGAAACTTAATTTACTCTGCCCTGTTAGGGCATAAGACGCTTATGTCCACAGAGCTGCCCTGTGGAGGAAATCAGAACAACTTTTTGTATGTTTCGGGCCACCCAGGAAAGGGTGTCCTGCGTCTAAGCAGAGAATGAGCAAGTGGGTGGTCGAGGCTATCTCACTTGCTTATGAGTCGGCTGGTCAGCCTTCACCTTTGGCTGTTCGAGCCCACTCTACCAGGAGTATGGCTGCTTCAAAAGCTCTTTTGTCAGGGGTTTCCCTGAGTGATGTTTGTGATGCGGCTGGATGGTCTTCACCGCATACTTTTATTAAGTTCTATGACCTAGACTTAAGCTCTACCCCTGGGGCACAGGTGCTCTCGTCCTCTGTGCGCTAGTTCTCACATGACGGTCATTTGGTCCTATGGCGACGTGGGTATTCGCGTTCCCGCAGCGTTTGACGCAGCACGAAGTTCCTTTGAAAGGGAACGTCTCGGTTACGTATGTAACCCTAGTTCCCTGATAGGGAACGAGACGCTGCGTCGTTCTGCCATACTCCCGGCATTCCCGTTAAGCGCTTCTTCAAGCCTATCAGAAGCTGATGCGCTTGTGTTTTTGGGGTGCTTTATAGTTTCCTGGTCGATGACGTCACCCGCCTATGACGTTCCATCTTTCCATTGGGCTGATTCCATACGTGCTTCATGACGCACAACGCAGGGGCGTTCCCGCAGCGTTTGACGCAGCGTCTCGTTCCCTATCAGGGAACTAGGGTTACATACGTAACCGAGACGTTTTCCACGCTTGTCTTGCCATGTAACCAACATTTCACAACGTTGAAATGTAATAAGGTTGTCATTTGTTTTATAAACTATAAATATTTGATAAGTGCTGAAAAAATAGGGAAGGATTGACAATCAACTGTACACTGTATGGCGACTGAAAAAAATATACTGTACATCTCACCTGCACAAACCAACTCATAAAAAGCTGTGATTTTCCTGAGGTGTTGTGTAGCCAGCGGGTCCAGCTCGCATCTTGGGGTGAGGGAAGTTATTTTGGGTTTCTTCCCATTGCCTTCTTTCTGAAGGAGGAGGAGTGGCTTGTAGCCCATGGCTTGTAGCTTCTCAAGCTGCAAAGACATTTATTTGTAAAGGATAAAAATGCATGTTATCAAGAAATAGAGTGTAAATTCAGTTTGAAGCAAGAAATTTGTTGTAAGACCAAACATTGACAAAAAACTGCACATTATTACATGTCATATTATACTAAGTTCCTCTGATCATATTGACATATTTCGAATGCACTTATGACCAGCAAAATCAAAATTATTGAGTCATCAAGTTTCTATTTAATCAGAAAAATAATCTCTGGCTTGAATTTGATGTTAGAATTATTAACAGCTCAACGTTAAATTTTAAAAGTGGTTAAAAGTCAAAATCTGTTTGCCACTTGTATGAATTTGGTAGCCAAGGGCAAACATTAATGTTCAGCCCTGTATATGATTTTTCATGTTTACCACCCCAAATGAATAGGTTTACACTGAAAATCTATGCATTTCAATACATTGCAAATACATTACAGGATTAGTTCTACGAGGAGGAAGGTGGGACATCTAGGATCCAGGATTTAGTAAAATACACAATATTGCTTTGTTCTTTACTTTGGTGAACTTATTCATACTGTATGTTTTGGGGTTTTTTTACGGTTAAGTGCTCACAAAATAAATGAATTTTCGGTTGTCTTTGAATGCTGTCAGGGATTCTGCATTCTGGATGACGGTGGGGAGATCATTCCACCAGCATGGAACCGTGAATGAGAATATTCTGGAGAGTGATTTTTTGGCAAAGGTTACTTAGTTCATTAATGCCTTTCAAGTTAACAGTCAGTGACCTTAATGGTTAAATCTGCTGGCCTGTTCCCAAAAGCCATAACCAATTTGAACACACACAGGCACTTTCTTCTACCCACCTACTACTGTGCAATATTTAACATATAATACTTTTGATAACACTGATATCCTGTGCAATTTCCCTACTGTTCAATATTCAATACTTAATATTTAATACTTCTGATACAATCAAAATCACACAGATTACAAACCATATTTATCTTTCTATTTTAATGTATATAGCTTCTTAGAACTGTGCATCTTAGAGGTCGGTAAACCCTATATTTCAGAAATCTGGCTTAAATCGCTCTTTTCAAAAATAAAATTAAAATAATTTGAAAAATATATTATGATCTTCTGTCATAAATGTCACTCAATCAGGACTAGTAAATTTGGCGACCCTATTAAAAAAGGTAGTGTTAATTGTACACACCAAAATGATGGCTTCATCCCGCATGGCTGCCTAATTGTGGGTTTTTTTAAGATTGCCAAGCCACTCCCCCTTCTTCATATCAAGGGCCTGCAGCCTCTTCATCAAACGAGCCTTCTTGGGCTGCTCTGCCCCACAGGCCTTACAAAACTTAGTGGCACAGGGCATGACCTGGGGGCAGTTGGGACATTTCTTTTCATTAGAAACCATGTTGTCTGAGAAAAAAAAAGAAAGAAAAAAGACAAAGTTATTTATGTATAATATAGGCTACCTATAGAAACATTCTGAATTATTATATATATGATTTAAAATCACATTATGCAAGGGATGCTATGTGCTTTCTTCATTTAAATGATCAAATTGTAACCAAGTTTTGAGGTTTTGTTCGTGATTGTTATAAGGGTAAACATTTATCTGATTTTTAACTGCCATTTACACAATAATACAGTTGTGTGTCTGTGTGTGTGTTACCCAGGTGAGAGACAGAACATATATCAATATATTGATAAAGGAAAAATGTGACAATTTCATGTATACTGCATGTCAAATGTTAATATCACATTATTAAACGAAAAGCGAAAATGAAGAGTTAATAAAATGTTTGTGAAGTAGTAGGCTAACGTTACACTAACGTGACATGCTAGGACATGGAGTTTTATAGGGTTTTATATCAGACAAATGGAAACACCAAAGCAATGTCACAAAAAGTTAAATAGGACATAAGGCACAAAATATCCCAGCAACATGACATACTTGACTACACTTTTGCATGTATATTTAATCAAATTATATAGGCTACTTGTTCATGATAATTTGGACCTACCTTAATCAATGACTCCAGGGAGGAAAGCAATTGGCGCGAGCGAGCTCCGTCATCCGGATATTGTGAAAAAAAAAAAAGTATAATTAAACGAATTAAAAATTATTTTTATAACAGTTAACAGGGCATCAAAAGAAACTCCCTAGAGCTTTTAAAATATATATTTCGGAGCTTAACTTACTGTAAACAAAAAAACAAAACAAATTGTTTTTCAATGTTTCTTTTTTATTTAAATTTTTTTAATTGATTTTTTTAAATTACAGTTCAATTATATTCACTGTCAAGTCCTTGACACATTACTTTTACACATTTTCACATTTCGTAACAATATAGTTTAAATAAAAAGAACCACACAAAAAAAAAAAAACTTAAAATAAGGACATCACAAACTTATGTTAAATTCATTTAGCAGAGATCTTTGGGCTTTACATTTTTTTTAAAAACTTTAGACTCTAAATATATTGTAAAGATAGATGTAAATATATTGTTATAAGATCTGAATAAATGTTGAATAAACAGCTTCTGTGCTGTAGCCCGATTGGTAGAAAGAATCGTGCTGTTGCACGAAAGATGCATCCAATTGAAATGCATTAGTTTAAAAAACGTGCTGGAGTTACGAAAATTAGTAAATTAACGTGGCCCTGCCACGAATAAATAGATTAAATTACGTGACCACATCACAAACTGCCGTGAAACTGGGTTGGACCCAAACCCCAGACCAGTTACAATGTCGCTCTAGCCAGGACAAGGGCACACAATGAAGTGAACTTTAGCCAACTAAAGTATCTGAAAAGTCTGAGAGTTGCACCTGACAGGGCCTGTGACATTGCATGGGCCATATTACACAACATTGCACCATCAGAAAAAATATAAAACATTTCATTAATGTTTAATAAAAGACAAGACAAATATGCTTAGTTCTTTGAGTTTTATTTTAATTGTTCTTTGTAAAGAAAAAGCCAGTGATCAAGTCATCTTTTGCCTGCAAATAATATTGTACTGTACTCTGTGTGAAATAATATATTAGCACTTACTCTGAAGTTCCTTTGAAGCAACTCTATCTCTAGTGCCAGTTTTTTTTTTCTTTAAGTTGTCAAGTATTTTCAAAATACTCTGTTTTCTAGGGGTAAACCTGTCAAATACATGGCTTATGCATCAAAAATGAAAAGGAAAAGTACAACACTGCCCACCTCTGTATCACTGCTTTGTGCACTCTTCTGTAGATGTGGACTCCTGCAACTCATATTGCATTCAGAAATAATAGGTACTCAAGTGTAAATTAAGTAAAGTTATTTATGCACTTAAAGATACCCGAGAGGGTTTCTTCACTGTCCTGTGCATTGGGGGAAAAATGGGCATTACAAAGTGTTGTACTTTCTTCCCTTTTGATGTAACATTAGAAAAAGTCCACTTACTGCACATGCTTCAGCCACTTGCTTGGGAACACATAAAAGTGCTGGTGTATTGTTTAATACTGCACAAAAGAGGAAAACACAATTTCATTACAATGAAGTACAAATGTGATCAATAACTCATGGCAACATATTTTTTTTTACATTAACTATGTAGTTTCACAGTCACACATGTAGACTTTCACAAGTCAAAGCAATCCATTGCTACTCAAGGTTTAACAGTTGATATGACTGGACACTGGACAGCCATTTGGATTATAGGCCTACTTAATTTAATGCAGCAACAAATTATTTTACAGTGTACTAGGATCATTTAAAGTTCATTTACCAGCAGTGAAGGTGTTGCTGCTCCTGGCCTCTGGCTGTGGGTCTGAGGAAGAGCTGAACCCAGGGATGCCCTCCACAAGGTTCACATTTAACCCAAGGGCCAGCTCTTCTGCCTGGGTATAATGGGGGGGTGCAGGACCACCACCTGTTTGTTTTTCTTTTCTTTTTATTTCTCAGCCTTTTTCTTGGTTGCTTTTATAAACCGGCAAACATTTATTAACAGTGCCTTTTTAAAAGAGATTAGTTTGTAGAGATTCTGGAGTCTCCCAGGTGGGCATCTTCAACCGCACAGTTGGAAAGTCCCCCCCCCCCCCCCCCACCACCACCACCCACACAGCCACACACACACACTCACACACACGAGCACCCCCCCATACACCCCAAGTGGTGTCCAGTTACAATCAATTCTACGACCCATTGGAATGTCCCAAAGAAAATAATTCTTGCTAAGGAGAAAGAAGTTCTCTTTTTAAAGACATTTAACCAGATATATTCGATGTGTTTTTATGTGTGTCTGTTTGTCCATGTAACATTGGAATAACTATGATTTTATCGTAGCATGAAGTAAAGTATAAATGCCTTCATTATGCATTTTAAAATTAACTGGCGACTCCCATAACTGTTACATAGCGTTCTTGATACCTCCAGAATGCGTTTGGACTTAACAACAGGAAAATGTGATGAAATATAAAGTAAAGTGTATTTTTATTATGTTTTACCATCCGTGAAGATCGAAAGATCTGTAGGGCCTGGATCCGTCAGACACACACTAATTATTCATTATATGCAAAGGTTTATGAAACAAACACCAGGGCTGAAACAGTGTCATGTTACAGGGCTGATAAGGAGGTTTTTATGACCACATTCCTTTGGCCACATGCCCAAGAGAGAGACAATGGGAAGACAGAAACCTTCTTTAAAACAGACTTTTCTGCATTAATCATAGACTAACGGATCTATTAATGAACATGCTTCATAACATTGGGTAAATGATTTACTGTCTTGTGTACTATTATGTATATATTATGGTATGTACCTGGGTATACAACCAACTAACGGTCAATGTAACCTCACTTGTATCATGCCTCCTACCTAATTAATCCTCATTTAATGACACACACTTTTCTAGAATGCAGTGTGGATGTGTTATATCTATCTGAGCATTAATGAAGGTATAATCACGCTTGGGACAAAGACTCGTAAATTATTTGAAAGCAACCTTCCCCTCTCAGACATGTCACCTTACTCATTGGTCCATTCAAACCTTAGGGGTTGTATCTTTTCTAAGACTATATCAGGCAGGCAACAGTGACCGCCTTTTTTCTTGATAGTTTTCATCCTTGCAAACACTATCTCGGGTGATCCAGGGGAACCCCCTCCCCCCTCCATGGGGCCCAGAGGCCTCCCAGCAGGGCTAGATCCCAACCAGATCTGGCCTCATGGAAGAGAGAGGACATTCTCTCACAAAGAACCAAGGACAACGGGGCCGGCCCGCGGCATAGGCGGAATAGGCAAATGCTAGGGGCGCCACTCATCCATAGGGGCGCCAAAATTAAACTAGTACTATTTTAAAAACATTAATTCGTAATACTACTCCACAAAATCTTAACTAAGTCCCCCGACTCCGGTTCGGCGCCTCAATCTCCCCCCGCCCAGCGAGTGAAGTGCGTCAGAAACAGAGCGCGCGCGCGATCAGTTTACTGTTGGTAATGTGTTGTGTAGCGTCGCCCCGCGCCACATCCAGTGTAGACTGCATTACTTTAGTTTGTGGGCGCTTAACACACTCCAGCACCCCCGTAGAGCCGGGCCGGGCAGCTTGCGCCAGCTCGAGACACGTGAAAGTTTCCTGATTGTGACGGATGGCCGAATTTACATGACACGTTATAAAATAGCATTATAGTCTGCGATAGATACAGTGACAAAAAGAAGAGAAGAGGATAAAGGGGATAAAGACAGAGGTAAAGTGATGTAGGCCTAATGAATTAACAGTTTCTCTAATTGCATAGTTGTAAGATGCTATTTAATGGCAGTTATTTTTACCTTAAACTTTATGCTAACAGTTGTTCTGAGTTCTCCAGATTCCCCCGACAGTGTGATTTTGTAACAATTATGTCAGTTTTTTAGACGCATTTACTATCATTTTTTTTAAATGAATGTTTTACTCTATAGTTGTGCAGTTTTGGGGGGGGATATATGACATTTTTAAAATGTATTTGCCAAAATCAGTAATGATATTTTTTTTATAATGGTTTATTAAAAATAGCAACGTTTATGTAAAACCAGGTTAACCAGGGGCACCAGGTAAAATCTTGCCTAGGGCAGCAAATTGGTCAGGGCCGGCCCTGAAGGACAATCTCGGGAGTTTGTAAAAAGGGCTCTAACCCACCATGCAAGTTCATCATATCTTCTTCATCCAACAAAGAAGAAAATGATTGAGACTTCAAAATCTGACACTCGCAGAATCCTCAACAACTTCAGTTTTCAACAACTTTGATAATAGTGTATGCTACCCAGGCATGCAAGTATACTTTTGATTTGATGCTTTGAAAATGAAATGCTGATGTTCTTCTCATATAGTTACATGGAACTTCTCAATAGTTCCGTTTTCGGTTTCGTTCTACCACTCACCTATTTATGTATTCATGTGTGTATGTTGTTTTGTTTATTTACATTCATTTAAATATATATTTTTAGTTAATAAAACTTGTACATAGTATGTATTTGGATCTGTTTTGTTTGCAATACAAAGTCACTTTTACGATCGCGGTTTTTGCTACTTGCTCAAAGTGCTGTACATGCTAAGAAATAATTATTCTGTGGCCATGGAAGATACCCTTTTCTTAGAATAAATTAATAATCAAAAGAGTTCGTTGGACGAACTGATTAATTGATTGTAATATTAATTCAGCCACATCAAGTTAATCCAATTAACTGACCCAAATATTCATAATTAATAATAAGTTATTATTGATTATTAATTATTTATATTTCCAAAAAGCTGAGTTTCCTTACAGTTAGTACAAATTACTATTACGTAGAATATTCTAGTACTTCACTTTTACTTGTTCCTATGTTCTAGTAGTGGGTGGTGACTCTGACATTACAATGAACAAAGTGATTAATTATTTAGAAATGATTAAAATATAAAAATATATACTGTAATAAGTGATAAAAACATCTAACTACAAACTTAATTTGTCTGCTACTTTTTGCCAGCCCTCTCTCCTGGCTTTTGCAAACTTTAAGGTGTTCCCTGGCGTTTTAATTAAGTTTTCAAATTCAGCATATCCTTCAAGCAATAACTCTTGTTTTTCTGTGGAGAAAAAAACTGAGCGCGCTCTTTGGCCACGGTGAGCAGTCAATAGCAGCGTTGCTGATCAATGTTTCTACTATCGATACATATCCCCTTTTAACCCAGCGCATGAACGCGCAATTATCTCAGATAACTCAATCCAGCTATACTAATCATAACCGGCAGGAGTGTTCGAAGAACCTATTTAGCCGGATCATGATGAGCACGATGATATTATCTTGGATGTCTCGTTTGATCTAGGATGTTTTAAGCAACGTACGAAGAACGGGCCCCGGGTTTCAAATTACTGGCAATTGTTGACATTACAAAAACTGCATAGACTTGTATGTTTCAGTTTTACAGGTATTTGCATGCAAAACATGCAATCCACCGTTTTTACACTAAATTTATTGGTTTGTTGAATGTTCACATTCAAAGGCATTCCAGTAAAAAGCAATTCTTTTTTTTCCTTTACTGTTTGCATCTCTCACTGCATCTCTCACTGCTCCTCGTCCTCTCACTGCATCTCTCACTGCTCCTCTCACTGCATCTCTCACTGCATCTCTCCCTCCTCCCGAGGGACAGAGTCAAGTCAAGTCATCTTCATTTATATAGCGCTTTTAACAATGGATTGTTTCAAAGCAGCTTTACAGAGATAAACATTTAATTTAAGGAAACAGAGATTGTTTTGGCTTTATAGCGGTTCTTGAATAATGTTATTTCCAGCTAAAGTTCATTTTGATTGATTCACCTGATCAGACTTTAAACGCGAACCTGTGATTAACGCTGACGGCGTTCACATGCTCATTCAGAATTGATTCTATAGTTATGTGCTTTTGGAAATATGTGCGCAGGTTTGTAATTCCATAAAACCCCATGCCTAAACAAACTACTTGTCTTGCCTATAAATTTTGATACAGAATTTTGTTTTATTTTATCACTTCGGGGTACGCGAACCGAAATTCACAACGCTTTATCTGTAGAGTGGGAAAGGGATACTCCATAGGGAGAGGATAGTTGACACTTCAGCACTGCATTGTCATCGGGTCCAGGCGGATCTCCTTCGTCAGATCTGGATACGGCCTAGATCCGGCAGGCTGCGGGAAAACCTCGGGATAAACAAAGACACTAATATTAGCGTAGATGCCATTCTTCTTTTTATGATGTAACGAGTACATCAAGATTTAAGGGAAGTTTTCCCAGTTCCAGCTGATCTAATCTATGCAGCCTAACATTGAATTATAGAAGTCTATAATGTATTATGTGTATGCTAGGTCAAAGAGATGTGTTTTTAGTCTAGCTTTGAACTGACAGAGTGTGTCTGCTTCCCGGACAATGGTAGGAAGACTAATTCCAAAGTTTTGGTGCTAAATAGGAAAAGGATCTACCGCCAGCAGTTGATTTAGATATTCTAGGTATTATCAACTGGCCGGAATTTTGAGATCGCAATAGACGTGAAGGACTATAATGCGTTAAGAGCTCGCTCAAGTACTGCGGAGCTAAACCATTTAGTGCTTTGTAAGTAATCAACAATATTTTTAAATTTATACGATGTTAAATAGGGAGCCAATGCAGTGTTGACAGAACCGGGCTAATATGGTCATATTTCCTGGTTCTGGTATGAACTCGAGCTGCGGCGTTTTGAACTAGCTGTAGTTTATTTATTAAGCGTGCAGGGCAACCACCCAGTAGAGCATTACAATAATCTAGCCTTGAGGTCATGAACGCATGAACTAATTCTTCCGCATTTCCCAATGAGAGCATATGGCGTATTTTAGATATATTTTTAAGATGGAAAAATGCAGTTTTACAGATACTAGACACGTGGCTTACAAAAGAAAGGTTGGTATCAAAGAGCACACCCAGGTTCCTAACCAACGACGAAGACTTGACAGAGCTGCCATCAAGTGTTAGACAGTATTCTAGGTTATTACGTGTGGAAGTTTTTTGTCCAATAATTAGAATCTCTGTCTTTTCAGAATTTAGTAGTTGGAAATTACAAGTCATCCAATTTTTACAAACATCACCTATGCATTCCGTTAATTTTGTGAATTGGTAAGTTTCGTTGGGTTTTGAAGAAATATACAGCTGAGTATCATCGACATAACAGTGAAAGCTAACTCCATGTTTCCTAATGATATCTCCTAATGGTAGCATGTACAGAGTGAACAGCAGCGGTCCTAGTACTGAGCCTTGTGGTACGCCATACTGAACTTGTGATCGATAAGACATCTCTTCATTTACTGCTACAAACTTATAACGGTCAGTTAAGTATGATTTAAACCATGCTAGTGCAATTCCACTAATGCCAACATAGTTTTCTAGTCTATTTAAAAGAATGTTGTGGTCAATGGTGTCAAATGCAGCACTAAGATCGAGTAACACTAATAGAGAGATACAACCACGATCAGATGATAAGAGCAAATCATTTGTGACTCTAATGAGAGCAGTCTCAGTACTATGGTACGGTCTAAATCCGGACTGAAAATCCTCGCAGATATCATTTCTTTCTAGAAAGGAACATAGTTGTGAAGATACTGCTTTTTCTAATATCTTTGACAGAAAAGGCAGATTCGAGATCGGCCTGTAATTGACTAATTCTGTAGGATCAAGTGGTGGTTTTTTAACAAGTGGTTTTATCATAGCCAGTTTAAAGGTTTTTGGTACGTATCCTAGAGACAAAGATGAATTAATGATATTAAGAAGAGGATATATGACCTCTGGAAACATCTCTTTCAGTAGCTTAGTCGGTATGAGTATCTAACATACATAAGTTGTCGATTTAGATGAATTAACGAGTTTGCAGAATTCTTCCTGCAGAATTTTTCCTCAGGGAGACTACAATGCACTCCCTGATGCGATACTGTGGTAGACGGTTGCATAGTTATAATTTTGTCCCTGAAATTATCAATCTTATAAGTGAAGAAGTTCATAAAGTCATCACTGCTGTGTTGCTTGGACACTTCTGAGCTTGAAGCTTTCTTTTTCGTTAGTTTAGCCACTGTTTCAAATGAATAGCTTGAGTTATGTTTATTTTCTTCTAATAGGGTTGAAAAATAAGCAGATCTAGCAGCTTTTAAAGCCTCTCTGTAAGCAATCGAGCTCTCTTTCCACGAAATCCGAAATACCTCTAGTTTAGTTTTTTTCCAGTTGCGCTCCATTTTTCTGGCTGCTCTCTTAAGGGCCCGGGTGTGCTCGCTGTACCACGGCGTTTGACTATTTTCTTTAATCTTCTTTAAGCGCAACGGAGCAACTGCGTCTAAAGTGCTGGAAAAGAGAGAGTTAAACGTTTCTGTTGAAATATCAAGTTCTTCTAAGCTATCCGGGATGCTGAGATGATGAAACTGATTAGGAAGATTATTGTTAAAGCAATCTTTAGTGGCAGAAGTTAAAGGTCAAACGTATTTATAACACGGAGTCGGCTTTGCAGCCTTGGCTAAATGTAATTTACATGAGACTAGATAATGATCTGAGATGTCATCGCTCTGCTGCAGAATTTCAACGGCATCAACATCTATTCCATGTGATAATATTAGATCTAGAGTATGATTACGACAATGAGTAGGTCCAGACACGTGTTGTCTAACTCCAATTGAGTTTAAAATGTCTTTAAATGCCAATCCCAATGCATCTTTTTCATTATCTACATGTATATTAAAATCACCAACAATTAGTACTTTATCTGCAGCCAATTCTAATTCTGAAAGAAAGTCTGCAAATTCTTTGATAAAATCTTTATGGTGCCCTGGTGGCCTGTATACAGTAGCCAGCATAATTCTCAAATGTGATTTATCGTTTACACTATATATTTTTACATTAAGCACCAATACTTCAAAAGAAGTATATTTAAAACTAGATTTCTTAGTGGTTTTGAAAATATTACTATAAATTACAGCAACACCTCCCCCTTTGCCTTTCAGACGAGGTTCATGTTTATAACTGTAATCTTGTGGGGTTGACTCATTTAAAATAATGTAATCGTTTGGTTTTAGCCAGGTTTCTGTCAAACACAGCACATCTAGATTATAATCTAAAATCATATCATTAACTATGAGTGGTTTTGGAGTAAGGGATCGAATATTCAGCAACCCAAGCTTCATCATTTGCTCATCTGTATTATATCTGTTTTTTATTTGTTGAACATCAATTCAATTTTTAACCTGACGTTTTTTGGATTTCCAAATTCGGGGAACAGACAGTCTCTATATGATGATATCTAGGTGAAAGAGGCTCTATGTGATGAGATTTATCTGACCAGTCTGTCTGCTTCCTGACCTGAGCCCCAGATTGTCATGTTTTATCTCTAAGACTATGAGCCAAATTACTAGAGAGAAGAGCAGCCCCAGCCCAGGAGGGATGGTTACCATCTCTTTTCAACAGATCAGGCTTGCCCCAAAAACTTTTCCAATTGTCTATGAATACTACATTATTATGCGGACAGCACTCAGACAGCCAGCGATTCAGTGAGGCCAATCTGCTAACTATCTCATCACTCCTGCGTACAGGAAGGGGGCCAGAGCAAATTACAGTGCCTGACATCGTACTTGCGAGTTTAATATTAATTTAACACCTCTTTAATATTAATTTTGGTGATCTCCAACTGGCGGAGTCGAACATCATTAGTGCCGACATGAATAATGATCTTAGAGAATTTACGATTAGCATTAGCCAGCACTTTTAAATTTGCTTTGATGTCAGGCGCTCTGGCTCCCGGCAAACATGTGACTATGGTGGCTGGTGTCTCTATTTTCACGTTCCGTGTGATCGAATCACCAATTACCAGGGCACAATCAACAGAATTATTAGTGGGTGTTTCACTGAGTGGAACCAGGGCGGGACCAGGGCGGGACCAGGGCGGGACGGGAGGGACTGACCAGGTCGGGACGGGAGGGACAGACCAGGTCGGGACGGGAGGGACAGACCAGGGCGGGATGGGAGGGGAGGGGATGTCTTGGGAGGCCAGGGCGAAGCAGACAGTCCATCGGGCGGCCAGGGCGAAGCAGTCAGTCCACCGGGCGGCCAGGGCGAAGCAGACAGTCCATCGGGCGGCCAGGGTGAAACAGACAGTCCATCAGACGGCCAGGGCGAAGCAGACGACCCATCGGGCGGCCAGGGCGGCAAAGGCCCCACGGCCGGCCAGGGCGGCGAAGACCCCTTGCCCGGCCAGGGCGGCGAAGACCCCTCGCCCGGCCAAGGCGGCGAAGACCCCTCGCCCGGCCAAGGCAGTGACTCTGGAACAGACACTGACACTGGCTCCGGCTCTGGAACAGACACTGGTACTGGTACTGGCTCCGGCTCTGGAACAGACACTGGCACTGGCTCGGGAACAGCAGACACCAGCTCGGGAACAGCAGACATCGGCTCAGGAACAGCCACTAGAACAGTAATGGCCACAAGGACAGACACAAACACAGAAACAAACGCTGGCTCCGGCTCAGGAACAGACACTGGCTCCGGTTCTGGAACAGGCACTGGCTCCGGCTCTGGAACAGACACTGGCACTGGCTCCGGCTCTGGAGCAGACATTGGCACTGGCTCCGACTTGGGAACAGCAGATGCAAGCTCGGGAATAGCAGGCACCGGCCCAGGAACAGCCACTAGAACAGTAATGGCCACAAGGACAGACACAAATACAGAAACAAACGCTGGCTCCGGCTCAGAAACAGACATTGGCTCTGGTTCTGGAACAGGCTCCGGCTCCAGCTCTGGAACAGGCACTGGCTCCGGAACAGGCACTGGCCTTGGCTCCGGCTCAGGAACAGGCTCTGGCTCAGGAACAGGCTCCGGCCCTGGAACGGCAGACACTGGCTCCGGCTTGGGAACGACAGACACTGGCTCCGGCTCTGGAGTAGCAGATACCGGCATGTCCAGGATCCGAGCCAGACGTTCCAAATAGTCCATAAATGTCTTGGCGGCCACACAAATAGGCATCTCTTGATCCGTCTCTGACTGGGCAGATGTGGCATGAACAGTCTCTGGCTGGGCAGACGGAATGTGAACAGTCTCTGGCTGGACAGACGTGAAGTGAACAGTCTCTGGCTGGGCAGACGGAACGTGAACAGTCTCTGACTGGGCAGACGGGACGTGAACTTTCTCTTGCTGGGCAGACGTGACGTGAACAGTCTTTGGCTGGGCAGGCGTGACGTGAACAGTCTCTGGCTGGGCAGACGTGACGTGAACACTCCCGGGCTGGGCAGACGTGACGTGAACAGTCCCTGGCTGGGCATACGTGACGTGAACAGTCCCTGGCTAGGCAGACGGGACGTGAACATTCTCTGACTGGGCAGACGTGACGTGAACAGTCTCTGGCTGGGCAGACAGGACGTGAACATTCTCTGACTGGGCAGACGGGACGTGAACAGTCTCTGGCTGGACAGACGTGATGTGAACAGTCTCTGGCTTGGCAGACGGGACGTGACCATTCTCTGACTGAACAGACGTGTTGTGAACAGTCTCTGGCTTGGCAGACGGGACGTGAACATTCTCTGGCTGGGCAGACGGGGCGTGAACATTCTCTGGCTGGGCAGACGGGGCGTGAACAGTCTCTGGCTGGGCAGACGGGGCGTGAACAGTCTCTGGCTGGGCAGACGGGGCATGAACAGTCTCTGGCTGGGCAGACGGGATGTAAACAGTCTCTGACTGGGCAGACGGGGGATGAACAGTCTCTGGCTGGGCAGACGGGGCGTGTCTCTCCCTCCTTCTCCGGACCACCGGACTCGGGACCACCGGATTCGGGACCACCTCCCTGGCGATTCTCTCTCGAAAACGAATGAGACCCTCCACCATTGCCTCAAAACTGACCCCATCGAAGGCTCTTGGGATCAGCCAGTCCAGCGGCTCGTCAAGCAAATGGTTAAACAAATCCTTGCAAGCTTCCTCGTCAAGGTTCAGCCCCTCAGCTGCGCTACTGAACCTCCGACTGTACTCTCTCACCCCCGTCCCCTGCTGACGGAGGGAGGCTAGCTGGTTAAATTGGAGTATCCGCTCCCATTGCGGACAAGAGACTGGTTGTACCCCTCTTCTCCGCTGAGTCCTCATGTGGTCGGTACGTTATGTCACGGAACGTGCAAGGCAAAAAAGTGTGAGGACTTAAGTCCAGGAGAAATGATATTTATTTACAAAACAAAACAAACACAAAACAAAACAAAACCCACTAGGGGGAAAACAAAATGAATAAAAATAAAACAATAACAGACCCTGAACGTGCTAGGAATTCACGGGGAACTGGAGACATTAGACAACGTACAGAGTGCAAACAAGAGGAGACTTAAGAAGGGAAACTAATCAGGAGGGAAAAGGTGGATGAACTCAAACAATAAATCAGGTAACGAGGGGGAGAGATCAGACAATGACCCGAGCACATGGCCCAAAATAACAAAACACCCATGTGCAGCACAAGACAGGACAGGCATGTGACATCAAATCACCAAATTCCGATGGTATTGACATTACATGCTTAATCTGGCACCTAGATTCACCATAGTAACCTTGAAGAAACAATTTTGGTTTTGACACACACTTTCTCACTGTACATAATGCATGTTCACAGCCAGTGTGACTCACAACATTGGCAAAAGAGACTATCTGACAAACACTGCCATCAGATATCCTGACCAGAGTGTTAGCCCTTTTAAGTTTTCTTCTGTAATTAATGCTCAGAAATATTTGAGAGTTCACTAAAGATTTGTGGTAAAACATAGCTTGATCTCTGACAGGGTATCTGAGATGTTGCTCAATAGCATCACTTTCATATAGATTAAGAGCCCTAAAGCTACCATGTCCAAAAAGCACAGTGCCGTTCACTCTTCTTGCATGTTTAGTTGTATTATAGCCATCGAGCACTGTGTCAAACAGCTGCTTCACTCTAGGGTGAGCATTTATCATCACAATCTTGCCAATGCATTCTACTTGTTTTAGTAAGAGAAACGATTTAACTATCTGTAAGGGTACAGATTGAGTACCATTGTATAGTTTCAGCAGAAATCCATTGCACCCTTCAAAACTGTATGCACTATAACACCATAAGGGTTCCCAGTAGGGATGGGTATCGTTAAGGTTTTAACAGTATTACTACTCTTACCGATACCGCTTATCGATCCGGTACTTTAACGGTATTCTTATCGGTTCTTTTTGTTATATAAAAAAAGGGAAAAATATTTAGAACATAATTAATATTGCTTTATATTTTGAAATGTAAAATAAATATTAATAGCAAAATAAAAAGCAATGCTTTAAAAAAATTAAAAAAAAAACGTTATGCAGAAGAGTGCAGGGTTTTGTGTTTTATCTACAGAAGACATAGGACACCAAAAACAAAGTGCAAACGCATGGTCCAACAAAAAAAGTATACAATGAAACAAATACACAAATTATATACCCAGTGCTTTAATTTCAGTAATGTCGACATTACCGTGCAGGTGGGCTAAAAACACATCTAATAAAGTAATCAAATGTAAAATAACACTGCATAGTTTATCATAGAAGCCAAAATTGTTCATTCAAGAGTTGCAACTGATTTTCTCTTTGTATTTTGTTGTTTGATTCACATTAATGGGGCAATCGTCAGCACGTTTATTAGACTGCTGCCTCTTTAAGTCCAAATGCAGATCTAATCATTATTACACATCATATTTTCTCCAAACTATTTACGCCCATTTAAGACATACACTGTATTTAAGTGAATAAACTGTTTAAGTGAATCTCCAAGACAGTCATTTTTACACATTTTTGTGTATATTTGATTGTTTAGACGCGCACAGGAAGCCCAAAGTGTAACGTTACGTTGCTTGTCTCGTTGCGGTGTCTTTCGGTGCGCGCACCGCCTTTGGAACAGCGCCTATTGCGTCTATTTTGGTGCTTTTAATAGCTTTCTATCATCAAAAGCGTCCCGCAGTTTAGCAACAGTAAAGACTGCCTTTTACAACAATCACAGATCATGCTGATTCTGACTTTACGTTTGGGTTTTAAGGAGAAATGATAGCGCACCGCTGTGAAGGAAAGGAAGTTGCGCTAGACAGAATGCGGCTTTAGTTTTTTATGGTTTTACCTCAAATATATAATTTTTTCTAATCATTGGAAGCCAAAATCGAAATCTAAAATAAAATTTGTTTAATATCAAAGAGCTAAAGTGACCTCATCGTCACTCATTAACCCTCTGGGGTCTAAGGTGTTTTTGGGGTCCTTGAGATGTTTTGATATGCCCTGACATTTGTGCTTTTTTCAGTTGCTTATAAACATATTAATGGCACAGGTGTAATTACACTCTATTTAGCACAAACAGGGCTACCATAATATGTGAGCAACATGTATGTACATATTTGTATTTTTGAGATAATATTGTTTATGCATGGTTATTGAAAAACTAAAAATTAAAGTTTCTGAAATAAGGCCACAAAACATATTGATTATTTCTTCACAAGACTTTTGAAAATTGTATCACATAGCCTAGAATATTTGCTCCAAAACTATGTGAGAATTATCCTGACTACTCATTCAGATAAGACAATAAAGTATTTTTACATTTTTAAGGACGTGTTTTGTGTCAGAAAGCTTTATGCGAGGAGGCGTGATCTCTCATTAATATGTATGCATTTCACACCTGAGAAAGACAAAGACCCTCCCATAATGGCCCTATTAGGTGCTATCAGGACATATCATTATGAGGAGCCTTGCACAAAGAATGAGGAGATTTAAAAAAGAATGCCTTTTAGATTGTTTGGATTTATTTACAACACAACATAATCCAAAGATACACAACAGAGGACAAAAAAGCACATTAGTAAACACACTGATCTAAAGACAGAGGCTTGAACAGTCACACAACTTTGTGCCATTGAAACATAGTACATACCTGTCATTTCCAGGTTGTTTGATTTTTTTATTTATTTTTATTTATTTAAGTTTTTATTACAGTAATTATAACATTTCCTTACAATTGGATGGTACCTGGAATCTTAGTCAAGGCATTCAACAATTGGGTGTATTGGATAAAAAAAAAAAAATAAAAAAAAATAAAAAACAGCAAAACATATTTTGTGAAACAGATATTACATCCAAAATTATAAGAGAAAGAAAAAAAGGGACATAAAAGTCATCAATTGTAGTAACAATGAAATATGTTGCAAGCCAATGTCAGCCAACCCAATATTACAGCTTTTTTGTAAATTCAGTAAGCTATATAGTTATATATTTATTACTCTGCCTGTAGTTTGGGTACCAGATCCGATCCGTTTTCAAAAAAAAAAAATATTTTTTATTAACTATATACAAAAGAAAACATTTGAGGATGATGCATTTTAATACAGAAGTACTCTCATTCCCAATATGGGTATTTATTTTTATTTTTGTTCCTATCATTACTTCTTTCATTCCATAACCTTCGTATCTCTTATTCAATAATTCTTAAGATTTCCCTTCTTTTCTTAAAATTTTTCAAAATTTCTACACTAGGTCTGGTCTAAGTGGGAGAATGTAGTCTATCCATTTTCTCCATAGCTTGATAAATTTCTTGGACTGTAGCCGAAGATTCATTGTTAACCTCTCCATTGTGTAAATTTCATACACAATTCCCAGCCAATCGTTGATTCCTGGTGATTCAGGTTGCAACCACTTTCTAGTTATAGCTTTTTTGCAAGCTATCAACAGAATTCTCATTAATTATTTATCAGATTTATCTTCTGATTTAAGATTTGTAAGACCCAAGTATAGAGTTAATAAACTATCGATTGATTGCTCCTGTCTGATCGCTGATCGCTGATCGATTTGCTCCTGTCTGCCTCGCTGCCTGCTGTGTGTTTGTTTGCTTCGAGGCTGTAAGCTCCGCCTGAGCCTCGTATTTATTTATGTTTTGAGCCATCATTTACTATCTAGTTGTTTATACTACTAAATACAGCTTACCCAACATCTCAGATTAACCTTACATCTCTAGCTTCCGTTATTGTTAACACAGCACGCTAGTAACTCGCTAACGTTAGCCTGCAAACGCGCCACCCGTGCGCTCATTTATTTATTTATTTTCTCTCGCGCCTTTGAGTTCATAAAGTCCAGGTAAGAAATCAGTCAACAAACACGGTGAGTAATGTCTTCTTGTCCTGTTATTGTCACCTGTGTCACATGTCATATGTTTAGTATAGCCTTCTCCGATGGCAATATAGGATTTATATGTGATAAATGCAAGGAGACAGTCAGGCTGACGGAGAAGATTTCAGAACTAGAGACACGCATCCAAACTTTAATTGAGGATGGTAAGAATACTAGATCTTTAGATAGTGTTTTGGATGCGCCTAACATAGTGAACTCTTTACATGATTCGGTTCCGGCTGAAGTTGAGGCCGTGCAGCAGGGCAGATGGGTGACTGTGAGAGACCGTTCTAGTCGCGGATCAAAGAACCACTCTTCCGTTCCAATTCCCATAACAAACTGATTTGCCCCACTCAGTGAAACACCCACTGAGAATTCTGTTGATTGTGCCCTGGCAATTGGTGATTCGATCACACGGAACGTGAAAATAGAGACACCAGCCACCATAGTCACATGTTTGCCGGGAGCCAGAGCGCCTGACATCAAAGCAAATTTAAAAGTGCTGGCTAATGCTAATCGTAAATTCTCTAAGATCATTATTCATGTCGGCACTAATGATGTTCGACTCCGCCAGTCGGAGATCACCAAAATTAATATTAAAGAGGTGTGTGAACTCGCAAGTACGATGTCAGGCACTGTAATTTGCTCTGGCCCCCTTCCTGTACGCAGGAGTGATGAGATAGTTAGCCGATTGGCCTCACTGAATGGTTGGCTGTCGAAGTGGTGTCCGCAGAATAATATAAAATTCATAGACAATTGGAAAAGTTTTTGGGGCGAGCCTGATCTGTTGAAAAGAGATGGTATCCATCCCTCCTGGGCTGGTGCTGCTCTTCTCTCTAGTAATTTGGCTCATAGTCTTAGAGATAAAACATGACAATCTGGGGCTCAGGTCAGGAAGCAGACAGACTGGCTAAACCGACCGTCTGCTAGCGGCCTCACGTCACCAAGGTCAGATAAATCCCATCACATAGAGCCTCTTTCACCTAGATAACATCATATAGAGACTGTGTCTGTTCCCCGAATTTGGAAATTCAAAAAACGTCAGGTTTAAAATTTAATTGATGTTCAACAAATAAAAAACAGATATAATACAGCTGAGCAAATGATAAAGCTTGGGTTGCTGAATATTCGATCCCTTACTTCAAAATCTCTCATAGTTAATGATATGATTTCAGATTATAATCTTGATATGCTGTGTTTGACTGAAACCTGGCTAAAACCAAACGATTACATTATTTTAAATGAGTCAACCCCACAAGATTACAGTTATAAAAATGATCCTCGTCTGAAAGGCAAAGGGGGAGGTGTTGCTGTAATTTATAGTAATATTTTCAAAACCACTAAGAAATCTAGCTTTAAATATACTTCTTTTGAAGTATTGGTGCTTAATGTAAAAATATATAGTGTAAACGATAAATCACATTTGAGAATTATGCTGGCTACTGTATACAGGCCACCAGGGCACCATAAAGATTTTATCAAAGAATTTGCGGACTTTCTATCAGAATTAGTATTGGCTGCAGATAAAGTACTAATTGTTGGTGATTTTAATATACATGTAGATAATGAAAAAGATGCATTGGGATTGGCATTTAAAGACATTGTAAACTCAATTGGAGTTAGACAACACGTGTCAGGACCTACTCATTGTCGTAATCATACTCTAGATCTAATATTATCACATGGAATAGATGTTGATGCCGTTGAAATTCTGCAGCAGAGCGATGACATCTCAGATCATTATCCAGTCTCATGTAAATTACATTTAGCCAAGGCTGCAAAGCCGACTCCGTGTTATAAATACGTTAGACCTATAACTTCTGCCACTAAAGATTGCTTTATCAATAATCTTCCTAATCAGTTTCATCATCTCAGCATCCCGGATAGCTTAGAAGAACTTGATATTGCAACAGAAACGTTTAACTCTCTCTTTTCCCACACTTTAGACACAGTTGCTCCGTTGCGCTTAAAGAAGATTAAAGAAAATAGTCAAACGCTGTGGTACAGCGAGCACACCCAGGCCCTTAAGAGAGCAGCCAGAAAAATGGAGCGCAACTGGAAGAAAACTAAACTAGAGGTATTTCGGATTTCGTGGAAAGAGAGCTCGATTGCTTACAGAGAGGCTTTAAAAGCTGCTAGATCTGCTTATTTTTCAAACCTATTAGAAGACAATAAACATAATCCAAGGTATTTATCTGAAACAGTGGCTAAACTAACGAAAAAGAAAGCTTCAAGCCCAGAAGTGTCCAAGCAACACAGCAGTGATGACTTTATGAACTTCTTCACTTATAAGATTGATAATATCAGGGACAAAATTATAACTATGCAACCGTCTACCACAGTATCGCATCAGGAAGTGCATTGTAGTCTCCCTGAGGAAAAATTTGATTCATTTGTTGCTATAGGAGAGGAAGAATTCTGCAAACTCGTTAATTCATCTAAATCGACAACTTGTATGTTAGATCCTATACCGACTAAGCTACTGAAAGAGATGTTTCCAGAGGTCATATATCCTCTTCTTAATATCATTAATTCATCTTTGTCTCTAGGATACATACCAAAAAGCTTTAAACTGGCTATGATAAAACCGCTTGTTAAAAAACCACAACTTGATCCTACAGAATTAGTCAATTACAGGCCGATCTGGAATCTGCCTTTTCTGTCAAAGATATTAGAAAAAGCAGTATCTTCACAACTATGTTCCTTTCTAGAAAGAAATGATATCTGCGAGGATTTTCAGTCCGGATTTAGACCGTACCATAGTACTGAGACTGCTCTCATTAGAGTCACAAATGATTTGCTCTCATCATCCGATCGTGGTTGTATCTCTCTATTAGTGTTACTCGATCTTAGTGCTGCATTTGACACCATTGACCACAATATTCTTTTAAATAGACTAGAAAACTATGTTGGCATTAGTGGAATTGCATTAGCATGGTTTAAATCATACTTAACTGACCATTATCAGTTTGTAGCAGTAAATGAAGAGATGTCTTATCGATCACAAGTTCAGTATGGCGTACCACAAGGCTTAGTACTAGGACCGCTGCTGTTCACTCTGTACATGCTACCATTAGGAGATATCATTAGGAAACATGGAGTTAGCTTTCACTGTTATGCCGATGATACTCAGCTGTATATTTCTTCAAAACCCAACGAAACTTACCAATTCACAAAATTAACGAAATGCATAGCTGATATAAAAAATTGGATGACTAGTAATTTCCTACTACTAAATTCTGAAAAGACAGAGATTCTAATTATTGGACAAAAAACTTCCACACGCAATAACCCAGAATACTGTCTAACACTTGATGGCTGCTCTGTCAAGTCTTCGTCGTCGGTTAGGAACCTGGGTGTGCTCTTTGATATCAACCTTTCTTTTGAAAGCCACGTGTCTAGTATCTGTAAAACTGCATTTTTCCATCTTAAAAATATATCCAAAATACGCCATATGCTCTCATTGGGAAATGCGGAACAATTAGTCCATGCGTTCATGACCTCAAGGCTAGATTATTGTAATGCTCTACTGGGTGGTTGCCCTGCACGCTTAATAAATAAACTACAGCTGGTTCAAAACGCCGCTGCTCGAGTTCTTACCAGAACCAGGAAATATGACCATATTAGCCCGGTTCTGTCAACACTGCATTGGCTCCCTATTAAACATCGTATACATTTTAAAATATTGTTGATTACCTACAAAGCACTAAATGGTTTAGCTCCGCAGTACTTGAGCGAGCTCTTAACGCATTATAGTCCTTCACGTCTATTGCGATCTCAAAATTCCGGTCAGTTGATAATACCTAGAATATCTAAATCGACTGCTGGCGGTAGATCCTTTTCCTATTTAGCACCAAAACTTTGGAACAGTCTTCCTACCATTGTCCGGGAAGCAGACACACTCTGTCAGTTCAAAGCTAGACTAAAAACACATCTCTTTGACCTAGCATACACATAATACATTATAGACTTCTATAAATTCAATGTTAGGCTGCATAGATTAGGTCAGCCGGAACTGGGAACACTTCCCTTAAATCTTGATGTACTCGCTACATCATAAGAAGAATGGCATCTACGCTAATATTAGTGTCTTTGTTTATCCCGAGGTTTTCCCGCAGCCTGCCGGATCCAGGCCGTGTCCAGATCTGACGAAGGAGATCCGCCTGGACCCGATGACAATGCAGTGCTGAAGTGTCCGCTATCCTCTCCCTATGGAGGATCCCTTTCCCACTCTACAGATGAAGCATTGTGAATTCCGGCTCGCGTACCCCGAAGTGATAAAATAAAACAAAATTCTGTATCAAAATTTATAGGCAAGAAAAGTAGTTTGTTTAGGCTGGGTTGTATGAATTACAAACCTGCGCACATATTTTAAAAGCACATAACTATAGAATCAATTCTGAATGAGCATGTGAACGCCGTCAGCGTTAATCACAGGTTCGCGTTTAAAGTCTGATCATTTCAATGGAGGTGAATCAATCAAAGTTAACTTTAGCTGGAAGTAACATTATTCAAGAACCGCTATAAAGCCAAAACAATCTGTTACCTTAAATTATATGTTTATCTCTGTAAAACTGCTTTGAAACAATCCATTATTAAAAGCGCTATATAAATGAAGATGACTTGACTTGACTTACAGTAATGGCAACAGCCAAAAAAAGTAAGACTTCCCCTAACTGGGTATATTTTGAGCTTATAGCTTTCAATGTATGAATGCATTTCTAAAAAAGAAGAAGAAAAAATATTTATTTATTTTTTTATTATTATTTTATTTTTTTATCATTGTATTGTATAATTGTTGACCGTTGATGTGTCTTATTTTCAGTCAATGTACATGTACAGTCACTCCCAACAAAAAAAAAATGTATCCCATTCCTCACACTTGAGGTGGAAACCTGTCTTCTGTCTGACAGTGCTGTAGACCAGCACAAACAAAGGTCAAATGCCACTTCTGATGCGACCCTAGAAGTGGATAAATACCTTACAGAGACAAACATACAAAGAGCTGAAGATCCACTTGGATACTGGAGAATGCAGAAACATGTCTACCCCACTGATCTATATAGAATGACTGGATAGCTCATGACGTCATAAACAGTGAAGCCACCGCGCCGCCATATTGTGATTCCCTAGTGAGCTCACGCGTTCTATTGAATCAATAGGAAATTGTATGATTTGACTAAGAAAACATTGCATAACGAGACACCGTCTTTAAATCTAAAGTCTCCCTGAACAGTCTTACAACGCAAACATCCTAAGCATTTAAATGGGTATTTGTTTAAAGTCGGAAATTATTCCTGCTTACTAAAAATTAAGTATATGTGAATTGTGAACTTAAAATGTAGCTCTTTCTGATTGTGTTTTACAGATAGATCAGTAGTCTGTTCAAGTATTTGATTAGTTAGCAAGAACATGTCCAGGAAATGCATAATACAAATTGTATGGGTTATTGTATTCCTGTTTCACCTCTTATTTACCCCTTATTTACACTGCACACGTCTGCGGCGCCACACGGCTACCGGAGCTGATCGCGCCCACAAATCGGCAAATCACGTGGAAATGCTCCTGGTGTGAGTTGACACCGCGTGAAGGTAGGAATAAAACATTGTCGGAGCCGTAATGCGCCGCAGATGTGTGCAGTGTAAATAAGGGGTTTACACATAGCATAGGCCTACTCTGTTTGCAGTGCATATTTTTTTACCATACCCATGTCAACAGGTTGGAGCTTTCACTGTACGCGGATGCCCATCCAAGTGCGGTGCGTGCAGAGATCGTTTGTGCTGCAGGCGCTGAATTAAAGTGACAGCGCATGATTCGTGGTCAAACTGAACACGGATTGACATGAAAATATTAAATAAATGCATTTAATAAAATTTGTAAGAAGTAATGCATTGAATAATACGTTTATTGGGTTTAAACTTGAATAGGTCTGTGAAAGAATGTAGGAAAGAACATAGCAGGCTATACATTTTTTTTAAACAACACGGAAATAGCGACAATTGTGCATATAAATTACTATATATGGGCTTAAAGTACAACCTGTGAGCAGTTTTTCAAGATCCTTTTGTGATCTTCGTTTTACACTTGTTGATGCACAGCGAGTCATCTTAAAAGTGCCGTCGGAGCTACCGATCTCTGCATAACGGCCGTTGGAGCCCTCTGCTGGTAGGGAATCGTAAGATGGCCGCTCGAACACTTCCGGTGGCTTCACTGCCTGGTGGCGGTTTAGAACGTCATGAGCTATCCAGTCATTATATAGATCAGTGGTCTACCCCCATCTATATACATTGGCAATAGAGAATAATTTAAATCTTTATCACCTTTCTGTCATTCCTACAGTTACATAAGCACTATCACTGCCAAGTGTCAGATGAACAGATGATCCTATCACACAATGTCCTTATTCACTATGTGTGTGTGTGTGTGTGTGTGTGTGTGTGGAGAGAGAGTAGGTCTACATTAGATCTTATTAAATCATATGCTCATTTTATTTTTTATTGTCACACTTTAATGGGTAAAATAATGTATTTATTAATGGACAAATCAAACACAAACGTGTAAGGCTTTTTATTTGTACACATAACATTGAAATTATGGAGTGTGTGTTGTGGTTGCTTCATCTGACAGAGCTTTTAACACAGGCTTCTGTCTGCTTTATTTTAAATAAGCACCAGATGGCGCTGTTCTCGACACTCTTGAAGCTTTGAATCTTTTCCCGGAACAGTCAGGGGAAAGCCTCAGTGCTTCACGAGGCTTCATTGCCCCATCCCTATAAGTAATATAACAAACTTACGCTCTTCGATGGATCAATGAACAGTATTTTTGGACACAAAGAGAAACACTTCACATGGCTCAAGATCAGATGTCATTAATCGTCACATATTGCATCGTCATCACCTCAGTTTACTTCCCACTGATTCAATATCGAGCTACTACAAGTGGATATTTTTCAACCTTTTTTTTTTTTTTTTATCGAGTTATCACTTGTATATCTCAACACACGGATAAAGCAACATATACTCTGCTGATCGCGCTGCTCACACTCTGCTACCATAGACAGTAAAAGAAATTGACACAGCGACCCCGTTGATATCAACGGAGAGAGTTGAAGCCCAACATGGGCACTCACTTCCTGATAGGATAGCCAAGCGTTCTGCGCAGGCTCAAACTGAGCTTGATGACGTAGATGTCACGTGAGCAACCTGACTGACAGTTGTAAATCTTCTAGTAGCTGAATGATGATCAGAAGTTTCCAAGGTCGAAGTATCACGGCTCTCCAGAAATAATTGGGAAGCCAAACAAACCAAAAGTGGGACGAGACAGCGGGGGTTTACAGAGCTCGCGCCGCGCTGACATGTCATCTGCGCGGTTCAATGGTCCGAGCCGCGCGGCCGATTCGTCAGCGCAGCGCGGACGTGTTTCCTAGCGACACTCAATGTCAGCTCGGCGCTGACCAATTTAAACAGCGCAGCGCAACCATACATAGCCTACATGCAAATAAATGTACAATAAAGAAACCCCTCCTTCCTTACAAAAAAATGGTTCTCTGCTGAAGTTTAGGAGTTTTTCCTACAGAAGACAATTAGGACAGAAATGAAAATGCATACATTTCTTATGTTTATTATCTTTAATAGTGTTAGAAGAGTAGTGTTGTGCGTCGATAATTTGAAGAACTGCACATATAGAGACTACGGAAAGAGCTGCACAAAGCAGAAACTTCAATTACTTTAAATATCGTAGTCGTCTTGATAGGAGCACGCAAACCTTCTAGTAGGCTAATTATATCAGACAGTTTGCATGTTCAGGTATTTTATTATTGTTGTTTTGCATCCAGCCATTTGTAGACTTTAAGCTTTTTATGCTTTTTTTATGATATTTTGTGATATTGATTTATAGGGTGAATTCAGTGTGATTTGGACACTTTTTGCCGATGAGATTAATTGGAAAAAGTGTCCCTTCCAATCAACCTGAATACACAATGTGTGGGTGAATACACAATGTATATACACACACACACACACACACACACACGCGCGCGCGTAGTGGGAGGGACACTTTTTCCAATTCACCTCAATGGCAAAAAGTGTCCAAATCACACTGAATCACACTATAAATCTACATCACAAAATTTCAATAACATAAAATCGTTTAGTTTTAACATTTTATTCAAAAATAACAAATAGTTGTTTTAATTATGGAATTCTCCATTATTAAAACTCCTAAACGTCAGCAGAGAACCAATTCTTTGTAAAGAAGGAGGGGTTTCTTATTGTAGCCTACATTTATTTGCATGTAGGCTATGTATGGTTGCGCTGCGCTGTTTAAATTGGTCAGCGCCGAGCTGACATTGAGTGTCGCTAGGAAACACGTCCGCGCTGCGCTGACGAATCGGCCGCGCGGCTCGGACCATTGAACTGCGCAGATGACATGTCAGCGCGGCGCGAGCTCTGTAAACCCCCGCTGTCTCGTCCCACTTTTGGTTTGTTTGGCTTCCCATAGGCTTTGACTAGCAGGCGCAAGCAAGCTAATCTCGAACGGTCAATGACGCATCAGAGTAAGTAAACTCACATTGATGTGTGTGTGTGTGTGTGTGTGTGTGTGTGTGTGTGTGTGTGTGTGTGTGTGTGTGTGTGTGCGTGTGTGTGTGTTTTGGAAATCAAATCGGTTTAGTATTGTAAAAACATAATATAATGTTTATTAATATATTACAATACTATTAATAATTATAATAATTAATTTAATATAATATATTATCCTATATAATTACAATATGACATGATAAAAGAAGTGGCTAAAATCGACTTTAAAATAGCCTACTTTAGGATTGTAAACGTTTGAGTAGCCTATCTGCAGTTCTAGTAGCCTAAGTAGTAATAGGATACACCACCTGTCAATTTGATTGATTGACAGGTGGGCGTGGCTATCCTTTGATCTTCCCCCGCCCCTTCCGGCTCCTCCCCTTCCTGTCCCGCCCCTTGTCCCTCCCCTTCCGGTTCCTCCCCTTCCTGTCCCGCCCCTTCCGGTCCCTCCCCTTCCCGTCCCGCCCCTTCCGGTACCACCCCTTCCGGTCCCACCTCTTCCTGTTACCTTTGACCCAGTTCCGCCCCTTCCTGTTAACTTTGACCTAGTTCCGCCCCTTCCGGTTAAACTTTCTGTCAAAATGATGAATTGTTTGAAGTTTGTTTGATATAGTTCCGTCCCCTTCCTGTTAAACTTTCTGTCAAAATGATGAATTGTTTTAAGTTTGTTTGATCTAGTTCCGCCCCTTGCGGTTACAGCTTCTGTCAAAATGATGGATGCTGACAGTTTGTTTAATCGTTTGAAGTTTGTTTGAGATGTATTGGACTTTGTTGTTACAGTTACAAAGCGATGGATTGTTTGAAGTTTGTTTGATCTAGTTCCGCCCCTTGCGGTTACAGCTTCTGTCAAAATGATGGATGCTGACAGTTTGTTTAATCGTTTGAAGTCTGTTTGAGATGTATTGGACTTTGTTGTTACAGTTACAAAGCGATGGATTGTTATTTTTTTAGCGCATCCCCTCGCTATGCCTAAGCTTATCATAGCAGGTGTGTGTGAAAGTGATAAGAAAAAACTGCTATAGTTTATCTGACACAAACGTAAAAAATAAATGTATTCAGTGAAGCATTTCCGATTAAAAACGGAGACATTAAAAATGTATTAGAGTTGAATAATATGAAACATACAGTTTATGTAAAACCTCACCCCAAAAAACACTAAATGTACTAAATAAATTAATGAAATAAATGTACAACTATTCACTGAATCAAGCATTTCAGTTTAAATAAAATGGAACCACAAAAATATTCCAAACAGTTAAAAATGTATTGGAGTTGAAGAAAAAACACATACAGCTTATGTAAAACCTCACACAAAAAGTTTAAATAAATGTACAACTATTCACTGAATCAAGCATTTCTGTTTAAATAAAATGGAACCACAAAAATATTCCAAACAGTTAAAAATGTATTAGAGTTGAAGAAAAAAACATACAGCTTATGTAAAACCTCACACAAAAAGTTTTAATAAAGTGGAGCCACAAAAAATTGCAAACAGTTAAAAATGTATTAGAGAGTTGAAGAAAAAACATACAGGTGAGGACAATATGTATCATATATTTCACACTAAAGTTGAAAAACATTATGTTCATTTAAATGAAATGGTTATAAAATTTACATTTAGTCATTCACATATATTTGACACTGACTCAAGTTGAAAAACCATGCTGTTCAATTAAAAGTATATAAATTAAACAAAAATAAAATCATCTTACTGTTTCACCATGGTTGAAAAAAAACACACCAGCGTGTGGCTGGCCGGGTATCTGTTTTTGTGACTCGTTCCTGAGCCCATTGAGAAATATCTTACACAACAGTTAAAAAGCATTGTGTTCCTTTAAAAGTGTATAAATTAAAATATATCATATATAAAATAAATAGTTTACTAATTTAACTAAAGTTGAAAAGCATGTTGTTCATTTAAAATCTTACTAAATTACTAAAGTTGAAAATCATGCCTATCATTAAAAAATATTACTAAATTACTGAAGTTGAAAAGCATTCTGTTCATTTAAAATAAATATTTTACAAATTTACTGTACCAATTATGTTAGATTTAGATAAAAATAAAATCATCTTACATTTTCACCAGGATTGAAGAAAAAAAAATCAGACAGGTAGTGCCTGCCAGCATGGACAGTGTGCATGACAAATAAGTGATATCATCGCTGTTTTCGTACCACCGGTAATAAATTACTTTTAATTCATAAGACTTATTTTCAGGAGTGACAGTTATCAGTGAAATATGGCGCTCGTGTAATCAAAAGGTCTGCCTAGCCCCTGGGAATGTGAATTGGCCTTGAACCTAAACACTTCCATTCATAGAGTACTGAAAGAATATAGTGGACACACAGCTCCGCCGTTTTCCCATAGTTTTCCACAGGCTCTTACTGTAAAAGGCTATAAAATAGCCAAGACACATGGACGTGTGCCATACCCCCATGTATGGACCAAAAACTTTTGCACCCTCTCTTCTATGACCATCTCATAAAAAATACAAAACAGTGAGTACTTTCTCTATAATTCATTTATGCTACGGTGCTGCTTATCTGTATTATGCAATGATGTTTAATTTGAAAAATTGTTTATACATAAGGAAAAGACGGTATAATTCATTAGTGATTTAAATAGCCCAGACTAGGTATTTGTTTTATCCACATTATGCTATTAGTATTTTTATCTGCTGTTACTGGTGATACAGATATTAAAATGTATCTACTATATTAATTTATCAAACTATGGGTTTAAAAGTATGGAGCATTGTATTATGATATCGATGTGATACAGATATTAACATGTATCTACTATATTAATTTATCAAAGTATGATTTTTTTTTAAATATGGAGCATTGTATCATGATATCGATGTGATACAGATATTACAATCTGTCTACTATATTAATTTATCATAAAGTATGATTTAAAAAATGTACAACATTGTTTATGTTCATTATGCTATGTTTTTTTTAAACCATATCACAAAAGTATCAGTTTAACATGACTGTTTTACAGCAATGTTTATTTTGCATTATGCTATGTTGTTTTAACTGTTGTATTTTTTATCTGATGTAACTAAAATCTCCAGCATCGTTTATTTAAGCTGCGGGGTTTCCATAAAGGACCTTAAAATAAATGTTTTGGATTTATTCCGTTTTAAATCTTATTTAGAGATTATTTTAGTCAGATATGCTTATGTGCATAGGGCTATTTTATTCCTCTTCAGTTACTTACTTTTTCAATTTTGGTAGGTTACTTTTTAATTCTTCTTTTACGCTGTCTTTGATTTTAACTTTTAGCAATTTGCATGATAAATTGTTTAACATGTAAGCTATATGAATGACACTGTCACAATGTGATAAGCAAAACATATAAAAGTCAAGTCAAAGCTATTTATATAGGCTAGCGCTTTTCATTGCCATTTAAAATAACATGGTCTTTCCTTCTCTCTCTCTCTCTCTCTAGAGACAGCAAACACTGCAGGACAATCAGGCATCCAAGTAACATGTTAGTATGGTTTATATTTTATTTTTAATGAGAAAAAAATTATAGAGTACAACAGGTGGTTTCTGGGAGTAAAAACATTTACTTTCTCCATACGGAAATTAATTTTAAAGACAGATCTACTGTGAGCTAAGAGGTTGTTAATACATGGTATTTGCTTCTGATAAAGCCTTCAGCTTATTTTTTTGTAAATAATCGTGTTTCACAGTTGAACTCCTGGTGAAAACTACATTACCCATGAGCCATTATGCTGTAGTGAAAATTATGTCAAACATAGTTTTTTTAAAAAGCAACACACTCCAAAATAGCTCTGGCCACTCCCATGACGCACTGCGAATGACATAATCTCCCTACCATTTCAAAATACTGAAATCTTTGTATAAGCTATATATGCATATTTTGCATATTTATATATAAATATATATTTTTTAAAATCACTATGGGAAATAAGACTGAAAAGGGGTTGGGGAGGCACTGTTGCACTCTATGTATAATGAACAATTGACAGATGAACTGACAGATATTTTATGTAAACAGGCAAAATCTCTGCATCTGATGATGGGCATGTGTTTTCGCCGATCATAACTGGTTTAACTCTTGACTCCTTTGAGATCAATATGACTTCTGCCAAACCAAATGTGACTGCATATTGTAAGTGTAATACACGAGAAACTATTAATACACGAGAAACTATTAAACCAGTGTTCGCCTATGTAATGTATAAAATTATTCTTAATTAATCAGTCGTAGTTAACTATTTGGGACCAATTTTAAGGAAGGTTACATTCTGGTCTAACAGTGTCATGTACAAATTTGCAATACAGAATTGTTTTGTGTTTTTGGTACTATTGGATCGAGTTTTGTAGAATTTATTTTATGCGGTGTAATGCTCCTGGATTATTCAGACTCAGAATTGTAACTATTACTATAGCCTTTATCAGACATTTATTTTACTGCAGACTTATCAACCTTATTTATTTACTGCAGATTTGATCAAAGCCAAATACTGCCCAAACGGGGATATTGGGAAAGAAGAGAAACAGGATAATACAAGGTTAGATTCAATCTTTATATTCTTTCCCATTTTGCCTTCATTTTCCTTTTTCCTGTTGGTTATGAATCAATGATTCGGTTACAAATGTGTGAGCGAATCCAACACACCAGATGAAGACGAGGGAACCGCTTGACTATGTGAATTGTGAAAGCATTGCCAACGACCTGGTCAACGCTTTGTTCAAGCATGAAGAATCTCTCATGAAGAAACTGCAATAACAACTGTTGTAGCCAATTGTTTGGCATTATGTACTTAAACAGTTTTAAAAAAAAATAAAATGTTTTTAATAATTGATTGGTGATGGAGTTTTAATTTTTGTATTTAGAACCAAGTATATTGTACAAGTAAGAAGAAACCAAACTGGCCATATAATGATATATTGCACATAATAAACAATGGCAAAGTTTGTATTCCTTAAAAAAAACAGGCAATGTTTGAGAACCCTAATATTGGTGTAATCTCTGCGAGGTCTCAACCACAAACGCAAAACTTTGTGGTGGGTGATACGGGCATAGCTTTATTAAAGGAAAATATTATGGAAGTAATTTTCAAACTATATTTTATTTATTTATATTATGGTTTTCATGTTGATTTAAAGTTTTTGTTATGAACTAATACCTTTATTTTTTTTTACATCCAGCACAAAATTTTGTTCAAAAATCGTTCTCTGACCCCAAATAATCAGATAATGGTGTGTTCACAATCTACAATTAGATATTATCCTGCTTAGTATGTGTGTAAATAGTTGTGCTTAAATGTTTGGATGTATTTTTACACGCCAACATATTTTGTCACACCGTAGTGATGCAAAGTTCCACACTCTTGTAAAGACTATGGTCTAACTTTAAAACATAATCTTTATACATGAAATCAAAAAGACCAAATCACTAAGAAAGGAGGGGTGAAAAGCACCGTTTATAATAAATAGACAAAAGTTTGCAAATTATGGTTTTATTACTATTCAGATAGTTAGCCGATGTCACTGTTTCACATGTTGGACCGTATGTGTTTTAGGTAAAGACTTTTCTTTGAGAGCCGTCAACATTCAGTGTTTATAGGAATAAATGACCGTTGATAATTTAAGTGATACTATTTCTGTTTGAGAACTAAATTGATACTTTGTGTGATTCCACAACATAGATAGAGGGAAGGTTGCACTAAACAAAGTATTGACATGCTGCAAGTATTACTTACTTAAGTTACTTATAAGTAAGTATTAACGCGAAAAGTAAGCGCATGCTGTTTTACACTTAAACTATTACAACAGAATCGCACATGACTATTGCACTGGGAGAGGCGTAATCATTAAGACTGTTAAACAAAGTTTGGTGTTTAAAATTAATTCTAGTGATCAACTTGCTAAAAAGTAAATACAACATGAGCCATTTAAAGCAAATACGAAAAACCACTTGTGATCAGTTTTCTATGTTTGTAATTGACATTTTATATACTAGTCAAATAGGCCGTTTACATCTTACTTCTTTTTGTTTTTTTACAGTTTGCAAAAACTATAGTCTCCGAGCGTGGTCAAACATATAGGAATTTATTCACATTCACATTAGAGTTGGATTCTTGTTTATATTGAACATTGTTATTAAACCGCATGTTTAACGGTGCTAGTGTTCATCACGGTTTCATTTTTAACAACACTATCGTAACCCTTATCGTATTTTGTATGGTGTCTTCTTTACACTTTCACCCATGGATATCTGTTTCCTACAGTTAGCTGTAGTGAACTCTAGGGTATTCTCTTTGATCATATACGACAGTATTCACATGAATTGGCTTGATTTAATAAAATGATACCACATTATTTTATTATACCATTTTTAAATAACGCTTAAATGTACATTTTATACTTTAACCCTAGAATACCGCACAAGGATCTCTGAAATATTTTTCCTTGTAAAACATCTAGGTAGATCTATGTTTTTAAAATCTATGTTCTAAAATCTTAAAATCTGAGCCTACAACAAAACACAGTTCATCAGAAAATTACTTTTGTCGCTTTGTTTGAAGAAACATTTTAATCAGCTGGTGCTTGATAACTATTAAAATTATTAAACAACCCTCAATTCGGTAATGATGCGATATTGATATCACGTTTTAATTTCAACTCAATGCGCTAAAGGTCTATAACTGAACTTTAACGTCTTAATATTTGGTAAAAGTTAACTTAAAGCATGCGCAAAATAAAAATACATCCTAGCTACTTTCTAATATATAATAACTTTTTACCTCCTATAGAATAAGTTGTGTAATACTGTTTTTATGAGCTCGGACATGACCCCAAAATACAATTGTGTCATTTTTTTATTTCAACATAGTGAAGTAAAAAAAGTAAAACAATGACGACATTTACAGGTGATCCAGCCAGAATACAAAGTCGCGGCACGCAATCATGTTTTGCTCTAGGGCATAGCTGACCAGACTTTGAACTATTTCATCAACATCTGTTTTTACATTTTTTGACAACAGTGACACACAGAGATCTGTTACAAACGTACACATGCAGAGTAGATCGTCAACTTCGAATTCCTCACGAGATTCATGCATCATATCCAGAACTTTTCTGAGGATTACGCCGACCGGTTCTTTGCCGTTTATAAACATGGGCGTAACATCTGTCCAGGAACCAACCAAGCCTCTTATGACATCCATTTCTTTTTTGAGATTTTTTACACGTTTGGTATCCCTCGCACAATCGTTATTCTCATCAAACGCAGCCTCGATGATCCTGTGCATCAAGCTAACCATCGGGCCTCTAAAATGATCTTTAAACATAGAGTCTAGCGTGGCTCTTAAACGACACTCTTTCCCCGTGGCGCACTCACACGCCGGATGACGCAGTGTCCCCGCTATGCCAGAACTCAACGGGGAGTTGCTCTCCATCAGCTTTTGCGTCGCCATTTCTGAAGTTTTCAGATTTTTCGGTTCCCTATTCGATGGTGAAAGATTCTGTTAGGTCCTGGAATCTCCTGGAAGTCCTTAGAGCACAATCGTACAGGCCTTGTGCGTTAACAAAGTTTTTGGGTCAGAAGTGTGAGTCGAAAAAAGTGTAGTTTGCGTCTGACAAACATGAACTTCTGATCAATTCCTTCGACTTTTGATCAATGTTGCAGTAGCACAGCAGTCCGCGACAATTAGAGCTAGAGCCAGGGGTTGTGTGCGAAAAAAGAGGCTGGGCTCTGTGTAGAGTTTATCAGGACAACTGATGGTGCTCAGCCCGCCCCGTAGGAGGAGTTGTATAGGGGAGTCATCGACATGACGTCGTAAACCGCTACGTAGGATTAAAGCCTCATTGAATCATAAGTAAAGTCATGAAGAAGTTATGCATATACCACCAGAGAGAATTCTATTAATTACACCAAAAAATATATATATACAATTTTTTTTTAACATAGGGATTGGTGAATGTTCGCAACAAGTTCCATAAAAAGCGTCTAGAAAGTAAGGCTTTAAGTTAACTTTTACCAAATATTAAGACGTTAAAGTTCAGTTATAGACCTTTAGCGCATTGAGTTGAAATTAAAACGTGATATCAATATCGCATCATTACCGAATTGAGGGTTGTTTAATAATTTTAATAGTTATCAAGCACCAGCTGATTAAAATGTTTCTTCAAACAAAGCGACAAAAGTAATTTTCTGATGAACTGTGTTTTGTTGTAGGCCCAGATTTTAAGATTTTAGAACATAGATTTTAAAAACATAGATCTACCTAGATGTTTTACAAGGAAAAATATTTCAGAGATCCTTGTGCGGTATTCTAGGGTTAAAGTATAAAATGTACATTTAAGCGTTATTTAAAAATGGTATAATAAAATAATGTGGTATCATTTTATTAAATCAAGCCAATTCATGTGAATACTGTCGTATATGATCAAAGAGAATACCCTAGAGTTCACTACAGCTAACTGTAGGAAACAGATATCCATGGGTGAAAGTGTAAAGAAGACACCATACAAAATACGATAAGGGTTACGATAGTGTTGTTAAAAATGAAACCGTGATGAACACTAGCACCGTTAAACATGCGGTTTAATAACAATGTTCAATATAAACAAGAATCCAACTCTAATGTGAATGTGAATAAATTCCTATATGTTTGACCACGCTCGGAGACTATAGTTTTTGCAAACTGTAAAAAAACAAAAAGAAGTAAGATGTAAACGGCCTATTTGACTAGTATATAAAATGTCAATTACAAACATAGAAAACTGATCACAAGTGGTTTTTCGTATTTGCTTTAAATGGCTCATGTTGTATTTACTTTTTAGCAAGTTGATCACTAGAATTAATTTTAAACACCAAACTTTGTTTAACAGTCTTAATGATTACGCCTCTCCCAGTGCAATAGTCATGTGCGATTCTGTTGTAATAGTTTAAGTGTAAAACAGCATGCGCTTACTTTTCGCGTTAATACTTACTTATAAGTAACTTAAGTAAGTAATACTTGCAGCATGTCAATACTTTGTTTAGTGCAACCTTCCCTCTATCTATGTTGTGGAATCACACAAAGTATCAATTTAGTTCTCAAACAGAAATAGTATCACTTAAATTATCAACGGTCATTTATTCCTATAAACACTGAATGTTTACGGCTCTCAAAGAAAAGTCTTTACCTAAAACACATACGGTCCAACATGTGAAACAGTGACATCGGCTAACTATCTGAATAGTAATAAAACCATAATTTGCAAACTTTTGTCTATTTATTATAAACGGTGCTTTTCACCCCTCCTTTCTTAGTGATTTGGTCTTTTTGATTTCATGTATAAAGATTATGTTTTAAAGTTAGACCATAGTCTTTACAAGAGTGTGGAACTTTGCATCACTACGGTGTGACAAAATATGTTGGCGTGTAAAAATACATCCAAACATTTAAGCACAACTATTTACACACATACTAAGCAGGATAATATCTAATTGTAGATTGTGAACACACCATTATCTGATTATTTGGGGTCAGAGAACGATTTTTGAACAAAATTTTGTGCTGGATGTAAAAAAAAATAAAGGTATTAGTTCATAACAAAAACTTTAAATCAACATGAAAACCATAATATAAATAAATAAAATATAGTTTGAAAATTACTTCCATAATATTTTCCTTTAATAAAGCTATGCCCGTATCACCCACCACAAAGTTTTGCGTTTGTGGTTGAGACCTCGCAGAGATTACACCAATATTAGGGTTCTCAAACATTGCCTGTTTTTTTTAAGGAATACAAACTTTGCCATTGTTTATTATGTGCAATATATCATTATATGGCCAGTTTGGTTTCTTCTTACTTGTACAATATACTTGGTTCTAAATACAAAAATTAAAACTCCATCACCAATCAATTATTAAAAACATTTTATTTTTTTTAAAAACTGTTTAAGTACATAATGCCAAACAATTGGCTACAACAGTTGTTATTGCAGTTTCTTCATGAGAGATTCTTCATGCTTGAACAAAGCGTTGACCAGGTCGTTGGCAATGCTTTCACAATTCACATAGTCAAGCGGTTCCCTCGTCTTCATCTGGTGTGTTGGATTCGCTCACACATTTGTAACCGAATCATTGATTCATAACCAACAGGAAAAAGGAAAATGAAGGCAAAATGGGAAAGAATATAAAGATTGAATCTAACCTTGTATTATCCTGTTTCTCTTCTTTCCCAATATCCCCGTTTGGGCAGTATTTGGCTTTGATCAAATCTGCAGTAAATAAATAAGGTTGATAAGTCTGCAGTAAAATAAATGTCTGATAAAGGCTATAGTAATAGTTACAATTCTGAGTCTGAATAATCCAGGAGCATTACACCGCATAAAATAAATTCTACAAAACTCGATCCAATAGTACCAAAAACACAAAACAATTCTGTATTGCAAATTTGTACATGACACTGTTAGACCAGAATGTAACCTTCCTTAAAATTGGTCCCAAATAGTTAACTACGACTGATTAATTAAGAATAATTTTATACATTACATAGGCGAACACTGGTTTAATAGTTTCTCGTGTATTAATAGTTTCTCGTGTATTACACTTACAATATGCAGTCACATTTGGTTTGGCAGAAGTCATATTGATCTCAAAGGAGTCAAGAGTTAAACCAGTTATGATCGGCGAAAACACATGCCCATCATCAGATGCAGAGATTTTGCCTGTTTACATAAAATATCTGTCAGTTCATCTGTCAATTGTTCATTATACATAGAGTGCAACAGTGCCTCCCAAACCCCTTTTCAGTCTTATTTCCCATAGTGATTTTAAAAAATATATATTTATATATAAATATGCAAAATATGCATATATAGCTTATACAAAGATTTCAGTATTTTGAAATGGTAGGGAGATTATGTCATTCGCAGTGCGTCATGGGAGTGGCCAGAGCTATTTTGGAGTGTGTTGCTTTTTAAAAAAACTATGTTTGACATAATTTTCACTACAGCATAATGGCTCATGGGTAATGTAGTTTTCACCAGGAGTTCAACTGTGAAACACGATTATTTACAAAAAAAATAAGCTGAAGGCTTTATCAGAAGCAAATACCATGTATTAACAACCTCTTAGCTCACAGTAGATCTGTCTTTAAAATTAATTTCCGTATGGAGAAAGTAAATGTTTTTACTCCCAGAAACCACCTGTTGTACTCTATAATTTTTTTCTCATTAAAAATAAAATATAAACCATACTAACATGTTACTTGGATGCCTGATTGTCCTGCAGTGTTTGCTGTCTCTAGAGAGAGAGAGAGAGAGAGAAGGAAAGACCATGTTATTTTAAATGGCAATGAAAAGCGCTAGCCTATATAAATAGCTTTGACTTGACTTTTATATGTTTTGCTTATCACATTGTGACAGTGTCATTCATATAGCTTACATGTTAAACAATTTATCATGCAAATTGCTAAAAGTTAAAATCAAAGACAGCGTAAAAGAAGAATTAAAAAGTAACCTACCAAAATTTAAAAAGTAAGTAACTGAAGAGGAATAAAATAGCCCTATGCACATAAGCATATCTGACTAAAATAATCTCTAAATAAGATTTAAAACGGAATAAATCCAAAACATTTATTTTAAGGTCCTTTATGGAAACCCCGCAGCTTAAATAAACGATGCTGGAGATTTTAGTTACATCAGATAAAAAATACAACAGTTAAAACAACATAGCATAATGCAAAATAAACATTGCTGTAAAACAGTCATGTTAAACTGATACTTTTGTGATATGGTTTAAAAAAACATAGCATAATGAACATAAACAATGTTGTACATTTTTTAAATCATACTTTATGATAAATTAATATAGTAGACAGATTGTAATATCTGTATCACATCGATATCATGATACAATGCTCCATATTTAAAAAAAAATCATACTTTGATAAATTAATATAGTAGATACATGTTAATATCTGTATCACATCGATATCATAATACAATGCTCCATACTTTTAAACCCATAGTTTGATAAATTAATATAGTAGATACATTTTAATATCTGTATCACCAGTAACAGCAGATAAAAATACTAATAGCATAATGTGGATAAAACAAATACCTAGTCTGGGCTATTTAAATCACTAATGAATTATACCGTCTTTTCCTTATGTATAAACAATTTTTCAAATTAAACATCATTGCATAATACAGATAAGCAGCACCGTAGCATAAATGAATTATAGAGAAAGTACTCACTGTTTTGTATTTTTTATGAGATGGTCATAGAAGAGAGGGTGCAAAAGTTTTTGGTCCATACATGGGGGTATGGCACACGTCCATGTGTCTTGGCTATTTTATAGCCTTTTACAGTAAGAGCCTGTGGAAAACTATGGGAAAACGGCGGAGCTGTGTGTCCACTATATTCTTTCAGTACTCTATGAATGGAAGTGTTTAGGTTCAAGGCCAATTCACATTCCCAGGGGCTAGGCAGACCTTTTGATTACACGAGCGCCATATTTCACTGATAACTGTCACTCCTGAAAATAAGTCTTATGAATTAAAAGTAATTTATTACCGGTGGTACGAAAACAGCGATGATATCACTTATTTGTCATGCACACTGTCCATGCTGGCAGGCACTACCTGTCTGATTTTTTTTTCTTCAATCCTGGTGAAAATGTAAGATGATTTTATTTTTATCTAAATCTAACATAATTGGTACAGTAAATTTGTAAAATATTTATTTTAAATGAACAGAATGCTTTTCAACTTCAGTAATTTAGTAATATTTTTTAATGATAGGCATGATTTTCAACTTTAGTAATTTAGTAAGATTTTAAATGAACAACATGCTTTTCAACTTTAGTTAAATTAGTAAACTATTTATTTTATATATGATATATTTTAATTTATACACTTTTAAAGGAACACAATGCTTTTTAACTGTTGTGTAAGATATTTCTCAATGGGCTCAGGAACGAGTCACAAAAACAGATACCCGGCCAGCCACACGCTGGTGTGTTTTTTTTCAACCATGGTGAAACAGTAAGATGATTTTATTTTTGTTTAATTTATATACTTTTAATTGAACAGCATGGTTTTTCAACTTGAGTCAGTGTCAAATATATGTGAATGACTAAATGTAAATTTTATAACCATTTCATTTAAATGAACATAATGTTTTTCAACTTTAGTGTGAAATATATGATACATATTGTCCTCACCTGTATGTTTTTTCTTCAACTCTCTAATACATTTTTAACTGTTTGCAATTTTTTGTGGCTCCACTTTATTAAAACTTTTTGTGTGAGGTTTTACATAAGCTGTATGTGTTTTTTTCTTCAACTCTAATACATTTTTAACTGTTTGGAATATTTTTGTGGTTCCATTTTATTTAAACAGAAATGCTTGATTCAGTGAATAGTTGTACATTTATTTAAACTTTTTGTGTGAGGTTTTACATAAGCTGTATGTGTTTTTTCTTCAACTCCAATACATTTTTAACTGTTTGGAATATTTTTGTGGTTCCATTTTATTTAAACTGAAATGCTTGATTCAGTGAATAGTTGTACATTTATTTCATTAATTTATTTAGTACATTTAGTGTTTTTTGGGGTGAGGTTTTACATAAACTGTATGTTTCATATTATTCAACTCTAATACATTTTTAATGTCTCCGTTTTTAATCGGAAATGCTTCACTGAATACATTTATTTTTTACGTTTGTGTCAGATAAACTATAGCAGTTTTTTCTTATCACTTTCACACACACCTGCTATGATAAGCTTAGGCATAGCGAGGGGATGCGCTAAAAAAATAACAATCCATCGCTTTGTAACTGTAACAACAAAGTCCAATACATCTCAAACAGACTTCAAACGATTAAACAAACTGTCAGCATCCATCATTTTGACAGAAGCTGTAACCGCAAGGGGCGGAACTAGATCAAACAAACTTCAAACAATCCATCGCTTTGTAACTGTAACAACAAAGTCCAATACATCTCAAACAAACTTCAAACGATTAAACAAACTGTCAGCATCCATCATTTTGACAGAAGCTGTAACCGCAAGGGGCGGAACTAGATCAAACAAACTTAAAACAATTCATCATTTTGACAGAAAGTTTAACAGGAAGGGGACGGAACTATATCAAACAAACTTCAAACAATTCATCATTTTGACAGAAAGTTTAACCGGAAGGGGCGGAACTAGGTCAAAGTTAACAGGAAGGGGCGGAACTGGGTCAAAGGTAACAGGAAGAGGTGGGACCGGAAGGGGTGGTACCGGAAGGGGCGGGACGGGAAGGGGAGGGACCGGAAGGGGCGGGACAGGAAGGGGAGGAACCGGAAGGGGAGGGACAAGGGGCGGGACAGGAAGGGGAGGAGCCGGAAGGGGCGGGGGAAGATCAAAGGATAGCCACGCCCACCTGTCAATCAATCAAATTGACAGGTGGTGTATCCTATTACTACTAGCCTAATTTTAGTTAGTTAGTTTAGTTTATTTTGAACATGTTTATGTATATATCCATTAGATTTAAATATTTGGCTAGTACACACACACACACACACACACACACACACACACACATAATACAATCAAAAATAACAGATAAATAAATGCATGTAGGCTACAGCACAATCTTCCAAAATTATTAAAAATGATTCAAATATAGGCACATATGCAAATAATTTTTTCCCTTCTTTTTCGTTTCCTTCTACATCAAACAGAATAATCACCCATCCAAAAAATACTTCTTAGTATGAGCCCAGGAACCTAAAATACTGTCCCCTCGAGTCATTTTCGTATCCATTCAATATTACATGACCATATAATATTCCAATATATAAAGAATTGTGAGCTAGGTGTTAAATCATGTAGTTTTGGCAAATAAATCATGGTCACAAACACTTGAACAAAACCGTTTTTCTTTATTTCACGTTATGTAGGCATTTTGTACATATGGCTTCCGACCGGGATCACATTCATCTTCAAGCGTAGATCTGTAAATAAATAAAGGAACAACGTTAACCGCGATAGACATTGAGATGTTTTTTTTCTTCTTCCATTGCCTGTATAATTTCCTGATAATTAATTTCCCCATCCCCCGTAGGTGTAGTAGTAGATAAATAATTTAAAGTTCGTGGATAAATGTTAGGCTACTTCATATGTATTCACTTGCCACATATCGAATTATTTCCAATTCCTCAAAAACATTGTTTAAATATTTTGTCGCGTTGCTTTTATGGACTTTTATGTCTATCTATGCCATGGGCTGACTTTAGACAGTAAAAGACTGCCTGCGAGACTGTGCGAGCTTCTCCTCCTGTCTGTACGGTAACTTCTCTACTGTGCGACGGACAGTCGAGTGGTTATGACCCAATTTTTAGCCTATTTTTACAAGAATGCAAAGTAATGGAGCATTTTATACATTGTCGTGTTTCTTTAGAAATAAATAATGGACAAATTGAGTCTTTGGACGCCTCAGATGTAAAGTTATTCGCTGTCAAAGTGACGCCAAAATGAATGGGAGTCAATGGGATGCTAACAGCAGGTGATAGCCAGCTACAATGGCGGCCCCCAGAGGCAGCTTTAACTTCCGGCTGATGGATTACCCCCTTGTCTGCTACCGGCGCAGCTTCAACACTAACTCTCGCGGTACTGACTGCCAGACGAGAGCTCAGCAACCAAAGTTTTAAAGGGCCAGCGTCATAATTTAACAGAATTGAATCAGTATCTGTATACATCCTTCATGCATTACTAGTACTATAATGACATTAGTCCCAATAACACATTTATATGTAAGATCTTTTCACTTCCCCTGGTTACATAGAATTAACTGATGATTTGTTGTATGTCATATGCAGTAGTGTTGTTGGGCGATATGCTCCATTTTCATATCGTCAGCCTGTGAGATCAGCTATACACAATCCTAATATGCAGTGGCAGCTCATGGGTTTTAAAATAGAGGAGCACACTAAATTGTAATGTCTGGGCATCCCCTGCTGGTAATGATGATGACAATGATTATTATTATTTACTTAACTGCTTAAAATGGCCTTTTCGTCTCTTCTAGACAGAAATTGAGGAAAAATACACGCATACAACACAATAATACAAATACAATTTCCCTCACCTATCACTTGAAGGCAATCCATCCTTTCTTAAATGTCTGTGTGAGCGCACTCGACCGTTTAGTGAAGCTGACTGCTGTTGCTGAGTCTTGAGTCCCATGAAAACTTGGTGTGACAAGCAGGACAGGCTGTGCCTCCCTTGCCTCGAAGAGATGCCACTGGTCATATGTTTATCATAGAAGTTTTTACACACTTGAGCTTCAAACTATTTTGGATGGTGCCTGTGTTATTATTCATAATTACTGCTGAACCTCCATACACTTGTTTTTCAGACCGAGGATGACTCAAACGCCATGACTCCAGAGCAGGCTTCAGTCTGGACTCCAAAACGGCCAAAGGTAAATGTAAACAAATCTGATTTGTTTACACTTATTTATGTGGCAAAAGTGTCTTTTTTATACACGTCACAAAATAGGCAGTACATGGTGAGAGAAAACAAAACACAATTCATTAGTTGTTTCTACCTGAGCAGATAACAGAAATATCTTTTCATAATTACAAGATTCTAGAAAGTTCTTCAGCACTTCAAGTGGCTTTCTCTACTTTCTTTATCTTGTACACTTTTCCTCTTTCTAGAGAGACTTCAGAAATGATGTAAAGGAGCTTGAGGAGAGGCTAAAAACAAAGGAAAAGGAGATAAGGCATTTGCGAAAATTAAACTTTCAAATGCAAGAGGGTAAGCATTTCCATTTTACAGTTCCACCAGTAATGCATTTTTCCATTTTTTTTTCCTTTTCTCCTAGTAAGTTTTGCAAGAAACATGACTAATTTTGTGGTGGTTATTTCAAGAAATGTGCACCCATACGCTTTGTGCCGCACTGTATTGGAGCCTTTCAGCAGCCATATCACCCTGTAGCCCAAGACTGGTTGCCCACTGAAGCTAAGCAGGGTTGAGCCTGGTTAGTACCTGGATGGGAGACCTCCTGGGAAAACAAGGTTGCTGCTGGAAGAGGTGTTAGTGAGGCCAGCAGGGGGCGCTCACCCTGTGCTCTGTGTGGGTCCTAACGCCCCAGTATGGTAATGGGGACACTATACTGTCAAAGAGTACCGTCCTTCGGATGAGACGTTAAACCGAGGTCCTGACTCTCTGTGGTCACAAAAAATCCCAGGATGTCTTTCGAAAGAGTAGGGGTGTAACCCCGGCATCCTGGCCAAATTTGCCCAGTGGCCTCTGTACATCATGGCCTCCTAATCATCCCCATATATATATATATATATATATATATATACACTGATTGGCTTCATCACTGTCTCCTCTCCACCAGTAAGCTGGTGTGTGGTGGGCGTTCTGGCGCACTATGGCTGCCGTCGCATCATCCAGATGGATGCTGCACATTGGTGGTGGTTGAGGAGATTCCCCCCCTCTATGTGAAGCGCTTTGAGTGCCAAGAAAAGCGCTATATAAATGTAATGAATTATTTTATTATTATATCATAATACAGTGACGCAATGAAAGATTATTAACAGCTGTTCTTGTTCTGTCCTATCTATCATATGTTGCTGCCTCATTAAACAGCTGTGCTATACATTTAATCAATTAATTAATTACATTTATATAGCGCTTTTCTCGGCACTCAAAGCGCTTTACATAGAAGGGGGAATCTCCTCAACCACCACCAATGTGCAGCATCCACCTGGATGATGCGACGGCAGCCATAGTGCGCCAGAACACCCACTGCACACCAGCTTACTGGTGGAGAGGAGACTGATGAAGCCAATCAGTGTATATATATATATATATATAAATATATATATATATATATATATATATATGGGGATTATTAGGAGGCCATGATGGACAGAGGCCACTGGGCAAATTTGGCCAGGATGCCGGGGTTACACCCCTACTCTTTCGAAAGACATCCTGGGATTTTTAATGACCACAGAGAGTCAGGACCTCGGTTTAACGTCTCATCCGAAGGACGGTGCTCTTTGACAGTATAGTGTCCCCGTCACTATACTGGGGCGTTAGGACCCACACAGACCACAGGGTGAGCGCTCCCTGCTGGCCTCACTAACACCTCTTCCAGCAGCAACCTGGTTTTCCCAGGAGGTCTCCCATCCAGGTACTAACCAGGCTCAGCCCTGCTTAGCTTCAGTGGGCAACCAGTCTTGGGCTACAAGATGATATGGCTGCTGGCATCAAGTCACATTATCATAAGTGTATTTAAAACATGTCTCAATTTTATAGTAGGCTATATATAAAATAACTAGGGCCGGGACTCGATTAAAAAAATTAATCTAATTAATTAGAGGCTTTGTAATTAATTAATCGAAATTAATCGCATTTTAATTGCATAAATATTTGACCTGAGAACAGTGAGAAGTAATTTTTTTTCACATGGATTTTTAGTATACCATTGAATAATGACTGAATACATAAGCTTAAGCAACAAAATATTGTTTATTTTTGTTCAACCAAGTCCAGCAGACCAGTGTTTTTTGCCATTAAGTGTAGCAATAGCATATTGCTACACTACACTAATAGCAATAGCGAATTCCTTGTTGCATAGCTTGCACACAACCATGCTCTTATCGACGCTTCCATCCGTTCGTTTTTGTAATAAAATTTCCCATCCACCGGCCAAACAAAGTGATCTCGTCAGCTTCTTCGTCATGAACGCTAGTTGGTGCGCCAGTATAATCGGTCCGCCGAAACTCATCCAGTGAGAAACGTTCCGCGGTGCAAAAATAAGTGCGATTAAAAATAATTTGTGTAATTAATTAACGCGTTAAAGTCTGTAGTTAATTAATCTTAATTAACGCGTTAAAGTCCCGGCCCTAAAAATAACTGATCTTTTTGATTTTTGTGTAACGGGGCTTTTAGCCCGTCATGTAGGGGAATATGGATTATGGCTGCTCTGGAAGTTTGGACAACGAAAGGATCTTGGTCCCCGCTCCCCAAACGTTTTTTAGCCTCGTTACACGCTAATGTGTGTATGTGGTTTCTTACTTTATTGTTCGGAAAATCTAAAGATCGACAAGGTTAGGCTTCAGGTATAATAATGTCACACGGTGGCTTCCTGAAGAAAAATTGCATATATTAAAACAACGTGTGTTATGCTCCTTCCCCCTCCCCAGATCTGATAAAGTAAGTGAGACTACCCCCACTCCCTAGCAGCTCTCAATGAAAATGTACATAAGCACGAAAACAATTAAAACAATTTATTTTTCGTGTGATTGGTTATGTCTTTTTGTCTAAAGAATTAATAAAATAAAACAAAATAAATTCACAGTCTTTGAGTTGTCTTTCTTTCTGAATTCACACCAACTTTTCAACACTGAAGTTGTAAAACTCTTCTCTTGTGATATAACAAATCCCTTAAGGAACTTCAAAATGAAATAATTTTCAATGTGTCAATTTGTATACCAACAAATTATCACCTTTCTCAAAAGATCACCTTCAAACAATCACATTTGAAACCAACAAACATAAACATACCATCAAATCTCACCCTTGAATAAGCACTTTTAAATGTTCACTCACTGATCACAGTTTATCAGTTCAGTCACTGGAAAATCAGGAAAATACCAGTTCACGGAACGATGAATTCGAGTGCGTTGTCTGGACGTGGGGTGCGTTGCAACAACTGAAGCTCCCGTATTGAAGTGTGCAAGTTCAAGTATGCACTCGACTTGGTATCAACCGTTTCACAAATGAACTGTCTCAAAAATAAAATCAACTTAAAGGTGAATTAGACTGAGATGTCACTTGAATGGCAGGGTAACAACAATCTTCACTCTGGAATCAGCGAAAAAAATTATATCTCTTCATTAAGTGCGTACTGCGTACTAACTGCTTCAGCGAGCTCACTCTCACGTGCTCTGACTCGTGCGGGAAACTCAATTACACGTGAACCGTCTCGTTTAGTCACTAACTCGACGATACTTATCTATCAAAACACGAGAAGTGCATAAAACAAAAAAAAACGTGTAACAAGTCTCTGAATGACAAAAATCAAACGGAGTTTGCACTTAAAACGTACTCACAGCTTCCGTGGTCTTCACAATGTGTCACCGCGTCATTCTCACAGTAAACGCATATCACTGGAACAAAACTGTCTTCTACAAAATCAAACGTAGGTCACTGCTCACACTTTCACTTAGTGCTGTCTGCGGTTGCTCGTTACTCTACCTAAGCCTCGATAATCTTCAATTGAAATGACTTATCGAACGAGCTTCTCAATCGCGACACTGCACTCTCTTCTGTGTCAGTCACACACTCATCACAACCCGCGCTTCTTCGTCTCTCTCCGCTGCATTCACAGCACGCGCAAAAAGTAGACCGCTCGCCAAAATAAGAGTACCCCCCGTTACATTCCCCCCTTCTAAACCCTGCCACTTCATTGACATCTCTGGCAGATTCATCTCTGAAACACAAAACAACATGTTAGAAAAACATGACATATAGCTTCATAGGCTTCTCAAAGTTATAGAAGACTACGAACACTTATGCTACAATATAGTCACTTCTATACTTCACAGGTAAAACACCCCGTCTAAGCTCAGGAATACTTTCTCTTTCAGCTTCTGAGATATCAGCATCATCTGAGTCATCTTGTACCCTCAACCCTGATTCAGCTATCACATTCTGATTCTCATCCCTGTCATTCTGCTCTACTTCCTGTGACTCCCCTTGACCCACTCTTGTGTGTGCATGGTAAGTAGAGTGTTGTTGAATTTCAGGAAAGCATACAAGATCTGACATGTCTGTATCTGTCTCTGTTTTGTCTCTCACACTACGCTGGCGTGTACGCGGTGTTGTGGACGAGGGGAACGAGCAGTGCCTAAGCTGATCTTGGTGTACAACCTTTGTAGGACCCCCCTTTTCTGGCTTGATTGTAAACACAGTAGGGCTGTAACGATACACCAAACCCACGATTCGGTTCGTATCACGATTTTTGACCCACGATACGATACAAACCTCGATATGGGATGGCGGGGCGGGGCGGGGCGTTTTGGAGGGGTGGGGACAAAACAGTTCAAAAGATATTTTGAGGAAAAAAATATATTTTTATTAAATAACATTTGAAAACCCTGTATAAACTGAACAACAAATAACAATATTAACTATGCAAATTATTAACAATATACCTAAGTAAAATAAATTATATAGCCAAAGCTATAACACTTCTGTTTTCTTTGTAACAAAATACTGTTGAAATACAAACAGAACTAAAGCCCATAGAGGAGATGATTCAAGCATGTTGAAAATTCTTCTTCAATCAAGCTTACATTTACAAAGAAAATTAAATGGTTTCTGTTTTTTCACACTGAGGTAACTGAGGCTTACTGTCTGTGCTGTAAACCACAAATCAAGTAAGTAAACATTAAACAAATAAACAACTTCTTTCTCTTAAGAAAACCAAACTCGTTGTGGATTTGATTTAAGGGAGTTGAAAATTCTTCTTCAGAAACACCATCATGTCCACATTGTCTGGTGAGAGGCTTGCTCTCTGTGCTGTGACAATGTCCCCTGCAGTGGAAAACACTCTCTCACTGGGGACAGATGTGGCTGGGATTCCAAGGTATATTTTAGCCAACTTGGCTAAATGGGGGAACTGGTTCTGGTTGTCCTTCCACCACATAAGTGGATTTGACTCCAATGAGAGGCTCTGCACTGCTCTGTAATGCTGCACCTCCTCATCCACCACTGCAGACAAAGGCTTGGATGATGACGATGCCTGTTCCATTGGAAAGAAGTCTCCAAACAGTTCAGCCATCATTGGTGCTCTTTTAGCTGGAGGAGGACAGTTACTGGAGCTTGAGGCTGTCTCTGATTGCTCTTCCGTTGAAGTCTGGGCCTAACAGACAAAATCCATTACACAATTGCAACATAATTTTAGATACAATGGAGGATATGAAATCCAGGACAATTACACAAATAAAGTTAGTTTACTAAAGTTAAGTATTTATCATCTGACTATATTAAATACTGACTTTAATTAAATAAGCCTAACTGATTTACACAGCACTTTATTTAATATATTAATATTAAAACAATCAAATACCTGAACAGTCTGTGAACAATTGCAACATAATGTTAGATACAATGGAGGATATGAAATCCAGGACAATTACATGAATAAAGTTAGTTTAATAAAGTTAAGTATTTTTTATCTGACTATATTTAAATACTGACTTTAAAATAAATACTGACTTTAATTAAATAGGCCTAACTGATTTTTACACAGCACTTTATTTAATATATTAATATTTAAACAATCAAATACCTGAACAGTCTGTGAACAATCTTCCAGAATTCTCTCAGTCAGACTCTTGAAGATTGTGTCATCATGGGTGGTCTCATCAAGGAAAGGTAGAGATTTGAAACGGGGGTCAAGTACAGTGCTCATATGAAGAAACTGAATTAGTGCCCTATCCGAATCAGGGTATCTGTCCTCAAAGTCATGTGCAATAGCAGCTTTGATGTCTTTCACTACTGTTGAGTCAGAGACACTGTGCTTCATGGAGGCCAGGATTCTGTGTTTCAATGGCACGATCATTGAAATAGTTGGCATCTGCTCAGTGCTCATGAGGGTAGTCACAGTTTTCAAAGGTTTAAGAAGCTGGACCACGTCCTCAGCTAGTTTCACATCATCATCAGACAGAGTGACGATGTCTTTAATGTTCTTCTTGACACTCTTGTCTGTTAATGCAGAGAAAACAGCAGCCTGCTGCTCAAGGTAGCGTTCGAGCATGTCGTGGCTTGAGTTCCACCTAGTAGCCACATCCTGGACCAGCTTGTGTAAGGGCAGCTGCAGCATCACCTGTTTCTCCTTCAACACAGCTGCAGCTGTTGTGCTGCGGTGGAAAAACGTGACCACTTTCCTCACTCTGCCGAGGAGTCGGGACATGTGGTGAACGCCCATCCCTCTCTGCGCAGCCAGATTAACAGTGTGAGCAAAGCATCGTATATGCGGTGAAAATCCGGCAGCTTCGACAGCATTGGCAATATTTCTGGCGTTGTCTGTTGTCACGGGAACGGGGACATTTGTTCTGCTGATTTTCCAATTTATCACAGCCTCTTTAAGTATTTCCGATAAATGTTCGCTTGTATGGCTCTCATACACAGCGCGTGTTTGGAGGACGGGGTTTGCTATTTGCCAATCGGCCGTAATATAGTGTGCGGTTATGGTCATATAGCTGTCTGTGGCACGGGACGTCCATCCATCGGTGGTGATTGCGATGGATTCAGCAGTACTCAACCCTTCCTCCACCTTAGCCTTTGTTTTCTCCAGAAGTTTTGATAGCACATTTTGAGAGAAATGCGCCCGGCTTGGTAATGCATAACGGGGCTCGAGCACACTAAGTAAATACTTGAATCCCTCGTTTTCAACTACCGAAAAGGGGCGCATATCCAGTGACATAAAAATTCCAATTGCATCAGTAATTTTTTGTGCTCGATCTGAATTGGCTGGAAACTTTGCTTGGAATAAACTAGGCAGTGTAGGCTGCTTCTGTTGTGTTGTTTTCTGTGCACGAGCTAAACTGATGTCGGGATGGTGCCTTAAGATATGCATCTGCATGTTGGTTGTGTTGCCGGCCGGTTGGGGAAGCTTCTTGAAACACTTACGGCAAATTGTGTGGGTCTTGTCGACTACACGATTGCCATCCTTGTTCTCCACCGGGTAGCCGAAATGTTGCCATACTGCTGACTTAAAAGTATTAGGAGGGTCCGCGATGTCTGGGTTTGTTGCCATGTTTCCTCACGTTCTTCAACTAGCTCGCGTGACGCGTCACATGAAAAAGGTTAAGGTAGCACACGTAATTGGAGGACGCTTACAGATAAAATTAAATGTATTAAATTTATAAATTTTTAATTTATCCTCAACTAGTTTTGTGGTGTAGGTCTCCGTATTTTGGACTGCATTTATATAGCGCTTTCACAGACCCAATGGCCACCAAAGCGCTTTACAATTTGCCTCACATTCACCCATTCACTCTCTCATTCATACACCGACGGCGGTGTCAGCCGTGCAAGGCGCCATCCAGCTCGTTGGGAGCAGCTGGGGTTAGGTGTCTTGCTCATGGACACCTCGACACTTGGTCAGGTGGAACCGGGGATTGAACCACCAACCTTCTGGTTTGTAGACAATCTACATGGACCACTGAGCCACTGCCGCCCCTATTTTATAATGTTAACTTCAAATAATACTAATAGTAATTTAAAGATGTGGTAGCATTGGATCTGGACAGGAAGGATAAATCTGGGAGTTGGAAGGGGTGTGTCGATCGCGATTCTGCCTTCTCACATCGCGATACAGGATCGTGGACCTGCGTATCGCGATTTCGATTTCATAACGCATATCGTTACAGCCCTAAAACACAGGTATGTCTGCATAGTTTTGTTTCAACACTATGTATGGTGTGTCTTCCCATTTATCCTGAATTTTGTTTCTGCCCCTGTGTCTGTGATTACGCAGAAGCACCCGATCTCCAGGCCTCACAAGAGCTCCAAATGACTTGCGGTCATAGATCCTCTTTCTCTTTCTGGAAGCCTCTTGAGATGCTGCGTTTGCAATCTCCACTGCTGTTTTCAGCCTCACATGATGACCTTTCACCCAATCATCCAGGTTATCAACCTCATCTTCTTCTAGATCCTTTTCTCCAAGGACATCCATTGGTAAACGTGCATCTCTTCCGAACATTAGGTAGAATGGGGAATAACCAGTGGATGAATGCACATTGCTGTTGTAAGCCATTACCAGCTCTGGAAGGTGAGTCTTCCAATCTCTCTTTTTCTCTGGTGGCAAGGTTCTTAACAAGTCATGCATAGTACGGTTGAATCTCTCACATTGAGAGTTCCCCTGCGGATGGTATGGGGTGGTACGGCTTTTTCCTATGCCATAGACTTTGCAAAGCTCCTTGATCACGTTAGCTTCAAAACACCTCCCCTGGTCCGAGTGCAGACGAGCTGGACAGCCGTAATAACCAAACCAGTACTTAAGCAACGCTTTCGCTGTTGTGTTTGCGGTCTGATTCTTCGTAGGAACAGCAACTGTGAATTTGGTGAACATATCCGTGAGCACAAGCACGTTTTCGTACCCTCCAGAAGATTGTTCAAGCTGCGTATAATCCATGGCTAGGACCTCTAATGGAGCTGAAACATTACTGCAGGTCATAGGAGCTCGAAGTCTGGGAAAAACATCTTTGGCTAGTGTACATCTCTTGCACTGCTTGATCCAGCATGCAACATCTGCCGACATTGTAGGCCAGTAATAATTTCTCCTCATTCGAGTTACTGTACTTCTCTCTCCAAAATGACCTCCGTGTTCATGTTGTCCCTCATACACTTCACGCTGTAGAGGCTCAGGAACAACCATCTGCCATATTTCCTCTCCATCCCTCGGATCCAAGATGCGTCTGAACAGTACTCCTTGACGCAGCTTCAGACGGTCAAATTCTTTGGCAAGCTTCTTCAGTTTCGGCTCCATATCACTGTGATCCATTCTACTTGGTCTCTTGTTCTCAGATACTGCTTTATAAACGGGGCTGATCACAGGATCATTCCTCTGTTGCTTTCTTATCTCACTCCAACTATACCCATTGATTTCTCCTCTTATTGATGCCTGCACCACAGCTTTACCATCAGGTTGCTCTTGGTCGATTCTTTTTCCTGGCCATAAGCATGCTCTCACTTCATCAGCTCCTAGCCGAATAAAGTCCTTCCCATCATCATCCTTCTCTGGTTCCTCCTGAGAGGGAATCCTTGACAGGGCATCGGCATTCGTGTTGTGTCGACCAGGTTTGTAGCACACTTCAAAGTCGTACTCGGCCAATTGCGCTACCCAGCGCTGCTCTACTGCGCCAAGATTAGCTGAACAGAGGTACCTCAGTGGGTTGTGGTCAGTAATCACCGTAAACTTTGAATACATAAGGTACTCCTTAAACTTTTCAGTGATCGCCCACTGTAATGCAAGCAGCTCCAACTTGAAAGCACTATAGTTTTTGTCATTCTTTTCCGAACCTCTCAATCCTCTGCTGGCGTATGCCACAACACGCTCAATCCCTTCCCGTTTCTGGCTGAGGACTGCTCCCAGTCCATGAAGACTTCCATCTGTGGTAAGTATAAACGGTTCACTGAAGTCGGGATAAGCCAGAACGGGTGGTGCCGTCAAACATCCTTTCAACTCATCCAATGCGGACTGACATTCTTGGCTCCAAGTAAACGTTACTGGATTCTTGCTTGTCTTTCCTCCAGTTACCAGTGCATGCAGTGGTTTGGCAATTTGAGCAAACCTTGGGACAAATCTTCGGTAATAGCTCATAAACCCAAGCACTTGCCTGACTTCTCTCACATTTTTAGGAACTGGCCACATATCCAGGGCTTTAACTTTCTCATCATTCACTTTTATGCCGTCTGCAGAGATCTGGTGTCCTAAAAACTTTACTTCGGGCTTCAGAAGAAAGCACTTGCTTGGCTTTAACTTCAGACCATATTGTTTTAGCCGGTTGAAGACAAGTTCTAACCTCTCACAGTGGCTTTCAAAATCTCTGGAGAAGATAATGACATCGTCTAGATAGACAAGAAGAACGTCAAAGGCCAAGTCACCAAGCACCACACCCATAAGGCGCTGAAAGGTGGCTGGAGCATTGCACAGCCCGAACGGCATCCTGGTCCACTCAAACAGCCCAAAGGGAGTGGTAACGGCTGTCTTCTCCTGATCCGTTTTACTCACAGCCACCTGGAAATACCCAGCAGTCAAATCCAGTGTAGAGAACAGCTTGGCGTTGCCCAACGCATCCAAGGACTCGTCCACTCGTGGGAGCGGGTATGCATCCTTATACGTTACTTCGTTGAGTTTTCGATAATCACAGCAGAAGCGCACACTGCCATCCTTCTTCATAACAATAACTGCGGGTGATGCCCAGGGGCTACTGCTTTCTTTAAGGACTCCCTGGGACACCAGACCCTGGACATGCCTTTTGACCTCTTGAAATATCTGTGGCGGTACTCTACGATGGCGCTGCTTTATTGGTGGCGCTTCACTTGTCGGAATATTGTGCACCACAGCCGTGGTGTAGCCATAGTCTTGGTCATCCTTAGAGAAAACATCTCTGTGCTTTGATAGCAACTCGATGAGCCTTTCACATTGTTCTGATGTGAATCCTTCATAATTCACTTCAACAGGAACTGGTAGCGGCGTGAGTGAGTTTGTATCCACTTGAACTTTGTCTTGCACCAACTCTTTGACATGGAGCACTCCATCATCTTCCTCAAATTCAAGCACGTCCTTTGTGATTACTTCCTTTGGCTTATAGACAGAAGCAACTCTGAATCTGGGAACAAGTCTAACGGCTTTTCCACTCAAGTTCACTACACGCACAGGAACCTTTCCATCCTCTGTTTTAGCAAGAATATGAGCCACCAAAAGTCCGTTTGGCAAATTTACTCCAGCGACTGGCGCAACCAGCACCTGACTGTTCACCCTAGGCGACACTCCACAGCGGCCCTCCAGCACCTTCTCACAGCGGGGAGGAATAGTGACAGCCTGTTTTCCAGCAATCTTGACATATCCAATCCTTCCATCAGGTCCTAAATGCCCAGCTTCTTTCTCTACTTTAGCAAGCACTCTCCGGACCTGAGCCTCATATCGCCTGTTATACTTATCCATCTTCTCCATCCCCTCAGCTGAGATAAACAAAGACTGAACTTCACTGAGTACATTCATCCCGATGATTCCAGACACCCCTTTCATTTCTTTCACATCAGGGCTTGTGTCAGTCAGACCGAATATGCACTTTCCAGGAAATACTTTCCCCAGGCATTCTACATCCGCCTGCAAGCATCCCAAGACAGGAATGTCCAATCCATTGGCCGCTGTAAGTTTAACCCAGCACGCAGAGGATAACTTCAACTTCTTGCCGTCGGAAGTGTGACTCGGATATAGTGGATACCTCTGACCCTGTATCCAAGAGGCACTTGGTTTTTACACCTGCTATCTTCACCTTGATAGCCAGGCAATCCCCAAAAGCACTGTCTTTCAGTTTTTCATCAGTCTCGTCGGCCAACCATTCCGCTGTGTGGCATCTAATCAATGATGGTCCAGGGCCTCTCTGCACTGCACCTCCAGTGGCTGTCTCAGGAGCCTCAACTGACTCCACCGTATGCTGTGATGGAACTGGTCCCCTTCTTAACTTGCCACCTTGCGGACAATAACGACTGGTATGCCCGGGTTCACCACATGAATAACAAATATAACGTCCTTCACTGTGTCTTAAGGGTTGACTCTTTGGACGGCTTTGCTGTGGTTTATTTCTCTCTGTCCTGTAGACGGCTTGATATAGTTCCTCTTGACGAGCAGCTATTTTCTGAATTGCCTCATGCAATTTCTCTAAAGACAGAGTGGAGGGAACATCCTGTGCTGCAGCAGCATTCACTACTCCTCTGGCACGAGTACTGGGCCTGGCATTACTAGAAGGCTGTGCTTCCTCCTCTTCTGACCAGGTAATTGCCGCTTGCATCACCTCCACGAAACTCAATTCTTGCTCCGCCTTGATTCTGCGCTTCATCTCTCGACGCAAGAAGTCATCTTTTAGGCCTAACACCAGTTGCTCCTTCAGGACATTTTCAGCATCTGCTACTCTAGCTGGCTCTCGGCGCTGAACACGACTCAGTCTTTCCCGAAGGTCATATGCATAGGAGCGTATTGTTTCTCCTTCATGCTGAGCACGGTCATAGAAGTCTTTCAGCCTGGTACCAATGGGCACTTTATCCCCATAAGTGTCAAGGAGAATAGTGAAGATGTTATCAATAGACTCCTCTTTCCCATCCATCATGAACTTCACTGTGGCTTTGGCCTCATCTTTTAGGTGTTGTTTCACCAGCTCTACCCGATCCTCAGTGGGCACTCTCATGACTTGAAATGGAGACTTCATCGATGCTACCCATTCTTCAACACTCAGCTCTCCAGGTTTTGCCATGCAACCAGTGAAATCAGGGAGCTTTCGGTCTCGAGGGATATAAATGGCAGCCGGGGTCGTTTGTGCGGAGGTTTGGCTCTCAATTACCACCTTTGCTAAGGATAGGGCTTCTCGCTGCTCTGCCCTGGCTTGATCAAGTGCCCCTGCCTGCTCAGCAAACCTCCTCTGCATCTCCGCCATCTCTCTTTTTAGTTCCTCCAGCTCAGACATCTTCTTGCTTGACAAGACTACTTATGGGCCTGGAGACGTGTGACTACTTAAATGTGCCTAATCCTATCCTGTTCGTGACGCCACTTTTGTAACGGGGCTTTTAGCCCGTCATGTAGGGGAATATGGATTATGGCTGCTCTGGAAGTTTGGACAACGAAAGGATCTTGGTCCCCGCTCCCCAAACGTTTTTTAGCCTCGTTGCACGCTAATGTGTGTATGTGGTTTCTTACTTTATTGTTTGGAAAATCTAACAGTCCTTCCAGAAAAACGCGGCGTTTTTTTGTGATTGTTGCGGGCAAAAATCCTTGATTACGCGGCCCGTTTTCTTTAAAAATGCGATGGAATATGCGGGATATTTATGCAATTTTTTGCGATAAAATTGCGGTAACTTGCAAAAACTGCGGTTTGATAAAAAAATAAATAAAAAAAAGGGATTCCCCCAACACCCTGTTCTCACTAGGCTACTACCTTAATGTAAAGAGTCCTTTCTTATTACTTCCTATGATAAGCAAGCATAACTACATCACAGAAAGTGCTGGAATATTTAATTTCTCATCTTGTTTTTATTTCAGACTGTAACGAGTGGAAATAAGGTGTGGCCCCTTTATGAGCTGCGCGCTCCCTGTTGAACTGTCTGCAGTAACGTTATTATATTGTATGTGCCATGCGCCTCGAACACCCCATGTGTGCGGGTAATTTCTGTTTGGTGCTACTTCTTTTATCTTATTTTGCTTATTAAGTAACGATGTGGACGGTAGAATGTGTGACAGACAGTTACGAGTTCGATTTGGGAATAAAGTGCGAGTTGTGAGATGCCAATCGCCGCCGTGACACTGTCTGGCCTCTGCAATAACTTCAGCTGTGAGCTATTCCTATTTTCTTCCCGACACAACGCGTTACAAGACCTTAATAAACACATCAAACTTATAAAACATTGATGAGTCAAACAAGTTCTGTAGCTTTACTAGAGGAATATGCTACAACTTCAGTAAAAATGAATAAATGAAATATTTAAAAATAAAGTGTGCTCCTGTTTTACAGCTTTTCAATGATGTTCACGTCGCGTAATTACTTCACTTCATAACGTTCCCATGGCAACAGGGGGAAGTGGCTGCTCTTGTGTGAAGCAAATGCAACATTTTCCAACTTTCTGCTAAGATATATGTGAATTTTTTGCGACAAAAATGCGGGGATTGTGAAATTATGCAAGCCCCGCATATTTTGCGCGGAAATCAGCAATTTATGCAGCGAAATTGTGGAGTATTTGAAAAAATGCGACCCCCGCATAAATATGCGGACTTTGGCTGATTTTGCATTGAATTCAGCGATCGCATAATCGCGTTTTCTGGAGGGACTGATCTAAAGATCGACAAGGTTAGGCTTCAGGTATAATAATGTCACACGGTGGCTTCCTGAAGAAAAATTGCATATATTAAAACACAGTGTGTTATGCTCCTTCCCCCTCCCCAGATCTGATAAAGTAAGTGAGACTACCCCCACTCCCTAGCAGCTCTCAATGAAAATGTACATAAGCACGAAAACAATTAAAACAATTTATTTTTCTTGTGATTGGTTATGTCTTTTTGTCTAAAGAATTAATAAAATAAAACAAAATAAATTCACAGTCTTTGAGTTGTCTTTCTTTCTGAATTCACACCAACTTTTCAACACTGAAGTTGTAAAACTCTTCTCTTGTGGTATAACAAATCCCTTAAGGAACTTCAAAATGAAATAATTTTCAATGTGTCAATTTGTATACCAACAAATTATCACCTTTCTCAAAAGATCACCTTCAAACAATCACATTTGAAACCAACAAACATAAACATACCATCAAATCTCACCCTTGAATAAGCACTTTTAAATGTTCACTCACTGATCACAGTTTATCAGTTCAGTCACTGGAAAATCAGGAAAATACCAGTTCACGGAACGATGAATTCGAGTGCGTTGTCTGGACGTGGGGTGCGTTGCAACAACTGAAGATCCCGTATTGAAGTGTGCAAGTTCAAGTATGCACTCGACTTGGTATCAACCGTTTCACAAATGAACTGTCTCAAAAATAAAATCAACTTAAAGGTGAATTAGACTGAGATGTCACTTGAATGGCAGGGTAACAACAATCTTCACTCTGGAATCAGCGAAAAAAATTATATCTCTTCATTAAGTGCGTACTGCGTACTAACTGCTTCAGCGAGCTCACTCTCACGTGCTCTGACTCGTGCGGGGAACTCAATTACACGTGAACCGTCTCGTTTAGTCACTAACTCGACGATACTTATCTATCAAAACACGAGAAGTGCATAAAACAAAAAAAAACGTGTAACAAGTCTCTGAATGACAAAAATCAAACGGAGTTTGCACTTAAAACGTACTCACAGCTTCCGTGGTCTTCACAATGTGTCACCGCGTCATTCTCACAGTAAACGCATATCACTGGAACAAAACTGTCTTCTACAAAATCAAACGTAGGTCACTGCTCACACTTTCACTTAGTGCTGTCTGCGGTTGCTCGTTACTCTACCTAAGCCTCGATAATCTTCAATTGAAACGACTTATCGAACGAGCTTCTCAATCGCGACACTGCACTCTCTTCTGTGTCAGTCACACACTCATCACAACCCGCGCTTCTTCGTCTCTCTCCGCTGCATTCACAGCACGCGCAAAAAGTAGACCGCTCGCCAAAATAAGAGTACCCCCCCCCCCCCCGTTACATTTGTTATCTTGTTTTTCATTAATGTATTTCACAACAATACAAAGAGCAATGTGTAACGTTTTACCAGATTTAGTGTTACACTTATTGTCTCTTATTTGTTCCCCACTAAATGTTTTTTTCTCTAAATGTTCAGATTATCAGTTCAACACAGTTATAGAAATTCTACTTGATTTAAAAAAAAAACTGCTGGTATCGGATCGGTATTAGTTGTAATTTACAACTTTAATTATAGGGACACTATGGCTGAGTTTACTCTGCAAGTCTTAATGCACAGATCGGATCTTTTGACCATATCCAAATTATTATTATTTATTTTTTTCGCCTATTACATTTTATTTAGACATTACTGGTATCTGATATCTGTGTTTACATTAATAGTGGAAAACTGGAGAGACTGATTATAATATTTTTATAATATAAATACTACAACTAATAAGTCACAACTCGATTTGATATGTGTTAACTGTTCATTCCTTTTATTTGATTGTAGGACTTGTTGATACAATCACAAAACAATCCATTGTTAAAAGCGCTATATAAATGAAGATGACTTGACTTGACAATAGCGGTCAAAGATGCCATTCAGGAAGCTCAGTCAACCCCCAGCCACCCAGTACCCACTTCTAACACCCACCTGGTCACTCCTAACCAAACAGGAGAGATAAAGGTATCATTTACATAGTCAGGAGAAGTGATTTCAGTTGAGGACCATTTCATTTATAATTTCTTTAATCTATTTAAAAGAAATGTATTAATTTAATTGGTTTGAATGAATGATTTAATGACCTTGCAGTCTTGACCACTTGAGCATGTCCATGCGACAGGAAGTAAGTGTACTGTCACAGGTTGGAAGAAATGGCAAAGCACTGCCCTTCATGCACACTAATCTCTAATACCAATTCGGAGCGGTATTTGAGGCGATGCGTATCCCATCCATTAGTTTAGGGCTGGGTGATATTGCCAAAAAAAGTATCATAATAAAACAATTTCATATCAGCTGATATCAATAACAATCACGCTAAATGGCAAATCTTCATTTTCTTTCAAGTTTAAAGGTAGATTTTTGCTGCCAAGTGAAAGTTGTAAACAGAAAGTTAATTGTGATTTTATCATTAGAAAATAACAAACACAATGTTGACAATTCTGTGAATGTATTCTATTTTTTATTTTATTTTTTGCTTTGCAGAACAAGTCTGTGACTGACTTAATGAACCCAGTTGCTTTGGATAATGCTCAAAGATGTGAGGGTTACAAAATGTTAACCAGAACTCTTATGGACTCCATCTTCTCTTTTGAAGAGATGGCAACATGCTCCGTCAATGGGAAAAAAAGGGGTTGTTGGTGAAAAAAGAAAGAGCCTTAACCTAGAAAAAGTGCAGCTAATAATTGGTAAGCATGTCTGAATATCTTTTATCAATAGTTATTATATATGACAAGCGCTGAGCGTGTCCGTCAGCGCCAGCCATAGCGTGGAAAGCACAGTTTGAATCAGTTATGTCACGTCATGTCAAACTTGTTTTCAAATTTTAATGTAATCAATCTCATTTCTTACAGACCATGTCAAAAAGAGGCACCCAGGCATCGGAGGCACTGAGATCAAGGTCTGCATGGCACAAATGTTAAAAGATCTGAGGAGACGAGCAGAAAGGTAATATTCAGACGATCCAACATCCAAGTGTGATCCCCATGTGGTATGTTCACATTTGCGAAACGACATGCGCGAGGACTGAAGACTCAGTTTATTCCTCAGTCTATATTGTGATCTATTCACAAATTGTCAATAGTGTTTTTTATAAAAGAGACGCACCACTCTTATACAGTTGTTTAAGCAAGATGTAAACGGCATTGCTGTTCGCCAGCATTTTTTGTTTCCATAGGATATTTACGTAAAACGTTTAATGACATAATAACATTACAAATGAATAATAATTAATTATTAAGCCCCGTCCACTTTAGGCTTTGTTATGGAATTTTTCTCTTATTACTCTTATTTCAGTGATTCCTAATGATCGCCTCATCTGTTCTCACGAATGTAGTGAGAGGGGGCCTTTGGGTGATAATTTACTGTGGTTGGGAGTCAGTGGAGGTAAGGAAAAGCAGGTGGTCAAGGGGTCATCTTGAGTGCATTTGTACTTTATAGCCTAAAGGGTTAAGGGGGCATTTACCTCTCAGGGCCAGGGAGAAATAGGAAAAAACAAAGTATATCTCTCCTGTGAGGGGAGGGCAGAAATAAGGCCTTGGAGGACACAAGATATAAAAAAGACAGACACTGCTTCTCTTTATCTCTCCTCACTGACTCACGAATGTGTATTGGTGACGAAGATCTCTCTTGCAAGAGAATAAATACTCTTTAAACTATTAAATTGGATTCAGAGTGTCTCTTACTCAGTGATGATGTATGTTGAATAGAAAAAAGCCACAACAGTTTTGGTGTCAGAGTGGGGTTCCTTGGTAAGTGCCTTTCTGGACCTGAGAGCGGACGGTGTTTGGCCACCTGGACTGAGCAGTTCCAGCTCTACCTCGTAAACTTGAGAGAGAGGGGCCGACCGCTATCGGGTCCGGGAGGGGCTCCACTGGAATCAAAAGAAAGCGAACCCGTGGCAACTAACATATCTCTGGTAAGAGACGTCTAAAATATTTTCTTTTGGGGAAAAGTATTTTGTTTCGGGTAAGAAATGTGAGTGAACCATATTGGCTGAGGGCTGTTTCTGTGGTACGTAATCTGATATTAATTGAGATCTATATATAGATCAAGAGGTTTCAAACAGATACGAGAGAAAATTATCTGAGATTAATTGAGGTCTGTAACAGATCAAGAGATTTCAAACAGATAGGTAACCTGAAAATCAGTTGTTCCACCACGGAGCAAATTGTTTTTAGGTGCTAAGGCTAATTGGGGGGAGCCAGAAAAGATTTTTTTGGTAAACCTTAATTAGGAGGGCACTAATAGTGCAACCCGACCGATTTGGGTTAAAAGAAAAAATCGGGTCTGTTGGGGACGCCTAACAGATCAGGAAAACGCGCGTTGAAGAGAAATCCACAGAGAACAGAGAAGCAGCCAATATGGGGAAGTCTCAAGGTAAGCATGCAAAATTTGATACACCGGTTTTCTATCAAATTTGAAAATTATGGGGGAAAATTTATGTTTTAGATATTGAAAAACTGAGAAAATACCATGATTTCCCCAGGGAGGGAACACTGAGCACAACTAGACTGAAAGTAGTGCGTGAATCAGTTGAACAGGGCAGTGAGAAACAAAAAGGTTGTTATGGCTGTGTTCAACGTGTGTAAGCAATGTGGACAAACAATGGATTCTTGTCTTAAAGGGGCAGATAAAAAAGAACTGTCGAGAGAAATAAGGTTTTTACTTCTTCATCCAGGAAAAGGATGCATGACATTAGATGTCTAGAGAACTTAAATTTATATGATACGGATTGAAGTAGCAAGTAGCAATAAGGCTGTCTGTGTGAAATAGGGGATTGTAATTTGATATTTTGGTTTCTGCAAAACAGTAAAGATAAGTGGGACTGAGACAATACGGATAATATTTTTTTTGGATCTCAGACTAACCATTTGATAAAGGAATACTGTGAGAAGTAGTTATAATGAAAAAAAATAAAGTTAAAATTAATGTTATCAAAACAAGGGAAAGATTGGAAATTCAAGTGTCACTATGACGGGTGAGAGACTTGATGGAAGAGGGAAGTGAAAAAAAAAAACAAGAAGGTTGGTGTGTGAGATATGTTTGTGTGAGGATTGTGCAGGTTAGATACAGAAGGAACTGGCATGTAGGGAAAATAAAGGAGAGGATACAGAAGGAACTGACATGTAGGGAAAGATTGAGATTGACAGGGATTAACATGATATGAAGAATGTTTTAAGTTGATGATAATACCAAATTAGTAAGGTGTAAAGACAGCTATGTCCAGAGATTCTGGAAGTGTGACCAAAGTAATCAAAAAAAAAAACTTGTGAAACCCGCTTAGAATAAGTTGAGTGAGCCGTGCTACTTATTAAAATTAATGTGCGGCCAATGATAATGATGAAGATTACGATTTGGCTATTGTGATTAAATCCGCGACTGGTGGACTGTAAAAGAATACAGAGGACTGCTTATCAGTGGCTCTGTTTACATTCCTGAATGGTACACACGCTGCTCCAAAAGTGTGCAGTAAGTTGGAGCCGTTTGCAAGCTCGCAGTGATCAAACTATAGTCAAGGTGTCTGATGCTGTAATTGAGGCTGACACATGAACCCACCAGATGACAGAGAGTGTCTTGATTGTGGTCATCAGGGCCATTTAACACGTAACTGTAAATGCCCACCGAGAAGGTGTTTGAAAATGTGATAGTGACACATTTCTAAAAAATAATGTGGGTTTGAAAGAAGATCTGTGTTTAAATGACGACATTAACATTTTGTCTGAGAAATAAGAGATGAAAAACAAGGTCAAAAGATTGAAGTCTTAAAGTGAATCCTTTTGAAGAAAAGATCTATAATAGTAATTTTTATAAGTGAATTGAATACAGGTTGATGCAAAATGAATGACTCCAACAAATGTGAGTTGCCAAATATGTAAAGGTAACTAGAAGGATGATTGTGTTTTAATTAAACATTTTAAAAAGGGTTTAGATTATATAGAGAGACTAATCTCACGGATGATTTATAATAATTGCAACAGATGTATCAAGCAGAGAGTGCTAGCTTCGTCAAAGTTAGTGTGAATCCTAATTGGCGATTGATAAACTCCTAGAAAAAAACTTTGAAGTCAGATATTAAACTATGGTAGTTGAGAACTTGACAATTAAAATTGAGATTGAGAAATGTGAAACGTTATTGAGAACTAGAATAATTATTTTTATGTAAGAACAAATAAGCAGAAGCAGTACTGGATTAACAGTTGCTAAATGCTGATTAAACAAACAGCTTGAAAAGTTGGCCATGAAAGAACTAGAAGCTGATGTTTTGCTTCCAAAAGATAAGTTTGCTATTGGCTGTAATGAAACAGTTTGCTTATCTGGATCTGATGTGTACTGTGGCTGAAACTGCCAGTGCAACAGAGACTCAATCTGAGTGGAAATTTGTAATGTCTAAATAAAGACAACTATAAAAATTATGTTTATTTGGAAACACATGTAATTTCTGGCAAATATGCCTTAAGCTGGGATAGAGTTATAGGATGGTAGATAAAAGTTTGATGTTAGAAGTATATGAGAGTGCAGTGTACCAGTCCTGAATGTCTCAGAGTCTCTCTCATTCAATGTCAGCTAAAAGCTGTTATCTGAGCCTGTGTCATTAGTGCTAATAAGCTATTTGAATTAAAACACAGTGTTTCAGTTGAAAATAATAGACACAGAGATGTTTAAAGAAACGATTGACATTCAGAGGGCAATTTGTATTTGTAAATGTTTTAAATGTAAAACTGAATGACTTTAAGGAAGTCTTTAAAATAATAAAGACCTTAGACGATAGAGATGACATTTTGATTAGCGTATTTTAGGACCAGTAACAACTTTGTCTCATTTAGTCTCCACCATTCAGGACCGATGGCTCCGGCTACAGATGTATAGTAACAGTACACTGAATAGACGGTTGTGATCTAAATTCACTGAGTATAATCTAAGTAGCTAGGTTGCTGCTTTTAAGATAGTTAATGGATCTAAGTGATTAAATACAGCTGTTATTAACCTGTCTCCCTGTGTGAACACTATTAGGCAATGGGAATGGCTCTGGTGACTCTTGAACGTGCCTTTCCTAAGCTCCAGAAAGCAGCTGAGTTCTGTTGAAGAAAACTGTGATGGGAAAGAGCGGTCACCAGTGTGTACGTGGCCACTCAATGACGGGATGATCTTCCTGGCCTGGGGACAGCCCTACCCAGGGGGTCACGACCACTGGGGCATCTCCGGATGGAGGTGTTATATGCGAGAAAGGTATGAGAGTTGAGCGCTGATTACTGGAGGCCACCGGGGTCAGCAGAGCATTGAGAGGTGAGATGCGCTGTAAGGAGTTACGGCAGTCTGACCCATAAAATGTGAGTTTCCTCTATACCACTCGCCAGAAGAAACCACATTAGTTGTATGGCTTGTTTTCATTGTGACAAGTGTCTGCAACTATACCAGGGGGACAACACCCTGAGAAGAAGAAAATTGTAGATAAAGAGCTAATGGCAATGGGCTTTCAAGAGCCAGCTGAGACTGTGAGGGGATTGCCATTATTAATTGTTGTGGAGACAGTAGCAACACTTTTTATGTATTGGTTGCCATATAGGCAAGAAAATGTATAGAAGTGTTGATTTTGAACTACTATGTTTATAACATAGTTCTAACTCCTGAAGGTCGTTAGACATGGTGGTGACTAAAGATGAAGACAGCTTTTGTAGATTTGAGAAAAGTCTGGATGATAAAGGTGAATGGTCAAAGGTTATTGTAATGAATACAATTTTTGTCTAAGTTACAGCCTTAGGAGGCTGGTGGAAAGATTATTTGTTAATAGTGAGAGAGACTGCTTGAGTGGAGGAAGGGATGGTAACTGTGTCTGTCTTTCTGTCATCAGCCTGCTAGAGCAAGCTGAAGCAAAATAATGAACCAAAACAACCCAGCTGACTTGTCTAAAAATCAAATGAATAATGAACAAGACATGCCTTGAAAGTGGTTAAGAGACCATGTAAAATTAGATAGAAGCTACAGGAAAATGGAAAGGTTAAAATCTTATTTAAAAATTTAAAATTTAAATCTTTTAGCAACAATATAAAGAAAAGTGAACATTGAGAATGAGCAGTTAACATATGTGTGTCTAGTATGAGTGCGTGTGATGGTGACAGCACTTTATGTCTTGTATGTATTAGTTTGGGGTAATAATATTCCGCCTGAATGGTGTGTATATTGCGTCATTAACCTCTGGAATGAGTTTATCATTACAGATGGGTTAAGGCAAATGACAAACTTTAAAGAAGCTGATAATTCTGATGAAAAGACAATACAGAACATGGGACAAGCTTTAAGTTGATTGGCCATCAAGCTATGTCTGATAGTAATACTTTTGTCAACATGAAATTATCAAGAGAGCCCCTCACATTTATGATTATTGTGAACAAAGGGGGAGAAATGATTGACTGACATTGACCAAGTCTGTACAGCACGACCTGACCTGATAGGGAAAATTGATGACTTTGGAAATGTTTGTAGATGACTGACTTGAGACCAAACAACAGGCCTGAAAAGCAAGATTCGCTGTGAGACTCAGGGCCATTGCCCTTCAAATACTTCGATAAAAAGATGAGATTGGGCTTTAAGTGTAGAGTGTAATATTTTGTTTCAGAGGCAGGAAAAGATGTCTGGGCAAAATTTGGCTGAAGGACGCCATTTGGGTTGGTGTTGATGGCAAATCAAATTAGTTTAAATTGATGAATGAGCGGGGTCATGCATCAAAAGGGGGATGGTAACAATTGCCAAATATGGTTTACTAAGGGGTTCACATTTGCTGAAAGCCATTGCACAGGTGGGGCAATATTGCTGTCTGTAAGTGTGCCGCACACGCTGATAACAAAATTGCAGGACCGTGCAGCAGCGAAGGCCGTGGCAGCACAGCAGACAAATGAAACTACGTGTATTTTACAATCTGAAAATAACCTCGACATTTGTTTTTCTTTACAGAGCATGCAGACTTTTGATGCAGGGCAGAATGTCCCCTATAAAATAATGGTTATGGATGAATTTGACTAACTATCCTGGCCTGGATTGTTATTGTGGCAGAAAGAAACAAGGCCACACCTGCGCAGCGCATAACTTAAATTTTCCTTTTACAGAATGTCAGGATGGGTTGCAGAAAACAGAACTAATTCTGTTCCAAATGTATAAATATTGTGTTGTGGACATGAGCAAATTGGGTTGAGTGTTTTTCAGGGTAAAAGGACCCCGAGTGCTATTAAGTGAGCAAGAAATTATCCGGTGATAATGTTTCAGGTTGTTGAATCCACAGGTCACACCAAAAGGGACGAGCGGCTAGACTAGCGGTCACTAACAAAATACTTAAGGTCTCCATTCACAGGTGAAAGCAGGCAAGAAATGGTTCACTCCAGTGGGGGTGCGGTCGTGATTTAAGGGAAAACCTTATAAGGATCAGAAAATGGTTGGAGAGTGTGACACCTGGGTCCAAGCCTCTCACCTTAGACAACAACAACAGGCCTCAACCATCCAATAGAGCACAAAGTGAGGGATTCAAGGACGTGCTAGTAACGTACCTCCCGAACCAACGAGGGAAAGACCATTGCAACGGCACGCAAAGTGTCACCCTGGCGAACACGGAACGTCCGTGGGGCGAACGATATGATCAACACACCTGGAGGAACCAACTGCCAACTGATGGTTTAAGTTTAAGAGAAGAATCTGTTTTTGTGATGATTTTGATGATTTTGTTTGATTGAAACAAACTAGGTATTGATTTGATTGGCAAATGTAGAAAATCTATTAATTTATGTGTAACAAGAAAAAAAGACGGACCGTAATGGAGATATTAGAGTTAATTTTGAACAACTAATTTGGTTAGAGGAATGGGAAAAATTATAAGACTTCTCTGGTTAGATTTGTTAAACAGTGCGTTCAATAGAGCTTACTAAATTGAATTAGAAGTGAATGAAATATGGAGATGGGCGTAGATTAATGGAAAAGGCTTAATGATAGGAGTTAGGATTGTGTGTGTTATTCTGATAATTTTGTTATTCATGGGTGAATATGATTACAGTGACAGGTGAAAACCTGCTGTCTGTTCAATTGGTGAAAATGACAGTCAATCCCAAGGATGAACAAAATTATGTGACGACACAGGTAGCGGGAGCTACAGTGAGATATGTGTTAAATGTATGTTCTGTTTGTTTTTCTTCTATTTGTTTGTTTTCTGAGAAAGATTAAGGGCAAAAGATTTAAAGAAGGTTACAAGCAGCGGTCATCCGTGTTACGAGGTGGCGTACAAGGACAGGGTTTGAAACTGAGGGATTTTTATTACACTTTTATCTGTTTGTTTTCTTACTGTGTTATAACTATTTATTCCTTACTGGTGTGACTGAGGGTCTGCTTGCAGGAGCGCAGGAACAGTGATTCCTCGTTTAGCCCGGCCCAGTAAAAATGTTTACTTGCTTGCTAAATAATTATGGGGCTTTCCCCCACAAAAAAAAAACAGCCTTATGCTTCTTCATTCTAAACTTTTTTTTCACAGGTTCAAGGAGCGTGATTTGTACGTAATGACTTGAACTTGCATTTATTATTACTATTATTACAATGTTTGATTAATCAGTTATCAGAGTATGATAAACAGAGAGGAGCTGTTATGGAATTTTTCTCTTATTACTCTGATTTCAGTGATTCCTAATGATCGCCTCATCTGTTCTCACGAATGTAGTGAGAGGGGGCCTTTGGGTGATAATTTACTGTGGTTGGGAGTCAGTGGAGGTAAGGAAAAGCAGGTGGTCAAGGGGTCATCTTGAGTGCATTTGTACGTTATAGCCTAAAGGGTTAAGGGGGCATTTACCTCTCAGGGCCAGGGAGAAATAGGAAAAAACAAAGTATATCTCTCCTGTGAGGGGAGGGCAGAAATAAGGCCTTGGAGGACATAAGATATAAAAAAGACAGACACTGCTTCTCCTTATCTCTCCTCACTGACTCACGAATGTGTATGAGTGACGAAGATCTCTCTTGCAAGAGAATAAATACTTTCTATCTATCAAATTGGATTCAGAGTGTCTCTTACTCAGTGATGATGTTTGTTGAATAGAAAAAAGCCACAACAGCTTCAAAAACGCTTTTCAGAAACCTACGGGTGACGTCACAGACACTACGTCCATATTTTTTTACAGTCTATGATTTGCACTGCCCTAATCTTTGATCTTTTTCTATCCCAAAACAGGATGCCTGCTGCAGGAGACACAGAGGACTGAGACAACACACTTTCACAAATGCACACCACACACACACACACACACGCACGTGTACACCTGTGTTTTTTGTGGCTTTTATGTATTTATGTATAATTTTAATTTGGTTTTGCTTTGTTTGTTTTAAACGTTCAATTTGTATTGCATATTTTGAAATGAAATAAAAAGTCAATTTGAATTATTTGTTTTAATGTTGGGAAATATGGCTATAGGCCCTACAAAAGAACATGGTAGCCTACCGTTTTCTGTGTTATATTGCTTAATGATTTTTACATGGATTTCACATGAAGTTACAGGTTTACATGGGGTGTAGCTTTAACATAGATTGTTGATGGGTTTCAAATGTTATTCCATGGGTTTCACATGAGATATTTCACATTTCACATGAGATCTCATGGGTTTCACATGGGATTAAATGTTTCACATGGGAATTTTACGTTTTACATGTAAGCTCATATGGGAATTTTACATTTCACATGTAAGCTCATGTGTTTCACATGTAAATGTTCCAAAAGCACATATTTCCCATGTGTAAAACACATGTGAAACATATTTCACATGTGCTTTTAACATGTTTTACATGTTCAATTTCATATGTGCAAAATCACATGAGCATGTGGTCACATGTGACCACATGAATTTTTGCACATGTGAAGTCCATGTGTTTTTTCTGTAAGGGTTATCACAGAAAACGATTATTTCTAAAAACTCCGGCCAAAGTGGAGATTTCTGATAACGCCGGTTATGTGTTGCTGTGTCAACTGGGAGACACAGGGTTTTAGGTTCTCAAACGTCACATTATGCGCCAGAAAATGCTTCACGTCAAATGCTTCAAATGCGCCCAGTTCGGCAGAGTTATGATAGTACTCGACGGCGTATTTATGCGGGTTGATGTAAATGACAACTTTTTTGAAAACGATGTTGTGTGCACGATGTTATATCCGGCTATGTGTAAATGTGGCCTCAAAATTCACACACAAATGCAGTGAAGTTCACAGACCGCAAGCAGTTTGTAAATCAAGATATATTTGTGTGTGCATCAGAAATACATTTCTGAATCTTGTCCTGTGCATTTCTGAATCTTGTGTGCATTTGTAAAATTTTGTTTTGCATTTATGAATTGTGTGTGTATTTATGAATTTTGTGTGCATTTATGAATTTTGTATGCATTTGTTAATCTTCTGTGCTTTTTAAATTGTGTGTGTGCATTTGTGAATTTTGTGCCTATTTGTGTATCCTGTGTGTGTATTTATGAATCATGTGTGTGGATGTATGAATCCTGTGAATGCATATGTGAATGTAGTGTGTGCATTTATCTTTATTGAGACTCTTTTAGCTCCATAAACTTCAGGCCCTGGTTGTGGGTAATCTGACCTAATGAGCAGTAATGGCCTCGCATGGTCAAGGCCTCTGAGATGGCGATATCTCTTTTGGAGCGTTTTGATTTAGTAGGAATGAGGTGCTAGTCCAAGCTCCTCAGCTTTTGATTGCAAAGTTGTGATTTGGTTGAGTGGCAGGACTGTGGATGATACTGTGGATCCATGGATGATGCAGATGTCTTGGTGCACTGTGCAAAGAGACAGGTCTTGGGGCTTACCATGGAGATTGAGATGCCGAGCTGCCTCATAAAGAAGTATGGTGCACTCTGAACCATCAGTGCATATGTATTCAGTGAAAAGTCTCCATTTCGTATGATGACTGCACAATTTCAGTAACACTCTACTGCTGCCGGTTGGTCGATCAATGTACAGTTTCTATTGTGGTGCTGGTATACGGTGTGATCTCCCTTCTTTCTTAGGTAGCATTAGCACTCATTTCGTTATTGGCCTCATGCAGAATTTCTAGATGTCTCCTTTGGTTTCTCTAGTGTTCTCACCATAGGAACTGCATTTCGGTGAACCAATTCAGCCTTGGAGACTGGCCTTTGCTCGCTTCCATGGAAGATGGCAGTAGATTTTTGGGATACTTTAGGTACTCTTTGTTGAAACTCTGTCTCTCTCTTCCGGAGTCATTACTGAACTGGGTATCGTCCTCTTGCACCCTCACCTCATACTCCAGTCATACTGCAAATTCAAGCAAGGTAGGAAGAGGTGTCTTGAGTGGATTGACTTACCTCTTAATGTTAGCTCTGAGATCATGAGGCAATTTAGCTAGGAGTCGGGAAACCCACAAGTCAGTTCTGTTTGTCAAGGACTTCCTAGCTGATCCAGCATTCTGACCAGGGCCCGTACCTTCAGTGCTAAAAGCCTGAATGCTCTGGTGTCACCACTTGTTATGCTGGGTCCATCCATCATGACAGCAATGCGTTGAAGTGCAAGTTGATGGAGTTGCCCATAAAGTACTGTTAGAGCCTGCATGGTATGACTGTAAGGGTACCTGCTGTTACTGTAGGAGTCAGCAGTGAGCAATGCTTCCTCAAGCTTCAAGTGGTCCATCAATGTCTGGAACTTAAAGCGCTCTGTAGCATAAGCAGGCAGGAGATTGTCAAGAGCTACCTTTAATCTGGCAAACTCGTGTGGATCCTCATAGTGAAGTTAGGAATGGTAGGAGTTGAACCACAATAAGTGTTTTCTTGACTGGGTGGTGATGAGGAACGATACTTAACGAATGATCTCTGATGTCTGGAGGTAGGGCTATAATATTGTGTGGATGGCTGCCTTGGGTGTTGATAACGTTCATCAGCACTCTCAGCCCTCTGGGGTGCTGCTGCTCGCTCTGGCGATGGCGAAGTTGATCTGGGTGGCATGGAACTCGCCTTCATCCTCTGAAGCTCGTGAATAATCTCATCTATTCTGTCACATTGACTTTCTGCATGTAACTTATCCTCACTGTGTTTCACTGACCTTTATCTCTGTTGACGTTACTCTGTGGTATGATGGTGAGGTAGAGACGAGATCCTCCATATCATGCGCTGAGTGTCTGGGTGACAGCAATAGTTGAGATGGAGACAGTGGTCTTGGAGAGTGAGCTGCGGAGTGTTCTCTGAGGTCACATCTGAGTTGACGGTTCTCCTCTTCCAGATCCTTCTAGTGCATCTGCAGTACTTCAGGTGAGAATTGTGGATTCCCCTCATAGGCAGGAAAGTGATCGATGCTAGCAGCCAGGGTGTTTTGAGGTGGTAATGGACCTCCTGTAGCCACTGTTAGCTGTTCTCTCTCGTTGGAGTGGTCTGAGGATGTGTGCACTGATCTCTGCTCTGGCACATAATCCACCTCATAGTCTGCGAGGTACCTTGGCATCTGCGTTCGGCGACGGGAGCGAATTGTAGCATCACTTTTCTCCTCACTATGTATGGACATTATGTTAATTCAGAAGTCGCCTGATCCGGCTCTAAGGACCATGAATATAATTATTAATCGCTTAGGTGCTAAATTAATACCCAGTGGCAACCACCAAAGATTGTCCGATCAGAACAATTAAGTGATGTCCGTTTAGGAGGAGTAAGATGCCCACACCACTCATAGACCACTCATATAAAACTTGAACAGAATTAAGTGTAGTTCTGGAAAGAGAAACAACAATAAAGAAGTATAAATATACACATTATTAAAGCATCAATATAATAATGAACACAATCTGCATTTCTCATGACATTAACATAAGAAATATGTCTTTACATCGACCGTATAATAGGATTAGCTAATAATTAGCTCACAGACACGTGGGATCAATAAGTGCATCTTTAAAGACAATTCACAGACTTCCAGTGGCGTCAGAGAGATGGCAAACGCTTGAAAGTTAAGCTCCGTTGGATTGTTGCAATAAATCCCGATTTACATAATCAATTCCGATATATTCAGAGTTTTTCAGAATGAGTACAGCAACGAGACGCAAGAATACCTCCAAAAATGAAAGTTCGAGAGAAAGACAAACAAACAAACAAAAATATTGCTGACAAAAGTGGAGACCTCGGTTAAGGACTTAAAATGCCAAATAAATGGTTTGAAGAGCAGAATCGGGGAGACGGAGGAACGGATCAGCGCTGCTGAGGAGACGGGGATGAGACACGAAAGAGCGCTACGATATCTACGTGAGGCGGATCTCACAGGTAGATTCGAGGACTTGCAAAATAGACTTCTCTGGAATAATCGAAGAATATATCAAGTCCCAGAGGGCTGCGAAGGAGAAAACACGGCGGAATTTGTTATGGGTATGCTCACCACAGTTCTACAGCTACCTCAGGACGTGGATATAAAGATTGAAAGGGCACATAGGGCCCTTGCAGCCAAACCAAAAGACCCCGCCGCACCCCCGAGATGGACGACTCGCCTGAGTTGCAGAGGAAGAGAACGCAGGTACGAGACGTAATGAAACAGCTCAAGATGAAGGATGTGCGAGCTCAGTGTATCTATCCAGCACAGATAAGGATCTACCTGGAGGCGGGAGTTAAAACTTTTCCAACCCTGATGGATGCTGCACCACCCCTGCGGGACCTGGGGGTTAAAGTTCGAGTGGATGAACGAGACCGACAAGTAAGAGAAATAATGAAGGCTAGATGGTCAGTACAAGGTAAAGGTAGACGTGGATCGAGTAGTATAGCGCTGCTGTCCGACGCGGATCTTCAGGCATTTTTGCAAAAGGAGTGAACCGCTCAAATGTAAAGAGGTACATTTAAATTGGATATTTCTGCTTCAAAATGTGAGAAAACTAAAACTGGCTAAATGATAAAAGAATTTGACTCGTGGTAGAATACATAAAAATAAACTTTTTTCTTTTTTTTCTTCTTCTCTACTTTCGGGATAATAATTGAATTTATTTTTTATTTCTAAATTGACGGATGCTTGCTGACATTTCGCTCAGTGGAAATCACTCCATGTTTCAAAAATGGCTGCACGCACTTGGAGAAATTTTGATACCCCAGGGAGTCAGCGTCACAACTCCCTGTCCTTCTTACATCGGGATTTGGCCTACGAGACAAGAACCTGGCCGAATGGATGTGTGGAAGTCTTGTTGGTGTACATAGTTCCTGTTTTTGTTTTTGTTAATTATTTACCCTTGACAGCTAAAGTGTTTTTTTGTTTTTCTATATTACTTGAACATATACTGGTGACTAGCACATACAACATTTATACCAATGTCAATGGATAGTTTAATTTGTGTCAGATATAATGTGAGAATTGTGAGATGTATAAAAAGTAATTCTGCTGGAGATAACGAGAAACTGCTGCGCTGACACTAGCCTCCTACTGTCTGAGCCCCTGCTGGAGAGAATGAGAAACTGTTGGTCTAATTCTCCTGGGAGACATTGCTCACTTCAAAGACTCTTTTAATAATTTAATTAACATAAAACGTTTTGAATTTATTCTTTGTCGTGACGTTTTTGAGGAAATACGGCTTGCTCCTCAGGGTGGTTTGCAATTTAGGAGAGCCGGCTAGCGCCCCCTGCCTGTGACAATTGGCGTATTCGGCAGGGTTCTGCCCTGGGTTTGAGCAACCGTAGGCCTTCAAATGTCGGACGACGAGGCACCAGCAGCACGTTCCCAAGTTATGCCAGTCTTTATGGGTGCCCCTTGGGCGCAAAGGTCCGGAGGATCAAGGTCAGAGCTGAGTCTGCAGGAATGGAAGTCGCAGACAGAGTACCTGGTGGGCTTGCAAGGACTGAATGAACAGCAGAAATTGTAGTTCATCCTGGGTTCACTCGAGGGTGATGCAAAGTCTAAGAGAAGTCCAAGCAGCACCAGGAGATTTACGAAACAACTCAAAAGCTGTGTTCGATTTCTTGACCAGGCTTTATGGCGACGACACTTCGGTGGCTGCCCTCAGGGCTCAGTTTTTTAACTGCAGGCTGGGACCCAGACAATCTTTGCGTTCATTCTCCTTGCAGATGCAAGAGCAGTTCGCCCGGCTAAAGGGAAGACGAGATCACGGCCTGGGGGATGAGGACACCTTGTTGCGAGACCAATTCCTTATGGGAGTCCGTGAGGGGTCTATACGCCAGAGCCTACAGCTCCAGCTCTGCCCTGAACCTACACTATCTTTTGAAGATCTTCGACAAGAGGCCATGGCCTTAGAACTGGACCGTTCTGAGACATCGATCAGTCCACTTGTATGGCTGCCAGTGGTGCCTGTGCTCCTCCCCCTTCTTCGGTGATCGACTGGAAGATAGAGCTACGTGCAGATATTATGAAGGATGTAAAGGAGCAGATGACTGAACTTTCTAAGACTCTCCTGGAGGAGTTATGCCGGGGCCGGCCTAGCGGAATGCCCTTGTCTCGTGAGCGGTCATATTCAGATGGTAGCCGAGGGCTAGGACATCGCCCCGGTCGGTCAACTGGTTCGAGGTTCCAGTGGGTTGACCAGGGTCGACCAATCTGTAACAGCTGTGGGGAGCCGGGGCACATTAGCCGTCAGTGTGGTCCTCGACGTGGTTCCCAAGGGGATTTTTAGGTTTACCGGCCACTGTGGGTCAAGTGGCCGGGATCCCTTTGATTGACCCTCCCCTTTTGCCCGCCCCTAGAGACAACTTGGTTGGGCATTGTCCCACTGTTGAGATACATGTTAACGGTATGAAGATCAAATGCTTAGTGGATACTGGCTCTCAGGTCACATTGTTTTCGGAAAGTTTGCCCAAAGAACTCATTGATATCCCTCAACTTAAGGGGGCAGAAACACCCTGGCTCACCTTGGGCTAATGGACTCGACATCCCCTACATCAGCTATGTAGTAGTTGATTTCCAGGTGCAAGGAGTTACGGTGCCGGAGAAGAGGGTCGTTGTCATCACTGTCTGGGTGTCCACTGAGCCCTGTTGGGCATGAATGTCATTTCGGACTGCTGCGAAGAGCTGTTTAGAATCCAACCGGCCCAGGCGCCCCAGTCTACAGGGAGACGGGAGTGGGAACGTATCATTGTGGACTGCCGTAGGATCCAGGCTGCTAGAACTCAGTGGGACCGTGAAGACATTGGCCGGGTGGCCTGCCGATATGCGCTTTCCATCCCGGCGCAGAGCGAAGCCATTGTCTTAGTCAGGTTGCCAGCTCGGCCTTATAGGCCAGATGATTGGGTCCTTGTGGAGCCACACTGGGAATGCCAGACTGTTGAGGTTGCATGAGGTCTTGTTGTAGTCCATCGGGGTCGGGTCTCTGTGAGGGTGCGGAATGCTAATCCATACCCAGTCAGCCTTCGTAGCCATCAACGCTTGGCCCGAGTTACATCGGCAAGCCCCCAACAGGTGAGAGAAGGTGGGGAGGTCTGTTTCGGCCAAGTAAGCTCTGCGGTGGTTGAGGTGGCCATCATGCAGGTGGGCCAGAGGGCAGACCCATCCATGGAGGGAGTGCCGGACCATCTTACAGGGGAGTCTCTTCGGGGGAAGGCTTAGAGGAGTGTCAGCAACGCCAGCTCCAAGGCTTCCTGGCTAAATGGCAGCATGTGTTTTCCATCCATAATGAGGACTATGGATGTACTAACAGTCAGACATCAGATCCCCACAGGCGATGCAGCACCAAGCCGTGAGCGGTATCGCCCAGTGCCACCTACACTCTATTCGGAGGTCTGTACTTTGTTGAGAGGGATGTTAGACGGAGGCATCATTCACGAGAGTAGCAGTCCCTGGGCAGCTCCGATATTATTGGTACAAGAGAAGACCGGGGCCTGGAGATTTTGTGTCGATTATCGGAGGTGGAACAGTGTGACCAAGAAAGATGCTTTTCCTCTGCCGAGAATAGAAGACTCCCTCACTAGCTTGACACAGGCTGCTTGGTATTCCACTTTAGACCTGGCCAGTGGGTATTGGCATGTCCAAGTGGAAGAGGGGGATCGAGAGAAAACAGCCTTAACCCTCTGGGGTCGAGGAACGCCCCGGCGCGTTTTGCTGTTTTTTTTCCACATAGCAGCAACATAGACTTAAAATACTCCGTCATTTTTGGTCATATAAATAAAATCAATACATGATTATAAACTATAGAGGGTCTTCTTTTTTGTGTGTACACTCAACATCAAAACCGTGTGCTTTTGTAAAATGAAGAAAATAAACAGGGTGTGCTTTCTGCCTCTCTGTCTCCGTTAACTTTTTTTCTGGAGCACATCTCTAAACTTAAACAAAGCTCAGCGAATACTATTCACCCAAGCATGAGCAATATATCTTTATGATCATATAAGTTTGTACTTTTAAAATATCTAATTCAAAACTAAAATAAATATTCTCTGTTTATGTAATCTATAAAAAAAGAGAGGGGTGTCAGTCGATCTCATTATCGTTCTCTTAGCTCATTATTCTGCTAATGTGACACGCCCACGGACAGCGTGCGCTATTCAGACGCAAATGATCTGAAGCGACACATGCAAACGTGTCAACGCCCCTCATAAACGCGATAACACAACAAATTTAATCATTAGATTAATGTACTATTTCTCTTGCGAGGCTGTGACTGTGAGGAGTAATCCTGGGACATTTACCTCAGAACATGTGCTGGTTTATTTTCATTTTGAGGAGCGACCAATCTAGCCGAGAATTGTGAGTAGCCTAAGTTTTTTATTCTTGTGCTTTGTTCTAAGGTCTGTAAATGCAAAAAGACTGTTTAAATTTGAATCACGTTTCTGTGTGTGAATGAATTAACGGCACAGATGGGCGCTGTTGTTTATGTTTAGCCTACTATGTTACAGATGAAAAATGAAAGACATTTCGTAGTTTTGGATAGATTATAAAGTTTTTATTCTAAAATATCAAATAAGCTTTTGTCATCCAGTTTCTGCTCATATTTTAAATATATAGTAGGCTATGTTCTGTCAAAAATAAACTCATCAACTAAGATGTTATTATATTTTGTTCCAATGTAAGCTATATAAAAACTAATGAATTCTTAACTTTAAAATATGTATGATAATACTGAGGAATACTGTAGTAAGTTTTTTTCATTCTCAAGTGAATCGCGTTTCTGTGTGTGAATGAATGAACGGCAGAGATGCGCTGTTTACCACAACTCGCAAAAAGACAGTTTAAATTTGAATCGCGTTTCTGTGTGTGAATGAATGATCCGCTTTTAGCAAACTATATTGCTATACTGAGATGAGTAAAAATCGACTGAAATATGTTGAAATAAAATGTATTTGTATAAGCAACGTATTAAACTGCAAATTAACATTTATATTTCTTATATAAACGAAAGACCTATGTTACAGACATATGAAAGACAACATTTCCTTGACTACTTTTGGATAGATTATACATTTTTACTGTAAAATATTTGCCACCTCAAATAAGCTTTTGTTTGCCATTTTTTGCTCATATGTTAAATAGCCTATAGTATGTTTTGTCAAAAATAAAGTAATCAAATAATATGTTATTATGTGTTTGTTCCAATGTAGCCAATGTGGCCATTGTCTCCTCAGGTGTGAACCACTAAATATGCATGATGGTGTTGAAATCGTTGATGCCCCTTGCGCATATTGCCTTTCCAAACAAAAAGTGTCTTATAAAACAATACATTGATTTCAATTTTGTGTGAATGATTAGGCAGGATGATTTTCACATCATTTTGAAGAAAAAACTCTAGGCAACGACATCCATTAGTCAAAAGTCTTGTGGACACATATTTAGTATGTGTTTTGTGGCCTCATTTCAGAAACTTTATTTTTTATTTTTTTCAATAACCATGCATAAACAATATTCCCTCAAAAATACAAACATGTACATACATGTTGCTCACATATTATGGTAGCCATGTTTGTGCTAAATAGAGTGTAATTACACCTTTGCCGTTAATATGTTTATAAGCAACTGAAAAAAGCACAAATGTCAGGGCATGTCAGAACATCTCAAGGACCCCAAAAACCCCTTAGACCCCAGAGGGTTAACCACCCCCTTTTGAGCTTTTTGAGTGGGACAGGATGCCTTTTGGCTTTTGCAATGCCCCAGCAACCTTCCAGCGGTTGATGCAACGGTGTCTGAGCGGGAAGTTGGTTGATTCTACACTGGTATATTTGGACGATGTTATTGTTTTCTCCCCAGACTTCACCTCTCATCTTTATCATCTGGAACATGTGCTCCAGGCCGTGGAGAAGTATGGTTTGAAGTTGCGACCGGACAAGTGTCAACTGTTCCGGAAGAAAGTGAAGTTTCTGGGCCACTGTGTTAGCTCCGAAGGTGTTTCCCCCGATCCAGAGAAAGTGTCAGCAGTGCAAGAGTGGGAACCTCCTAAGACTGTTCGACAAGTGAGTTCTTTCCTGGGTTTTGTGGGATATTACAGGCGCTTTATTAAGAACTTCTCAAAAATTGCTAAGCCCCTGAACCAACTCCTCCTGGGCACTGTTGCAGGCTCCTATTCTTGCTTATGCTGACTTTTCACAACCTTTTATTCTCTACACCGATGCGAGTAACTCTGGGTTGGGTGCGGTGCTAGCTCAGCGGCAGCAGGGAGTAAAGAGGGTCATCGCATACGCGAGTCGGAGCCTCCACCCAGCTGAGCGGAATGATTCAAACTACAGCTCTTTTAAAATTTAACTTCTAGCTATGAAGTGGGCCTTGAGTAAAAAGTTTAAAGACTATTTATGGGGAGCCAAGATACTTGTGGTGACAATCCCCTGGTTCACTTTCACACGGCCAAGTTGGGGGGTGGTAGAACAGCGGTGGGTGGAACAATTAGCTAATTATGAATACCAACTACAATATCGTCCAGGCAGAGAACACACTAATGCTGATGTGCTGTCCAGACTCCCAGTGACAGGTGTGAGTGGCCTGGCTTCAACCCCTTCGATCGAGCCTGAGGGAGAATTACTGGTAGGAGTAGTGGAGGTACCGGGATCAAGCCAGGAAGCGACTCCTGCTAGTTGGGGTTTGGACCCAAGGCGCTGGAGGGAGGAGACAACGATCTGGTGGCGATTCGGTCCTACTTGGGCCAAGGTTCCCTATCCACAGCAGTGGAGAGGCAGGCTCAGACACCAGCAGTGAGGTGGCTCTTGAGCCACTGGGGTAGGCTTTGTTTAAGAGAAGGAGTAGTTTGTCGCTCTGTCTAGGACCCAGGGACCCATGAAGTGGTGTTCCAGGTAGTAGTGCCACAAATCCAGATCCAGCCCCTGTTAAAAGCCTACCACACACAGATGGGGCATCGGGGTCAAGAGAGGACCCTATCGCTGTTGAGGAGAAACTTTCACTGGCCAAAGATGGAGGCATCAGTAGAGGCATTCATCCAGAGGCTAGAGCCCCCTTGGTCCCCATGCTGCCCAAGACCCCCCCCCCCAATTGTGGGAATGGATTTTCTAACATTGGGCCAGCCGACGGATCACTTTCAGAACATCTTGGTGGTGACTGACTTATTCACTAAATATACTTGGGCCATCCCCACCCTTGATCAGACTGCTACCACCACAGCCAGGGCCCTTTGGAGGACAGTGCTCCAACCCTTCGGGTGTCCAGAAACCCTCCACTCTGATCAGGGCCCAAACTTTGAGTCCAGGGTCATTCAGGAACTGTGTCAACTCTATGGGTGTCAAAATACCCACACTACCCCGTATCATCCCCTGGGCAATGGAGTGGTGTGAGAGGTTCAATCAGACTCTGCTGGGCCTATTAGGGACCCTGGTAGCAGAACAGCAGAGCAAGTGGGTGGATTATCTTTCCTCCCTAGTTCAAGCTTATAATAACAGTGTACATAGCACCACAGGTTTTGGTCTGTTGTACTGCTCTACTGCTCTTCTGCTCTCAACACGGCAGCTAACCAGCCCAGCCCAGCCCAACTACAGGGGGACGTTTGTCTGGATACTGTTCATGTGCCTTAATCACAGTGAGTTTACTGTTTGAAGTGTCCTGTTCTTCAAGTGTTCACATTGGGAAAGCTTTTGCTGTTTGAAGTGCGTGCACGAGTGCTTTGACTGTTTCGTATTGTTGGTCTGCATCTACAGTTCCAGATAAACCGCCTCCGGTGACCCGGGTCTGTTATGGTGATAATTTGAGCTAATTCTGAGTATTTTAAGCACTGCTGTGCTGACGCTGTCCTTCTGCTGTCTGAGCCTCTGCTGGAGAGAACGAGAAACCGCTGCACTGATGCTAGCCTCCTACTGTTTGGGCCTCTGCTAGAGAGAACGAGAAACTGCTGCGCTGACGATAGCCTCCTACTGTCTGAGTCCCTGCTGGAGAGAACGAGAAACTGCTGTGCTGACGCTATCCTTCTGCTGTCTGAGCCTTTGCTGGAGAGAACGAGAAACTGCTGTGCTGACGCTAGCCTCCTGCTGTCTGAGCCTCTGCTGGAGAGAACGAGAAGCTGCTGTGCTGACGCTATCCCTCTGCTGTCCGAGCCTCTGCTGGAGAGAACGAGAAACTGCTGTGCTGACGCTATCCTTCTGCTGTCTGAGCCTCTGCTGGAGAGAACGAGAAACTGCTGTGCTGACGCTATCCTTCTGCTGTCTGAGCCTCTGCTGGAGAGAACGAGAAGCTGCTGTGCTGACGCTGTCCTTCTGCTGTCTGAGCCTCTGCTGGAGAGAACGAGAAACTGCTGTGCTGACGCTATCCCTCTGCTGTCCGACCCTCTGCTGGAGAGAACGAGAAACTGCTGTGCTGACGCTATCCTTCTGCTGTCTGAGCCTCTGCTGGTGAGAACGAGAAACTGCTGCGCTGACGCTAGCCTCCTACTGTCTGAGCCCCTGCTGTAGAGAACGAGGAACTGTTGGTCTAATTCTCCTGGGAGAAATTGCTCATTTTAAAGACTCTTTTAATAATTTAATAAACATAAAACTTTTTGAAATTATTCTTTATCCTGACGTCTTTGAGGGAATACGGCTTGCTCCTCAGGGTGGTTTGCAATTTAGGAGAGGCGGCTAGCACCCCCTGCCTGTGACATGTTAACTGTTTTGAAAATGTGATGTCAGAGTGGACAAATGTGTTTAAGCAATTGAGAAAAACTGTAATATGTTGCACTATCCTATACATAATGTGCATATTTGTGTATATAGTTATAATTTTTGCATCTTTTAAAAAACATATTCTGCTGTTTGCACCTTGTATTGTGCAGATCAATGCAAATAAATAACAATAACATGCCTTTATAATAGGTCTTTATTTACATGGTTGCATGTCATTTATAGATGCATTTATTTTACATCAGTACAATTTACTTTACCACGACACACTATGTTGTTCTGCCATGGCACAGTTCCATGGGCCTAAGGATTCGCCACTTTGCCACCAAAATGCCAAATGCATTCATTCTCTATCACCCATCTGGTTCTGGAGTGATGGTAATTGTAGGTATGCTTATCCATGGGCAGTTTCATCCCTATGTAGCAAAACAGAACAGTATTGGCAGGCAATCGTTGTGTGCCGAATATATATATACGCATACATGAAGTGCTATTACATGAAATTAATTTTGCCTGTGACATACCTGGAAAGGGATGCATGAGGTTGTTGTGCAAGGGGAATGCAGCATCGCCAACTATCACATGTGGGATTTGGACTCCAGTTCCAGGAAGATTGGCTGGTGGGGCCAGGTTCAGTTTGTGTTTAAGAAGCATAGAACCAAATCGGCTCTCCTTGAAGACACCACCGTCACTTTCCTGTCCGTATTCCCCCACATCCACCATGGTGAAGCGATATCTGGTATTGCAGATAGCCATCAGAACAATGGAGTGTGCGCCCTTGTAGTAGTACCTGTAGTATTACCGGCGTGCAGTAGTGCTTTTATGTTGACATGCTTTCCGTCTACATTTTCATTTATCTTCATTTATATAGCGCTTTTAACAATGGATTGTTTCAAAGCAGCTTTACAGAGATAAACATATAATTTAAGGTAACAGATTGTTTTGGCATTATAGCGGTTCTTGAATAATGTTATTTCCAGCTAAAGTTAACTTTGATTGATTCACCTCCGTCGAAATGATCAGACTTTTAAACGCGAACCTGTGATTAACGCTGACGGCGTTCACATGCTCATTCAGAATTGATTCTATAGTTATGTGCTTTTTAAAATATGTGCGCAGGTTTATAATTCATACAACCCAGCCTAAACAAACTACTTTTCTTGCCTATAAATTTTGATACAGAATTTTGTTTTATTTTATCACTTCGGGGTACGCGAGCCGGAATTCACAACGCTTTATCTGTAGAGTGGGAAAGGGATCCTCCATAGGGAGAGGATAGTGGATACTTCAGCACTGCATTGTCATCGGGTCCAGGCGGATCTCCTTCGTCAGATCTGGACACGGCCTGGATCCGGCAGGCTGCGGGAAAACCTCGGGATAAACAAAGACACTAATATTAGCGTAGATGCCATTCTTCTTATGATGTAGCGAGTACATCAAGATTTAACGGAAGTGTTCCCAGTTCCGGCTGACCTAATCTATGCAGCCTAACATTGAATTTATAGAAGTCTATAGTGCGTTATGTGTATGCTAGGTCAAAGAGATGTGTTTTTAGTCTAGCTTTGAACTGACAGAGTGTGTCTGCTTCCCGGACAATGGTAGGAAGACTGTTCCAAAGTTTTGGTGCTAAATAGGAAAAGGATCTACCGCCTGCAGTCGATTTAGATATTCTAGGTATTATCAACTGACCGGAATTTTGAGATCGCAATGGACGTGAAGGACTATAATACGTTAAGAGCTCGCTCAAGTACTGCGGAGCTAAACCATTTAGTGCTTTGTAGGTAATCAACAATATTTTAAAATTTATACGATGTTTAATAGGGAGCCAATGCAGTGTTGACAGAACCGGGCTAATATGGTCATATTTCCTGGTTCTGGTAAGAACTCGAGCTGCGGCGTTTTGAACTAGCTGTAGTTTATTTATTAAGCGTGCAGGGCAACCACCCAGTAGAGCATTACAATAATCTAGCCTTGAGGTCATGAACGCATGGACTAATTGTTCCGCATTTCCCAATGAGAGCATATGGCGTATTTTAGATATATTTTTAAGATGGAAAAATGCAGTTTTACAGATACTAGACACGTGGCTTTCAAAAGAAAGGTTGGTATCAAAGAGCACACCCAGGTTCCTAACCGACGACGAAGACTTGACAGAGCAGCCATCAAGTGTTAGACAGTATTCTGGGTTATTACGTGTGGAAGTTTTTTGTCCAATAATTAGAATCTCTGTCTTTTCAGAATTTAGTAGTAGGAAATTACTAGTCATCCAATTTTTTATATCAGCTATGCATTCCGTTAATTTTGTGAATTGGTAAGTTTCGTTGGGTTTTGAAGAAATATACAGCTGAGTATCATCGGCATAACAGTGAAAGCTAACTCCATGTTTCCTAATGATATCTCCTAATGGTAGCATGTACAGAGTGAACAGCAGCGGTCCTAGTACTGAGCCTTGTGGTACGCCATACTGAACTTGTGATCGATAAGACATCTCTTCATTTACTGCTACAAACTGATAACGGTCAGATAAGTATGATTTAAACCATGCTAGTGCAATTCCACTAATGCCCACATAGTTTTCTAGTCTATTTAAAAGAATGTTGTGGTCAATTGTGTCAAATGCAGCACTAAGATCGAGTAACACTAATAGAGAGATACAACCACGATCGGATGATAAGAGCAAATCATTTGTGACTCTAATGAGAGCGGTCTCAGTGCTATGGTACGGTCTAAATCCGGACTGAAAATCCTCGCAGATATCATTTCTTTCTAGAAAGGAACACAGTTGTGAAGATACTGCTTTTTCTAATATCTTTGACAGAAAAGGCAGATTCGAGATCGGCCTGTAATTGACTAATTCTGTAGGATCAAGTTGTGTTTTTTTAACAAGCGGTTTTATCATAGCCAGTTTAAAGGTTTTTGGTACGTATCCTAGAGACAAAGATGAATTAATGATATTAAGAAGAGGATATATGACCTCTGGAAACATCTCTTTCAGTAGCTTAGTCGGTATAGGATCTAACATACAAGTTGTCGATTTAGATGAATTAACGAGTTTGCAGAATTCTTCCTCTCCTATAGCAACAAATGAATCAAATTTTTCCTCAGGGAGACTACAATGCACTTCCTGATGCGATACTGTGGTAGACGGTTGCATAGTTATAATTTTGTCCCTGATATTATCAATCTTATAAGTGAAGAAGTTCATAAAGTCATCACTGCTGTGTTGCTTGGACACTTCTGAGCTTGAAGCTTTCTTTTTCGTTAGTTTAGCCACTGTTTCAAATAAATACCTTGGATTATGTTTATTTTCTTCTAATAGGTTTGAAAAATAAGCAGATCTAGCAGCTTTTAAAGCCTCTCTGTAAGCAATCGGAAATATCTGAAGTGCATTTCCTCATTCATGTCTCTCAGTGGCCGGTCAAGCACAGAAAATTCACCCTCCTTCTGCCTCAACCGGTTCACAGGTCGCACGTCCCATCTCCTCCGACGCCTTCTCACGCTTCTGCATTTTAGTTTTCAGTCGTTCAGCTCCAACTCCAACAGTTTCAGTCACCATTGTTTGTAGTAGCCTAAACTCAAAACAGCCGTGAAGAAACGAAAAACAGTGGAACATAGAAACCTCACCGCCAGCTAGCGTTTCGGCAGTATAATTGCAGAGCAACGCAGAAAGAACGCAGAAGTATAAATGCTCACGAACAGCGTTTGCTACACACGTAGCCTATGATGTACACTACGGCGTACACTTGACGCAAAAGTAGGGCTGTCACGATGTTAGATTTTTTACACCACGGTTATCGTGGCCAAAATAATTCACGATATCGATATATCGCGATATCTATGGAATCTATGGGGGGGGGGGGGGGGGGGTTATCAGTCAAATTAATTTTTACTTTGTTTATATAGTTTTTCTTTTTTACCCAACAAACATAAGGGTACAAACAAAAAAAATCAAGTGCAAATACAAATACAAAAAAAAGATGGTTCTTAATAATCACCCTTTATTAAATGTATGAACACAGAAACTTAATGTCACGTTTCCCATTCCATGACTAGTAAAATAATCGCAATTTATTCTCTGTAAAATTGCGTAATCCGCAGGGTGATGGACACGGAGATGGGTAAAAAGGTTGGTGGCTACACATTCTGCAGCGTCGCGTCGCGTCTAGGACAACTCGAGGTATCGCACACCGGACGCGCACTTTATGGCCAGCAGTATTCTGTATTCAGTATTCGGGTCCAATCAGAGCAGGGGGGTGTGAGATCTGACTGTCAATCACAGATCGGGCACACGCCACCCCTCGCGCACGTTACAATCACATTCACACGCCGGAAGTTCGCGCAGTAACGAAGAGTGATGGCGGATGTATCTCGCTTTCAAAACACTAACAAATCAAGTAAGCTCATTTAGAGTATAAATGACGTTAGCAATTGCAATCTATCGGTAGATTAGCCAGGGCAGCGTACCTCCAAATACTCCATGGTGTTGATGGATGCTGATGAGACGGGCGCGTTCACAGATAACCCGGTGCACACGCACTGACGAGCACGAACTCTGTGGGAGGGTATCCGTTGATAGTGGGGGAGGGGCATGAGAGTTGTAAACATTAAAAATTTTGCCTAAATCCACTCAATCTGCCAGACTTGCCGACTGCAGCTTTAATATAAAACTATGTAAATGGCGCTCTGTGTCGCGGCAGGATTTTGAACAAGAGCCGTTGCTGGGCACCGCAGACAGACGCAGAATACACTCGAAGAGAAAATGTGTTCGAATTTTAAAGACGTGGCGCCGCGCTTCTCGTCCGGTGTGCGACCCCCTTTAAAGTGCTGTTTTCTTTTGAGCCGAAGAACTCCCATACAGGCGAGCTTATTTATTTCGGGTGTGGATAGAGTGTTTCACTCTCTCGCTCAGACGACGTTCTCCTCAGAGTAGCTGCGCGGCCCGGGCGCTGCGTCTTCTTGTTTGATAGGTGTCAGCGGGTGCAATACAGCCACCTGAGAGGTCAACCAGGTACTCGCGCTGGAGTATTTACGTGTCATGTTATCATAACAGTCCTATTCATTTTAAACATCGTGGTTATCGCCAATACCGTTATATTGCCACACTCTAAATTAACACGATGTCGATATTTCATGCTTTGAATATCACGATTATCATCAACACCGGTATATTGCGACACCCCTACGCAGAAGTATAAGTAGGCCTTAACATTCAAGCCTGAATGTTACAAGAAAGTGGGGGAAAAATAGCACCTGAAGAAGCAGACATCTTGTTGGACAGCTTCTTCAGAGTGCTACAATCCATATGACAGGTAAAATCTCAAACAAAGTTTACTGTGGGAGGTTTTGCAAAAATTAACAGCAATATTCTTGTTACCAAGAGGACAGGTTAATTTTATCCATAGGGAAATGTATTTTTAACAATAAACCTAAGACAAACGAAAAGAGACCAATTGTGAGCTTCAATGCTGTAAATCAATGCTTTATGCTTTTATTGAGGTTTATTTACGCATCTGGTAGGGTTCAATGTGGGTGGAAGGAAGAAGACAGGGTCGGCGTGACTGGGACTCGTACTTTTTATTAACTCAAAATATAAAAGAAAGCAAAGGCTGCGCCACATGCGCATTCACCGTAGCCTCGGCTACGCTATACAGCAACGTTTATAGAACCCTCTTCCTGCAGAATCAGCTCACAATTCACTTAGGTGAACCCTCTTTCCACTGTACCAGCTCTCAGTTCACGACGCACAAACACTCTTCCCGCTGTATCAGCTCTCAGTTCACGCGTTGTGTACGAGTCCCGAGTCTCTCTCTCTCCCGCTCTCTCGTTCCCGCCGGCTTATATGCGGTCTCTCCACGCCAATTACTGCAATCAGACACAGGTGTTCATCATCTGCACTTGAACTACTTACTCACCGTGCGGCTCCCTCCTTTCTCTCCCGCTACAGACTTCGCAAAACCACGCGCCCCTTGCCACAACGCATTATTTCAACTGATGTCAACATGACAGGCTGACTCGCTAATCAGAGGTCCAAACCCTCTTATCAGGTACGAATAATGCTCCAGAAAATGGTGCTCTGGGAAAACAGTCTGTGACGATGTTCTGATATCAGTGTGTCCAGGAAGCAAATAGTTTCCTCTGTATGAAGAGGAGATGCCAGTTCAGTAATGTCTTTTAAATGCATGTGGTCTTGCTATACTGGATCATTCAGTGGTATCTTTGCACCAATAATGAATGACAATAGTCTTAATAATGTCCTGTTCTCATGTGCAAATCCTTTTGCGAGAGACAAAGTTTGTTGGGATAGGTTGGGGTTGATTAGTTCATCTGAATGGAAAATGAATTATGGCCTTGTAAATTTCTGTCAAGGTGAAATACTGCTTGTTGATGAACAAATTAAGACATAATGACAATTCCAATAGAATTATGCCTTCAAAAAGATTGTGAAGAACATCCGGTGGGTACCCAGATACAAAATGGAAGTAACTTAAATTCTCAGTTGTGGGACAACATTTCTTCACGCCACAACAGTGCACGAGCGCAGGATCTCTCTTTAACAGTCTGAACATATAATCAAAGTTATCTTTTGTTCATCTTGAAATATTAATAACAATATCAAAGTTATTCTTACGTTTACTTGATAAAAATCAGTGCAGATTTCACAGCAGAAAACCCTGTGAAGCACGAGCTGAAGGAGGATGTTTTATTATTATACTAAAAGTCTAAACTATCAATCAGACGACAGAAGGACTGTAGTAGATTGAGTGGAACAGGTTAATCAGCAATGTTGATCATTTAAGGGGTCTTAGAAATGTATCTAGGGTTATTCAATCAGGCTTTAGGCTTTATAGGGTTCAAAAGGGTTTAGGGTGATTGTCCTATTTGAAGGCCAATAACATTTAACTGACACAAATGTCTGATGGTAAGTTCAACGTCAAGCAGCAAAATAACAATTTAATGGCTGTAACAATTAATAGTACAGGCCTTCATATATGTATAAGTTTGTTTATTCAGTACAATAAGATTACCAAAACATGTAAAATGAACATTATCTGGCTATCTTCATTACTGCTGTTGCCATGGTAACCGAAGTCAGAAATTGCGTCCAGTGCTGAGGCCGATCAGCTGTACAGTCTCTGGATGGTACTGTACATTATACTATTTACAGCCACTGCCGGAAGCTGAATGTGTGACACGCAGAGATGTGTTAACTGTCCTATCAGTCACATCAGCAGAATCAGCTCCAGGAAACAAACTTTAGACTTACTGGAATGTAGATTTATAGATGATTACAGTGAGACCACTTCAAAAAGCTTTATGCCATCAAAATAAAGTAGGCCAAACTACACTGGTGGCATCTTTGCCTGGACCACTTCAATCTTGACCACTGATTACAGATTTTAGCATCATGCTCTTCTGTATCTGACTCATGCTTTAGTATTTTCCTCTTATTTCTCTCGACAGACATGAATGTAGATACACACGCAGAAGATGGAGTGTGTTATATAAAAGTGGGTGGTTATTACGGGTGGGTGGATAGTTAATTATCCACATTTACACTCATGTTTTTGCCTGACACAGTTATGTCCTGTCCTAAAAATGTGATTTGCCAACACTGTAAATGATTTCTGTATTTTTCACAGTAATATTGTATTCTCAACAATTCCCTACTGTATAAGCTGTTTATAGTAAGTTACTGTTGATTTTACGTTAAGTGTTTTACAGTGAAGCATTCTAAAAGTTTCATATGGCCCAGCAGTGAACAAAACAATCATATTTAAAAGCAAACACATGTCACTTTCACTTTCACTTTCAAACATAAGTTAACAACACAGAGGAATCGAGCCACAATGCAACACAATGTTGATTTTTTTTGGTTACTATTGCCATTAGCAAAGAAGAAAGATATGAACATAATGTGTCTGAACTTACTCAATATTAATGACTTTGTCCTGATTCCCCTGTCAGGGTTTATTTCGTTTGTCACTGCAGTTCTGGAGGCCCAGTGTCCTGCAGAGTTCAGCTCTAACATCAGCCAAACTCACCCGGACAAGCTAAGCAAGGTGGCCACCCAAAATGAAAATCAGCCACGCTCAAAATATGACAAAAACTCATACACGAAAACCTTCGAACGTCAGGCCTTCAAAACTATTTCAAAATGTCAGACAATGAATCAGTGGTGGAGCAGACGGAAAGAAGCTTCCAGCGCAAGTTGTATAAAGTCAAAATGGAAAGTTCTTAGTTTTTAAAGAAAAAAAAACTGTATTTATTATTATGACATAAACAATCCAAAAAGAGCAAGAATGCACGATAAAGACACTGATAAAGGACTGCCGGAGAAACAAACACTATATCCAGCGTATCTTCAATTAGAGACAAAGAACAGAGAACTCAGGGTATAGGGACGTCCCGCGTGACGTCACGCCATTTGGAGGAGCCATCTTGACGGAATAGAAAATGCAAACCGCCAGTGATAATACAGCTCGTCGCGAAATATTCCTATCATGCCCGAGCGATTCTGTGCAGTTGGATGCGATCAGACACGTGATCACACAAAAGGAATATCTTTATACCGTATCCCAAAAGAAACAAAACGGAGAAAAGTGGTTGGCGGCAATAAACAGGCAAAACGCATCCATGCATTTGTCACGGGTGACAAAATCGCTCGGCAAGCGGAACCCCCTTGAGAGTCCTAAGTTTCCCAGGGGAAGGTATTGTGTGCAGCACGCCCCACTCCGGTGATGTAAACATGCCCGCACTGATTAGCGCTAATGCATTGCAGGTGTGAGAGAGAGAAAAGCGGCGCTCACACAGGCTTCCTGTTACGCAAGCCAGGATAAAAATGGACCATTCAGAGAGTGTTGGTCGTTGTTCAGTGGGTTCACGTTGTTCACGTTGTTCAGTGGGCTCTCGTTGTTCAGTGGGTTCGCGGTGTTGAAGAGCCTAAAGGGTTGACTTGGAGCAGTGTTGGATACAAGCTTCCTCAGGAAAACCGTTGGGGTGTGGAGATCGCCCATTTGAGTTTGCTGGATCTCAGCGATCGTTTGTGGGAAGTCTGCGGGACTGAGCTATCGTCTGGATTGGTGCTGTGGAAGGAGAGAGAAGAGATAAGTGAACTGATTCCATCTTATGAGTATTTAAATTGCTGGAAGAGGATGCAGTAGATGTGGATCTGATTGTCAGAGGAGCTATGTGTTTCAGAGTGTGTTGAGGAGGAATAGAGAGAGAAATCCCTCGTGGAGCGAGCGTAACAAACTGAGTGGGGCCTCTGCCCAGTGAATTGCAGTGCTTTTGCCTTATTGATACACATTGATTTGTGGCTGTGAAATTGAAGTGAACACAAGTGTGCTGTGCCTTTTGCTGAGAAGTGGCCCTAGCCCCATCTACACGTTTGTGGAAAGTTACTATATCTGCTCCCCATTGAAAGTCCAGTGTGATACAGCTGCACTGAAGAGGGTACCCTGTACTGTGAAGGCCCTTAATTGTTATTTACTGTTTTGAGCCCAGAAGCCTACCGCATCACTGGAGAAACGATCTTTTAACCCACTGTCTCCTTACTGTGAATTGAAGAAGAGTACTGTGCAGATCCTTACCTGTTCCACTTACTGTTGAGTCCAGACGCATGCAGCACCACTGGTAACGTACCCTTTTTATCCACTGCCTCCTTGCTGTGCACTGAAGAGAGTACATTGTACCGTGAAGATTTTTACCCGTTTTACTTACTGTTTGAGCTCAGCAGCCTACAGCATCACTGGTAATGTACCATTTTAATTCATTGTCCTCCTGCTGTGTACCGAAGAGAGTACGTTGTACTGCGAAGATCCTTATCCGCGCTACCTGCTGTTGAGTCCAGAAGCACACTGCATCATTTGGGAAGCAACCTTTTAATTCACTGTCTCCTTACTGCGAGCTGAAGAGAGTACTGTGTACTGTGAGGATCCTTACCTGTTCTACTTACTGTCTGAGTCCAGAGGTATACATCATCACTGGTAAAGTACCCTGTTTAATCCATTGTCTCACTGCTGTACATTGAAGAGAGTATTTTTGTACTGTGAAGATCCTCACCTGTTCTACTTACCGTTTGAGTCCAGGAGCACACTGCATCATTTGGGAAGCAACCTTTTAATTCACTGACTCCTTACTGCGAGCTGAAGAGAGTACTGTGTACTGTGAGGATCCTTACCTGTTCTACTTATTGTCCGAGTCCAGAGGTATACATCATCACTGGTAAAGTACCCTGTTTAATCCATTGTCTCACTGCTGTACATTGAAGAGAGTATTTTGCACTGTGAAGATCCTCACCTGTTCTACTTACCGTTTGAGTCCAGAAGGACGCAGCATCATGGGCGAAGTAAATCTTTAACTCACTGTCTCTCTCCTGTGGACCGAAGAGTACCGCGCACTGCGAGGGATCCTTACCTGCTATACTTACTGCCCAAGTTCGGAAGTCTGCAGGGGACACCGTGACAGTTGCGACACGCCCGCCCGTGACAGAGGGATATCTAGAGAACAGTGAAGGCTATCCAATTGATGCCCCTTGTTTTATCGTTCAATAAAGATTGTTCCTCCTTTGAAACTTACCTGTGTCTCCGTAGTCCTCTGTTGCGTGCCTGTGGTGTCGGCTCCCCACGGTGGTGGCTCAGTAAGAGAGGGGGGGTGGTTGGTCATCCGAGCATTCCTCCCCTCGACCTGTGTGACACATTCCTAGATCAGTTAATTCGTTAGGCGTATAATCACATTACATTCTTTCGTTTTCAAATACCAAAAGCTGATCTTGTATTTTATTTGACACTTCTTATAAATCGTTAGAAACACAGGTTGAGACAACAGTCTCAATGACAGTTTATCATACTACAGTGACGGCAGTGATAGGTTTAAAAAAATATATAAGCTATTTCGTTTTTCTTGGATCAAACTAGAATCAACAAATTCATTAAAGATACACTTAATCTTGTTGGTGATTTTGTTTTGTGTTTTTCCCTGTAAACTCAGTTTAAAAATTATTACAGGTAGCCCTACTATAATTTGGTGATAAAAATACATTGACCAACCTTCGCGGTGATGATTGAAAAATATTTTTCTTTTAATGAAACTCTGGTGTAGCGTGAAGGGAAGTGAATAAGGCAGCTGTACTGTCACCCAACTCAATGTCAGGAAGTTTTTCTACACATTTAATGCCTGTAAAAAGAACTTGTGGTGCTTCATATAGATATATGATTCCTAATTCCTTTATCTTCCTCTTGTATATTTATTTTTGTGATGCTAATAATAAGTGCGATGACATGACGTGGTGGGGGAAAAGGTCGATTCTGTTCAGTATCGAGATATTTTGCACCATGATTTTGAGCATGCAATTGTTGTGGGAGGAAGGGGGAATAGGGAGCTGTTCCTTTAATGTTGTAAGGACGTGAAATTGTAGTCTGAGTAGAGGGAATTATGGGTAGTGTAGTCCGGAACACGCATGGTCGCGTGTGCAGCGCTGAATAGAGCGGAGGTGTATTTTTCTTTATTTTCTTGTTACATTCAGTGGAAATGAACCGAGTATTTATGTTCACTGCAACATTGAAAGTCATGTGGATGCATGCCGAAGGGAGCAATAAAGCAGTATAATCAGGACTCTTCGTCTAACTCATCATTTGCACGGACTTGGGTAACTAGTGAACTGTTACGCACACACATACGACTGCTGAGACGGTGAGCGCAGAAGAGGAAAGGTAACATTGGGGGCTCGTCCGGGATCTTGTTCGTCGCATTTGGTGAGTTACATGGACATTCTGAATGGTAAACTGAAGTAGATGTTATCAGAGAGAGAGAGAGAGAGACAGCGCGCAATATGACGGATGCTCGTGAGAGAGAGCGAGGATGAGGAGAAAATACTCTGATACAAATAAGAGCAGTCATTTCAACTCTGCTATGTCTGTAATGGCGGAAAATGAGGAAAAACGGACGCACATCTCATTCGCGGATTGGTTAAATGAGTTGGATGTTCAAGTGTCCAATAATGAAAGTAAAAATAATCCGTTCAAGCAAGGTTTTGCTCTTCGCCCTCAATCAGCTATAGTTAACAGACCTACATGTTGTGGTGGCCCACAAATATCACCACAAACAATTAGAGAAACCAACCCTTTCAAAAGTATTGTGGAAAGTGAATTCACATATGGCAGTGGAATTGATACACCATGTTTCATACAGAGCACGCCGGCAAATCTGAACTACTACCCACAAGCTGTGTACAAATATCTAACGGCTAAACCAATGTCACAATATATGTCACCAATTAGTCGCTGTCCTTGTCCACATGAGAGTGGTACAGTTCAGCATAACATTCATGAGGCTGAAAATAAGACTGCTTATGTTAATGCTGATGAGACTTGTTTCCCTGAGTTTATTAGACCCCGCCTGCAGGGAAGAAAACCACGTCAGGCATGTTACGATCTATCATCTGACAGTGGAGAGGAATGCAGTACTCAGAGAGAAAGAATTCCTACTCTCCGACCAGGTCAGTTCGATGGTTCAATGTCATGGAGAGAGTTCCTAAATCGTTTTGAGGATTGTGCCAGAGCTAATCACTGGTCTGAAAGGACAATGACGGTGCAGATGAGGTTTTGTTTGGTCGGAGCAGCAGGTGCAGTGATACATAAAAACCCCAGGTCAGCTAGATGGGATTACAGTCGCATTGTGGAGGAAATGGATGCCGCGTACGGGCCGTCATCCGAGCATGCAGCTGCCATTGGGATAGAGCTGAGGCAGAGAGTCCGCAAGGCAGGTGAGCGGCTACATGTGTTAAGAGATGATATCTATGAGAAAGTCTCCATCGTTTATGCAGATCGCTCTGAAAGAGAGCAGGACTCTATCAGCATTGAAGTGTTTACTAACGCAATGGGGGACGCTGACATTGTGCAAAGACTGCTGGAGGAGCGCCCACGCACGCTGGGTCGTGCTTACGATATTGCTCATAGATACGAGACCACACGACGAACTGCCCTTTTGCCGCCAGTGTAACGCAACTCATGCAGTCTGCCACAAGGCCAATGGAACGGAGAGCCAGAGCTGCAGCAGTTCGTGAATGCCCCGAACAGAGTGAAAGTGAAGGAGAGGGTTCAGTTTCGCCACATTCTGATCAGAGACGGAAACCATTCAGAATGGAATCCAAACCGCAACAACTAAGATTCAACAAACGTGGAAAAATTAATTGGGGAGAGATTGTATGCCACAACTGCCAAGGCATTGGCCACATGAGACGGAACTGCCCTTCACCCAGGCTCGGTTTATCTTGTGTAACTCCAGTACTACACCATTCTGCAGACATCCAACCTACTTCCACCGTTCTCCAGGTAAAGGGCGCCGGTCCTGAAATGTGCATACACACACTGTTATACAGCATGGAGCTATGTGCTCTCTTGGACAGCGGAGCGAGAAGGAATGTGCTACCCCGTCACTGCTATGAGGCTATTAATGATGGAGCTCGACCCCCACTTGAACTATTGACAGTTCAGGCTCTGCAAGGAATAAGCCCTATAAATGTGGATGTGCTCGGGGAAGTCCACGTGCCGATACAGGTCGGAACCCACACAGTCAGCGTTAACTTCATTGTAGCCGATGTAACAGAGGACACAGAAACCATTCTTGGACACCCATTCCTGGAACAAGCACGTGCACGCCTCGACTTTGGCAGTCAGAAAATTGTACTGTTCGGTGAGCAGATACCTTACTTTAATCCCAAAAACAAACCCAGGGTGCACGTTGTTAGGATAGCACGCACCGCTGTTCTGGAAGCAGGACGCGAATATATCGTGCCAGGAAACGCGCATTTCCGAGAGCATGTGCAGGGCAACGTGTTACTGAGCCCAACAAAAGGGTTTATGGAGAATTGGTGGCACTGATTGTAATTGATGCTCAACCAAATAAACAGATTCCAGTAAGACTGTACAACCCAGGTACCATTGCCGTACGGGTAAGGAAGGGGGCCATTGCCGGGTTTCTACAGGCTGCAAATGTAGTAAAGGTTGTCGACTCTCAGCTGCCAACTGCAGGCCCAACCCCTTCAACTGTTCCAAGTCATTTACAGTCTTTGTATGCTGAGAGTATAGTGCATCTGGGGAAGGCGGAGCAAGAAGAGCAAGCAGAACTACTGAGCACTTATGGTGATGTTTTCTCGGCCGGACCAACGGACCTCGGTCGCACCAACCTGGTGCAACATGACATCCAAACACGACCTGGTCCACCAGTAAAACAGCAGCCCAGAAGAATGGCCTTTGAGAAACAGCGCAGTGCAGACGAACAGATCCAACAGAACCTTGACACTGGTTTAGCTGCCCCTAGCCATAGCAGCTGGGCTTCGCCAATTGTTATGGTACGGAAGAAAGATCAGACGTACAGACTGTGTGTGGATTATAAAATTCTGAATGAACGCACAATTAAAGATGCTTACCCCCTTCCACGAATCCAGGATACCCTGGACACTCTGTCTATGTCGAAATGGTTTAGCACCTTGGATCTGGCTTCAGGCTATTGGCAGGTGGAGTTAACTCCAAGGGCACGGCAGGCCGCTGCTTTCTGCAGTAGGAAGGGGCTATTTGAATGGAATATGATGCCATTTGGCCTGTGCAACGCCCCAGCAATTCCAACGCTTAATGGATCGTGTTCTGGCTGGACTACAATGGGAAATTTGCCTAGTCTATTTGGACGACATAATTGTTCTGGGGAGGGATGCCAAAGAGATGATTCAGCGCCTGGCTCAGGTATTCGAAAGGTTGCGCCAGGCTAACCTCAAGTTGAAACCTGCCAAGTGCTGCCTCTTCCGCCGCCAGGTGATCTTTTTGGGGCATGTAGTTTCAGAGGAGGGCATCGCCACTGACCCTCAGAAGGTGGAAAAGATTAGAGAATGGCCGCAGCCTACCAGTGTTAATGAAATTCGACAATTCGTTGGTTTGGCATCTTACTACAGGCGTTTTGTCAGAGATTTTGCCACAGTGGCCAAGCCCCTTCATGATCTGTTACGGAAGAATGCCAGATTTCAATGGACCCCTGAAAGCCATCAAGCATTTGACAAACTGAAGGAGCTACTCACCAGCGCTCCTGTTCTGGGGTATCCTATGGATCATGGCGACCTCATTCTCGATACAGATGCCAGCAATTTTGGAATCGGAGCTGTGTTATCCCAACTCCAACATGGTGAAGAACGCGTTCTAGCCTATGGCAGTCGAGGATTGACACCAACGGAGCGGAATTACTGCACCACACGGAGATAATTGTTGGCTGTAGTGGAGTTCTCAGCACATTTCCGTCAATATCTTTTGGGCAGACCTTTTGTCGTGTTGACAGATCATAGTAGTCTTCAGTGGCTTATAAAAATGAAAGAACCAGAAGGACAGTTGGCTCGGTGGTTGGAAAAGCTTGGAGAGTACGATTTCAAGGTTGTGCATCGGCCTGGGCGCCAACATGAAAACGCAGATGTGCTGTCCAGGAGGCCATGTCGTTCAAATTGTGCCTGCAGCCTTAATGAACCTTCTTCCAGTAACCCTCAGTTTTGTCATCAGGCAGTTCAGTGTGATTTTGACATCAGACCTGGAAATGATGGAGCGGGAAATGCTAATCTAGAGATCTGTCCAGTGGGGGTAGTGCAATCTCTCATGACGGCAAATACTGCTCCATTCCTAGGGTGGACTGCTGAGGAACTTCGCTCTGCTCAGGAAACCGACAGCGATATTGCTCCTATAAATACAAAGTTCAGACATTGCTCGGAGTAGCATAAGCCAGGCAAGCGAGGATTTAAAGGAAAGGATTTTTTTTATTTTTTTTATTTTTTTTATGTTAACCCTCTGAGGTCGGCTATCGCGCCGGCGCGATAGTCTCGCTTTTTTCTTATCAGTGCAAAAGAAACTCAAAATACTCTGTTGATTTTGATCTTACATATTAAGTGTTGTACATCATTAGATCCTGATAAGTGTCTATTTTTTTTTGTGGATACTCACAATAAAAACAAAGTGTTGTGCTTTTCGCCAAATAAAGAAAAACAAACATGATGCGCGTTCTGCCTTCTCTCTGTCAGTGAAGTCCATTCTGAAACGCGTCCTAAGATTATTTTTAATTCCGCGAATACTTGTCATACAGGCACGAGTGTTTTTCCATAATGAAGCTTGAACTCTCTTCTTTTAAATGAATTAATTTATATAAAAAAAACAAATATTCTTAGCTTATGTAATCTGTATGAAAAGAGAGAGATGTCAGTATTTTTCTTTCCAGCTCATTACACCTAATTACGCGTTAATGTGCCACGCCCACGGAGAGCCCGCGCTATTCAAACGCAAATGATCTTAGACAAGCCGTTCAAACATGCCAACGCCCACCAGCTGGATTATAAAACACATCGTGTTTAGTAAGTATCTTGTACAGCTGTGTACACAGCGTATCCTTTCGCTGTGAGGAATATCTAACCCTGGAAAATGTACCAGAAGTGCTGGTAGTTTCATTTCGAGGAGCAACGGATCCAGCTGATGTAGTAAGTCATTTATTCTAGTGCTTTGTTCTAATCGTGATATTGAATTTGTCGGACTGTAAACCGCAAAAAGACTGTTTAAATATGAATTGCGTGTCTGTGTGTAGGCTAAATGATGAGTGAACGGCATAGGCATAGGCGCTTTGTTTACTACAGTTATACAGCGCGTGTCTGTGCCTTGTTCATTCACTCTCGCACCTACATTAGTAAACGTTATGTTTACATGAACAACACATACAAACTATATTGCTATAGCCTACTAAGATGAGTAAAAATAGACTGAAATATGTTGAAATAAAATGTCTGTATAAGCAACAAGCTGCAAATTCACATGTATATACTAATATATCATACACAATATATTACAGACTAAATATGAATGTTTAGACACGATTTTGTGATTAGTTTTGGATAGATTATAAAGTTTTTACTGAAAAAAAAAGACTACTGTCACATTAAATAGGTACGCTTTTGTTCACCAATTTCTGCTCATAGTTAAATATACTATAGTATGATGTTTTGTCAAAAATAAAGTAGGTATATTGAATTATCAACTAAGATGTTATTATAGTGTTTGTTCCAATATTCATGAATCCTTACCTTTTTTTAATACGTATGATAAAATGTATACTTTTTACAAAGAAATACACTTGAAATATTGTTAAAATTGTAATTGTTGTTGTAATTGTAACCTATTTGTAATTGGTTACAATTTCTAATTGTAAAATATGTATAGGCTATATAGATAATTTCTTTTGTCCTTGCATTCTTTGGGATCCTGTGACACACCTGTGTGAAAGGGCTAATTAATATGCAGCTCATTATGCGGCACATTATCCGGCCTTTGTCTTCTCAGGTGTGAACACGCCTCCACGCATATTGCCTTTCCAAACCAAAGGTCTCTAATAAAATTTAAATCAGTGTATGTGTTTGTGTGAATGATTAGGCAGGATGATTTTCAGATCATTTTGAAGCAAAAATTCTAGGCAACAACAATCAGTAGTCAAAAGTCTTGTGGACACATATTTAGTATGTGTTTTGTGGCCTTATTTCAGACACTTTAAGTTTTAGTTTTTTCAATAACCATGCATAAGCAATATTCTCTCAAAAATACAAACATGTTTCATAATTGTTGCTGAGAAATTCCGGTAGCCCAGTTTGTGCTATATTGAGTGAATTTACACCTTTGCCATTAACATGTTTATAAATAACTGAAAAAAGCACAAATGTCAGAGCATGTCAGAACACCTCAAGGACCCCAAAAACCCTTAGACCTCAGAGGGTTAAGTGCTCCCAGAAGAGATGAGTTTTCAGTTGCCTTTTGAATGCTGTCAGGGATTCTGCATTCCGGATGACGGTGGTGAGATCATTCCACCAGCATGGAACCGTGAATGAGAATGTTCTGGAGAGTGATTTTGTGCCCCGCTGTGATGGTACCACGAGCCGTCGCTCATTGACCGATCGTTGGCTTCTGGTAGGGATGAACACTTGTAGTAGTGAGTGGAAGTAGGAGGGAGCTGAACCTGTGGTCAATCTGTAAGCAAGCGTCAAAGCCTTGAACTTGATGCGAGCAGCGAGTGGTAGCCAGTGCAGAGAGATGAACAGAGGAGTGACGTGGGCCCTTTTTGGCTCGTTGAAGATGAGACGAGCTGCAGCATTCTGGATCATTTGTAGAGGTTTAGTTGCACATGATGGAAGTCCAGCCAGAAGAGCATTGCAGAAATCAAGCCTAGAAATGACCAGGGCCTGGACGAGAAGTTGTGTTGCATGATCAGTTAGGAAAGGCCTGATCTTCCTGATGTTGTGCATAGCAAACCTGCATGATCGAGTTGTCTTTGTAATGTGGTCAGTGAAGGTCAGCTGATCATCAAAGATTACTCCAAGATTTCTGACCGACCTTGATGGGGTGATTGAGGATGAATCTAGCTGGATAGTGAGGTCGTGCTGTAGAGACTGATTGGCAGGGAGGACGAGAAGCTCAGTCTTTGCCAGGTTGAGCTGCAGGTGATGTTCCTTCATCCATGCCGAGATGTCCGCCAGACAGCTTGAGATCCGTACAGCTACTGTGGGATCATCTGGTTGAAATGAGAGGTAGAGTTGGGTGTCATCAGCATAGCAATGGTAAGAGAAACCATGTGCCTGTATGATGGGTCCCAGTGATGTGGTGTAAATGGAGAAGAGGAGCGGTCCAAGAACTGAACCCTGGGGAACCCCTGTGTGTCAGCTGATGTGCTTTGGATACCTCACCTCTCAATGCGACCTTGAAGGACCTACCTGTGAGATAGGACTCAAACCAGTTGAGGGAGGTTCCAGTGATGCCCAGTGATGAGAGGGCGGACAAGAGGATCTGATGATTCACTGTGTCGAAAGCAGCAGACAGGTCCAGTAGAATGAGAACTGATGATTTGGAAGCAGCTTTTGCGATCCGCAGGGCTTCCGTGACTGACAGCAATGCAGTCTCAGTTGAATGTCCTTTCTTGAAGCCAGATTGGTTGACATCCAGCTGGTTGTTCAGAGACAGGAAAGATGATACTTGGTTAAAAGCAACTCATTCAAGTGTTTTCGCAATGAATGGTAGGAGAGAGACAGGTCTGTAGTTCTCTAGAAGTGATGTGTTTAATGTTGTTTTTTTAAGCAGAGGAGTTACCCGAGCCTGCTTAAATGCTGTAGGGAAAATGCCAGTGTGGAGGGATGAGTTGATGATGTGTGTGAGAGCTGGAAGAAGTGTGGGAGAGATGGCTTGTAGAAGGTGTGAGGGGATGGGGTCTAGAGGGCAGGTGGTAGGATGACTGGAGAGGAGAAGTTTAGATACTTCTTCCTCCGTTAGTGGAGTGAAGGAGGAGAGAAGGTTGTTGGCTGTGGGAGAGGTTAGTTTGGATTCCTGTGTGTGAGAAGCTGAAAACTGACTGCTGATAGTTGTAGTTTTGTTAGTGAAGAAGTTAGCAAAGTCATCAGCAGTTAGCGAGGAGGTGGGTGGTGGTGGAGGTGGACAGAGGAGAGAGTTGAATGTCTTGAACAGTGAACGTGTGTTAGAGGCGCTGTTGATCTTGTTGTGGAAACCTGATCAACCTGATCAACAGGTTCCTGATCAGGAACCTGTAAATGGGAGAGGCATTGACCAGGTGCCTGTACTTGAAGAAACGCATTGTGTGCCAGTGACTGAACAGGAGGAAAGGAATATGCTGTGCGGAGAAGGTAGCACGGTGCAACCGAGTCAACCATGGACTGCTTACGGCCAAATCGGGGGTAGGCCGCAACGAGTTAAGAGACCACCAAAGTGGTTTGGTAACTGGATAAGTTGATGCTCAAGGGAAAGGGGCTTTGACAAAATTACCAACTGTTCTACTGTTAAAAGAAAATTTACGTTGCATTAATGTTGTTATTTTCTATGTAGACCATGTGGATGTTATTTGTTGTGCCTATGGTGAGTTCATAGATAACTAAGTATTATTATTTCTTTATTTTTGTTGTGCAAATGCTTAGCTACTAATTCCTTCCTTCAAAAGGGCAATGTGGAAGACAGATTCTATCCACTAATTGGACACTGAGAGTCAGAATTTGAATTGGATTGCGGTTGCTTCCAGAAAGAAAAGAGGACGGTGTAATGAACTTTTATGTCATCCTTTCCCCATCAAGCACCGTGCTACCCTCTGCCTTATGGACTGTTCACCCTGTCACGTGGGGATGATTTATAAAGGCTAGTGTCAACTGAGTGGAGTTTGCTTACATTGGATTGGTATTATAGTTAATTAAAATCCAGAGTGGGGGTAGTGTTGTGGGAGGAAGGGGGAATAGGGAGCTGTTCCTTTAATGTTGTAAGGACGTGAAATTGTAGTCTGATTAGAGGGAATTATGGGTAGTGTAGTCCAGAACACGCATGGTCGCGTGTGCAGCGCTGAATAGAGCGGAGGTGTATTTTTCATTGTTTTCTTGTTACATTCAGTGGAAATGAACCGAGTATTTATGTTCACTGCAACATTGAAAGTAATGTGGATGCATGCCGAAGGGAGCAATAAAGCAGTATACTCAGGACTCTTCGTCTAACTCATCATTTGCACGGACTTGGGTAACTAGTGAACTGTTACGCACACACATACGACTGCTGAGACGGTGAGCGCAGAAGAGAAAAGGTAACACAATTATCAATACTGTAGCCCAAAGTATTGCAATATTTAGGCTAATTATACTAATAATTATATTATTAGTATAAAAGACTAATAATATATATTACCCACGGCAATGGATCTATGAGTAGCCGACGGATGTATTCCGTCAAAATGGCTGACACGCGGCTAGGGGTCGCGTGACTGGGAGATCCCTATAAATATACAGAGGAAGCTAATTACCTGAAACAGAACAGCTGTGTACTTAATTAGAAACCATGGAAACAAACTATGGCATGATCAGTAACCAAGGAAACTAACAATGAATGCGAAACAGGCAAACAGGGCGCTTGACTCTTGCGCTGGAGACCCGGGTTCGAGGCCTGCATGGAGCGGGGCGAGTAGGACCCGGGTGGAGGGGTTACACATGTGCATGACATCATCATCTGCAGAGATTTCATAATTCATTGTTTACACAAATTATTATTATCTTTTACTTGCACATTGAAACCCGTTTTCAAAAATGTGCATTTTTTCAGGTACCCAAAAGGGCGGGGTAACCTCTCTCTCACATGAGATCGACCAATAGCAAACCACAACTATCCAATCATCCAATCAATTCCCACGGACAAAATCAAGCCCAGCCCTACATTTGTTCTTGTTCCAGAAGCCGTTTCACTCTGAAGTACGGCACAATAGGGAAGAAAAGACCAGCGCAACTTCGGTTTCATGCCAACCAAAAACTCAGGAGCACAGGAATACAGAAACAAAAACTACAGCAAAAGCACAGTTCACTATAAAAAGGCATAGCAAAACAAGTCTTTTAAAAGGGACCTATTATTCACTTATTCACTTATTCACTTAAATTCACTTATGTAAGGTGTTTGTACACCGAAGTGTATCTGCAGTGTGTGTGACAACCAGCCTATAATGGTTGAAATCCATTCACTAATTTTTTTATAATTCCTTTAAATCAAAATTTTATTCTGAAAGATGGGCCAATGCCAACGCTTCATGCGCAAACTTTAGATCCAGGCAAAGTATTACACATCATATGTTGTGAGTCTTGCCAAACTGCCTTTCTGAAAGAGCTTGTTGGCGCTCGGTTGGCACTGTACGGTAAATACGAGTTTCCTAGTTACAAATTTCACATGAACTCCTTTTAAAGTCGCCCACTTGAATGCGACAAGCTCGTAATCACGACTTCAGAAGTGGGAATTATAGAATTTCTGATAGCACGTGAAGGCACCAGACGACCAGAGCCATGTCGTTATTTTTATTCCTGCGTAATTCATAAAACGCGCATTTATTATGCACAGGACAGTCAGACGACTGAATGTATAAGGCTGAACATTTTCAGTGATGTCCTGTTTTGTTGTTGTTGCTGCTATGTTGGAGCATGAGCTCTTGAAGCTCCGCCCTCTTCTTAAAAGGGGGTGGGAGCTCCAGCTCATTTGCATTTAAAGGGACACACACAAAAACGGCACATTTTTGCTCTCCCCCAAAAAGTGGCAATTTTAACATGTTATGAAAAATAATCTGTGAGGTATTTTAAGCTAACACCTCTCATTCACACTCTGGGGACATCAGAGACTTATTTTACATCTTGTAAAAAGGGGCATAATAGGTCCCCTTTAAAATATTTGTGGCCACAACACTGCTGGCTCTCAAGCCAATGTATCAAAGTTTGTGAAAATGATGAACACACATCAGACAACCAGCTATTTGTCACTCATCTTCATTGATGCTTTTTGAGAATTGTACACTCTTGCTTAGAGCAAATTCAACATTTATCTCTCCTCTCCTCCGACTGATTCCCGTTAGGGAACCCCAGTGCTGGGACACACTCACATGTCTTTGGACTGTGGAGAAACACAGGGAGAACAAGCAAGCTCCACACAGAAAGCCCTCCTGGCTCAGCCGGGACCGGTCTCGCTGTGATCAACAGCGCTACACACCGTGTGTGTTCCCATAGCATCAACTTATGTTCCCTATTCAGAGAATCAAGGTTACATACAAGGTTACACATATCCGAGACATTTTGTCTCCTATATTCAAGATAATTATCTACATCAGGAGTTTCAAAGTCACCCCCCAATAAGACACACACACACACACACACACACACACACACGCGCACACACACACACACACACACACACTCACACTCCCCCATTTCAATCCCACTGCAAACTTAGCCTTAAACCTTTTTTTTTTTTTTTTGCGACATTAAACATTTGTTTATTGATTTTTCCAGTGACATAACAAAATCAAGAGGTAACAATTCGGGAGTCAAAACAGTGTCAAATACAACTAACAAGAAATTAAAATAAAATAAAGAAATAAAATACAAAAAACAACCCCCAAAAACAAATAAACAGAACAAAACAAAAACACAAAAAAAAAAAAAAAAAAAAAAAAAAAAAAAAGTCACCCACTGCAAAATAAAAGCCCAATATGTTCACTTACAGAGAGATAAATAAAAAACATCCCAGCATGCTAAAAATTCCCACAAGAAAAAAACTCACAATTAGAAGACAATCAGAGTGGCTACTCTGGAATAGCTGTAAAAGTCAATCCCTCAACATGTGCAAAAAATGGACCCCAGGTTTTATTAAACTTTGCAAGAGAACCATGTATCGAGCACCTAACTTTCTCCAACTTCACGAACTGAAGGATGTCCCTGATCCAAGACGAGTGAGAAGGCGGCGCAGGAGACTTCCACCTCAATAAAATCAAACGTCTAGCCAATAAGGAGATAAAGGCTACAAAGTCAGCTTTATATTTAGGAAGCAGCAAAGTAGGAGGCAAAACCCCAAACAAAGCGGTACATGCTGTTGGGTCAAATGGAACCCCTGTACAAACAGAAATAGAATTAAATATCTGCGTCCAAAAATTATGTAGTGAAGGGCAAGACCAGAACATATGGGCATGGGTAGCTGGAGCCTGACGACATCTAATGCACATGGGATCGACATCATTATAGATTTTAGAAAGCCTAACTCGAGTGAGATAGGTACGATGTAGAATTTTGCACTGGGTCAGACCATGTCTAGCACAAATTGAAGAGGAGTGAACCCGACGCAAAATGGCCTCCCACAGATCCTCCGAGATCCCTTCCCCTAGATCCTCCTCCCATTGGGTTTTAATTTTATGCTGCGGGGTAAGCTGCAAAGAATAGATAAGATTGTATAAACATGAAATAGCACCCTTAATGGTAGGCAATGGGGTTAAAAAGGAGTCAACTAAAGAGGCGTCTGGGAGATTTGGGAAGTTGGGGCTAAGATTGCGAGTGAAACTTCGAACTTGAAGATATCTAAAAAAATGCTGCCTAGGCAAATGGAATTTCTCGGAGAGTTGCTGGAAGGATGCAAATGTACCAGCAATATACAAGTCCCTAAATGCCTTGATGCCGTAGTCAGACCACAACGAAAAAGCCCTATCAATTAAGGAAGGGTGAAAAACAGGGTTAGCTGATAAAGGTGCTAGAAAAGAGAAGGTCTGTAGACCAAAATAGCGTCGAAATTGCTTCCAAATTTTAAAAGTGGATTTAACTAAGATATTATTGCAAAAAGGGGAGGGAGAAAAGCTAAGAGGAGCGTGGATGAGAGCAGTCAACGAAGCAGGTTTAACAGAAAACATTTCCATACTCAGCCATGTAGGAGAAACTGGTGCCCCCTCCAGAGAAATCCAAAGCTGAATTATTCTAAGGATGGAAGCCCAGTAATAAAACCTCAAGTTAGGAAGGGCCAAGCCCCCAAGGGTCTTAGGTCTCTGCAACAGCTCCTTTCGCATACGAGGGACCTTCCTGTTCCAGATAAACTCAGTGATTGATTTGTCTAATTTGTGAAAGAAAGACTGAGGGAGAAAGATAGGTATGCACTGGAAGAGATAAGACAATTTGGGAAGGATATTCATCTTAACCGAATTGACCCTGGCCACAAGGGAAAGAGGCAACAGTGACCACCGTTGAAAGTCCATCCGTATCTGATCTAACAAAGGGGCAAAATTATAATCAAACAAATCTTCAAATCGGTCACAAATCCGGATACCAAGGTATTTAAAGCCAAATGGAACAATTTTGAATGGGAAACCCTGAGCAGCATTCTGGGCACCTTGATTTAAAGGAAACAGCTCACTCTTGTCCAAATTTAGTTTATAGCCTGAAATCTGACCAAATGAATTAAGGATGTCAAGAGCAGCTGGAACTGAGATAGAGAGATTGGACACATATAGTAATAAGTCATCGGCATATAGGGAGACCTTCTGTTCAAGACCATATCTTGTAATTCCAGTGATGCGTGGCTCTAAACGAAGCGCAATAGCCAGAGGTTCAATAGCAACCGCAAATAAAAGAGGACTCAGAGGACAGCCTTGACGAGTGGAGCGATGCAAAGGGAAATACTCTGAATGGGTATCATTAGTTCTGACTGAAGCCATAGGGGATGAATAGAGCAACTTAATCCAAGAAATGAACTCTTGGCCAAAACCAAATTTCTCCAAAGCAAAGAAAAGGTAATTCCACTCCACTCTGTCAAAAGCCTTCTCCGCATCTAATGAGATTACGGCTTCCGGCCCCATTGACGTAGAAGGATTATAAACAACATTGAGAAGTCGTCTGAGATTATAGAACCCATGTCTGTTCTGGACAAAACCTGTCTGATCAGGAGAGATTATTAAAGGCAAAACTGATTCCAGTCGCATAGCTAATAATTTTGACAGAAGTTTTACATCTACAGATAAAAGACTAATTGGGCGATAACTTGAGCAGGACAGAGGGTCCTTATTCTTTTTTAAGAGTAATGATATAGATGCCTGATTTAGAGTCTGAGGTAATTTAGAAAGAGTAAGAGATTCATTGAACATTTCTATCAAAACTGGTGCTAATTTGTCAAAAAAGATCTTGTAAAACTCCGTTGGAAAACCATCCGGGCCTGGACATTTTCCAGACTGCATAGAAAATGTTGCCCGTTTTAGGTCATCTATGGTGATTGGGTCCTCTAACTGCTTAGCAATATCAGCATCTACCTTAACCAACTCCAGTGAGTCAAAAAAACTATCCAGGGCAGACAGATCAGACCCAACCTCTGAAGTATATAAAGAAGAGTAAAATTGTTTAAACTGATCATTAATTTTTTTAGGATCGGTAGTGACGCCAGAAGGAGTATTAATTTGTGAAATCTGCTGAGAGGAGGAAGCCTGTCGAAGCTGATGGGCCAAAAGTTTGGTCGCCTTATCCCCAGATTCATAATAACAATATTTAGCCTTAAATAAGAGCTCCTCAACCTCTTTAGTAGAGAGAACATCAAACTCAGCCTGAAGAGAGAGACGATCCTTATATATGTTAGGGGATGGGGAGGACGCATAGATATTATCAAGCTGGGAGATTCGTAACCTCAATTCCTTTAATTTTTTTTTCCTTTGTTTGTTCTCATAGCTGCTGTATGAAATAATTTCACCTCTAATGTATGCTTTCAAAGTCTCCCAAAGAAGGGAGGCTGATATCCCTGGAGTACTGTTGGTAGTAAGAAAAAAGTCAATTTGATTAGAAACAAACTTAACAAAATCCTCATTAGATAGCAGGCGCGTATTGAGACGCCAGGGGGGGCATGTACGTTCGCGCTCCTGTATGAATAACTCCAGTGTGGTCGGGGCATGATCTGATATTAGAATAGTATCATAAGAGCAAGACTGAACAGAATGGAGAAAGCGGTTGTCCAGGAGAAAATAATCAATACGAGAAAAGGAGTGATGTACATGAGAGAAAAAAGAATACATTTTACCAGACGGATTAAGAAAGCGCCATGGATCAGAGACCGAGAACTCATCCATAAAGGATAAAATGGTCTTAGAAGACTTTGAGGGCACTCCTGGTCTAGTAGAAGAACGATCTAATAACGGATTAAGCCAACAGTTGAAGTCACCCCCCATAATAAGATGATGTGTGGACATGACAGGTAATTTGGCGAACAATTGATGGAAAAAATTGTCATCATCCCAGTTTGGACCATACACATTAGCCAGAATCACAGAATTACTATATAGCTTACCCGTTACAAACACAAACCTTCCATTGGGGTCAGCTATTACATTAGAGCACACAAAAGGAACCGATTTGTGAATCAAAATGGCAACACCCCTAGATTTACAATTAAAACTAGCATGAAAAACTTGACTGACCCACCTCCCCTTTAATCTAATATGGCTGGAAGATTTTAAGTGAGTTTCTTGAAGGAAAACAATATGGGCTCCTAATTGTTGAAGATGGTGAAGAACTTTGCTACATTTAATAGGCTGATTTAGACCATTACAATTCCAGCTAACAAATTTGAGTCCTGTCCCTGATTGTCGAGGCATCCTAGACTGCTGCATGCCAGTCAAGTATTAGTGTACACTGCAGCATAGAATGTATAACAGTCACAGAAATAAATTAAAACATGGGCGACCTGACTAAACAAAACACAAAACACACAAAGAAAGAAAAAGGGAGAACTCCTCACACACCCACCCACCACCCCACGAGCTGAAGCGTCTTCCCAAATAAGACGCGCGCAAATCCCACAAACTACCAAAAACATCCTAACACGCTCCGTTAACAGCACAAACCAGTAGTGCTCATGCGAGTTTGTAATAAAGCATAAAATAAATATATAAACAAACACAGTAGAAAAATATGAAAAGTGACTCAAGTCCAAGTGACACGAACTTTTACAGGACAGCTTCAGAAACCGGGTTAAATTATCCCCCAGTTTACCTAACGAACTGCCAGCCGCTTTCAAACTGTAGCCCCAGAAGAGACGCCAGACTTTAAGTTCACCTTGACAAAGTCCATCGCAGTGGCTGGGTCCTCAAAAGTGTGTGTAACTCCACCGGGAAGAGTGATCTTTAAAATCGCGGGAAACCTCAATCCAAACTTCACTCCAGAACACGAATGTAACAGACGTTTAACGTCCGTGAATGCAGCGCGTTTCTTCGCAACTGACGAAGTGTAGTCAGGAAACAGAAACAGTTTCTTGCCTTGATGGAGAAGATGAGCCTCGCTAGCCCGGCGTAAAATGTCATTCCTCACGTGAAAAAAGTGCACACGAATCACAAAGGGTCGGGGTGGTTTACCATCACTGGGCTTTGATCGGAGAGTGCGATGCGCACGATCGAGTAGGGGTAACTCCACCAGACCGAGGGAGTCCATCAGCAGCTGGGCAATAAATTCGGTTGGGCGCCCACCCTCGGCCCCCTCCGGCACACCTACCAGCCGAATGTTGTTCCTCCTCGCTCTACCCTCCAAGTCCTCACATTTGTCGGCCAGCAGTTTAACCTCGGCTTTCAGCGTGGAGACTGTTGAATCCAGTGAAGTTATGAGGTCACTATGGTCAGTGCATGCGCGCTGCAACTCCGTGATAGCTTGATCATGAGAGCTAAGTTTTTGTTGCATCGGTTCAATTGCGTGTCTAAGCTCCTCTCTTACCGAAGAAATGTCCGCTCGAAGCTCGCAAGACAGCGAGTCTATTTTTCCGCAAATGTCCCCTTTCAACTGGTCTAACATAGCCCGGAGGTGATCCAAATTGGGCGCACACTCGGGGTCCGTGATCACCTTCGGCGGAGATGCGGGCTCATTCGAGGGAGAGGCCTTAGCACGACCTGTGCGAGCCGCGTTTCCACGAGAAGTTGACATTGTCGATTGAAATTCCCCCAAAACACACCAAAACTGACCAAGTACTTGTCACAAATGTACACCAGCCAAATTAATGAAAAGAAACCGTGTTAAAGTGTTAAAATAAACACAAACTCGTGGAGCAAAAGGGAGACACGTCCTACATGCTCGGTGTCCAACAGCGCCCCTCCACTTAGCCTTAAACTTAACTTATGTGAAGTGAAAACTTCTTAAGCAATTACCTAAACAATCAATAATAAAAAAAGAAGCAAATAATGAGCAACAGGTCAAATAAACACAAAGAACAAAAAGACATGAAATCTAGGTCTAGGTCTAGCCTAGTTTTCAAGTAAGAAATACTCACAGAAATACTCACAGAAATTACATTGTGCATCTTGGTTTATCCTGGCCAACAGTCCAGCTGTTGCCCCGCCGACTCTGAATGAAGCCATCGATCTTGTCGTCGTCAGAAAAAATAAACTCTCAAGATTGAGACTTCAAAGTTCTGCAATTTTCCTGTAAATAGAAATATCATGTTGTTGTAGCCTATATATGACCACACATAAATTTTATTTAGTACAATACTTTTATCAATTGGTTAGTCTTTTATCGTCTATGTTCATCATAGTAATAGGGTTTCCCAAACTGGGGTTTGTGAGTTTATGAAAAACGAATGACTAAATTATACAACTGCAAATTAAATAATTTTAAAATAAAAACAGTCAAACCCTAACTAAAATATGAAATATTTTATTTGTTTACTTGTATGTTCTGTGACGAGTAACTGAGATCAGAGAACTGAGAATATGCAAATGTGTTTTTAGATTATTTAAAAAACTTTTCTCTTCTGCTGAACACAAAGGAAGATATTTTGAAGAATGATTGGAACTTTGGCACCCTTGACCTCCATAGTATTTTTTTTCTACTATGGAAGTCAATGGTGCCAACAACTGTTTGGTTCCAATCGTTCTTCAAAATATCATCCTTTGTGTTCAGCAGAAAAAAAGAAACTCATACAGGTTTGGAACAACTTTTCATTTTTGGGTGGAGTATCCCTTTAACTGTTAGATGGTGCAAGGCAAGGCAAGGCACTGAGGCGAGGAGGACAGTTGAGGCGATTGAGACTCTGGGTTTATGAGCTATACTGGGACCAGCCACCGGGGGGCGATCGAGACTCTGGGTTGATGCGCTATACTGGGACCAGCCACCGGGGGCCGATCGAGACTCTGGGTTTATAAGCTATACTGGGACCAGCCACCGGGGGCGATCGAGACACTGGGTTTATGAACTATACTGGGACCAGCCACCGAGGGCGATAGAGACATTGGGTTTATGAGCTATACTGGGACCAGCCACCGGGGGGGCGATCGGAACAACTGGGTTTATGCGCTAAACTGGGAACCAGCCACCGGCCGCGATTGAGACACTGGGTTTATGAGCTATACTGGGACCAGCCACCGGGGGGTGATCGAGACACTGGGTTTTTAAGCTATAATGGGACCAGCCACCGGGGGCGATCGAGACTCTGGGTTTATAAGCTATACTGGGACCAGCCACCGGGGGCGATCGAGACTCTGTGTTTATGAGCTATACTGGGACCAGCCACCGGGGGCGATCGAGACTCTGGGTTTATGAGCTAAACTGGGACCAGCCACCAGGGGCGATCGAGACTCTAGGTTTATAAACTATACTGGGACCAGCCACCGGGGGCGATCCAGACTCTGGGTTTATGAGCTATACTGGGACCAGCCACCGAGGGCAATAGAGACACTGGATTTATGAGCTATACTGGGACCAGCCACCGGGGCGATCCAGACTCTGGGTTTATGAGCTATACTGGGACCAGCCACCGGGGGTGATTGAGTCACTGGGTTTATGAGCTATACTGGGACCAGCCACCGGGGGCGATTGAGACACTGGGTTTATGAGCTATACTGGGACCAGCCACCAGGGGCGATCGGAACAACTGGGTCTATGCGCTATACTGGGACCAGCCACTGGGGGCCATTGATACACTGGGTTAATGAGCTATACTGGGACCAGTCACCGGGGGGCGATTGAGACACTGGGTTTATGAGCTATACTGGGACCAGCCACCGGGGGCGATTGAGACACTGGGTTTATGAGCTATCCTGGGACCAGCCACCGGGGGGCGATTGAGACACTGGTTTTATGAGCTATACTGGGACCATCCACCGGGGGCGATTGAGACACTGGGTTTATGAGCTATACTGGGACCATCCACTGGGGGCGTTTGAGATACTGGGTTTATGAGCTATCCTGGGACCAGCCACCGGGGGGCGATTGAGACACTGGGTTTATGAGCTATCCTGGGACCAGCCACCGGGGGCGATTGAGACACTGGGTTTATGAGCTATACTGGGACCAGCCACTGGGGGGCGATCGAGATGCTTTGGCTTCACTTTACAGCGGCACGCTTGATCTGAATACATAATGAAGAGAAATGACTTTAGGACCCAGCGGAACAGCTCATTTGCTCATAATAGAACTATAAAGTCATCTAGTGGCAAGAGTTATGAAATATCATGTTTTATTATATTTTTTACACAAGAGGTCGGCAAAGACGCACAATAATATTTTGAGCTGAATTAAAAGGTTTAGTCATGAAATTGTGAGTTGTTTTGAATTTAAGTTGAAAGAATGTAAGGAATGTAGCCTGGTTCAAACCAGACCATTCTCAATAGAGTGCCGAAGTTACGACGTCACTCTGTAGGCCAAAACGCGGGAGTGAGTTAGAATTTTAGCACTCCCGGTTCCCTCGCTCTAAAGTCTATGGGATTTTTAAATGGGTTTTTGCTAAATCGCCTGAAATAAGGTCTGTGGTGAACAAAGCCTCTAAATATTTCCACGTTTTGATCTATGACATAGAACACACAGTAATAACCTGCTTGTGGTTTTTTAAACTTTATTGTGTCTGCTTGTGTTTTTAAAAAACTTTATATAGGCTTCGAAATGTATACATTTTGGATTAACTTATAAAGATTATCTTGATAGACAAAACGTGTAAGGGTCACAACTCTTTGTTAAACACAGATCTTATTTTTTGCGATTTTCCAAAAGTCTATGGGGAAAATGCATAGCTTTTCGATCGAGGGAACCCATGCGCCGCTAGCTTCCGAGTTGTCCTACAAAGTGACGTCATCACTTCGGCACTCTATTGTAACTGAGTTATGGTCTGGCAAAGCGTCATAGACAAATCATTTCCAGAGGGGCGTCACCAACGGACATCGCGGATAGACCTAAAACCAATCAGAGCGATGAAGGAGATGACTTTGCTCGATTTTTAACAAAAAGGAAACATTTAAATCGCTTAAAACAGACGCGATAGCTGATTCGAACGAGTGATGTTTGACGGATGCGGCATCCATCTTTGTAATGTAGGCTAAAATCTGCTTCAAAATCTCATCGTGTAAAGCCCGCCCCAACGTTTCTGATTGGTGCCTCGATTTCGACGGATTGGAAATGGGCTTGAATGAGCTCTTTGCCAGACTAACTTTCAGAGCAAATCTAAATTTGCCGGAAGTTGTCTGGGTTTTCCCAGGCTATAAGGAATGTGCTTAAATTACTAAATTGCTATTTATAAACAATTCATTGATCAAATATAGTAATTTAAAGGTAAATAAAACAAAAAATTAAAAATTAAAAAATTAAATTAAAAAATGCATTAAAAAAATGTGAAAAAATTGTATCAAAATGAAATAAAATAAGCTTTCTGGACCAAAAAAAAAAAAGTATAATTTTAGGGTTTGGGGTCATCTTGACCCGCGATGGAAGGATGAGGATGAGGGAGGCATCCAGCCAGTAGATAGGTATGGAGTTAATATTGTGCTATAATTAAACAAACAAATCCATCATTTTGCAAACAAACTCGATCTGCTTTGCAAAGGAAAACTCGACAAACAAACAGAAAGCAATGTGCAAGTACAAAGGTCAATTTGAGTGAAAATGTAGTGGAGTAACACATTGTGTTTTACAAATAAATGAGCCTAGATAATATTTCACAAATAAATGCAAACCATCCAACAAATTGCATGTAACCTTTAAACAAATACCAAATCTAGTGCATACAAATGCACATCTGTCTGTTACGATTGTGAGACACTTGGCTTTTTTTGAGATCTCTCGGCTCGATTTTCTCACAAATGTGTCCAGGCAGATTTTTTCACAAATGCAGTTGAGCAACTTCCTCTTTAGCGCTATAGTCTCCCAGGAGAAGCACTGATTTGAAACGCGTGCTTGCCTTTGCCTACAGCTGAGGAAATTGAGCGGTGAACAGGTGAATTTCTGTCTTACTCTATCTATAATTAACATTTTTAAAGTGTTTTTGACCTTTGACCAAAATTGACCTTTGTAAGTTTGCACATTGCTTTCTGTTTGTTTGCGAGTCGAGTTTTCCTTTGCAAAGCAGATCGAGTTTGTTTGCAAAATGCTGGATTTGTTAGATAGGCCTATTTTTTTCTTGTTAATATTGTTGTTGATTATTATTCCTCAATATTATATTATCTGTGGTTTTTATTGATAATGCATTTTACAGACTTTGGAATTAGTAAATACTTGACCCCAAACAGCCTACTGGTGATAAGAGGAGCATGAGTGCTTGTGAGCATGTCTGTGTTTGACACCCCTGTTAATGATAACAGCAAAAGAAAGTCACTGTGCATAACACTCAGCATCCAGGGCTTCTATGACGAGCAGCGCGCGCGGGCGTGAGTGATGACGAGCGCAGTCAGTGAGTGAGCGAGCAGCGCGCGCGCGGACATCATCATCTGCACATCCAATGGAGCCGTGCGGACTCTCATCAAACCCCAGGGCTTTCATCACATGCATCATCACTCATATGACCTGTAGGGATGGACGACGATCTGGTGTGTGAATATGACTCCACCTGGGACACGGAGAGCGACGGGGACGAGCTGGAAAACACCGGCCGCAGCAAGAAAACACGGCCCGCATTCGTATGTTGCTCTCTCTCTCTCTCTCTCTCTCTCTCTCTCTCTCTCTCTCTCTCTCTCTCTCTCTCTCACACACACACACACACACACTCATCATCTGTGAACCACTGCTTTGTGCCACTGTTTTATTCTATATTGTCCATTGCGCCAATCGGTTTTATTGGCGCCGCGGTGTCTCATCTCGTGTATATCTGTGTGGTGACGCACCGTCAGGCGTGCAGAAACCTCCACGCGCACCCTTTCCTCTGAAACGAGCACAAACGGAAGTGTCTAAATAAACCATTTTGACAGGTTATTTATTTTGCAGTAGGTTTCATTTTATTGTTTGCTTGTGTTTTGCAGAATAGCATGTTAGCTAGTTATTCAACGTAGGCTCTGCTGACCGGAAGTACGTCACTCGCCGCCGATCTTCACGTCATCTGCAGGGCCGCAGTTGAAAACAAGTCGCGTGAAACACCTTTAGTCCTTCACCTTTAGTCCTTCAAAAGCACACTATTATCATAACAATGAGCAGTAAAGCTAAATATACTAGGTTTTGTACATCGAATACGACCTAGGCTAAAATCAGTTATTGGTTCATTCATGGTATTTTAATCTTGTGCTCCTGCTTTTTAAAATGGTGAGAATATTTCATGATATATTTTACAAATTACCAATTGCAGTCTTGTGTTTCTTCAGCGCATTCACAATCTACAGCTCAACCTAAGAGCTTTGAGAATGAATACCTCTATTGTGTTATAAAAGCAGCATATTTTGTATTTACACAAAACTAAATAGAGCTGAGGGCTGTTCCATAACACAAGATTAGAATACAAGCCAGGCTTATTTTGGTTAGTCAGACTTCTTGTCGGTTGATTCTGTTTCATAAAGCAAACTTAAATAGTTCAAACTTCGGTTACTTATGCACGACTTTAAATGTCATTATTTATTGAAATAAATGAATTTAATTTAATTTGTAACATTATTTTTAGGGGTCTAACCCGTTTTGTTGGGTGTCTGCGATCTGTAAGTAAAAGATCCTAAACTGGTGCACGTCTGGGACCTTCCCAGCGTCACCCATTCTGACTGATCCTGCCAAACACAGAGACCATACTACTAATGACACTCATGCATGTGGACCGCAGGACTTCTTCCCATAAAACTCGTAATCTGCAACCGTTTGATCATGGAAAGAAAGTGAAATTTGATGTGTATCTTCTATAGGCAAAGTGTGAATCAATCTATGAAAAATAATTTGTACAAACCAAGAAAAAATAGCTTCCAGCGACCAAATTCAATTCCAGCTGCTATTAGCTTAATTTAATCATTCAGAAGATATTTTTGGGTGGCCCATCATTTTTAACTGGCCTATATATCTAGTAAGCTGGAAGACAACAGGACACTGAGTGAACAGGACACGTGCGTGAGCTTCCCTCCTCTCGAGGGACAGCATGAGGACTCCTGTGAAGTTTCTGATCCGCACATGTCCGTCTGAAGTCAGCCGGTCTCCCTTATGGCGCGTCATGTGTTTGTGTATTTTGAAGTTGCTTTTTCAAATCAATATTAGTGAAGATTCAGGACTGTTGACCTTCACGTGCATTATATTTGGAAACAGACACGTGGCAATTGTACACCGATGCTGCTTACGACTATATTTTATTCCATTTACTACTTTCTGTGTTTATTTTATTTAATATGTCTTAATGCATCTATAATATTTACATTTGCATTGGCAGTGCGGGATGTGAACAGATGAGCTTCTGTTTAAAGTTGAAGTTAACTTTGGCTACAGGGATAGTCATAATAACCACATTTTGATTAATAGCATATTTTGATATCTGATGTTGGTAAATGCAAGAGCCTTGGATCAGGATCATGGGTAGTTTGGGAGTTGGGATGCAGCCGATTAACGGGAGCTGAGACTAATGTTTGGCCTGTGGTGTTTGCAGTGGTCCAACTCTTCCTCCAGAAACCTCAGAGCCGCCAAGGACATGCAGAACTACAGACACGGATATCCAGTAAGACTCAACCAAACACACTTTACATTCATGAGACTGACCCGATGATGTGAGGATCTTTCTTCTTCTCTCTGTAGAATATCAATGAAGAGGAATGCCCAGAAGAACGAATGACCAATTTAAAGTTCTACCTAAATGAGATTAAGTCTTCGCCTGATGGTACGTCTTTGAGCTGCTAAAGCAATCCCAGAGCGAAGCTGTATCGCTCTTCATCTGAGCTCTTGTGTTGTGCTTTAGATGTGTCCATCGAGGCGTTTCACACTGAGTGGAAGACGGATTACAAAAGACTGGAGAGAGTTCATTCCTACATTCAGTGGTAAGAAGCTCCTGATCTTGTTTAGGAGGGTTTGATGGGATTTGTACGGTGGCCCAGAAGTGCAAAACAAAACAACAAATTATAAAGGCAATGGAAAGACTAAAAACAAAATAGCAAGCCAGAAAACACAATGACAAGTCAGACAAAATGGAAAGGTATATGTGGCGAATGGAATACTGGCCGCTGATTGGACGAGACATCTGTCAATCAAGACTTGCAGATGCTACGGCAGACTGTGGCAGAGAAACTCGATTCGCATGTTTCCTGCTTTCTAACTTGTTATTCGGTTTTAGTCTTTCTATTGCGTTTATAAATGACTTGTTTTGTTTTCGGAATTGTGGTTTGCTTTGCACTTCTGGGCCACCGTAGATCTGTGACATCTCTGGGAAAGTGTGCAGATGAAGTGCTCTGTAATAGTGAGTCTGTGTTGCTCGTAGGCTGTTTCCTCTGCGGGAGCCCGGCGTGAACTACATGGCAGCAGAGCTCACCAAGAAAGAGATCCAAGTGAGTGTTAAAGTGAACCGCTGATGCACACGGTAGCAGAGGCTCCATTGTGTGTGTGTGTGTGTGTGTGTGTGTGTGTGTACTGGACTGTGTCAAGGTGTGTCTCGTGTCTGCAGGCGTTCAGGGAGAGCGAGGAAGCGAAGAGTCGTCTCCTGGATTCCTACGAGCTCATGCTTGGCTTCTACGGGCTGCAGCTGCTCAGCAGAGACACAGGCGAGGTGAAGCGCGCCGAGAACTGGAGGGAGCGCTTCGCCAATCTAGAGAGGTGAGGATCCTGTCCCGAGGCGGCCTGGGGTCATGCATCCTTTCTCCTGCTCTTAAACCAGTGACAACATGTTTATTGTTCCTGTAGTGTACAGATGAAATCTGCATTAGATCTCTGTTTTTGTTCAGTTATCAGTCGTGAAGATATTGTCTCAGGTGTAGATTAGTGGTCAAAACGGTTTTTTACATTTTCAATATCCAAGACAAAGCTGACCAATGACCATTCAATACTTGCTGACATATGTATATCAATTGAATCCAACATGTATTTGAAAATAGAAAAAAAAAATGATTCACTGATTTAAATCACCACATATAAACTGACGTTGCTGTCCTTTTCACCGCTGCGGGACTGAGAGCGAGGCTGTGAGGGATGGACATGCATCTCTTCAGTGGGTCGTACTGCTATTTAATGTGTTTTTGGATTGTTCTGCAAACACTGCAAAAAAATCTTAACAAGAAATTTAAACAGATAAAAATCTCCAAACGACATGATCTGGGAGTTTTCTACAGCTTTCTTCGGCGGATGCCGTAAACACGGTAAGTCTGTCCCCCACAGCCTCGCTCATACGGCCATGGGGCTGCTCTGAATAAGGTCCATTAGTGCCACAGCTAGCAGTCTCATGACTTCATGACAGTTTGATCAATGCACACTTCATTAGATCAGCAGCTTCTTCTGGACAAGGGCTAAACAAGCCATGAAAAACCAGTTGTACAAATCAACAAAAATCTCATCGAGTTGTAAAGCACTGAGTGTTATGAGATTCAGCATATCTGTCATGTAACTACACGAGCCTGTGTATTCGATGTGATGAGAAATGGCAACAAGGTGGTGCTGTAAGCAAATTTAGATTTTTGCAAAAACATCTTTTGCAGAAGTGATCCTGGACCTGGACCGAGGCGTTTTAGGCAGGTCTGGATCAGAATGAATCCCTGTGTGGGAGAAGAGTCAGTAACTTCACACATCTAATACTGGCACAAACCGATGCGTTACACACTAGAGGAAAACATTAAAGAGCTTCATATGACACCTTTAACAGACTCACTGACCGCTCGCTCCAACGCAAGGCCTCTTTTGGCGTTACACTACTGTCAGGATTTACTAAAGACACGCACTGTAAAATGAGCTGCGCTGCAACACACACATCACTGGGCTGCTACACACACACATCACTGGGCTGCTACACACACACAGCACTGGGCTGCTACACACACACACATCACTGGGCTGCTACACACACACATCACTGGGCTGCTACACACACACATCACTGGGCTGCTACACACACACATCACTGCGCTGCTACACACACACACATCACTGGGCTGCTACACACACACATCACTGGGCTGCTACACACACACATCACTGGGCTGCTACACACACACACATCACTGGGCTGCTACACACACACATCACTGGGCTGCTACACACACACATCACTGGGCTGCTACACACACACATCACTGGGCTGCTACACACACACACATCACTGGGCTGCTACACGCACACATCACTGGGCTGCTACACACACACACATCACTGGGCTGCTACACACACACATCACTGGGCTGCTACACACACACAGCACTGGGCTGCTACACACACACACATCACTGGGCTGCTACACACACACATCACTGGGCTGCTACACACACACATCACTGGGCTGCTACACACACACACATCACTGGGCTGCTACACACACACAGCACTGGGCTGCTACACACACACACATCACTGGGCTGCTACACACACACATCACTGGGCTGCTACACACACACATCACTGGGCTGCTACACACACACATCACTGGGCTGCTACACACACACATCACTGGGCTGCTACACGCACACATCACTGGGCTGCTACACACACACATCACTGGGCTGCTACACACACACGTCACTGGGCTGCAACACACACACACACGTCACTGGGCTGCAACACACACGTCACTGGGCTGCTACACACACACATCACTGGGCTGCAACACACACACACATCACTGGGCTGCAACACACACACATCACTGGGCTGCTACACACACACATCACTGGGCTGCTACACACACACATCACTGGGCTGCTACACACACACATCACTGGGCTGCTACACACACACATCACTGGGCTGCTACACACACACATCACTGGGCTGCTACACACACACATCACTGGGCTGCTACACACACACACATCACTGGGCTGCTACACACACACATCACTGGGCTGCTACACACACACATCACTGGGCTGCTACACACACACACATCACTGGGCTGCTACACACACACATCACTGGGCTGCTACACACACACGTCACTGGGCTGCTACACACACACGTCACTGGGCTGCAACACACACACACACGTCACTGGGCTGCAACACACACGTCACTGGGGTGCTACACACACACGTCACTGGGGTGCTACACACACACGTCACTGGGCTGCTACACACACACGTCACTGGGCTGCTACACACACACGTCACTGGGCTGCAACACACACACACGTCACTGCGCTGCAACACACACACGTCACTGCGCTGCAACACACACACGTCACTGGGGTGCAACACACACGTCACTGGGCTGCTACACACACACGTCACTGGGCTGCAACACACACGCACACGTCACTGCGCTGCTACACACACGTCACTGGGGTGCTACACACACACGTCACTGGGGTGCTACACACACACGTCACTGGGCTGCTACACACACACGTCACTGGGCTGCTACACACACACGTCACTGGGCTGCAACACACACACACGTCACTGCGCTGCAACACACACACGGCACTGCGCTGCAACACATACACGTCACTGCGCTGCAACACACACACGTCACTGGGCTGCAACACACACACGTCACTGGGCTGCTACACACACATCACTGGGCTGCAACACATACACGTCACTGCGCTGCAACACACACACACGTCACTGGGCTGCTACACACACACGTCACTGCGCTGCAACACACACACGTCACTGGGCTGCAACACATACACGTCACTGCGCTGCAACACACACACACGTCACTGCGCTGCAACACACACACGTCACTGCGCTGCAACACACACACGTCACTGCGCTGCAACACATACACGTCACTGCGCTGCAACACACACACACGTCACTGCGCTGCAACACACACACGTCACTGCGCTGCAACACACACACGTCACTGCGCTGCAACACACACACGTCACTGCGCTGCAACACACACACGCCACTGCGCTGCAACACACACACGTCACTGCGCTGCAACACACACACACGTCACTGCGCTGCAACACACACACGTCACTGCGCTGCAACACACACACGTCACTGCGCTGCAACACACACACGTCACTGCGCTGCAACACATACACGTCACTGCGCTGCAACACACACACGTCACTGCGCTGCAACACACACACACGTCACTGGGCTGCTACACACACACGTCACTGCGCTGCAACACACACACGTCACTGCGCTGCAACACACACACGTCACTGCGCTGCAACACACACACGTCACTGCGCTGCAACACACACGTCACTGCGCTGCAACACACACACGTCACTGCGCTGCAACACACACACACGTCACTGGGCTGCTACACACACACGTCACTGCGCTGCAACACACACACGTCACTGCGCTGCAACACACACACGTCACTGCGCTGCAACACACACACGTCACTGCGCTGCAACACACACATGTCACTGCGCTGCAACACACACACGTCACTGCGCTGCAACACATACACGTCACTGCGCTGCAACACACACACGTCACTGCGCTGCAACACACACACACGTCACTGGGCTGCTACACACACACGTCACTGCGCTGCAACACACACACGTCACTGCGCTGCAACACACACACGTCACTGCGCTGCAACACACACACGTCACTGCGCTGCAACACACACACGTCACTGCGCTGCAACACACACACGTCACTGCGCTGCAACACACACACGTCACTGCGCTGCAACACACACACGTCACTGCGCTGCAACACACACACGTCACTGCGCTGCGTCCCCTCGGGGGAATACCCACCGCCATTTTGAAGTGCGTTCAACTTCAAGGGAAGTGTATTTGGACAGACCCTCGATTTTGACAGAAGGAGCGAGTCTACTCAATATGTCCACTTCAGGCACTCCATCGACCACAATGCAACACGATTGTGACGTCACGCTTGATTTACCCCCACCCCACACAACTCTAGTGTAGGATATGATCTATTTCTCTTGACCTTTAACTGCATCTCCTTAACCCTCATACAGTCCCCACACTACGCTCGGGGTCTCTGGGCCCGGTCAGACCACACACATTTACAGAGCAATTTGGGAAAAATATATACACATTTTTTTAATACAAATGATATATCGTTTTTTATTTTATTTTTTCTTCTCAACTATACATTTATGCTGTGTTTTGGGGGATATGTGGTACTGTTTTGCTATTTACCACAAAATTACTCCAAAAACACACACCATGCAAGGATAACGAAGAAAGCGGGGGTAAGGGCACGAACGCAGCCTGTAGTGTCCAGATAATCCTGAAGGACTTGATTATGTGTGTTTAGGGTGGAAGCTAAACTCAGCAGGACTGGCCCTCAGGAGCCGGGCTCGGCACCGCTGGTGTAATCTTATGCTGCTTCTTTCAATTATTATGAACTCTGGTTTACAATTCCAGCACACTACATACAACTGTTGAAATGCTGAGTATAGTGACACAGGTCTTCAGGAAATTGACCCTCTTAGCCCTGTAAGTCTTCCATGTTTTCTTGAAGATATAAAACGAAGGTGAGTCAGTCGAGCTGTTCCTAATAAGCCCACTTGACAAAAGGTCATATATTTTTAGACGGAACATTAAATTGTATTTTGGCTGATTTTTTTTGGTGGCTTTTAACAGCTTTTAGTAATATTTGTTTGATTGTTCATGTTTGTAAGCATCACTCAGGCAATGCCTAACGAAATCCATCCTTGAAATACCAAGATACAAAGGCATATCAGGTTGCAACAGATTTATTAATCTCTTATTTTAATTAATACTAAACCAGTTTTGTCTTCAGTTTTTGTCGTTTCAGAAAGCAAAGTGACTGTCAGACAAAAGCAATTAAGTCGGCTCCAAACAAGAAATGAAATGACAGTAACAAACATGCATTTGCTACAAAATAAATAATAATAGTTATATTTCAAAATTACAAGTCGGCTTATAGGGTGTATAACGATGTATTAAAACCATCCAAGTACCCGACAGATTTTTCTCTCTCTTTTGTGTGATTGTGTCTTTATCTCACACACAACTGAAAAATACTGTAATATCTGCTTTCAGAAACATGCACAATAATCTGCGGATCACCAGGATCCTGAAGAGCCTGGGGGAGCTGGGCTTCGAGCATTTCCAGGCCCCTCTGGTGCGCTTTTTCCTTGAGGAGACCCTGGTCAGGAAGACCCTCAGCGGCGTGAAGCGCAGTGTGCTCGACTACTTCCTGTTCGCCGTGCGGGACAAGCGTGAGCGCAGGAAGCTGGTCCGCTTCGCCTTTCAGCACTTTGAGCCCAAAGACAAGTTTGTGTGGTGCCCCAGGAAAATCCAGAAACGCTTCAAGAAGAAGTCTGAGAAGCGGCAGAACTCTTTAGCTGGCAGCGGAGAGAGCGCCACCACTGCCGAAGGCCACTCACGGTGCAAACACAGGGATGGAGAAGACGCCAGCGAGCCCAAACACAGCAAGCCCGTCAGAGAGAAGCAAGGCGACAGGGAGGGCTCACCAGAAGACCATGAGCCCGGTCTAGATGCTCCTTCTGTAGAGTCACCGCTCAACAGTGACACCGGTGCGAACAACGGAGAGACTGTTAGTCTGGAGCCAAGCAGTGCTGGAGGAGGAACGCTTCCTGAAGCCCCTCACACAGCGGAGAGAGTAGAAGACGTCTCAAGCACGCCGTGGGAATGTGTCGCTGGATCCACTGCCGGGTCGAGCGACTGCGACGACTCCCGCGACGAGATGGACAGTCCAGCTGACTCGCAGAAGGAGCTTGAGGAAGCCGCCTCAGGGATGAGTACGGACAGGACCGTGCCCGACAGCCCTCCACACCGCTCCCCGACACCGCCTGAGAAGGGTCCCGACCGGAGAGAGCAGAGCGGCCCAGCAGGAGACCGCCAGAAGAATGCAGTAAACGGCAACCAGTCAAATGGATCAGAGAAGGAAGAGCCCATGGATATTGTGGACGTGAGTTCGTAGCCCGCCCATGAATTCCTGAATATAATGAAGATAACGCACTGAAAATGGACACTTTATAAACTTATTGTAAGATGAGATGATGATTTGACCGGTTGTTTTCTAAAGGAGGGGTTCGTTCCGAAGGCTTGTGTTTCTGTATCGGTTCAGCTAACAGGAGTGCTAGTGTAACCGGCCGTGGCAGGGCCAGATGTACACCTGTCTTCTTATAGCTGGCTTATTCTTGCTTGAACGTTGATTTGTCCATGCTTTCAGATTCAGTTTTTTCCCAAGATTTGTTTTTTAACTGAAACTGTGAAAGAAGAATGTCATTTTTACATTCAACTAATAAACAACTATTGATAAATATTTCCATAGTGAATACATTTGGTTCGGACACTGTTTTTGAGCAGATATGCTGTATTTCTGCTGATGTTTCGTGGATTACTGTGGGCTGTTTCTCGAAAGCACCGTGAGCTACGTTGATTCTAGAAACCATTGATGGCAATTGTTTAGGCTTACGATGCTTGTGGCAAACGCAGCCCTGAGCTCTAATGAAGGGGCTTGTGTTTTATTAAGCTAATGGAAATGCCCAAGATCAGAAATATTTGTTTTACATCTGCAGTGATATAAAATAGAATCATTAATAACTAAATAATCTCTATGATCAGAATTTGTATATATCAGTTCCTTAGAGGTTCTCTGTATGTTCAGCACATGCTTTAACTCCCAACTTATAATTAAAGCTTTTTACCTTTTTCCACGTGACCTTAAATGAACCCTTCATGAAATATTCTAGAATTTAAAAATAATAATGTTACTGTTCATATATTGTTCTTTTGTTGCTTTAAAACAAATTTATCCTGTTTTCTGCACACATGATTATATGCTTTTTAAAGTAATAATTAAAGTGTACTTTCATTTGGCTTACTTTCATCTGCATTTCATTAATAATAAGGGAAAGGTGTATGTTGTGTAAATTTTCTGTTCTTTAAAACTGAGCACTAATCCTTTTCCAATTTAATAAGGTTTCAAATCTGACAAATCTCCTGCGGTCAAGCGAATCATGAGTAAAAGGAGACCCAACCGTGGTTAGAAGTGTAGAAGTGTTGTGTAGCTCATGCAGAAAATGTGAACATCATGCTCATGATTTTGAAGGATCACTGCCGCTTGGCTATTTCCCAGCGCTCACCGTCTCTCGCTGAAATAATGAGGATTGGTTTCTTTGCCTATCAGCCATGTAAGTATAAGGTACACTACATACATAATATGATGTATGCAGTTTCTATGTATGTAGAAACTGACAATATGGTCCTATGACTGAAATGATTGAAAATTTGTAAATATAAATATAGTCAACTCATTTTATAAAATATTATCTTTGTTTATGGAACATGCTAATGTTAATGTTAATACAGTTCTTTGTACTAGTACTTTAAAATTATGGTAATTAATAGTGTGGTACATTAATATATTTAGTGCCATGATATAATATAGGGCTGGACTGAGCCTTGCCTACAAAATCCAGCTTTGCACTGCAGAAGTGGCACAGAAGCTGCATCTAAAGTGGGATTTACATTTATTTTCACAGGTGTCATGAATGCATTTACACTTCAATTATAATTGCATTAATGTTTTAAATATAACATTTTTATTATGGAAACGTAATGGTTGAAGGAATGATGATGCTTTTTCGAAGCAAGTGACTCCCTGAGACTCCTTTGAGTTTAAAATGCATACTCTCTTGAGTTGGTACTTATTTTGAATAAGTACTTTGTAAGTACTAAAAAATATGTTCTACAGTCATGTGAAAAAGAAAGTACACCTTCTAAAAATGTAATGGTTTTACGTATCAGTACATAATAAAAACATAATCTGGTCTTTAGCAAGTCTTAAAATTAGGTCAATACAAGATGAACAGTAACACATGGCATATTAGGCCATGACTATTTAACAAATATAGAGCCAAAATGGAGAATCATGGGGTGTACTTAGTTTTTCACACCAGGCTTCAATTGCTTGTAGTGCCAGCTAGAAGCGCTGTCTTTAATCGTTTTCTGTCTGACTTTAGCAGTTTCTCACATCAGTGTGGAGGAATTTTGGCCCGCTCTTCTTTACATCGTTAATTCAGGGGTTATTCCAGAGAGAAGGTTATGTGACATATCCGGGTTCGTTTAAGGGTAAGTAAGCGGATAACCTCAACTTTCGGTTCCCAAAGCGGAGGTATGTAAATAGCCATAGCAACTTCTTGTTACGTCCCTGGACATAGTTTATTTTTCTTGTTGTTTATTTTATTTCTTGGTGTTGTGATGTGTAGTGTGTGCAGTTCTCTCTTTCTCTCTCCCTCTCACTCTGTGCAGTGTTTAATTGGGCTCAGCTGCGGGAGATTACGTTAAAGTCCCCGTGAACCAGAAGTTGCAAACGACTTTTCTCCAGTAATGTGACGTATTTCCGAGAGAAACGGAATACTAAATGAGGCAAAATAGTGGGCGTGGCTTTTTTCCAACTACCACCTGATTGGATCTATAAAAGTAGGTGTTTTCATTCCCCCTGTTTACTGTCAGTTGGAGGGGCGTGGTTACGGATGTTAAGCAGACACCCAAACCGTCAAACCTACGTCATCAGGGAAGGTCCTCCAATGCAGAGGGGAGGGGAAATTTCAGATTTTGATTAAAGATTACGAAGCCAAAAATTTTTTCGTGTGGATTGACTTGCATGGATGAATTGTTCACTACAAAACGATCAATTTAGGCAAACAAAGTAAGTATGGTCAAGTTTGAATTCAATGGGGACTTTAAGGGGCAGGAGCGCTTAAATGCTGGGAAAGACGTCTGTGTTGGTCACTGCCATTCTGTCCTCCGTCTTCTACCCCAGACATCTAGGGCCCTATCATACAGCCGGTGCAATGCAGCACCAGGCTTGACGCAAATGTGTTTTTAGCAGCCCGACGCAGTTTTCATTTTCACGTCCTGCGCAACGTTGTTTAAATAGCAAATGCATTTGCGCCCATCTGTGTCCCATGGGCTGCTGGTCTGAGAACCAGGTGTGTGTGTTCAGGAGCATTGCTGGAGCATTGCTGTTCTGAGGAACTGAAATAGACTGAGCCGTTGACCAACTGGAACCTGCTCTAAAGTAGGGTTGAGGTCTGGACTTTGACTGGGCCAGTGCTTTCTTTTCAGTCATTCTGGTGTAGATTTGCTGGTGTGCTTGGGATCATTGTCCTGTTGAATGGCCCAGTTTTGGCAAGCTTTAGCTGTCGGACAGACGGCCTCACATTTGACTCTAGAATACATTGGTATGCAGAAGAGTTCATGGTCGATTCAATGACTGAAGGTGCCCAAGTCCTGTGGCTGAAAAACAAGCCCAAATCATCACCCTTCCATTATATTCCAGATAGAATAAATGGTAGCATTTGGCGTGCTGTCTGAGAGGAGGGCTCCGAGCTATTTGAGGTATTTGGCCCGAACCCAGAGTTCTCGGCTGTGGTAGGAACAAGCCGAGAGTGAGGAGTCGGGGTGGTGGAGGGATGCTGGAAACTGTCAAGTCAAGTCAAGTCATCTTCATTTATATAGCGCTTTTAACAATGGATTGTTTCAAAGCAGCTTTACAGAGATAAACATATAATTTAAGGTAACAGATTGTTTTGGCATTATAGCGGTTCTTGAATAATGTTATTTCCAGCTAAAGTTAACTTTGATTGATTCACCTCCGTCGAAATGATCAGACTTTTAAACGCGAACCTGTGATTAACGCTGACGGCGTTCACATGCTCATTCAGAATTGATTCTATAGTTATGTGCTTTTTAAAATATGTGCGCAGGTTTATAATTCATACAACCCAGCCTAAACAAACTACTTTTCTTGCCTATAAATTTTGATACAGAATTTTGTTTTATTTTATCACTTCGGGGTACGCGAGCCAGAATTCACAACGCTTCATCTGTAGAGTAGGAAAGGGATCCTCCATAGGGAGAGGATAGCGGACACTTCAGCACTGCATTGTCATCGGGTCCAGGCGGATCTCCTTCGTCAGATCTGGACACGGCCTAGATCCGGCAGGCTGCGGGAAAACCTCGGGATAAACAAAGACACTAATATTAGCGTAGATGCCATTCTTCTTATGATGTAGCGAGTACATCAAGATTTAAGGGAAGTGTTCCCAGTTCCCGCTGACCTAATCTATGCAGCCTAACATTGAATTTATAGAAGTCTATAGTGTGTTATGTGTATGCTAGGTCAAAGAGATGTGTTTTTAGTCTAGCTTTGAACTGACAGAGTGTGTCTGCTTCCCGGACAATGGTAGGAAGACTGTTCCAAAGTTTTGGTGCTAAATAGGAAAAGGATCTACCGCCTGCAGTCGATTTAGATATTCTAGGTATTATCAACTGGCCGGAATTTTGAGATCGCAATAGACGTGAAGGACTATAATGCGTTAAGAGCTCGCTCAAGTACTGCGGAGCTAAACCATTTAGTGCTTTGTAGGTAATCAACAATATTTAAAAATTTATACGATGTTTAATAGGGAGCCAATGCAGTGTTGACAGAACCGGGCTAATATGGTCATATTTCCTGGTTCTGGTAAGAACTCGAGCTGCGGCGTTTTGAACTAGCTGTAGTTTATTTATTAAGCGTGCAGGGCACCCACCCAGTAGAGCATTACAATAATCTAGCCTTGAGGTCATGAACGCATGGACTAATTGTTCTGCATTTCCCAATGAGAGCATATGGCGTATTTTAGATATATTTTTAAGATGGAAAAATGCAGTTTTACAGATACTAGACACGTGGCTTTCAAAAGAAAGGTTGGTATCAAAGAGCACACCCAGGTTCCTAACCGACAACGAAGACTTAACAGAGCAGCCATCAAGTGTTAGACAGTATTCTGGGTTATTACGTGTGGAAGTTTTTTGTCCAATAATTAGAATCTCTGTCTTTTCAGAATTTAGTAGTAGGAAATTACTAGTCATCCAATTTTTTATATCAGCTATGCATTCCGTTAATTTTGTGAATTGGTAAGTTTCGTTGGGTTTTGAAGAAATATACAGCTGAGTATCATCGGCATAACAGTGAAAGCTAACTCCATGTTTCCTAATGATATCTCCTAATGGTAGCATGTACAGAGTGAACAGCAGCGGTCCTAGTACTGAGCCTTGTGGTACGCCATACTGAACTTGTGATCGATAAGACATCTCTTCATTTACTGCTACAAACTGATAACGGTCAGTTAAGTATGATTTAAACCATGCTAGTGCAATTCCACTAATGCCCACATAGTTTTCTAGTCTATTTAAAAGAATGTTGTGGTCAATTGTGTCAAATGCAGCACTAAGATCGAGTAACACTAATAGAGAGATACAACCACGATCGGATGATAAGAGCAAATCATTTGTGACTCTAATGAGAGCGGTCTCAGTACTATGGTACGGTCTAAATCCGGACTGAAAATCCTCGCAGATATCATTTCTTTCTAGAAAGGAACACAGTTGTGAAGATACTGCTTTTTCTAATATCTTTGACAGAAAAGGCAGATTCGAGATCGGCCTGTAATTGACTAATTCTGTAGGATCAAGTTGTGGTTTTTTAACAAGCGGTTTTATCATAGCCAGTTTAAAGGTTTTTGGTAGGTATCCTAGAGACAAAGATGAATTAATGATATTAATAAGAGGATATATGACCTCTGGAAACATCTCTTTCAGTAGCTTAGTCGGTATAGGATCTAACATTCAAGTTGTCGATTTAGATGAATTAACGAGTTTGCAGAATTCTTCCTCTCCTATAGCAACAAATGAATCAAAATTTTCCTCAGGGAGACTACAATGCACTTCCTGATGCGATACTGTGGTAGACGGTTTCATAGTTATAATTTTGTCCCTGATATTATCAATCTTATAAGTGAAGAAGTTCATAAAGTCATCACTGCTGTGTTGCTAGGACACTTCTGAGCTTGAAGCTTTCTTTTTCGTTAGTTTAGCCACTGTTTCAAATAAATACCTTGGATTATGTTTATTTTCTTCTAATAGGTTTGAAAAATAAGCAGATCTAGCAGCTTTTAAAGCCTCTCTGTAAGCAATCGAGCTCTCTTTCCACGAAATCCGAAATACCTCTAGTTTAGTTTTCTTCCAGTTGCGCTCCATTTTTCTGGCTGCTCTCTTAAGGGCCCGGGTGTGCTCGCTGTACCACGGCGTTGGGCTATTTTCTTTAATCTTCTTTAAGCGCAACGGAGCAACTGCGTCTAAAGTGCTGGAAAAGAGAGAGTTAAACGTTTCTGTTGCAATATCAAGTTCTTCTAAGCTATCCGGGATGCTGAGATGATGAAACTGATTAGGAAAATTATTGATAAAGCAATCTTTAGTGGCAGAAGTTATAGGTCTAACGTATTTATAACACGGAGTCGGCTTTGCAGCCTTGGCTAAATGTAATTTACATGAGACTAGATAATGATCTGAGATGTCATCGCTCTGCTGCAGAATTTCAACGGCATCAACATCTATTCCATGTGATAATATTAGATCTAGAGTATGATTACGACAATGAGTAGGTCCTGGCACGTGTTGTCTAACTCCAATTGAGTTTACAATGTCTTTAAATGCCAATCCCAATGCATCTTTTTCATTATCTACATGTATATTAAAATCACCAACAATTAGTACTTCTGCAGCCAATACTAATTCTGATAGAAAGTCCGCAAATTCTTTGATAAAATCTTTATGGTGCCCCGGTGGCCTGTATACAGTAGCCAGCATAATTCTCAAATGAGATTTATCGTTTACACTATATATTTTTACATTAAGCACCAATACTTCAAAAGAAGTATATTTAAAGCTAGATTTCTTAGTGGTTTTGAAAATATTACTATAAATTACAGCAACACCTCCCCCTTTGCCTTTCAGACGAGGTTCATGTTTATAACTGTAATCTTGTGGGGTTGACTCATTTAAAATAATGTAATCGTTTGGTTTTAGCCAGGTTTCTGTCAAACACAGCATATCAAGATTATTATCTGAAATCATATCATTAACTATGAGAGATTTTGAAGTAAGGGATCGAATATTCAGCAACCCAAGCTTTATCATTTGCTCATCTGTATTATATCTGTTTTTTATTTGTTGAACATCAATTACATTTTTAACCTGACGTTTTTTGGATTTCCAAATTCGGGGAACAGACACAGTCTCTATATGATGACATCTAGGTGAAAGAGGCTCTATGTGATGGGATTTATCTGACCTTGGTGACGTGAGGCCGCTAGCAGACGGTCGGTTTAGCCAGTCTGTCTGCTTCCTGACCTGAGCCCCAGATTGTCATGTTTTATCTCTAAGACTATGAGCCAAATTACTAGAGAGAAGAGCAGCACCAGCCCAGGAGGGATGGATACCATCTCTTTTCAACAGATCAGGCTTGCCCCAAAAACTTTTCCAATTGTCTATGAATTTTATATTATTCTGCGGACACCACTTCGACAGCCAACCGTTCAGTGAGGCCAATCGGCTAACTATCTCATCACTCCTGCGTACAGGAACGGGGCCAGAGTAAATTACAGTGCCTGACATCGTACTTGCGAGTTCACACACCTCTTTAATATTAATTTTGGTGATCTCCGACTGGCGGAGTCGAACATCATTAGTGCCGACATGAATAATGATATTAGAGAATTTACGATTAGCATTAGCCAGCACTTTTAAATTTGCTTTGATGTCAGGCGCTCTGGCTCCCGGCAAACATGTGACTATGGTGGCTGGTGTCTCTATTTTCACGTTCCGTGTGATCGAATCACCAATTACCAGGGCACAATCAACAGAATTCTCAGTTGGTGTTTAACTGAGTGGGGCAAATCGGTTTGTTATGGGAATCGGAACGGAAGAGTGGTTCTTTGATCCGCGACTAGAACGATCTCTCACGGTCACCCATCTGCCCTGCTGCACGGGCTCTACTTCAGCCGGAACCGAATCATGTAAAGAGTTTACTATGCTAGGCGCATCCAAAACACGATCTCAAGATCTAGCATTCTTACCATCCTCAATTAAAGTTTGGATGCGTGTCTCTAGTTCTGAAATCTTCTCCGTCAGCCTGACTGTCTCCTTGCATTTATCACATATAAATCCTATATTGCCATCGGAGAAGGCTATACTAAACATATGACATGTGACACAGGTGACAATAACAGGACAAGAAGACATTACTCACCGTGTTTGTTGACTGATTTCTAACTTACCTGGACTTTATGAACTCAAAGGCGCGGCCGCGCGAGAGAAAATAAATATATAAATGAGCGCACGGGTGACGCGTTAGCAGGCTAACGTTAGCGAGTTACTAGCGTGCTGTGTTAACAATAACGGAAGCTAGAGATGTAAGGTTAATCTGAGATGTTGGGTAAGCTGTATTTAGTAGTATAAACAACTAGATAGTAAATGATGGCTCAAAACATGTCGACGAATGTAGGTGAGTAGACTGTGAATATATATAGGCTTCCTCTCATGCTGATAGGATAGACGTGGGAATTACTGATGAGAAGTTGATTGGATAGATCATTTGAACGTAAAACATAATTTCACAAGTTCACACTTACAAATAAGTCTGATAGAATAAATGGTATGCATATTTGGCGTGCTGTCTGAGAGGAGGGTATTTGGCCCGAACTCAGAGTGCTCCCCCAAAAATGGGCAAACGTGTGACAGCAGCCGGAAAATGATTTTGATAGCCCCCCAAAAACGTGCAGAACCCGAAGCTGAAAGTGTGCCAATCGTAGGAAGGGGGTTAGTCACTGGATCGGGAGGGCTTCTTGTGTCATCGGATGAGAGTTTGATGGTCGTGGCATCAGGAGGGCGAGCCTCACTGGTAGTCGGCTGTGGGAGGTTGCTCATACATAGGTGAGCTCTTGCGGGAGCAGGAGAGGTAACGCTGCTGCGGCAGTGATGTCAGGGTTATACAGAGAAGGGAAGCTCTTTCGGGAGTGGCTAGCGTTTCCCAACTACCCAAAGGATAAGTTGGACGGAGAGCTGAGCTGGAAAGAGATAACACGTCTGCGGCAGTGGAGTAAGTTTGGAAGGAGCAGTGGTGGCTCGTCAGGGGAGGCATGGGAGGCACAGCCTACTCAAAATGATATGTCTCAGAATGTGTATTTCTTGTTTGTAATTTCACCTCTGTAAATGTAAACACCGCGTGCTTCTTCCCAGAATGTGCCGAATCTGCAAAAAGCGAATCTGAGGGGATAGAGAAAGGGAGGGGGAGCCAAATCCATAGCCGGAGACTTGTGCCTCCGTTGGAAAAAAAATGAGCCAAACACCATTGAGTACTTCACTTTCATCGATTAGGAGTGTTGAGAAAAGTAACATGGCTGAGGAGGATTGCTTATATATCAGCCAATCATCGGCAAGATGTAGATTACGTGATATTAGTTTGAACTGCTACCGCTGATGTAACTATGGAGAGTAGAGATATTGAATATTTGATCGCAAACAAATTTACTAAACTACCATTCAAACAGCTACAAATTCAAAATGAAGACCCCATGCCTAAGTTGGATATAGCCTACAGCAATCACCTTCACTAAACGTCCGAATGTGCTCTTTTAACACGGACATTTAAAAGGACGAGAAGGATGACTTTTTTGCTTCAAGTGATAGGCTAGGACTAGGTGAGATAACTTATATTTATATTGTCTTGATTTCTGTGTTGTTCTCTATAAATATTCAGGTATATACAGTAAGTGAACAAAAAAGCTATTTTAAAGTAGTTAAAAAATCTGACCTCCTCCAAAAAGTGTGCCTCCTCTATTTTAAAACCCACCAGCCGCCACTGGGATGGAGTAACTGAGCTCCTGCGGGAGCAGATGAGATAATACTACTGCAGCCTTGCCAGCATTTTGGATTGAGAAACGGCACTTCTGTGGGAGCTGAGGTAGTACTGCTGTTTCGGCAGTCAATAGTGAAGTAGGTTCCTGCATGTGCGAGGGGTGGATGCTGCTACGGCTGTGAGAATGGAAATATTTATATTTAGTGGTTTGATGGAGTTAAAGTAGATAAGGTGCGCCTGTGGGTTTGGGTGTATGGGAACAAGCTGGTGTTAAAGAATTTAGCTTAGATGAGTTCGTTGAGCTTCTTTGATGTGGGAGCGATTTGATCGAATCCTGAAACTCTCCGATGATCAGCGTCCAAGTGCTTGGATCTGCTGCTGGGAAAGGCCTTTTTGGGCAGCTGGCTCTTTGAGGATTGTTCTCAGCTCAGATCTCTTCAGGCACTTCAAGCACCATATACAAGCACAAGATAGCAGGCAATCTATCCATGACATTGCAACATGCTACATGCCTGCAAGCCCAGTGTGTATCACTAAGTTGCTGGAGCTCCCTTGATACACCATCATACATGTTCCGCTGCACTTCAAGGCATTTCTGATGGATGAAAGATCCAGACAAAAAGAAATAAATTCTTTCCAACAAAGAAAAGAAATTGCCAGCATCAGGCACACTTTTGATGGCATCTATTATGACCAGGTTGAGACGGTGTGCACTGCAGTGACCACATAAAACGCATGCTTGGTCACTGCTTTTATTCTTGCCTGGACACCTGAATGGGCCCCACTCATTACATCTGCCCCATCATACCCCTGACCTACCAGATTTTTCTTGTACTCCAAACCATACTTTTCCAAACTGCCAATTATTTTCTCAGTTAACCCAGCAGGATCCAGCTTTTCTGCCTCTTGATATTTTAGAAAGCTCTCATAAATCAAACCATGGTAATATTATCTCTGGACAATGGACATTTGCTCTTTTCTCTGAATATCTTTAGTTTCATCTACGATAACAGAAAATTGACCACTCTTTAACTTCCTGCATGATTTCCTTTTTTACCATTCCTGCCAAACAAGTTAGTATTTAGTTCTGGGTGGTTTTACTTGTATACTTAGCATTTTTAGGTTGCTGTTCAAATCTTATTTTAACAATGAGATCATGGTTGCCCAACACATCAAGCATGACTAAGAAAAACACCTTGCCTGTCTGAGTCTGGAGACTCGCAGTGACCCCAGCTAGATTTTCAGAAGGAGTTAGGAAAGGAATTTCAGCCAGAGTTTTGATGTATTTTTGATTTTCTGTTACCTTTTTCTGGTAATGTTCATCCATGACACCCAACAGTGAGGTATTTTTTCTCGCATCTTTTTGTTCTCTGCCCATGCTAGCATCGCTCAGATTTCTCAGATTTGGCATGAGAAGAAAACCCACTATCTTTAAATGTAGCCGCCTTCCAATTACTGTACCCCTCAAAGGAGGTAAAAACACTCTTAGAGCATCAGGGAGAGAAAAATATCAACAAGCAAAACAGTAGCAGGCATCTCTTGTCTGTGAGTATTCAAGCCATGGATGATTTTTGAACCAGTCAGCACAGAAGCTCCGCTGGACTCGGCCTTAAAAGGTCTTTGGGAACTGTAGTTTTGGCTGGGTCGGGCCATCCGTACAAAATTTTGATATATCTAAAATACAAAATAAAAATGTTTTAAAGTCAAATAAAATTCACTTATATTCAAATGCTACAATATGAAGCAAACATTGAACACCTAAAAGTTTATTTACAGCTACCTGAAATCTCTATTATTTTCAACATAGTTACTTTTAACATAGATCTCACCAGTATCTAATAACATAAGCACTGAATGTAACCATAAGCAAGGTAAACATACTGTACATTGAGGTATGGTCCTCTACGTGATAAATTATAGGTTATATAAATAAAATAGGTGTTGGCTATTTTATGATAGTTAAAAAATATTTGAAAGGCACCATGAACACAACATAGCATGGGCATCTGACACACAGGGTGCTGATGTTTCAAGCTCTCTCTCTCTTCTCTTTCAATGTCTGAGCTCTCTTCCTCTCTTAGCCCTCTCCCTTCCACTTCTGTTTCTTCACTTCTTTCTAGCTCTTTGTCATCCATTTCTATATTTCTTTTGTCCACCACTCCATCTTCTCCTCTGCCCGCCACAACTTCAATTGTACCACAACTTCATCTTATCAGCACCTTCCACTCCCACAGTATCTTTTCGATTTGTATAGTTTTTTTTTTACCTAATTAATTTATCTGTAAAAATATGACAGTAATTCAGTACCTGGATTTGATGATGTGATCTTCGATCGACTTCAGCATACGCGAGTGCCAAATGAGTTGTTGTCATGTGACGTCATTTGTCAAAAGTTCTGACAATCCTGAAAATTATAGCCTACTGAACAACGTACTTTTGGAAATAGTTTAGCGTCAAACTGTCATTAATACACGCGAGGATAAAACTATAATAATATATAATATACTTACATGCATATTTATGGTTCGATTCGTTAAAAGAACCGGATAGAGTCATCTCTTTGTGATCACACTGGTTGCGTTGCGGATCACTAAAACGAAGCAGTTCATTGAACTGTCTGGCTCCCTGTCTACGGCTCCCAAATTTCCAAATTTTTCTTCGTCTCTGAGGAGAATAGGCCTTGATGGTTGCCCCTTTGTGTTTAGAGTTTGCACCAGGTATTGTGAAAGCTTTTCTACACCCTAGACTGGGTTATGTTTCTAAGGTCCCCACTAATGTGGCACAATCAATTGTCTTGCAGGCCTTCAGTCCTTCCCCGTTTCAGATATCAGACCAAGAAAGACTGAATCTGCAATGTCCAGTCAGAGAATTGGATGCTTATGTCCACAGAGCTGCCCTGTATCGTAAAATTGATCAGAATCAAGAAGAGGTGTTCCCATTACATCGCTTCTATGACGCAGCATCTCGCTCCCTTCTCAGGGAACCATGGTAACAGATGTATCCTGAGACGTCTTTTTATGTAGCTTTCTTTCTAATAGGTGCAACGACATTGCAAGAAGTAAACATTTTAGTGCTTTCAAAGTACAAAATAATATATAAATAGGCTAATTACTTATCTGACTTTAAACTAGACCATTAACATCTGAGGTTTTGACTGGAACAGAGAACGAGACACTGCTTCGATGACGCTATGCCAATCGTATTGACCGGTGACACGGCAGCTCATCCACTGCGTCAGGGGAGAGACCCTGACCCTGGTCCAAATCCTTCAGCAGGTCAGCCTGGTACTCTTGTAACACAGACATAATGTGCAAAGCAGCACCAGCCTGACCCGCTGCCGCGTATGCCCTGTCATTCAAGCGAGATGTCATCTTGAGTGGCTTAGGAGGCAGGGCCGAAGCTTTCAGTGCCGACGCCTCTGCCTCTCCTGGGGGCATCAACACATACCCGTGTTCACGCATCCCCTCAACATCAGCATAGTTTGCTCACTGATGGTTCCTTCATGCCTTCTTGATATCATTGTGTTGATCAGGAAGGAATGGAAGGCTCACGGGAGCTGGGGAAAGGATGATCAGAAACTACCTCCCCTCACGCGCTCCCACGTCAGCTGAAGCCTCGCTGAAGTGTGCTCCATAACACCCAACAGCTCTACATACGCGAGGCAGGGAGGCTGTGGGGGTTCAGGTTGTACATCTTCTTTACCATCTCCTGCTCTCTTGGGCTGGGTGCCAGCAGAGCACTTGCTGCTGGATCAGAGGATGTAAGTGACAACACATCCTCTTCCAGCAGCGCACTCCCACGAGCTTCTGACGGGCATGAGAGAGAAACACCTCTCTCAAACTCATCAGCGAGCTCCATCTGGGATCCTCACGATCTAAGTCTCCGCTCTGCCTCAGCGTGAGTGGGACCCGAACCGCTGGGTGCAGATGCCTGTTCCTCTTCCCCCGAAAGCAGGGGTTTCTTAGGGGACAACTCTCACAGTTTGCAGAACCAAGTCTCTCAAGAGCTGATCGTGCGTGCTCTTCGCCCAAACAGTAAACGCAGAAGTTGTGTTAGTCATCAGGTGTCAAAAACCTGGGACACGGATCCACACACTTCTTGAAACGTTTGTCAGCCATAATTCACCTTGAATGTTTTCCAGGTGATCGCAATTCAAACAAGACGAAAAGAGGATGACATGTTCTCTAGGTGCCCCTTTTATGCCTCCGAGTTGCACTAGTAGTGACGTCATAGGTTGACGATGGTCAATTCGATTGCCGTGATTGGCTAAGCTTTCAGCCACCGGTTCACGCGGAGGCGTTCCCCATACTGTCATCGAAGCAGTGCGAGTTCCCTTTCGAAAGGGAACTAATCCGTCACACTCTGGGAGTCAGCATAGTATTTGTGGCTGAAAATAAGTATACTTTGTTTTTTGATAATTTGGATAATTTTTTTATTTAACTTAATCTAATCTAGTTAAGTGGATTAAGGCTGAAAGTTTGCACAATTTAATTAAGTAAAATTAACAAATGTACTTTCACTGATTTTGATTGAATCCTCTGTTGTCCATGTTACTTAAAGCAGCACTAGGTAACTTTTCAACCTTCATAATATATGTCCAAGTCTCTTGTGATGGTACATCGACTTACAATAGGTTGAATGACACGTCTGCCATAGCCTGACGGGGTCTGTAGCGTTTTTAATCGTACTTTTAAACTTCGGGTTTCGGGTAGTAACCGGCGAACAAAGAGAACTACAAAATTCGATTGCTTTACGGCATATACGTCACTTCCACCACCACCCCCACTTCCTTAAAATCGGACGTGCGAGCCAAATGTAATAGTCATGGCCAAAGAAGCACAGAAAAACAAAAAAGCAAAGGTTTTATCGGAGCAAAGCAAAAAGAGAAAAAGAGAAAGTGATCGCGTTAAAGGCAGAACGAGGATCAACATTGGGCCAGTGTTTTCTCGCTGGCGTGAGCTGGAGGAGGAGGAGGGGTGCCCAACCGATGGACTTGGCTGTCATGCTTGCATACGATCTGTTTTTTTTTGTCTGCCTGACTATGTAACAGAAGCTATCTTATCCTCCGTTTATCTTCATGAATCAAGTAATGATAGTAGAGTAGCGAATTATCAATCTGGTAGCTAGTAAACGATATTCTAGTTTTTGATGGTTAGCTATCGCTAGCATTCTCGTTCTGATTTGAACTTTGCAATCGATGAAATGCAAATAGCAAATGTTTGACCTAAAAAGTGTACTCTACTCAACATGTACAAAGAAGATTAGTAATATTATCATTGTGTTCATAGCTTCTCATTTGTTACACGTGTAAAGTTACTTGACTGTGTAATTTCCGATTATTGATGGCTACAGAGGCAAACGGGATTCTTGTCGCAATTTTTTCGGATGACGAATTTCCACCGTCATGTTGTTCTTGTGCAATACTAAATAAAATAAAAAAATCAAATGAAAGCCTATGTCTAAACGGCGTGTACAAGTTTGGTAGGGGCTACATTCTTGCAACTAAGTATAGATGTACAAAATCATTTTTTAGGATACCTAACATATCTGTGATATTTGTTTATTTGTCTTGCCTCAAGCTATAATGCAAATCGACTTGTAAAATTTGCAGATTCATTTATGGTAGCTTGATATTATAATATTGACGATATATGGTTATTATCTACCACTCAAACATTGCATTGAAGTATCATATTGATTCAGTAAAACGGTAACCAATAGACTAGGCTACTATAATGACGCTGGCTTGTAAACGTGATCATCGCGATCATTTGTCGTTAGAAAAAAAATAAAACCCATGAAATTATATTCATATGACATGTTGAAATATATGCCACTGTACCAGGGATGAAGACATTACACACGCGACGCAAGCAGAACACCTGCATGTGACCTCCTCCTACAGTGTTCAGGGCTATCATGGTTGTCAACAAATGCACGTGCATGTAGGATGACAGAGTTTACGACAGTAGTAGAAGACAATACTGTTTCCCAACTGTAGGGGGACCCCGAGAGCAAAAGTTACCTGTTGTTACTTTAACAAATGCATGTAATTCCTTGAACTTAAATTTAAGAAGTTGTGTCTATGAAATGTTCCCCTTGGTTTCACAGACAAGGCTTAAACCTAGTCCCAGACTAAAATGCATGTTTGAGATTTTATCTGAAAGCAATTTGCTCTGACATATCTCTAAAGATGTCAGTGCCATTGTTTTGTCTCAAGATGCACACCAGTAATGTTTTTTCCCCCCTAAGGCACGTTTATAAAAGTTGCTTAAATGTCTGAATAGAACTGAATTGGTAGAGTAATTGTTGAAATTCTGTGTAATTTTATATGTTTTGAGGAATAGAAGAGACCTTTTAGTGTTTTATGTTTCCTTATGTTGAACATATACATTTCTTCACGCCACGATGAAACGCACCAATTCACAAAGTTAAATGAATTTTTGGATGACTAGCAATTTCCTACTAGGGTGATTCTCCAACTAGGAGCACTTTTGGCACTGTGAGTTTATGGAAAATTCACTCTCTTAAAACACACTTAAAACAATCTTCCTAGCTTCATTAATTTGTCTTCTAACACAATATAATAGTGGGCAGTTTTAGAATTCCATGGAATATTATTATTTTTAACAGTTTTTCTGAAGAGCGCTTTCAAAGATGTCATTTCCACCACTTTTCAATTTATGTATTTTATTACAATATAATATTGTAAAAGTGATTATATAAGATTATGTATCAGTCAACAACATCAGTGGCTACCTAATCATGTAACAAAATCAATCTTAATACTTCATGAACTTAATACATTTTCATTTAAAGTTGCTAAATGCCACGGGTTGCCACGAGTTGGGATTTTTGCCTACGGCATTTCATTTTTGCTCAGGTCTATGTTTATTTTTTAAAGTAACTCACACATATATTGTAAGTAATGAACTATTAATACTTCATTTAAAATACATTTAGATCCACATCATTTGTTATTCTTATGTTTTTACTTAAAAACTGTGTAGTGGTGGAAAGTGGTGGAAATGACGGTTAATGATGGAAAGATTGTTTCTGTTAATTTTTACTTAAATTGCCAGTCCAAAATATTTTTAACCATGTATTTTATTATTTTACATGTATAAATTGAACAGTATACCTAATAGTTTTAAAAATAATGATTACAAATTATATGAAAATTATATGAACCTGCTCAAAACATCAATTTCATTCAAATAAAGCTGTACACTGTGTGTGTGTGTGTGTGTGTGTGTGTGTGTGTGTGTGTGTGTGTGTGTGTGCGTGTGTGCGTGAGTGTGTGTGTGTGTGTCTGTGTGAGATAGAGAGACTGAATGTAGTGTCATAGTGTCTGTGTGCATGCCATGAATCATAAAAATGCATGGCATGCCCCAGCTTATAAATCACGTTGTCTGCATTAGACATTAAATGCTACCATCATGAACAGTTAAAAACACACAAGTGTAACATCTTAGCCATAACCACATAGGCTACGTAAAAACAGGCTAGACATAACTAACATGTTTTACATAAACAACAACAGTAAAAAACTGTTATATCATATTATATTCATCAACCATAACCACAATAGCCTTGTGGGAGTGTGGACTGCACTTTAGCACAAATATGTCATGAGAACACATAAATAGCACACAAAAATGGCATGTATATCATGTCCAAAGCTACGCCTGTAATTTCTCAGAGGTGGAAATGACATTTTAGCAGTTTTTCTGCAATATTAGCACACCCTCATGTCATGCTTAGCTACTTTTAGACTTAGCATGTTGTTTACTCATAATAAATATAAATACATTATTTTCATATTTGTTGTATATAATTCAACCAAACTACAGCCATGATGGAAATGACGCTGAATAAAAATACTCTGTATAAAAGCTTGAGTTACCTTGATTTATTTTCTTGTACTGAAGAGCACATGTACCTGAAGTTTCATCTTCAACTAATACGTCATTTCACTAATATTGCCATGGTTACCAAGTAATTAAAATATTTGAGGTGGATGTATTAAGGTGGATTTTGTTGAGGGAGGTGGAAATGACGGAAAACCTGGGGACAGACTTATTTTATTCCAAAATTAGTTTAAAATTGTGATATACATATGGAATTTCGATTGTATGATATTATTTTATTAGTCCTTAAGACAAACATGTTAAAAAAAAAATTAAATCGACCCTTTAATATACATTTTTAACATTCAAAGAGGGCCAGTCTGGGCTGGGGACAAGCATAAAACTACAAAATCTGCTAATAAACAGCCTTGCAAAAGCATTTTTAAAAGAAAACAGGGGCCAGATTTGGTGGTTACTAGGATGATGGAGCATGAACTTCATAAAGACAATGTATTTGTGCATTTGTTTGTTTATTTATTTACAAAAAAAGGCCAAGGACACAAAAGTGCCTGTAGTTGGAGAATCACCCACTACTAAATTCTGAAAAGACAGAGATTCTAATTATTGGACAAAAAACTTCCACACGTAATAACCCAGAATACTGTCTAACACTTGATGGCTGCTCTGTCAAGTCTTCGTCGTCGGTTAGGAACCTGGGTGTGCTCTTTGATACCAACCTTTCTTTTGAAAGCCACGTGTCTAGTATGTGTAAAACTGCATTTTTCCATCTTAAAAATATATCTAAAATACGCCATATGCTCTCATTGGGAAATGCGGAACAATTAGTCCATGCGTTCATGACCTCAAGGCTAGATTATTGTAATGCTCTACTGGGTGGTTGCCCTGCACGCTTAATAAATAAACTACAGCTAGTTCAAAACGCCGCAGCTCGAGTTCTTACCAGAACCAGGAAATATGACCATATTAGCCCGGTTCTGTCAACACTGCATTGGCTCCCTATTAAACATCGTATAAATTTTAAAATATTGTTGATTACCTACAAAGCACTAAATGGTTTAGCTCCGCAGTACTTGAGCGAGCTCTTAACGTATTATAGTCCTTCACGTCTATTGCGATCTCAAAATTCCGGCCAGTTGATAATACCTAGAATATCTAAATCCACTGCAGGCGGTAGATCCTTTTCCTATTTAGCACCAAAACTCTGAAACAGTCTTCCTAACATTGTCCGGGAAGCAGACACACTCTGTCAGTTCAAAGCTAGACTAAAAACACATCTCTTTGACCTATCATTTACATAGAACATTATACTTTTCTATTATTCAAATCAGTTAAATGATTATAAGGCTGCATAGATTAGTTCAGCCAGAACCGGGAACACTTCCTATAACACCTGATGTACTCGTTACATCATAAGAAGAATGGCATCTACGCTAATGTTAGTCTCTCCGTTTAATCCGAGGTTTACTGAAGTCAGCCAGTTCCGGGCCGTATCCAGATCAGACGGTGAACCTGCGCCTGGACATGACCACAACGCATCCCTGAAGTGCAAGCCTTATCAGCCCTGTGATGGACACCTCACCAAACTCATCTACCATACCTGCAAACTAGTCGCTTTTCGGCGAAATTCGCCGTTTTGAATAAAAATATGTCAAATGGAAATCGATGAGTTGTTTTATTTCGGGTGGTGGGGGTTAAACTTTGGTAAACTTCACAATAATAATTGGGAATGTGCTAATTAGACTGGAGTGAGAGCATAGACGTTTTTCGAGCTGTTGTGATCTTTTTGGCGCTCTGATGATGCAGTCACTCAGATCGCTGTGAATCGATCACCTGTTCCGCTTTACAGCACGACAAAAATCATGAATGAACTCAGGGCTCGACATTAACGCTTGTCCGGGACGCGATATTTTTTTTTCACAGGATGGTAGGGGAAGACTCATGAATATTCATTAGGGAACTCATCCCTGATTAGTCTGATGACCTACCCCCTAACCCCGCCCCTAAACCTACCCGTCACTGGGGGTCTGATGACCTACCCCCTAACCCCGCCCCTAAACCTACCCGTCACTGGGGGTCTGATGACCTACCCCCTAACCCCGCCCCTAAACCTACCCGTCACTGGGGGTCTGATGACCTACCTCTAACCCCGCCCCTAAACCTACCCGTCACTGGGGGTCTGATGACCTACCTCTAACCCCGCCCCTAAACCTACCAGTCACTGGGGTTAAGACCAATCAGGGATGAGTTCCCTAATGAATATTCATGAGTCTTCCCCTACCATCCTGTGAAAAAAAATATCGCGTCCGGGACAAGTGAAAGATAATTTTACTTGCCCGACCGGACAAGTTACTTAATTTTAGTGACTAAAAATAACCAGGGAAGCATCGAAACGCAAGAATGAATGTGATTTTATTACATTCAATGTAAACAGCGATTGATAATGGGTTGTGTATTTCTGGTAACAACGTCGCGTTGAGGCTCTTTGTTACATTCATGGAGAAATCAAATCAACTGAGTGAAACAGCACACAGAAGAAATGTACAGAGGTAAAAATTTAAATAGTTGTGTTATGTTAAACTAAATCATATATGTTATAAATAAAACAACTAAGGGAGCTGTTTTGCTGAATATTATTATCACGATTGAAAATGTTACCTTGAATTTATAGTTCAATAAACAAGTAGCGTAGTTCATATTTATTATTAAGCTACTTACATTTTAGACACAAACATATCAACTGTTTTTGTTCTATTTCACAGACGAAATGAATAGATCCACAGGAAAGCAACAGCAGCGCGGTGTTTTGTTACTGAATGATTCAGCGTTTTGAACGAATCTTTTGTATGAATGACTCAATGGCTCACTAATTAAGACGCCCCCTTGCCGCCACCTATTGGCGGTTTCGTTTCATGTTTAAGTATTGCATTTTTTTTTATTTGTACATTCAAACATTTATTTAAAACATCAATCTAATAACATTATTTATTGCAGTTGTAATTTTGCTTTTTCCTTTTTCGGCACTGTTGAGTTTGCAGGTATGGACCGGCGTGAGTGACTCCAACCTCCAACCATAGGGAACTAGATAATATTTTGAATGTTCTGATCCAATCTGACCTCTGACCTGTAATGCTGCCTGGATCATAATCATACACTGTTCCTTCGTTGGCCAGAAGAGAACTGGCGCCCAACCTGAGCCTTTGTGAATTGACCCCACTGATGTAATTGCAACAATATAACATTTTAGCTCAAAAGTTGTTATATTGTGTATATATATTTAATGTACATTTGCATGAAATAGTTTTTTTTTAATACACATTTTATATGTTAAGAAATAGTTGGTGTTTTACCAATTTTATGTCTGTGGTGGGTGTGGAAAAGAGGGATTTCTACTAGGCTACTATAGGTGATTGTTGATCTGGCATTATTATACAATAATATTATTATTGATGAAGATGTTGCTGATGCTGATAATGATTACGGGGGATGGGTTGCATGACTGGGCTGTACAGTGAACAGTGTAACTCTGAGCTCATGTCATGTCCACCCCCTCCGCGGACTCCCCCTTTATCTGCGATCATACTGAGACCCAGCACAGGCTGAGCACAGCACTGAGGAGGACAGGAGCCATGGCCGTGTTCTCTGCGCTTCACTTACTCTTTCTGTTACAGCTGGTGACATCGGCACTCGCCCAGGTAAGAGATGCGGGACGATCGACTATTAACCGGCCGCTTCGGCTCATTGCTTGGGATCTTCATATCCATATTTAACGGGTCGATTGGTTGCTGACTATAATAATATCCAGGCTGGGAACTTTAGCGCATTGTGGAAACAAAATCAGTTAACCTCAGTGGGTAGCTAACGAGTTTCTAACATGTATGGAAGTAATTACCTTTCGTTTATAAACGCTTTTCAATGTTTCGTGGACTGACTGCAATGTGTGGACTGTAAAAGTGCAGAAATTACCTGACTCTTCAATATGCTGTGTTGGTGTAACTAAAAGTTAACATCTTACTTGAATAAATCTCATCATTAAGATGTTACAACGTGAGGAAAAAAATCAGGTTACCTTACGATTCAACATTTTTGTTCACAGTGTAACGTGATCGTCAACAATGGCATCTTTGTGAGAACTGTGCAGTGTTTGCCCACTTCACTCACCTCATCATGTTGGTCTTTTTCTGCCTGAATATTTAAAACTGCTATATGAATCACTTTTTGACCAGTTGGTATACACTGATAAACAGATTTATTTTGAGTTTTTAATTTGAGTCGTGTTGAGACAGGAGGGCAGTCCCCATACACTGTATGAGCTGAGAACAAAACACCTGTGGAATTTCTTTCTTTTCTTTGTACATTTGCTCATCTGATTATTGTCCTTCTTGATGGTGTGTCTGCATGTGTTGCAGAGGCCGGGTCCTCGAGGCACACTGGGGACGCCAGGGCCACCTGGACCCCCAGGGAAAGATGGCATCGATGTGAGTTTAGACACAGACACATTATATCTAGATTACATTCTCTTTATCAGTTTTTATTTGCTTCACATTTTAGGTGACAAAAAAAGTAAAAATCTAAATATTTGTTTTTGACAGATTTAACAGATGTTCATTATGTGAATTAAATTACTCTCATCATTAATCTTCTCGCTTGGCAAGGTCGGGGGAAAAACAATATCATTTTCTAAACACCACTGTATTACAATGTAATGGTTTAACTGTTTAGACAAGCCGTGAATCCTTACAGACGTTTACTTGTTAAAGGAAAGACTCTCAGGAATTTACGCATGCAAACGATGAAAGCTGTGAATGTTTCCTTAGTAAACGAAAATCTGCTTAGCGCAGGCTGTGGCAGTGCAGTGACAGAGAGCCCATTCATTCAGCCTCAAACCAAACACACTCGTCTCGAGTTTCCCCGACCCCCTCCGGCTCGCTCTCCTTCTCCACACGCTCCTCTGTGTTATTCAGCGCAGAACAGCTTTCCTGACTGTAGATGTGTGCTAATGTAGTCATGATTGAGAAACTCTGTGATCTCTGCAGGGAAAACCTGGCCCTCCTGGACTCCCCGGAAAGCCTGTGAGTATCTCCTGATCTTCTGTCAGATCTTTTCGTAGCGTATGAATGCTAGCACTGGTTTACTCTGCTGGTGCAGTGCTAAAGATGCTGAAATGGCCTCTACCTCACATCTCTGATGGTTCAGTGCTTCTCGATGCAGATTTTGAATCAGTAATGAGGTAGACTGTCATGTCATGTCTTAAGCCCGTCCAGTGAGGACAGCAGCCGGAGCACAGTGCATTATTCCCATGAAGCTTTTTTTGTGAAGATGCAATAATAACATGTAAACATAAAATCGAGACAGATTATATTGTGTAAGATGGTGTTTTACCTCAGTTTGTGTTTGGATGGCAGGGGCCGAAAGGAAAAGCGGGTGGCCCTGGGGCCGCAGGGAGCCCGGGACTGCCTGGCCTTCCTGGTGTGGATGTAAGTCATGAAGCAACGCAGCATTTCCAGCGGCACACACAAACTCTGGGGGATTCTTTAAACTCATTTATGTAAAGGAAATCATTTAAGCACTATGAATGTTGGCGTCTGATCATGGAAACGTCATGTCCTGTAGGGTTTGACCGGTCCGGACGGTCCAGCTGGCAAAGACGGACCCCCAGGAGCAGCAGTAAGTAACTCTCAGTTTTTATGAGTTGAGTAAAATGAGTCCCTCCACACCTAAACATAACCCGTTCACACACTTTTCAGTTTGGAGGTGTTGTTATGACTAAAGCACTTCTACTGTAGTATTAGTCTCTGAATCTCTTTCTATTTAAGGGAACTGTTATGCCCCTTTTACAGGGTGTAATATAGATCCACAGATCATTTATTATAGCATGTCCAACTTCCTTTATTTGGGTGTGAGCAAAAACACGCCGTTATTGTGTGTACCTTTAAATGCAAATGAGCTGCTGCTCCCGCCCCTTTCCAGAAGAGGGCAGAGCCTTTACTTCACTACAACAAAACTGGAGAATCTTACGTAGCTAAAATGTTAGAAACTGTTTTATTACAAAAAGTTTGTAAGGAGCACGTTCAGATAATCTACCCGTTCAGTGCAACAGGAGGCTCATATAGAGCTGACTTACCTCTGTTCTACGACAGCATCCCTCCAACTCCTCACTCTCAGTTATTCCTGTCCTAGCCGGCCTTACATGTTCAAACCAGAGATGAACACTGATGGAGAGACTCGGTAAGAATGTTTCGGAACGGTTAGATGATGGATTTATGTAGTTGTTGTGGAGTTTATTCAACCTATCGGCTAGCATGTTCCGTCCTGATCCTCTATGAACTGTTGTACAGCTGCTCATGTGGGAACAGTGGTAGGGTGTTGGTATTGATCCATCTTTCAGAATCAACTGTTGTGCAAATCCAGCGTTGAACTGACCCTCATTTGCGAAGCAGTCCGGTGTAAAATGATTAGCACAAACACACAAGACATTCATTTCTTTGACACGTTTCCTTCATAAATGAAATGTATCCACTGTGTCCTCAGTGGCTCAGATGCCGGGAGTCTATGGAGGCTTATGTTCATTGGTATATCCAAAAACAGAACAGTTGTAATGTTTATGTGGCCCAGATATGATATCAATAGAAGTTATAGCGAGGATATAAACATGGCGGACTAAGTTTCGGCTCACTCAGGGCGAGATCTATGCTAATAGAACAGATCGTCACCAGTCATGGGCGGGGCCTGTACAATGTGATGCAACTCATGGGCGGGGCCTGTACAATGTGATGCAACTCATGGGCGGGGCCTGTACAATGTAATGCAACTCATGGGCGGGGCCTGTACAATATGATGCCACTCATGGGCGGGCCCTGTACAAAGTGATGCGACTTGTGGGCGGGGCCTGTACAATATGATGCCACTCATGGCGGGGCCTGTACAATATGATGCCACTCATGGGCGGGGCCTGTACAATATGATGCCACTCATGGGCGGGGCCTGTACAATGTGACGCCACTCGTGGGCGGGGCCTGTACAATGTGACGTCACAGTAGGGAGAAAACTGGAACAGGGTATTTATAGAGTCAAGTCACCTTTATTTATATAGCGCTTTTAACAATATAGATGTTTCAAAGCAGTTTATAGACACTGTTATAGATATTGTTGATAGACACTGCTTTTGATTTGTGGGGATTATAAAAAGAGGAGTGGGTGGATTTGTAGGCTGCTTGTTTACACACACTGTGGACACACATCAGTGTTCAAACACCATGCAAAAGTGAATTTTCCATAATAGGTCCCCTTTAAAAACTCCTTTGTAGGTGTGATTTTCCAACAACATTTTGTGTCCATAAATCATGTGTTCATATTGTGTGCTCGGCACAGTGTGCAGCCATAGCAGAGCCGTGGGCCGTTTTAATGAGGATCAGGTGACTTCAGTTGAATTCCTCTTAATCCAGCCTGGAATGTCAAGTCTTCTTCCCACCACAGGTTTTCTTTTAATTAGTTTCTTGGAATCAGCTGAAATCATCATCGTTCTGTGTGGCTGATAGCAGCGAGCTGTAAATCGAGAAGTTCATGTGATATTTTATAACAAAGAAAATGTGTTACATAACATATGACATTAGCTGACTTACAGTGTTCATTACAGTTCATTACAGTGATGAAAAACTGTGATATCCTAATGATGAGGCTATTCGGCGAGAGGCATACTGTTCATCAACCCAATATTGTGCAAAAAACTTCATCTCATCAAATAGTGACTTAAAAAAGTAGGAAAGTATTTGTCACATATGCAATATTACATAGAGAAATGTTTTGTTTATGACTTAAAGGGGACCTATTATGCAAAATTCACTTTTATATGGTGTTTGAAGACAGATGTGTGTCCACAGTGTGTGGAAACAAACCCCTATAATGGTGGCATTTCTTTATGAATGATCTACGACACTGTTTGGCCGTACTACAGAAATATTAAGTGATAACCATGGCGATTTCAGTAACAATTGGATAATGTTTTGATGAACTGACGAATCAAGTTAGATGAAGTTACTGTCAAAATGTATTTGTGTATCGCTCAATTCATGTAATTTCAAAGCAGCTTTACAAAAACTCATTTTGTAAGCTTTAATATGGCTATTTTTTTTGTGGCTAGGCAATATCACGAAATATGTTGCTGATAAATAACACACTGTTTGAGATTTAGCCTAGCTATACTATTATATGAATTTACTCTGCGGATTAGTCAGTGCCACTTTTAGTGCATGAAATTATATTCGGCATATCAAAGGAGAGATCATTTCTATATAGGCTGATTTAGACAATATTTTTCCTCATGTCATGCAGGGCTCCATATTTTTACATCATTCGTTTATGCTTCTTCGTTTTTCCATTAGGATCAGTGAATAAACACAAACTCAGGATTTTACACAATGATGATAATTCACTGTATTTCAGTAAAACATCAGATAAATCTGAAAGTGTGTTTTATTTTATTTTAAAGCAAAACCCCGGTGACAAATAAGACCATAATAGGCTACCAAATAGCATACAAGCCCTGGCCATTGGGTTTTGTGCGTACAGTGGGAATAAAAACCTTGTAGTGCTGAAATGTGAAAATAAATAAAGAAATATTTTTTTACTAAAACAGATGTTATTATGTTGATTTATAGCAAATATTGTTATTTATGTGCTCAAGAGCGTATTTAAGCAATAGCCTACATGTTCATATCACTTCTCTGCTGGGTATTTTATTTATTTTATTATATTATAATTGCCCAGATTTACAGCAGTGGGTGTTTTTATGGCTATGCAGCTAGCCTATATGTGAGTGTTAATATTTAAAAACCATTCTTATCCCGTAGCCTACATATACGCATATTAAAACATGAACACGGAATAAATAATGGATTTTTAATATACAGTACCTGATGTCACAGTCACAGATAGTCGTACATGTTAACCGGTTGACACTTATTAGAAAACATGAATCTTTCAAAACTATTATATGGCTTTACAGAACCAATATATAGCCCCTCATATTTTATTAACAGGTAAACAACAAGGAAACATGAGTTTGCCATTAAACATTGTATTTGCACTTTGTACCAAATAATGCAAGCATTGGCCAACAAATCTTGTTTAAAAAAAATGACAACAAAAAACGGTCGTGCTTTAAATTTAAAATCAGCTGCTTACATTCTTACAGTGAATTATCATAATTTGCGCTGATCCACCGATCCTGATATGAAGAAAACAAGTGAATGACGTGCTAATGTAAAACATCTCCCTGAAGTACAGGTGCCGTCACCAAGCGTTCGTTTTTAAACAATAACTTCATCTATTCTGTGTCTTAAGTACAATAAAACATTAGCCAAAATTACCATGGTAAACCGATAATAAGATACGATTAAAGTTAGCATTTAATATTTCTTTAATACGGCCAAATCATTCAGAAAATCCTACATAAAGGAATGCGCATTCTCAGACCTGAATCGTCTACACCAATAAGATTGTGGTATTATAAACCAATTAAATGGGGGGTGGGCGGAGCGACATGTGTTGCCCCGCCCAAATGTGACCGGCTCAAACATGAAGCCTGCACTCGCTACTGGGTATTGTTCACATTTTTCCTGAGAGAAATTCTCAAATGTTATGTTGTTCCAGTATCTGAAGCTCGTGTAAAGGATTGGCCGTCGTCTGAACGGGGCGGGAGCAGCCGCTCATTTGCATTTAAAGGGACACACACACACAAAATGGAGCATTTTCCCTTACACCCGAAAAGGGGCAACTTTGACAAGCTATAATAATAAATGATCTGGGTGGTATTTGAGCTGAAACTTTACAGACACATTCTGAGGACGTCAGAGACTTATATTACATCCTGTGAAAATGGCCATAATAGGTCACCTTTAATTGACATAAAGACCTAGCCTGGTAATACCAGACTCTGCTACTTCACTTTGCTTCGTAGACAGAGTCTGGAATGGCATAATAGAGAAGTGTTTTCTCTCTCGTTAGGGGGTGCTTGTCTGAAGTTTAAAATCATTGGTTACCCGTAAGCCAATCAGATAAGTTTATTTATGCCGTATGTTATGCGCCGACACAGCCGCATCGACCCACAGACATCATGCATCGAACTCAAATCTATGATCGAACTTCCACTGTAAACACTTGACGATGCGAGCGAAATACCGGAGTGAACATGGCTGTAAACGACTTTTGCTTCAGTTTGAAAAACCCCGGAATGTTCTCCATAACAGAGCGAATTGTATCCGTGTCTCATTTCCCATTTCCGCGGTCGTTTCGGTTTTCGATTTCTCTAACCTACAATGTAAAACTTAGCGTTTAGCGTCTACGTCACGGCTCTCAGCCCGCCCTCTGTTCGTTGATTGGCCGGCCGTCCAAAGGCCGCTGGAAAACTGAAAGATAGGCTGCTATCTCAGACTGACTACAGGTGCGAAATGAAATTAGCGGAAGTAGGAAGTCTGACGTAGTCAGGCTAATAAAGACCCACACCTGCATTAAATCTACTACATCAGGTAGACAACACATATGTATTTCCTCATGTAACACAAGCAATCAAACCAAAATTAAGTATTCAGAGTTGGTGCATTCAAGAGAAATAGACACACAGCCCAACACGGTAATAATTACTGTAATAAAACAATACAAAACTTCTACCTACATTTTTGAACAAATGTGCATCACCCAACAGACCCGTAGAGGTCTACAGAAGAACAAATATGAGCCTTTACTGTCATATCATTTCGGGATAGGCTATTTTAGTGGATTTACTTCATTTTAATGTGGTTGTCTCTCGTGAAAATCTGCAATGTATACATGACCCTTGATCCTCTTAACAGCATGATAAAAAACGTATTCAAATTGTGAATAGATTATATACATTGTAGCCAATCACACAGCGACTGTAAAGTCTGAAGTGATTGACTGCTTCAGTCGCAGTGTGATTGGCTACAATGCTCAACGCTGCAAACCGCACAGGGATCAGAAACCTTTGACAGTCACACTACTGCGTGAACACAAATACGCACGGGACCGTTGAGCGCAGCTGCCTGACGGCGGGGATCGCATTGAGTCGGAATAGTCTGGGCTGTTGGACCCACTGTCCGCCTGGCCTACTCATTCCCCACCCGCACCGCAAATGACAACGTACATATTATTCCACCCGTTACATCCGATATTAGCGGTTTACCCATCGGGTGGTTGAGTTTGGGGTTCTTCCATCATTGGGAAAACGCAAACTGTTTCTGTCTTCTGTTTCGCAGTTGCCAACTGAGACTTAATATTGTGTTGTTGTTTTTGAAGGGAGACCCAGGACCTCCCGGACCAGGTGGACCCCCTGTATGTGCCCAGCATGAGTAAATCCACTGTAAACACAGTCATATGACACTACAATCACAGGATTCAAAGAAGTTCTTCAGTCAAAAGTGTAGCTTCTTTATTATATGAAAGTCTCAGAAACAATTCATGCTGACACCATCATTTTCTCATGCAATCAAACCACCATCATTACTTACACTCTCAAAACATTGATTAACTTACACTCTTAAACTTACCTGCACTCTCAAAACATCATCAAATATGCAGTATATAGTGTCATGATGACACACATGCCCAGGGTTTGTGATGAGATGTGCTCTCTTGTCGTCCTCAGGGCAGAGGCAGGCCAGGAGCTCTGGTGAGTACAGCCGGTCAGAGACGAGGATAAGAGGAGGAATTAGCCCAGTGATGGCTCAGTTCAACCCGGGGCCTAAGATTCAATCTTTTTGCACTGGCTCCGAGTTGTTTTATGTACATGTATTATCCAGCATGCATGGATACTCAACAAATGTAAATGTGTGGAGCGTTTGCTCTTCTCTGATCTCAGGGTCTTGCTGGAGAGAACGGGCTTCCAGGTGGAGCGGGCCCTCAGGGGCCGCCGGTGAGTGCGCAAACACATGTTGTCATTCATTTGTAATGGATCTACTAGAACGCTGTCTACACTGCACACATTAAAAAGCACTCGTTCAGGCACAGTGATCAGTGACGCTGGTCTGTGATTGGTTGTAGGGGACGGAGGGTCTTCCAGGACTTCCTGGTCTTGCAGGCGTAGATGGACCTCCTGTAAGTGCATCTCAAACTAAAAGTGCAGAAACACATTTATTTTATTTGAAAAATCCAGTTTTATGTGTCATCCTCCTCCTTTTAGGGACTTCCAGGAACTCTTCCTGAAGGCAATGGAGATCTGCTGGTGAGTTAAAGCCACTGTAACGTCCTCAACACTGTGTGTCCAGCTTACACACATCCATCTCCACATGTACGGTCTTACACAGTGTTGAGAGGTTATTGTAAGTGATATCCCGTTTTCAACACGCATCTTTATGTTAGCTTCCTTCAAAATCCCAATGACTACTGCGTCTGTAGGAAGAGCTTCTTATGCCGAAGGGTACAGTGGTCTTGTTTTTCTCTGCATGCAGATTGATTACATCATTGTCTTGTTTGTAGTGTCCGGCAATCTGTCCTCCGGGTCCTCCTGGACCGCCTGGGATGCCTGGGTTCAAGGTACTTATGATGATGACACATCTGTCTCTCATTACAGTAGATGTCACAGATTGCTGAGGTGCTTCTGCTTGCGTTTAGGGTCATACAGGTCATAAAGGAAGCAAGGGAGAGCTGGGGAAAGACGGAGAGAAGGTGAGATTTTACCACCCTGGAAACACTATTCTAAAGCTGTCCAGAAACTGTGTTAAAACTCTTTGAGATTGAAACAGAAGCCGAAAACAACAGCTTGTTGTGATGTGTTTCTCTCGGTGTCTCTTCCATCAGGGTGATCAGGGGCCGCCTGGTCCTCCAGGAACCCCAGGGACAGTGGGATTACAGGTGGGAGAAACTCACACGCCGTCTTACTGTCCCTCAGCTACACTTACCAAGGCCTTAGCAATGTCTTGAACATTTGGGGGAGATTTAAAGGGAATGTAGAAAAAGATAGTAGTTGAAGTTCATTGTAATCAATTTGAACTATATTTAAATAAATATGAACACACATTCACCCTTAAGGGCCGTGACACACCAATAGACTACTGATACCTGCTGATACGGACAGATCTTCCCTGACACGCAGGCACAGACACTAGGGGTGCAACGGATCAAAAAACTCACGGTTCGGATTGTTTCTCGGATCAGAGTCACGGATCGGATCATTTTTCGGATCAGCAAAAAAGACAAGACAAATAAACATAAGTTTTGTCTTTTTGTTTATTAACACTTTTAAATTATTAAATTAAAATATATAAAATCAACTTAAAGTGCACAAGGCATAATATCTTATTTTTTAGAGATATTAGGGGGGTTGACTGGTTGACTTACCGAAACAGGCCACGAAACAGGCCTCTGGTCTTACATGCGTACACACGCAAGGTCTCTCGCTCTCTTGCTCTCTCGCTCTCTGCCGTGTGCGCGCTACACGGTTTGGAGCTCAATATGTTCTGTCTCGCATGCGCGCTCTAGATTCCGGGAGATTTGAACTAATTTGCAGGCATCAGGGAGCCGCTATCAATATGCAGAATTTTTATTATTCATTTTTTTTTAGGCCAATTCAGCGCAACTCCGGACTGTCCGGCCAAAATCCAGACGTATGGCCACCCTACTACACACACCGTCACGGTTTTATCCACTAACCTCTTTCCTTCATCATTATATTTGACAGGGAAGCCAAAATGCTCCCATACAGGGGATTTAAATGACGCGGGGCGTTCAAGCTCCTCCGTTCCTCCGCTCGCCATGACCACGCTGTGGAGATATGTGTGGACTGAACATGCGTACAATTTTTTTTTTTTCATAAATCAATCCGCGGATCATGTGTGTGCCGAACCGAAGATATTGATCCGAATGGATCACGGATCAATGATGATCCGTTGCACCACTAACAGACACACACACGTGCTCGTCGCCCGTGGCCTGCAGTCTCTATGTGTGTTCATGCAGTCGACGCACAGTCAGCTTCCATCGCCGCTAGTTCTTGTGACGTCGGCTTGGTGTGTCATGGCCTTTAATCGTATGCCTAATATTTCCAAGACGGCACTGTTAATGTTTCTTGTCTCTCACATTCAGTCTCGAATTACATTACATGAATTATGTAAATAGTGGGCTATTATTCATAGGCAATAGTTTACATCATTAGTCGTTTAAGAATTCTGTTACAAAACAGTTTTCAAATATTGAATGCTTAGCTATTTACATCTTACCTGATACTCTTATACTGTTACACTGAAGCATTGCTCTGGAATGCGCACTCGTCCTCTGTGAACAGCAGGCTCCGCCCGCTTCGATTTGATCTCGCTGTTAGACCGCTGACTGAGGCAGAGCAGCCTAAAAATGTAACTATTAAAAATAGTTATATTATCCTAACAACAATAAGAGTAAATGGAGTGCTCCAGATCAGTGTTTTCAAACCTTTTTTTGCCACGGCACAGTTCTGATGAGTGAAGAATCCCATGGCTCTCCACTAAGCACTAAAATAACAAAATTGCACTAACATGCATTGCTGCAAATGGCAGATTAAAACTGGATATTATATTAAAAGTAGTAATCACACTCATGGGTAGAGTTGCCACCATAAAAATGATGATCTTGCCTAAAATCAATTACTTGTTTTCTATGGTTCCTACGAAACCTCCCTATACGTGGTTTAGATTACTAGAATCACACATTTCTCAATTTTTTTTGAAGAATAAACCCTCTCGAATCAGTCTGAAAACTCTACCGAAAACTAAAGACAGGGGTGGACTAGACCTCCCTAATTTCCATCATTACTTCTTAGCAAATAAGTTACAGTATATTTCTAAATGGCTCAAACCTAGTGCATTAGATGAAACATGGATGGATATAGAGCAAGCACTATGCGAAAACATGGACATTTCTAATCTACTGTATAGAGGTCGACCGATAGTGGATTTTACCGATACCGATATCTACGTTTGACCGTACATGCCGATAACCGATAATTCAACCGATATTTTTTTTAATGGATACTGGATTAAAAACAAACATAACACTCACAATAAAACAGTGTTGAACTGAAATGTGCTAAATTAAATAAATATATAAATATGAATATATTAAAACTCTATACAGAAAATAATTTAAACACTAACATATTACAGGTTTCGTTAGCTATAACCTAGAAACATACATACATTTCATAGGTAACACTTTGCAAGTCCCATTTGTAAACAAGGATGTATTAGCTAGCTTTCATGAACTATATGCATTATGCAATATACGTTTTTACTGCATGTATTATATGAGCAATACAATTGTACCTTTATCATTCATTTTAGTTTATAGTACATTAACTAAGGTAATAACAGATCAAATAAGAATTAAAACTCCATTTTAAATGCATTAGTAAATGTTGAAATTAACAAACTAACAATGAATAATACTTCTACAACTTGTATTAACCTTAGTTAATGCTAAAAAGGGAATCTTATTGTAAAGTGTTACCATTTCATATAATTACAAAGAGTCGTGCTTAAAGATGGCCATTAAAATGTAATAAAGACCTGCATTACGTAGGCCTATATGTAATATAGTCTCTAACTTTATTTGCTTCTATTTTAGAACACTTGATGATAATCCAATCAAAATAACAAGATGTATTGTAGTGATTAAAAAGATCTTAAATCGAACGCGTTTCTGATTAGTTTACGTTTCTGTCGGCTGCATGAACATATCAATGTTGAGAAAGCAATCACGTCACTAGTTTTAAACATGCAATTTCGTCGGCTAATGAATGCATAAAAGTGACCAGCCGGATATAAAATAATGCAAATAGATGGTAACAATTGCGCCATAAAACATTTGGGTCAGGTCTGCGTGTGTTTTTGTCACAATTGTTTAAACCGCTTGAGGTATAATGTTACAGTCCTCACAGCCTCGACGGCAAACTACTGTTCTTTCTCTGCTGATGCAGCATCTAATCAACAAATGAATTACTTTATAATGATATGGCAATATGTACTTTAGTGTTCTGTATTCATACCGTTTCGCTGTCGGTGTTTTAAATGTGCGTCTGAAGTGTCAGCGCTCTCTGTGCTGCGTGTTCTCTCCGTGCTGCGCGCTGCCTCACGTGTTAAGTAAACAACTCAGCCAGTGATAGTTTGTTATTTGTCCTCTAGAGGCCGCTCTCGCTCTGTATAATGCCAGCAGTCTCTTCCCAGCGCTCTCGTGCTGTGTAATGACAGCGCGCACTTCTCAGCCGCTCCAGCAACGGACACAACCCGGAAAAACTATCGGTGTGGATTTTTGCCGATAACGATAGTTCCACCAATCAACTATCGGTGCCGATTAATCGGCAAAACCGATGAATCGGTCGACCTCTACTACTGTATTTTAGCTCAACTATTAAGTCTCATAAGTGCTTTAAGAGCATTAACATCAGCACTTGTTTGACAGCCTGGTGGGAATTTCTTAAAAAAACAGACTCTTCAATGATCCCATGTAGGCTCACCCCTATATAGAATAATCCCGATATCACACTAAACAAAAATATGATTAATTTTATCCAATGGAAAAACAAAGGAATTAAACATTTAGAGCATTTAATCCATAACTGTAACTTTTTACCATTTCAAATAATCACCTCACAGTACAGGATAAGTAATAACAGATATCTAGAATATCAACAACTCAAATCAGTAATAAGTAAAAAATTCCCTCTTAAGCAAATAAACCTGGAACTCCCACCAAGTGTTACAGAAGTCAGGAGCCTTGGTACTCCAAAGCTACTATCGAAAATATATAGAGTCATTTCCAAAATAGATGATACAATCTCATTACCAATTGCAAAATGGGAGTCGGATCTATCACTGAATCCCACCAATCAGTTTTGGTCAGAAATAATATTAAACAACTTTAATACTGACAGCTTAAATCTACAATTCATACAATACAAAATCCTCCATAGAACTTATTACACAGAACGAAGGATGTTCAAGATGGGTTTTAATCAATCAAATATTTGCACACAGTGCACAAGTAATACAGCAGACGATTACATGCATGCCTTGTGGCTTTGTACACCAGTCCAAAGATTCTGGACTAAGGTTTGTGAGGACTTATCAATATGGCTTAAGTGTAATATACCTACTTGCCCAAAACTATGTATATTAGGGGATTTAAATGATATTAATATGGAGATCGACAAAGCACACATGGTCCTCACCTCACTATCTGTTGCAAAGAAAACTATCCTTTTGAATTGGAAAACTAAAAATAATCTTAGTATTAACCAGTATTGAAATCTCCTGTCGGATCATATCAGTCTGGAGTCCATGCTTGCTTTTAACAAACTTCGATCGCCTGACTTCAATTCTCTCTGGGCCCCGCTGATTAATTATCTCACTTAGTAGGAGGGAAGGGATATGTGTTCTGCCTTATTGGGGAATATGGGGATCTGCGGTATGATCAGCGCAAGCCCGTAACCAGTCTGTGCTTCTGCCCAGCAGTCTGCAGTTAGCATAAGCCCCTGACCAGTCTGTGCCCCTGCCCAACAGTCTGCAGTTAGCACAAGTCCGTTACCAAACTGTGGACCAGTCCAGTGGCCTACATTCAAGACAAGCTAGCTCTCAGTCTGGGTTCCAGTTCAGCGGCCGGCAGTAAGCATAATCCCGTTACCAGTCTGTGTCCCATCTTAGCGGCATGCAGTTAGCCTAATCTAGTTGCCAGTCTGCAAAGCACACATGGCCATCACCACACTATTTGTCGCAAAGAAAATTATCCTCTTGCCAGCTAATAGTTTGTGGAAAAGTCTGGCATCCAACAACTAGCCTAAGCCAGATCACAATCTGTGGACCAGTCTGGTATTCAACAACCAGCCCAAGCCAGCTCACAGTCTGTGGACCAGTCTGGCATTCAACGACCAGCCCAAGCCAGATCACAATCTGTGGACCAGTCTGGTATTCAACAACCAGCCTAAACTAGCTCACAGTCTGTGGACCAGTCCGACATCCAACATCCAGCCTAAACCCGCTCACAATCTGTGGGCCAGTCTGGCATCCAACAACCAGCCCAAATCAGCCCACAGTTTGTTGAATTGTCAGATAGCCTGCTGTCAGCCCAAGCCAAGTCACAGTCTGTGGACCAGTCTGACATCCAACAACCAGCCTAAGTCAATTTATAATCTGTAGACCAGTCTGGCATCCAACAACCAGCCCAAGTCAGCTCACATCCTGTAGACCAGTCTGGTATCCAATAACCAGCTCAAGTCAGCTCACAGTCTGTGGACCAGTCGGGCATCCATCCAACAACCAGCCCAAACCAGCTTACAATCTGTGGACCGGCTTGGCACCCAACAACCAGCCCAAGTCAGCACACAACTTGTGGACCTGTCTGGCATTCAACAACCAGCCCAAACCAGCTCACAGTCTGTGGACCAGTCAGGCATTCAACAACCAGGCTAAGCCAGCTCACAATCTGTGGTCTAGTCTGGCATCTAACAACTAGCCCAAGTTAGCTCATAATCTGTGGACTAATCTGACATCCAACAACCAGCCCAAGCCGGCTCACAATCTGTGGACCAGTCTGGCATCCAACAACCAACCTAAGTTAGCTCACGGTCTGTGGACCAGTCTTGCATTCAACAACCAGCCCATGACAGCTCACAATCGGTAGACCAGTCTGGCATCTAATAACCAGCCCAAGTCAGCTCACAGCCCGTGGACCAGTCTGGCATCCAATAACCACCTCAAGCCAGCTCACAGTCTGTGGACTAGTCTGGCATCCAACAACTAGCCCAAGTCAGCTCATAACCTGTAGACCAGTCTGGTATCCAATAACCAGCTCAAGTCAGCTCACAGTCTGTGGACCAGTCTGGCATCCAACAACCAGCCCAAATCAGCTCACAATTTGTGGACCAGCCTGGCATCCAACAGCCAGCTAAAGTCAGCTCATAGCTTGCGGACCAGTCTGGCACCCAACAACCAGCCCAAGCCAGCTCGCAACCTGTGGATCAGTCTGGCATCCAACAACCAGCCTAAGCCAGCTCTCAATCTGTGGACTAGTTCGGCATCCAACAACTAGCCCAAGTCAGCTCACAATCTGTGGACCAATCCGGCATTCAACAACCAGCGCAAGCGAGCTCACAGTCTGTGGACCAGTCTGGCATCTAACAACCAGCCCAAGTCAGCTTACGGTCTGTGGACCAGTCTGGCATTTAACAACCAGCCCATGCCAGCTCATAATCGGCAGACCAGTCTAGTATCCAACAACCAGCCCAAGTCAGCTCATAATCTGTGGTCCAGTCTGGCATCCAACAACTAGCCCAAGCCAGTTTACAAGCTGTGGACCAGTGTGGCATTCAACAACCAGCTTAAGCCAGCTCACAGTTTGTGGACCAGATCTCAGTGGTCTGCATTTAGCACAAACCTGTTACTAGTCTGTGGACCAGCCTTGTGGCCTGCAGTCAGCATAAACCAGCTCTCAGTCTGTGTCCCAGCCCAGCAGTTTGCAGTCAGCACATTCCCGTTACCAGTCTGTGGACCAGCTCAGTGATCTGCAGTCAGCACAATCCCGTTATCAGCCTGTGGACTAGCCCAGTGGTCTACAGTTAGCATAAGCCTGTTATCAGTCTATGTCTAGGCAATCCCGATTCCAGGTCATTTTTAAGCCAGAAAAAGAAGAAAAAGAAGGAAAAGGAAGTGTTATGTGTATCAATTTGTATATGGTACTTTAACCCCCCATGCCCTTATAAGGATCTAGGATCTTACTAAAACATGGTGAAAGGTTATGGTAGGACAACAGTTAAAGGTACTGATTATAAATGTAATCCGAATAGAACATATTGTGTATGTACTTAAAAAAGTATATAAAAAAAAAAAAAAAAAAAAAATATATATATATATATATATATATATATATATATAAATAAATAAAGTTGTCCTCCGAAGAGGGGGGGTGGGGGTGGGGGTGGAGGTGGGAGAAAAAAAAAAATTAGTAATCACATTTAAAGTGAAAGGAGCTGGTAGGGTAGGATCACAATAAGGCCACATAGGTAGCTATATGATTTTGTTTGTGATGATGATGATAAAACAACACATGTAGCTACATATCGTTGCTGTTGGGCGGAAACCTCATATTTTGTTAATAATTTAACACAGTGTCATCTGATTTGGTATTGTGGTTGTATATATGGTCAGACAGGTGCATGTGTCTTTATAATACTAAGATTTGATGAAAATCAAATTACGAGGTTTTAGACCAGTGGATGGCAGAGATGTGTGTTTTGTCCATCACTGGAACAGTCTGTGAACTGCATTACGTGTTCATCAACTTACAGGTTGTACAGTTTATATGGGCGCTCAGTTTTCTTGCCGTTGAATGCATTTGGACAAAATCTCACAATATAAAAAATGAAGTGCTATGCATAGTATATTTAAAACAGTAAATTGGCTACAACTAGACTCTTCTTCGCTCTTCAAATAAAATAAAAAAAACAAACAAAAAAACACTATCCTTTAAAGACATAGTGTTTCTTGAGCAAAGAAAATGCTGTACTTGTTCAAACATCAGTTCTTTTTCTACTGTATTACAACTGCTTCAGCAGTGTCTGTGATGTGAAATGTGGTGCATTACTTTATTCAAACATAACCCCTACTGTGTGTTGTGGGAAATGGTGTAATTTTAGGAGCTTGTTTTTTCCTTCCATTCCTTCTCTTGTTTGCATTAAGGGCTCCCGAGGGCTGAGGGGTCTGCAGGGGCCCGGGGGAGCAGTGGGACACAGAGTAAGACCTCAACAACATCACACGACACGTGTCCTCAACACACTGTTCATTACAATACATGCAGTCACACAAATGCAGAGTGATCTCCAAACTTCTCTTGCATCTGCTTCTGTTTGTAGGGATTGCCTGGTTTCAGAGGAAAGCCTGGAATTGCTGGCGTCATTGGGAAAACCGTGAGTGTTTCAGCCCTGCTTACTCAAAGTCTGCACATTATTCTCATGCATGTGTATGTTAGTGGCACAGTGAATCCCACCAGTAAAAGTGTGTGTGTGTGTCTTCTGGATAGGGTGATGCTGGTGAAAAGGGACCTCAAGGTTTCAGAGGGCCCAAAGGAGAGATAGTAAGAAAACTGTGTCATCATATTACTCATGACATGTAGTCACTTCTAGTTCATGTTCTGTAATATTGTCAATGTCATCCTCTCAATAGGGGAAGATCGGCCCCAAGGGAGTCCCTGGAGGTGCGGGACCTAAAGGCGAGCCTGTAAGGACATGTATTATATGCTGTTATGATGAGCGTTAGATTTCCCCGTAATAATGCTCTCTGTGGATCTTAGGGCATCCCTGGCAGAGATGGGAAGGATGGGACTCAAGGACTAGACGGTGAAAAGGTAAATGTTTTCTGCTCAGACTCATCTAGGCTTTCTTTCGCTGTGTCAAACGCAGTGATGCTCATGGTGTGTGTGTCCATAGGGGGATGCTGGTAGACCTGGAGTATCTGGCGAAAAAGGACCTAATGGTCTGCCTGTACGTATTATCATCCATTAAACTATTGAAAAGCTAAGCACGCAGATTTAATATTAATATGACAAAGGAAATATGAATAAGAGATGGTGTAGTTGATGTGATTCTTTGTCATTCATGATTTGATAAGACCATTTGAGTTGCTACCTCAGATGTTAGTAGCACTGTTCACTGTTTTTGTATAATTGCACAACTCACAACATGTGTGTGTGTGTATAATCCAGGGTTTGCCAGGAAAAGCTGGTCCAAAAGGTGCCAAAGGAGGAGTGGTGAGTATATCAGTCTATTCGCAACTTACCTGATAGCAAGGCTATTAATAGCTGTATGTAAGTAAAATGCAATCAGTTTATGATTGTTTAGAGTAAATGTTGTATATGTACATAGTACCTGACCCTCAGAGATCTGTGTGAACTGAACCTGGTCTCTTAGATAAGAGAGATGCGCAGTGCTGCTGTTGAACAGTTGATTTAAACCACTGCTTTAAATCATATTTTTACATGCAAATTGTAGAGTCCTTGTCATCATAGTTCCAGCACAGAAAAAATATATTTTTTTATAGACAGAAATATGTAAAGATTCTTGTTTTATCAGCCAAAGAGGAACATTTCGTTTTTGAGAGACAACATAAGCCAAGGCATCCTCAGCCATTTATGATGTTGTTTCTAAACATCTATTCAATGTAAAATAATGATAAACCTTTTTTTAAAAACACACAATAATGACTTATTCATGAAAATGTTCTTAATTAATGAATAGAATAAATTAAATAATAAAAAGTTGCTATTTCTCATCACTATTGACACACTGCTGATTTTTTTCATCATTTCAAAATGTTGAAATAGGAGATAGAAAGCTCAGTTCTTCTATGTCAACCTGTACTAGATGGATGTGTTCGGCTCAATTCACTCAACTGCACTTGCATATTTTGCAGTTTATTGTGGGTGAAGCTCGTTTTTTTATTCTTTTATTCCACTTTTATTCTTTTATTCCATTTGACCCTAACATACAGAAGAATATCGCTCTGAGAAAGCATACTTTCAGGATATCAGAGCAAGAGAGATGCCAAAGAGAGATCACCTCCACCCACAGCACTGAGCAGTGCCACTCTCATCCTCAGACACACACACATCTTAAAGTGTGTTTGCAGCAAATGCGCCGGCATGCATGAGTAATCAAGCACTGCTCAGCGACAGAAAGAGCATTTCAGATTTCTGTTTTTCTTTTAACTTAAACCTTCTCCATTCCTGTGCCAGTTCTGTGATGTTTGCTCTCAACTCCTCCCTCAGGAGGGCCATGCATGATAATATAGGGTCTGTGTATTGAGGTTCTCTCAGTCTGACCCTGGATGAAGCTCCACAGGAGATCCGCTGAACCACAGCATCACTCTGGACCTGAGGAGTCTTGTGAAGCAGGTGTAAGCATTAAGAAACATCTCCTGTAGAAGCAGGAAAACCTTGCCTGAATCCTCTCTCCAAGCCTATAAAGCTAAAGAAATAGGAAAACCTCGTCTAAATCCTCTCTCCAAGCCTATAAAGCAGGAGAAGCAGGAAAACCTCGTCTGAATCCTCTCTCCAAGCCTATAAAGCTGGAGAAGTAGGAAAACCTCGTCTGAATCCTCTCTCCAAGCCTATAAAGCAGGAGAAGCTGGAAAACCTTGTCTGAATCCTCTCTCCAAGCCTATAAGGCTGGAGAAGTAGGAAAACCTCGTCTGAATCCTCTCTCCAAGCCTATAAAGCAGGAGAAGCTGGAAAACCTTGTCTGAATCCTCTCTCCACGCCTATAAAGCTGGAGAAGCAGGAAAACCTTGTCTGAATCTTCTCCCCAAGCCTATAAAGCAGGAGAAGCAGGAAAACCTTGTCTGAATCCTCTCTCCAAGCCTATAGAGCAGGAGAAGCAGGAAAATCTCATGTGAATCCTCTCTCCAACCCTATAAAGCTGGAGAAGCAGGAAAGCCTCATCTGAATCCTCTCTCCAAGACCATAAAGCAGGAGAAGCAGGAACACCTCGTCTGAATTCTCTCTCCAAGCCTATAGAGCAGGAGAAGCAGGAAAATATCGTCTGAATTCTCTCTCCACCCCTATAAAGCAGGAGAAGCAGGAAAACCTCGTCTGAATCCTCTCCCTAAGCCCATAAAGCTGGAGAAGCAGGAAAACCTCGCCTGAATCCTCTCTCCAAGCCCATAAAGCAGGAGAAGCTCGTCTGAATCCTCTCTCCAAGCCTATAAAGCAGGAGAAGCTCGTCTGAATCCACTTTCCAAGCCTATAAAGCTGGAGAAGCAGGAAAACCTCGTCTAAATCCTCTCTCCAAGCCTATAGAGCAGGAGAAGCAGGAAAACCTCGTCTGAATCCTCTTTCCAAGCCTATAAAGCAGGAGAAGCAGGAAAACCTCGTCTGAATGCTCTCTCCAAGCCCATAAAGCTGGAGAAGCAGGAAAACCTTGTCTGAATCCTCTCTCCAAGCCCATAAAGCTGGAGAAGCAGGAAAACCTCGTCTGAATCCTCTCCCTAAGCCCATAAAGCTGGAGAAGCAGGAAAACCTCGTCTGAATCCTCTCTCCAAGCCCATAAAGCAGGAGAAGCTGTCTGAATCCTCTCTCCAAGCCTATAAAGCAGGAGAAGCTCGTCTGAATCCTCTCTCCAAGCCTATAAAGCAGGAGAAGCAGGAAAACCTCATCAGAATCCTCTCTCCAAGCCTATAAAGCAGGAGAAGCAGGAAAACCTCATCAGAATCCTCTCTCCAAGCCTATAAAGCTGGAGAAGCAGGAAAACCTCATCTGAATCCTCTCTCCAAGCCCATAAAGCAGGAGAAGCAGGAAAACCTCGTCTGAATCCTCTCTCCAAGCCTATAAAGCAGGAGAAGCAGGAAAACCTCGTCTGAATCCTCTCTCCAAGCCTATAAAGCAGGAGAAACAGGAAAAGCTCGTCTGAATCCTCTCCCCAAGCCTATAAAGCAGGAGAAGCAGGAAAACCTCGTCTGAATCCTCTCCTCACGCCTATAAAGCAGGAGAAGCAGGAAAACCTCGTCTGAATCCTCTCCCCAAGCCTATAAAGCTGGAGAAGACGATTAAACTGAATTGTGCAGCCCTGATAAATAAGCTCCAGAAGAGCTGGGCTTCTTCCCATTGCCCTATTGCACATCCTCCTTTCCTTTCCTTGTTTTGCTCCTCGACAGAAATGAGGGGGGAATTGATGCAACAAGTATCTGGAATTGGAAAATCTCTGATCACTCAAGCATCACATAGCCTGAAATAGTTATGCGCTTATTTAGTTGAAGTTTGGTTAATTAAAAAAATGTATAATGCATATTATAAAGTATGAGGATGTGAGATGTATTATGTAAGCACAAAGGTCGAGTGTTTCCTGGCTCAAGCCTTGCATCATCACGCTGCTTCAGACTCGTGGGACTCTGCTCCTGCTATCATGTCTGTTTTGCTCTTTAACCTAGTGTTTCTGTCTAAATGAATCAGACTGGAAGACCAGATGAGGTAGATTTGAACTTCAAATGGAATATAATTGAATACTCCTTCTCCCTTCAGGGCAGTGCAGGAGAGATGGGAGAAGCAGGACCCTCTGGAGAGCCAGGTATACCTGTATGTATCTGACTCTTGCCCTGATATGAACCGTTTCTGTGGTAATGCATGCTGATGTTCAGCTACTGTTGCTGTACTTCTGGATTCTGTATCTATAATTCGGTCATTTAGTAAGAAGGTATAAGGCTATTGATACAGTGTGCAGTGCTCAGTTGATGGTCACTGAAGATGAGTGCTCCCGCAGGGCGAGATCGGTATCCCTGGAGAGAGAGGAGAAGCTGGACCCCGAGGAGTGGCTGTGAGTAACCCCACCTGACACCCGTTGGCCCCAGGCTTCACTAGGGCTGGGGTCCATGACACTCGCCGGCCCCAGCCTTCACGAGGGCTGGGGTCTATGACACCCGTTGGCCCCAGGCTTCACTAGGGCTGGGGTCCATGACACAGTTGCCGGCCCCAGCCTTCACTAGGGCTGGGGTCTATGACACCCGTCGGTCCTAGGCTTCACTAGGGCTGGGGTCCATGACACTCGCCGGCCCCAGGCTTCATTAGGGCTGGGTCTAACATCCATTACAATTCTAGAATCGAATTCTTGAGGTCAGGAATCGGATACTTGTTATAAAATTTTAATCGATTATCGATTCCTTTGTGAGCATTTCAATATGAGTTTAAACCATTCAAGCGCTGTTTTCTGTGCACATGCAGCTATACTGGATCTGTGCAATAATATCAGCCTAATATTCCTGCAGCGTCTCTATAATAACCTTAATCAAATAACACAAGACAGAAAATACACTCGCTCTTGACTGAATAGCTTTTAGTAACTATAATTGTAATGTAGAGGTCGACCGATTCATCGGTTTTGCCAAAAATCCACACCGATAGTTTTTTAGGGTTGCGTCTGTTGCTGGAGCGGCTGAGAAGTGCGCGCGGTCATAGAGAGCTGAGAAGAGACTTCTTGCATTATACAGAGCGAGAGCGCCGTCTAGAGGACAAATAACAAACCATCACTGGCTGAGTTGTTTACGTTAACACGTGAGGCAGCGCGCACCACGGAGAGAACACGCAACACAGAGAGCGCTGACACTTCAGATGCGCGTTTAAAACACAGACAGCGAAACGGTATGAATACAGACCACTAAAGTACATATTGCCATATCATTATAAAGTAATTTGACTAGATGCTGCATTAGCAGAGAAATAACAGCAGTATGTTTGCTGTCGAGTCTGAGAGAAATAACATTAGTAACGGCTACCTCAAGCGATTCAAGCAATGTGACAAAAACACACGCAGACATGACCCAAATGTTTTATGTCGCAATTGTTACCATCTATTTCCATTAGTTTATATCCGGCTGGTTACTTTTAAGCATTCATTAGTCGGCGAAGTTGCATATTTAAAGCTAGTGACGTGATTGTTTTCTCAACATAAACTGACAGCTGACAGAAACATAAACAAATCAGAAACGCATTTGATTTCAGTTATTTTTTTATCACTTCAATATATATTGTTATTTTGATTAGATAATCATCAAGTGTTCTAAAAGAGAAGCAAATAAAGTGAGAGACTGTACATCTAATATAAGTCTAAATGTATGTAATTTTAATGCTATGGCCTTTGCTGATATTTAAATATGGCCACCTTTAAGCATGACTCGTTGGATTTATATGAAATGGTAACAATTTACAATAAGATTTCATTTTTAGCATTAACTAAGTTTAATAAGTGTTGTAGAAGTATTATTCACTGTTTGTTAATTTCAACATTTAGTAATACATTTTAAATTGAGTTTTAATTTGATCTGTTATTACCTTAATGTACTATAAACTAACATGAACGATCAAGGTACAATTGTATTGCTCAAATAATAATGCATGCAGTAAAACTGTATATGGTATATTGCATAATGCATAGTTCATGAAAGCTATATTACATCCTTGTTAACAAATGGGACTTGCAAAGTGTTACCTATGAAATTTACAAATGTTTGTAAATGTTTACAAAATATAACAAAGGTTATAGCTAAAAAAAACACATATTTGACCTGTAATATTTTAATGTTTAAATTATTTTCTGTAGAGTTTGTTCTGTAGAAGTTCTCATTTTAATATATTCATTTTTATATATTTATTTAATTTAGCACATTTCAGTTCAGCCCTGTTTTACTTAGTGTTATGTTTGTTTTTAATCCAGTATCCATTTAAAAAAATATCAGTTGAATGATCGGTTATCGGCATACATGGGCAAACCTAAATATCGGTATCGGTAAAATCCAATATCGGTCGACCTCTATTGTAATGTATATTTTATTTATAAAATGCAGTGTTATTTTACATTTGATTACAGTTTCTGTTCCTGAAAATCTTAAAACACTGTTTACTTCAATCGTATCTTTTGTTCAGTTGTGTCTATTTGTTGCGATTTGCTAATTTTGATTAATTTTATTCATTTTTAGTTACCGATTGTTTACTTGTCTTTAATAATGCTTGAAATATATATGAGTTAGTCTAGTTGTATTTCTATGGTACTTTTAAACCACAGGCAAGTTCCTCGTGTAAGTGTTCTTGAGCCTGATGATGTTTGTTCATGATATTCAGCTGCAGTTACATGTTTTGCAATAAGACTAAATGTGAATGATATCGAAGTGTTTTTTTTTACCTTATTGGAATCGAAATTAGGAATCGATAAGAATCAAAATCGAATTTAGAATCATTAAAATTCAAGCGATACCCAACCCTAGGTTTGATGTGATGCAGAGCTTTATAGAGGAGAACTGTGTCAGCTTTACCCCATCACACATACAGCCGAATAGTCTGGAATTGCAGGATCTAAGCACAGTATTACATGACTGCTCATGTAGAGGTGCATGTTCTCCACAGTGCTGTGTTGCAGTCGTGTCCTGTTTTGCGATTACAGAGGCTTGTGGCTGCTCACTGTGAAGCTCAAGGCATGTGATAATGCTTTATCTGTCGGTTCACTAGGGTGGCGTTGGACTAGCTGGAAACACTGGACCCCAAGGTGTTAAAGGATTCCAGGTAAGCCGCATATGCTAATATTTCATGGGATAATGTCAGGTGCAACACCAGGGAAACTCTGATAACTGGAGTCTATGGTCTCTTTGCCCACCGTCACATCTCACTGTTCACACATATTACTGTTTTCACACACATATTACTGTTTTACACACATATTACTGTTTTCACACATATTACTGTTTTACACTAGGGATGCACCGATCCGATACTCAGTATCGATATCGGGTCCGATACTGCCATTTTTGCCGGATCGGGTATCGATCAGACGAGGCCGATCCAAATCCGATATTGTGCGTGTTATTGTTAAGCCCCACAAAAGGCACAAAACATTCTAAGTAGCCTACCATAAAGTTTTCGTTTTCGTGCACTCTATTATGTGTTCTGAAGCCATTATGTGAGATAGAAATTAATATTTATGCCATTAAATTCAAGATAACGTAAACTTTTCCCTCCGCTCCGGCTGTCAGTCATTCTCCATTCAGCATCAAACAGCGCGTCGCGGTCGGTCAACGATGAAACTCTCTTCAAGATGATTCAATGTTACTATTATTATACTTGATCTGTAGATAAAGGTCTATTGTTTCGCATAAAACAACTTTATCTTGCTGGACTTTATTGCTGTAACTTAATCATGTTACTTTCTACCGGGTGTCGGTTAGATCACAACAGTACAGTCAGAGCATTATAACTGTTCTTCACGCGCACAGTAACTGAAATTTAAAACTGTTCAAAGAAAAGGCTCAATAAACTATTACATAGATAGAGACTGTATAATACACTACGCATCAATATGTATTTCCTTTGTGCTTTGAACTTTTCAATGCGGACTCGACGCGCTGCGTGCTGTGACTCCCTGTGGCTTCAAGCGCATCATTCTGCGCTCGGGATGCGCATAAGCGCTTTGTGCCGCGATGTATTGGAGCCTTTCATATCAATGCAGTGACGCAATAAAAGATTATTAATAGCCTTTCTTGTTCTGTCCTATCTATCATATGTTGCTGCCTCATTAAACAGCTGTGCTATACGTTTAAAACATTTCTCAATTTTATAGTAGCCTAGGCCCTAAGCTATATCAATAATAATTTATCTTTTTGATTTTTGTTATCTTGTTTTTCATGAATGTATTTTACAACAATACAAAGAGCAATGTGTATTATCCACTAATCTAGTTTATAATAGCCTTTTTGTCATAGATTATGATCATATATTTTTTTGATTTGTTGTTTTTCTTTATAATGAAGTTGTCTGTATTAAGTAGATTGTGTTTAACACACAAAAGAGTGATTATCAGTTCAACACACAGAGTTATAAAAATTCTACTTGATTTAAAAAAAAACTGCGCTGGTATCGGATTGGTATCGGTATCGGCCGATACTCAGAATTTTGGTATCGGATCGGATCGGTTTTGAAAAAACGGTATCGTTGCATCCCTATTTTACACATATTACTGTTTTACACATATTACTGTTTTTACACATATTACTGTTTTTACACATATTACTGTTTTACACATATTACTGTTTTTACACATATTACTGTTTTACACATATTACTGTTTTCACACATATTACTGTTTTCACACATATTACTGTTTTTACACATATTACTGTTTTTACACATATTACTGTTTTCACACATATTACTGTTTTACACATATTACTGTTTTTACACATATTACTGTTTTACACATATTACTGTTTTCAGACATATTACTGTTTTTACACATATTACTGTTTTCAGACATATTACTGTTTTTACACATATTACTGTTTTCACACATATTACTGTTTTCACACATATTACTGTTTTACACATATTACTGTTTTACACATATTACTGTTTTACACATATTACTGTTTTACACATATTACTGTTTTCACACATATTACTGTTTTTACACATATTACTGTTTTTACACATATTACTGTTTTCACACATATTACTGTTTTACACATATTACTGTTTTTACACATATTACTGTTTTACACATATTACTGTTTTCAGACATATTACTGTTTTTACACATATTACTGTTTTCACACATATTACTGTTTTCACACATATTACTGTTTTCACACATATTACTGTTTTACACATATTACTGTTTTTACACATATTACTGTTTTACACATATTACTGTTTTCACACATATTACTGTTTTACACATATTACTGTTTTTACACATATTACTGTTTTACACATATTACTGTTTTTACACATATTACTGTTTTTACACATATTACTGTTTTCACACATATTACTGTTTTACACATTACTGTTTTACACATATTACTGTTTTTACACATATTACTGTTTTACACATATTACTGTTTTACACATATTACTGTTTTTACACATATTACTGTTTTACACATATTACTGTTTTACACATATTACTGTTTTACACATATTACTGTTTTACACATATACTGTTTTTACACATATTACTGTTTTACACATAACTGTTTTACACATATTACTGCTTTTACACATATTATCTGTTTTTCTGGAAAATAAGTTGCTCCTGAATGTGTCACACCGAGTAAAAATTGCATTGTTGAAAGAAATACAACACAGATAAGTTGTATTTTATTATTACTTTCAGAAATCATGTAAAATACGGTATATAAAATGAAACGTTTGCAAATGTTTTAAACACTATAAACATGTTTTTTATTTCCCTCCCTCCACAACAAATCCTTCAAACTTAACAGTATACAGAACATGATGAAAAATATAAGTATAAAATAAACATTAATAATAGCGTTATTCATTATAAACACCAAGCCCAGACAAATTAAAGGAAAAACAATTACCAGTGTGTAGAAAATGCATTATAGAAATAAACCTTGACTAACTAGCTGAAACTGGTGAGATAACCCACGGGATAAACACTTCTGTACGTGTCTAATCGCCAACACTGGCGGATATTCACCATCAGTACAGAATTACACAATTCTAAATCTCTGTTAGTTTGACCAGGAAAAATACATGATCTTTAGCATTCTTCTGTTTTACCACATCAGAGGATGTGAATACAAGGATTAAAAAAGAAACATTAGAACGGAACTCACACCTCTCACTCGGCACACACACACACACACACGCTTCCGTATGCTGAACTATAGTTTATTACCTGAACAAGACTTCACTTGCTTATCAGTGTCCACATAAAAGTGCATTCTTGACATGACATACAATCATACATCCAAAAATGTGCACAAAATTATAATCACAATGATTGTTGTCGTTTGAGAAGTTTATTTTTACATTTCATCAGAATTATTATAAGAGCACTCCTAGGTATGGTTTATCTCACCACATCTATTGTCCTGATATATTATAGGCTATTCATCATATCATTCAACACTCTCTGGCTGCATTATGAAAACTAGTTAAACAAGAAACATCCCTCAAAAATGAAAACAATGAAATTCCTAATAGTATTTCTAATAATATCAAATGACATTAATGTTTTTTTATTTCACGAGTTCACACTTACATACAATTAAAGAGAATAAAGTATAATGCGTATTTGGCGTGCTGTCCGGGGGAGGGCTCCGAGCTCGGAATTCGGCCCGAACCCAGAGTACTCCCCCCTGTATGTAAAGTGGTTTAGGACTAGAAGAGTGGAGAAGGGGTGGTGGAGGGACGCTGCTAAACTGTCAGAGAAATGAGGTGAGACTGCTGAGTCTATATATATATATATGCGTTTTAATCGTGATTGCTGAGTGCTCTCCACTGTGTTAACCCTCTGGGGACCAGAAACGCGTCGGCGCGTTTTGCCGTTTTTTTTTTCACATAGCAGAAAAATAGACTTAAAATACTCTGTTGATTTTGATCGTACATATAAGTGTTATACATCATTCGATCCTGTTAAGTGTCCATTATTTTTCTGTATACTCACAATAAAAACAAAGTGTTGTGCTTTTTGTCAAATAAAGAAAAATAAACATGATGCAAATTCTGCCTTCTCTCTGTCGGTGAAGTCCATTCTGAAACGCGTCCTAAGATTAACTATAACTCCGCAAATACTTGTCATACAGGCACGAGAGATTTTTCTTTATGAAGCTTGAATTCTCTTCTTTTCAATGAAGTAATTTATATAACAAACAAATATTCTCAGTTTATGTAATCTGTATGAAAAGAGAGTGATTTCAGTATTTTTTTCCCCAGCTCATTACACTTCATTACGCGTTAATCTGACACGCCCACGGAGGACGCGCGCTATTCAAACGCAAATGTTGAGGCAAGCCATGACAACGCCCACATCAGCCGTTCCACCGCGGCGGTAAAATGTGTGGTGTATTTGCTGCCTTTTACCGCTAAGAGGCGCTACAATCATAGACTCTGATCATAGACTCTGAAAAGTGTTCGTTTATTCTTTCTAATGCGTAATCTGCCGCTGCGCCATTGAAAGCTGGTAGCAGATGAATTCAACAAGTGAAACGTAGTTAAAATAATTCATAATCACAATACTGAAATCAGGCTACTGAAATGAAATTGAATAAATAATGAAAACATAACGCAACAACACGAGCTTCAAGGAGCTTCAATCGACCCGAGATCGAATCTCAATGTAGCATACATGTTTTTAACCGATGTTGGCCAACAGCGTTTATATGTTACCTTCTTGATGCTTAAACAGCTAACTGTTTATAACTGTTTGCTTATTTAAAGTCAAGAGTTTTGTTTAATTATCATTACAACATTTGCTACATTCCCGTAGAACCGCAGCCGCTGCACAAACGACACAAACTGATGAAGGAAGATTGTCAGCCGATTGCATCAGAAAATTAAACTGAAGAAGCTCGTCTTTAGTCTGCTAAATTATTGTGTAATGTAAAAGAACACTAAAATTACTTAAGTTTGAAACCAAGTTCGAACATTTCAAGGTTTAAATAAAGTGTCGGGACAGTTTTTTTTAAATTTAAAACAGGGTTGCATCGGGTTTAGAGTTTATTTCTTTTGCGATGCAAAATAAGAAACACTAGGCTAATCTTATTCTTGCGACATTTTAAATTTGTATTGCCAAAGAAATTACAGCTAAATTAAACAGTTAAAACAGTAGGCCTACAAAACGAAAATTGTCCAAAGCAACATAATTAAATTAAAAACATGCGTTCTCTAAATTAAACATTTCAGGGTAAAAACACATCATACAGCTGATAATACTGTCGCTGCGTTATCCGACACTCTCCATATGAAAGAGGAACATTAACACCTAGGCCTATTGTCCTGCGCGCACGATACAGCACTGAACTGTCCCTCCAACCCCCCAACAGGCTATCGGAGTCTGAGGCTGACTTAACACAAAGAGAAGTCGCAATTCACACTTAAATCGCTATTCTAGACAGTGTTGATAATGAAGGAATTAAATGTTTTAAGTTACATATAGCCTAGTGATATTTCTGTCATAAAAGTTTATTACTAAATATTTCATTATTTCAATAATTGATGAAATAAAACTGGTTTGGGCCTGCCATTTCCAAGCAAAACTAAATATAATCTGAAAAAACGCATGTTAATTTGTTGTCATGAACAAAATGTTCAACTCAATATTAAATTCTACAGGGATCTTTGGATCCTTACAACCATGCATGCAATTTGTGAATTAAGTTTTTTTATTATTTTTTTATTATTCAAATAAATATTGAACCACGGTGCTTTGTGGTAATGCTGCTAAATTAAATAACATGTATAGAATAATTATGAACTTAAATGAAACGATATTGCAACATTTCGACAAATACATCATTTGATCTGTTTTTACATTTTAATTCAGGGCGATTTAGCCTGCTACATTTAATCAGAGCGAGATTTTCACCCTTGTCTTGTCATTTTCTCATTGGGAAGCGCTTACAAAGGCTACATGTTTGAGTAGATCCTCTGTACCTCTCGTTTTCATATGGATTACATAATCAGATAACATTTATTAGCCTGAATATTTAGACATTTAAAGGCTTTAGACATAGCCGATTTCTTATAGTGACTGAGCTGAAGTGGCTTTCGGTTCATTTTTGTGACGCGAAGTTCCCGGAGACAGAGACGACAGATATAAACTGTTGTCGTTAGCAAAAGTTCGAATAAAACCCGACTTTAGAAAAATGCATAGGGCCACTCGGCGTGGTCTGCCAAAACACTTAATTATAAACTTCAATATTTCATTCAAAATAATCTCAAAACACTTTGTGAAATTTGAAAAACCGTGCATGCATTAGGCCACTGGAACTAATGAACAACTGAAACGCTGGTTTTGATTTTATTGTTTGCTTGTTGCATATCTCTATTTTATATTTGATATGGTCTATTGGTGAAGTAGCCTAGCATTGATTACTGTGGAGGGAGGGATGTGGGGATTCAAATAATTCAGCAGAAGCAGGGATGTTTAGACCAGAAGGAAATCCCCGTCCCCCCTGGCAAATCACACTTTACTTAAAACCATGTTTTTTAAAAAACTCTAGGTTGTAGGGAATCAAAAAAATAAAAAAATAAATAATAGGCCTAATTAAAAAAAAATATATATATATAGGCTATATATATAATTACTTTTTTTACAGAACTGCTTTTGAAATTACGATTGGTAGCCTATTATTATACAGATGCAAAGTCGTTCTGTTGGATACTATTGTTCCTTAGTGTAAAATGGAAATGCATGGTAATTTTATTTTATAAATATAAGCAAAAAACTGTATGTATGGTGTAACAGAGTTTTAGAGCTAGACAAATCTCTCTGCATTAATAAATATAAAATTTACAGTAGACCATGTTTGATCGGGATTTGAACTCGTGTCATCTTGATGATCGAACTGTAAGTTCTACCGCTCGGCTATGAATTTTCTCACTGAGAAATGGCCAAACGTTTGTTTCTCACATGAGCGAGAAAACGTTTTGTCGTTAGCCTGTGAGTGTAGGCCTACTTTAGCCTACATGAATAAAAGTAGACCTTTTACAGTTTTAAAAGATGATATCTTATCTGTATGATCAACAATTACGCAGTAAGTTCTTTTAGCTGTTATGAGAAAAATAAATTCAAATGAACGCGCCGCCGCGTTTGTCAAACTCTAATTCAACATGCCAGAATAAAGCCAGATTTTAGAATAATGCATAGCGCCACTCCGTGATGTGCCAAAATATCCTAATTATAAACTTCAATATTTCATTCAAAACCATCTCAAAACGCTTTGTGACATTTTAAAAAGCCGTGAATGTATTAAGGCCACTGGAACCAGGATCGTAACTGAAACGCGCTGCATGTCTCAATACAGGAGCAGAAGCGCTGGTTCAGATTGTATTGTTTGTTGTTTAAACGTGCATGTTGCATATTTAAAAATATTTGTTTAAAAATAAATGTTTGTTGTAGGCTTATTTGCAAATTACCATAACTTGTATAATTTCATCCTTACTGTTAATTGACATTAGCCCCACTTACGTTTTGATAAATGTCCCTTTGCGACACCTGGCGGTCATTTCGCGAACGACTTTGAAATGCGACTGGTTTATTTTTATTGTATTGGTCTACTTTAAAAAATAATACTTTATAAGACATTTATGGGAAAATACTTTTTTCTTTTCAAGATGTTTCCAACTGTAACTTTGAACCAATTCTGTAGAATGGTCCATATAGCATTTGACCAGGATTTGTTTCCAGGTATGACTAAAAATGTGCTTTTGGCTTTCATTTATATTTTGATTGTTTGTATATATATATATGTGTGTATATATATATATATATATATATATATATATATATATATATATATATATATGTAGGCTATATATACAAGAAAGAATGCAATGACAATAAATATATATATTGTCCTTGCATTCTTTCTTGTGTCACACCCCTGAATGAAAGGCTCATTATTATGCAGGGTCACTGTCTGAGAACCACTAAATTATTCATGATAGGGGCTGGGCCGTTCCGCCCATCCGCATATTGCCTTGGCAAACAAAAAATGTTTTTCACAATTTAAAACAATCTATTGTTTTATGTGAATGATTAGGAAGGATGCTTTTCAGATCATTTTGAAGCAAAAACTCTAGGCGACAACTTCCATTAGTCAAAAGTCTTGTGGACACATATTTAGTATGTTTTTTGTGTCCTTATTTCAAAAACTTTATTTTTTAGTTTTTTCAATAACCATGCATAAACAATATTCTCTCAAAAATACAAACATGTACATACATGTTGGTCACACATTATGGTAGCCCTGTTTGTGCTAAATAGAGTGTAATTACACCTGTACCATTAATATGTTTATAAGCAACTGAAAAAAGCACAAATGTCAGAGCATGTCAAAACATCTCAAGGACCCCAAAAACACCTCAGACCCCAGAGGGTTAATTATCTGAACGTGCTTCTCCCAAACTTTGTTAATAAAACATCATTAAAACAACAGCAAAAGACTTTGTATGATCACACAGAGGTTGCGTGAGTGCATTTATTCAGCAACCACATTTGCAAACAATACAGAGACTTGTATCTGATACTTGATCCTTGTACAAAACTCAATACTTTTTTACAGTTTATCTCTGATAATGTTTGATGGCAGATTTAGAAGAGCACTTTGATTTAAGCAGAACATCTCAGTGGAGATCGCGGAGCTTTGACTGCACGAACACTACCGCAGTCTGTAATATTTTGGTAGAGTTTTTGATTTTTTACAATTTAGTCTCATCTTTTTTCGTCAATGATATTGCATGTTCATTTAGTCGTTTAATGATGTTGGTGTCATCGTCACGCCTAGGCATGAAAAAAAGCATTTTTCATCAACGAAATGAACACTCGTGCACAGGACGGGACAATGAAATGAGACATCTACAGACAGTCGACTGTAAATGTAGTGCAGGACGTGGATGGAGGCTTCTCACATCTGAACCAAGGGGATAATCCATCATCCGGAAACTGAAGCCTCCCTGGGGGCCGCCATTGTAGCAGACCAACACCTGCTGTTAGCATTCCATTGACTCCCATTCATTTTGGCATCACTTTGACAGCGAATAACTTTACATCTGAGGCGTTTAAAGACTCCATTTGTTCATTATTTATTTCTAAAGAAACACGACAATGTATAAAGGGCTCCGCTACCTTGTATCTTACGTTATGGCCGAGTCTGTATGCGAGTCATACGCCATGGAAAACGCTCAGGTGGAGGATGACATCAGCTCAGGTGAAGAATGACATCAGCTCAGGTGGAGAATCAGCTCAGGCGGAGAATGACATCAGCTCAGGTGGAGGATGACATCAGCTCAGGCGGAGAATGACATCAGCTCAGGTGGAGGATGACATCAGCTCAGGTGGAGGATGACATCAGCTCAGGCGGAGAATGACATCAGCTCAGGTGGAGGATGACATCAGCTCAGGTGGAGGATGACATCAGCTCAGGTGGAGGATGACATCAGCTCAGGCGGAGAATGACATCAGCTCAGGTGGAGGATGACATCAGCTCAGGTGGAGGATGACATCAGCTCAGGCGGAGGATGAAATCAGCTCAGGTGGAGGATGACATCAGCTCAGGCGGAGAATGACATCAGCTCAGGCGGAGGATGAAATCAGCTCAGGTGGAGAATGACATCAGCTCAGGTGGAGGATGACATCAGCTCAGGTGGAGAATGACATCAGCTCAGGTGGAGAATGACATCAGCTCAGGTGGAGGATGACATCAGCTCAGGCGGAGGATGACATCAGCTCAGGTGGAGGATGACATCAGCTCAGGCGGAGAATGACATCAGCTCAGGTGGAGAATGACATCAGCTCAGGTGGAGAATCAGCTCAGGTGGAGGATGACATCAGCTCAGGCGGAGGATGACATCAGCTCAGGTGGAGGATGACATCAGCTCAGGTGGAGAATCAGCTCAGGTGGAGAATGACATCAGCTCAGGTGGAGGATGACATCAGCTCAGGTGGAGGATCAGCTCAGGCGGAGGATGACATCAGCTCAGGTGGAGAATGACATCAGCTCAGGTGGAGGATGACATCAGCTCAGGTGGAGGATGACATCAGCTCAGGTGGAGGATGACATCAGCTCAGGTGGATGATGACATCAGCTGAGGTGGAGGATGACATCAGCTCAGGTGGATGATGACATCAGCTGAGGCGGAGGATGACATCAGCTCAGGTGGAGGATGACATCAGCTCAGGTGGAGAATCAGCTCAGGTGGAGGTTGACATCAGCTCAGGTGGAGGATCAGCTCAGGCGGAGGATGACATCAGCTCAGGTGGAGAATGACATCAGCTCAGGTGGAGGATGACATCAGCTCAGGTGGAGGATGACATCAGCTCAGGTGGAGGATGACATCAGCTCAGGTGGATGATGACATCAGCTGAGGTGGAGGATGACATCAGCTCAGGTGGATGATGACATCAGCTCAGGTGGAGAATGACATCAGCTCAGGTGGAGAATCAGCTCAGGTGGAGGATGACATCAGCTCAGGTGGAGGATGACATCAGCTCAGGTGGACCCAGTGATCACATGTGCTCAGTGCTCAAAACGCCTCTCTTCTCTTCTTCTCCGCTTTAGGAGAACAATGTTTAGCAGAAAGCAAAAGCTTCTGTAAATCGCTCCGTTTTTATTTCCTTTTCAGCCTAAGCTTTTCTGGGTCAGTACGTCTACCTTGGGTTGTTTCGCCGAATCTGTATAGTGTAAATGCAGATGTCGAATATGTAAATGCGTCCTTAGAGCAACAACATCATCAACAAATAGCCATCATTACAGGACCAAGCAAACCAATGTCAAATGATGAGCAAACCATCCAATGATGCAAAGGTGTGACACGTCTCAGTGTTCTGAGGGATTATGATAGGGTTTGGTGATGGTAAAGGGAAATGATTATTTAGCACATATCTTGAGCATTGCTCACCTCACCCATGAGAACAGCAGCTGACCGACACACACCCCACACACACCCATGAGAACAGCAGCTGACCGACACACACCCCACACACACCCATGAGAACAGCAGCTGACCGACACACACCCCACACACACCCATGAGAACAGCACTGACCGACACACACCCCACACACACCCATGAGAACAGCACTGACCGACACACACCCCACACACACCCATGAGAACAGCAGCTGACCGACACACACCCCACACACACCCATGAGAACAGCAGCTGACCGACACACACCCCACACACACCCATGAGAACAGCAGCTGACCGACACACACCCCACACACACCCATGAGAAGAGCAGCTGACCGACACACACCCCACACACACCCATGAGAACAGCAGCTGACCGACACACACCCCACACACACCCATGAGAACAGCAGCTGACCGACACACACCCCACACACATCCATGAGAAGAGCAGCTGACCGACACACACCCCACACACACCCATGAGAACAGCAGCTGACCGACACACACCCCACACACACCCATGAGAACAGCAGCTGACTGACACACACACCACACACACCCATGAGAACAGCACTGACCGACACACACCCCACACACACCCATGAGAACAGCAGCTGACCGACACACACCCCACACACACCCATGAGAACAGCAGCTGACCGACACACACCCCACACACACCCATGAGAACAGCAGCTGACCGACACACACCCCACACACACCCATGAGAACAGCACTGACTGACACACACCCCACACACACCCATGAGAACAGCAGCTGACCGACACACACCCCACACACACCCATGAGAACAGCACTGACTGACACACACCCCACACACACCCATGAGAACAGCACTGACTGACACACACCCCACACACACCCATGAGAACAGCACTGACCGACACACACCCCACACACACCCATGAGAACAGCAGCTGACCGACACACACCCCACACACACCCATGAGAACAGCACTGACTGACACACACCCCACACACACCCATGAGAACAGCAGCTGACCGACACACACCCCACACACACCCATGAGAACAGCAGCTGACCGACACACACCCCACACACACCCATGAGAACAGCACTGACTGACACACACCCCACACACACCCATGAGAACAGCAGCTGACCGACACACACCCCACACACACTCATGAGAACAGCAGCTGACCGACACACACCCCACACACACCCATGAGAACAGCACTGACTGACACACACCCCACACACAACCATGAGAACAGCACTGACCGACACACACCCCACACACACCCATGAGAACAGCACTGACCGACACACACTCCACACACACCCATGAGAACAGCACTGACCGACACACACCCCACACACACCCATGAGAACAGCACTGACTGACACACACCCCACACACACCCATGAGAACAGCACTGACTGACACACACCCCACACACACCCATGAGAACAGCAGCTGACCGACACACACCCCACACACACCCATGAGAACAGCAGCTGACTGACACACACACCACACACACCCATGAGAACAGCACTGACCGACACACACCCCACACACACCCATGAGAACAGCACTGACCGACACACACCCCACACACACCCATGAGAACAGCACTGACCGACACACACCCCACACACACCCATGAGAACAGCAGCTGACCGACACACACCCCACACACACCCATGAGAACAGCACTGACCGACACACACCCCACACACACCCATGAGAACAGCAGCTGACCGACACACACCCCACACACACCCATGAGAACAGCAGCTGACCGACACACACCCCACACACACCCATGAGAACAGCAGCTGACTGACACACACACCACACACACCCATGAGAACAGCACTGACCGACACACACCCCACACACACCCATGAGAACAGCAGCTGACCGACACACACCCCACACACACCCATGAGAACAGCACTGACCGACACACACCCCACACACACCCATGAGAACAGCACTGACCGACACACACCCCACACACACCCATGAGAACAGCACTGACCGACACACACCCCACACACACCCATGAGAACAGCACTGACCGACACACACCCCACACACACCCATGAGAACAGCAGCTGACCGACACACACCCCACACACACCCATGAGAACAGCACTGACCGACACACACCCCACACACACCCATGAGAACAGCACTGACCGACACACACCCCACACACACCTATGAGAACAGCACTGACTGACACACACCCCACACACACCCATGAGAACAGCAGCTGACCGACACACCCCACACACACACCCATGAGAACAGCACTGACCGACACACACCCCACACACACCCATGAGAACAGCAGCTGACCGACACACACCCCACACACACCCATGAGAACAGCACTGACCGACACACACCCCACACACACCCATGAGAACAGCACTGACCGACACACACCCCACACACACCCATGAGAACAGCAGCTGACCGACACACACCCCACACACACCCATGAGAACAGCACTGACCGACACACACCCCACACACACCCATGAGAACAGCACTGACCGACACACACCCCACACACACCCATGAGAACAGCACTGACCGACACACACCCCACACACACCCATGAGAACAGCACTGACCGACACACACCCCACACACACCCATGAGAACAGCAGCTGACCGACACACACCCCACACACACCCATGAGAACAGCACTGACTGACACACACACCACACACACCCATGAGAACAGCAGCTGACCGACACACACCCCACACACACCCATGAGAACAGCAGCTGACCGACACACACCCCACACACACCCATGAGAACAGCACTGACCGACACACACCCCACACACACCCATGAGAACAGCAGCTGACCGACACACACCCCACACACACCCATGAGAACAGCACTGACTGACACACACCCCACACACACCCATGAGAACAGCACTGACCGACACACACCCCACACACACCCATGAGAACAGCAGCTGACCGACACACACCCCACACACACCCATGAGAACAGCACTGACTGACACACACCCCACACACACCCATGAGAACAGCACTGACTGACACACACCCCACACACACCCATGAGAACAGCACTGACTGACACACACCCCACACACACCCATGAGAACAGCAGCTGACCGACACACACCCCACACACACCCATGAGAACAGCAGCTGACCGACACACACCCCACACACACCCATGAGAACAGCACTGACTGACACACACCCCACACACACCCATGAGAACAGCAGCTGACCGACACACACCCCACACACACCCATGAGAACAGCAGCTGACCGACACACACCCCACACACACCCATGAGAACAGCACTGACTGACGCACACCCCACACACACCCATGAGAACAGCAGCTGACCGACACACACCCCACACACACCCATGAGAACAGCAGCTGACCGACACACACCCCACACACACCCATGAGAACAGCACTGACTGACACACACCCCACACACACCCATGAGAACAGCACTGACCGACACACACCCCACACACACCCATGAGAACAGCACTGACCGACACACACCCCACACACACCCATGAGAACAGCACTGACTGACACACACCCCACACACACCCATGAGAACAGCACTGACTGACACACACCCCACACACACCCATGAGAACAGCACTGACTGACACACACCCCACACACACCCATGAGAACAGCAGCTGACCGACACACACCCCACACACACCCATGAGAACAGCAGCTGACCGACACACACCCCACACACACCCATGAGAACAGCACTGACTGACACACACCCCACACACACCCATGAGAACAGCAGCTGACCGACACACACCCCACACACACCCATGAGAACAGCAGCTGACCGACACACACCCCACACACACCCATGAGAACAGCAGCTGACTGACACACACACCACACACACCCATGAGAACAGCACTGACCGACACACACCCCACACACACCCATGAGAACAGCACTGACCGACACACACCCCACACACACCCATGAGAACAGCACTGACTGACACACACCCCACACACACCCATGAGAACAGCACTGACTGACACACACCCCACACACACCCATGAGAACAGCACTGACCCACACACACCCATGAGAACAGCACTGACCGACACACCCCACACACACACCCATGAGAACAGCACTGACCGACACACACCCCACACACACCCATGAGAACAGCAGCTGACTGACACACAGACCACACACACCCATGAGAACAGCACTGACCGACACACACCCCACACACACCCATGAGAACAGCACTGACTGACACACACCCCACACACACCCATGAGAACAGCACTGACTGACACACACCCCACACACACCCATGAGAACAGCACTGACCGACACACACCCCACACACACCCATGAGAACAGCACTGACCGACACACCCCACACACACACCCATGAGAACAGCACTGACCGACACACACCCCACACACACCCATGAGAACAGCAGCTGACTGACACACACACCACACACACACCCATGAGAACAGCACTGACCGACACACCCCACACACACACCCATGAGAACAGCAGCTGACCGACACACACCCCACACACACCCATGAGAACAGCACTGACCGACACACACCCCACACACACCCATGAGAACAGCAGCTGACCGACACACACCCCACACACACCCATGAGAACAGCACTGACCGACACACACCCCACACACACCCATGAGAACAGCACTGACCGACACACACCCCACACACACCCATGAGAACAGCACTGACCGACACACACCCCACACACACCCATGAGAACAGCACTGACCGACACACACCCCACACACACCCATGAGAACAGCACTGACCGACACACACCCCACACACACCCATGAGAACAGCAGCTGACCGACACACACCCCACACACACCCATGAGAACAGCACTGACCGACACACACCCCACACACACCCATGAGAACAGCACTGACCGACACACACCCCACACACACCCATGAGAACAGCACTGACCGACACACACCCCACACACACCCATGAGAACAGCACTGACCGACACACACCCCACACACACCCATGAGAACAGCAGCTGACCGACACACACCCCACACACACCCATGAGAACAGCACTGACTGACACACACCCCACACACACCCATGAGAACAGCACTGACCGACACACACCCCACACACACCCATGAGAACAGCAGCTGACCGACACACACCCCACACACACCCATGAGAACAGCACTGACTGACACACACCCCACACACACCCATGAGAACAGCACTGACTGACACACACCCCACACACACCCATGAGAACAGCACTGACTGACACACACCCCACACACACCCATGAGAACAGCAGCTGACCGACACACACCCCACACACACCCATGAGAACAGCAGCTGACCGACACACACCCCACACACACCCATGAGAACAGCACTGACTGACACACACCCCACACACACCCATGAGAACAGCAGCTGACCGACACACACCCCACACACACCCATGAGAACAGCAGCTGACCGACACACACCCCACACACACCCATGAGAACAGCACTGACTGACACACACCCCACACACACCCATGAGAACAGCAGCTGACCGACACACACCCCACACACACCCATGAGAACAGCAGCTGACCGACACACACCCCACACACACCCATGAGAACAGCACTGACTGACACACACCCCACACACACCCATGAGAACAGCACTGACCGACACACACCCCACACACACCCATGAGAACAGCACTGACCGACACACACCCCACACACACCCATGAGAACAGCACTGACTGACACACACCCCACACACACCCATGAGAACAGCACTGACTGACACACACCCCACACACACCCATGAGAACAGCACTGACCGACACACACCCCACACACACCCATGAGAACAGCACTGACTGACACACACCCCACACACACCCATGAGAACAGCACTGACTGACACACACCCCACACACACCCATGAGAACAGCACTGACTGACACACACCCCACACACACCCATGAGAACAGCAGCTGACCGACACACACCCCACACACACCCATGAGAACAGCACTGACTGACACACACCCCACACACACCCATGAGAACAGCACTGACTGACACACACCCCACACACACCCATGAGAACAGCAGCTGACCGACACACACCCCACACACACCCATGAGAACAGCAGCTGACCGACACACACCCCACACACACCCATGAGAACAGCACTGACTGACACACACCCCACACACACCCATGAGAACAGCAGCTGACCGACACACACCCCACACACACCCATGAGAACAGCAGCTGACCGACACACACCCCACACACACCCATGAGAACAGCAGCTGACTGACACACACACCACACACACCCATGAGAACAGCACTGACCGACACACACCCCACACACACCCATGAGAACAGCACTGACCGACACACACCCCACACACACCCATGAGAACAGCACTGACTGACACACACCCCACACACACCCATGAGAACAGCACTGACTGACACACACCCCACACACACCCATGAGAACAGCACTGACCCACACACACCCATGAGAACAGCACTGACCGACACACCCCACACACACACCCATGAGAACAGCACTGACCGACACACACCCCACACACACCCATGAGAACAGCAGCTGACTGACACACAGACCACACACACCCATGAGAACAGCACTGACCGACACACACCCCACACACACCCATGAGAACAGCACTGACTGACACACACCCCACACACACCCATGAGAACAGCACTGACTGACACACACCCCACACACACCCATGAGAACAGCACTGACCGACACACACCCCACACACACCCATGAGAACAGCACTGACCGACACACCCCACACACACACCCATGAGAACAGCACTGACCGACACACACCCCACACACACCCATGAGAACAGCAGCTGACTGACACACACACCACACACACACCCATGAGAACAGCACTGACCGACACACCCCACACACACACCCATGAGAACAGCAGCTGACCGACACACACCCCACACACACCCATGAGAACAGCACTGACCGACACACACCCCACACACACCCATGAGAACAGCAGCTGACCGACACACACCCCACACACACCCATGAGAACAGCACTGACCGACACACACCCCACACACACCCATGAGAACAGCACTGACCGACACACACCCCACACACACCCATGAGAACAGCACTGACCGACACACACCCCACACACACCCATGAGAACAGCACTGACCGACACACACCCCACACACACCCATGAGAACAGCACTGACCGACACACACCCCACACACACCCATGAGAACAGCAGCTGACCGACACACACCCCACACACACCCATGAGAACAGCACTGACCGACACACACCCCACACACACCCATGAGAACAGCACTGACCGACACACACCCCACACACACCCATGAGAACAGCACTGACCGACACACACCCCACACACACCCATGAGAACAGCACTGACCGACACACACCCCACACACACCCATGAGAACAGCAGCTGACCGACACACACCCCACACACACCCATGAGAACAGCACTGACCGACACACACCCCACACACACCCATGAGAACAGCACTGACTGACACACACACCACACACACCCATGAGAACAGCAGCTGACCGACACACACCCCACACACACCCATGAGAACAGCAGCTGACCGACACACACCCCACACACACCCATGAGAACAGCACTGACCGACACACACCCCACACACACCCATGAGAACAGCAGCTGACCGACACACACCCCACACACACCCATGAGAACAGCACTGACTGACACACACCCCACACACACCCATGAGAACAGCACTGACCGACACACACCCCACACACACCCATGAGAACAGCACTGACCGACACACACCCCACACACACCCATGAGAACAGCACTGACTGACACACACCCCACACACACCCATGAGAACAGCAGCTGACCGACACACCCCACACACACACCCATGAGAACAGCACTGACCGACACACACCCCACACACACCCATGAGAACAGCAGCTGACCGACACACACCCCACACACACCCATGAGAACAGCACTGACCGACACACACCCCACACACACCCATGAGAACAGCACTGACCGACACACACCCCACACACACCCATGAGAACAGCAGCTGACCGACACACACCCCACACACACCCATGAGAACAGCAGCTGACCGACACACACCCCACACACACCCATGAGAACAGCAGCTGACTGACACACACACCACACACACCCATGAGAACAGCACTGACCGACACACACCCCACACACACCCATGAGAACAGCAGCTGACCGACACACACCCCACACACACCCATGAGAACAGCACTGACCGACACACACCCCACACACACCCATGAGAACAGCACTGACCGACACACACCCCACACACACCCATGAGAACAGCACTGACCGACACACACCCCACACACACCCATGAGAACAGCACTGACCGACACACACCCCACACACACCCATGAGAACAGCACTGACCGACACACACCCCACACACACCCATGAGAACAGCAGCTGACCGACACACACCCCACACACCCACGAGAACAGCACTGACCGACACACACCCCACACACACCCATGAGAACAGCACTGACCGACACACACCCCACACACACCCATGAGAACAGCACTGACCGACACACACCCCACACACACCCATGAGAACAGCACTGACCGACACACACCCCACACACACCCATGAGAACAGCAGCTGACCGACACACACCCCACACACACCCATGAGAACAGCACTGACCGACACACACCCCACACACACCCATGAGAACAGCACTGACTGACACACACACCACACACACCCATGAGAACAGCAGCTGACCGACACACACCCCACACACACCCATGAGAACAGCAGCTGACCGACACACACCCCACACACACCCATGAGAACAGCACTGACCGACACACACCCCACACACACCCATGAGAACAGCAGCTGACCGACACACACCCCACACACACCCATGAGAACAGCACTGACTGACACACACCCCACACACACCCATGAGAACAGCACTGACCGACACACACCCCACACACACCCATGAGAACAGCACTGACCGACACACACCCCACACACACCCATGAGAACAGCACTGACTGACACACACCGCACACACACCCATGAGAACAGCAGCTGACCGACACACCCCACACACACACCCATGAGAACAGCACTGACCGACACACACCCCACACACACCCATGAGAACAGCACTGACCGACACACACCCCACACACACCCATGAGAACAGCACTGACCGACACACACCCCACACACACCCATGAGAACAGCAGCTGACCGACACACACCCCACACACACCCATGAGAACAGCACTGACCGACACACACCCCACACACACCCATGAGAACAGCACTGACCGACACACACCCCACACACACCCATGAGAACAGCACTGACCGACACACACCCCACACACACCCATGAGAACAGCACTGACCGACACACACCCCACACACACCCATGAGAACAGCAGCTGACCGACACACACCCCACACACACCCATGAGAACAGCACTGACCGACACACACCCCACACACACCCATGAGAACAGCAGCTGACCGACACACACCCCACACACACCCATGAGAACAGCACTGACTGACACACACCCCACACACACCCATGAGAACAGCACTGACCGACACACACCCCACACACACCCATGAGAACAGCACTGACCGACACACACCCCACACACACCCATGAGAACAGCACTGACTGACACACACCCCACACACACCCATGAGAACAGCACTGACTGACACACACCCCACACACACCCATGAGAACAGCACTGACTGACACACACCCCACACACACCCATGAGAACAGCAGCTGACCGACACACACCCCACACACACCCATGAGAACAGCAGCTGACCGACACACACCCCACACACACCCATGAGAACAGCACTGACTGACACACACCCCACACACACCCATGAGAACAGCAGCTGACCGACACACACCCCACACACACCCATGAGAACAGCAGCTGACCGACACACACCCCACACACACCCATGAGAACAGCACTGACTGACACACACCCCACACACACCCATGAGAACAGCAGCTGACCGACACACACCCCACACACACCCATGAGAACAGCAGCTGACCGACACACACCCCACACACACCCATGAGAACAGCACTGACTGACACACACCCCACACACACCCATGAGAACAGCACTGACCGACACACACCCCACACACACCCATGAGAACAGCACTGACCGACACACACCCCACACACACCCATGAGAACAGCACTGACTGACACACACCCCACACACACCCATGAGAACAGCACTGACTGACACACACCCCACACACACCCATGAGAACAGCACTGACTGACACACACCCATGAGAACAGCAGCTGACCGACACACACCCCACACACACCCATGAGAACAGCAGCTGACCGACACACACCCCACACACACCCATGAGAACAGCACTGACTGACACACACCCCACACACACCCATGAGAACAGCAGCTGACCGACACACACCCCACACACACCCATGAGAACAGCAGCTGACCGACACACACCCCACACACACCCATGAGAACAGCAGCTGACTGACACACACACCACACACACCCATGAGAACAGCACTGACCGACACACACCCCACACACACCCATGAGAACAGCACTGACCGACACACACCCCACACACACCCATGAGAACAGCACTGACTGACACACACCCCACACACACCCATGAGAACAGCACTGACTGACACACACCCCACACACACCCATGAGAACAGCACTGACCGACACACACCCCACACACACCCATGAGAACAGCACTGACCGACACACCCCACACACACACCCATGAGAACAGCACTGACCGACACACACCCCACACACACCCATGAGAACAGCAGCTGACTGACACACACACCACACACACCCATGAGAACAGCACTGACCGACACACACCCCACACACACCCATGAGAACAGCACTGACTGACACACACCCCACACACACCCATGAGAACAGCACTGACTGACACACACCCCACACACACCCATGAGAACAGCACTGACCGACACACACCCATGAGAACAGCACTGACCGACACACCCCACACACACACCCATGAGAACAGCACTGACCGACACACACCCCACACACACCCATGAGAACAGCAGCTGACTGACACACACACCACACACACCCATGAGAACAGCAGCTGACCGACACACACCCCACACACACCCATGAGAACAGCACTGACCGACACACACCCCACACACACCCATGAGAACAGCACTGACCGACACACACCCCACACACACCCATGAGAACAGCACTTACCGACACACACCCCACACACACCCATGAGAACAGCAGCTGAACGACACACACTCCACACACACCCATGAGAACAGCAGCTGACCGACACACACCCCACACACACCCATGAGAACAGCAGCTGACCGACACACACCCCACACACACCCATGAGAACAGCAGCTGACCGACACACACCCCACACACACCCATGAGAACAGCAGCTGACCGACACACACCCCACACACACCCATGAGAACAGCAGCTGACCGACACACACCCCACACACACCCATGAGAACAGCACTGACTGACACACACACCACACACACCCATGAGAACAGCACTGACCGACACACACCCCACACACACCCATGAGAACAGCAGCTGACCGACACACACCCCACACACACCCATGAGAACAGCAGCTGACCGACACACACCCCACACACACCCATGAGAACAGCACTGACCGACACACCCCACACACACCCATGAGAACAGCACTGACTGACACACACCCATGAGAACAGCACTGACCGACACACCCCACACACACCCATGAGAACAGCACTGACTGACACACACCCCACACACACCCATGAGAACAGCACTGACCGACACACACCCCACACACACCCATGAGAACAGCACTGACTGACACACACCCCACACACACCCATGAGAACAGCACTGACTGACACACACCCCACACACACCCATGAGAACAGCACTGACCGACACACACCCCACACACACCCATGAGAACAGCACTGACCGACACACCCCACACACACACCCATGAGAACAGCACTGACCGACACACACCCCACACACACCCATGAGAACAGCAGCTGACTGACACACACACCACACACACCCATGAGAACAGCACTGACCGACACACCCCACACACACACCCATGAGAACAGCAGCTGACCGACACACACCCCACACACACCCATGAGAACAGCAGCTGACCGACACACACCCCACACACACCCATGAGAACAGCACTGACCGACACACACCCCACACACACCCATGAGAACAGCACTGACCGACACACACCCCACACACACCCATGAGAACAGCACTTACCGACACACACCCCACACACACCCATGAGAACAGCAGCTGAACGACACACACCCCACACACACCCATGAGAACAGCAGCTGACCGACACACACCCCACACACACCCATGAGAACAGCAGCTGACCGACACACACCCCACACACACCCATGAGAACAGCAGCTGACCGACACACACCCCACACACACCCATGAGAACAGCAGCTGACCGACACACACCCCACACACACCCATGAGAACAGCAGCTGACCGACACACACCCCACACACACCCATGAGAACAGCACTGACTGACACACACACCACACACACCCATGAGAACAGCACTGACTGACACACACCCCACACACACCCATGAGAACAGCACTGACCGACACACACCCCACACACACCCATGAGAACAGCAGCTGACCGACACACACCCCACACACACCCATGAGAACAGCAGCTGACCGACACACACCCCACACACACCCATGAGAACAGCACTGACCGACACACCCCACACACACCCATGAGAACAGCACTGACTGACACACACCCATGAGAACAGCACTGACCGACACACCCCACACACACCCATGAGAACAGCACTGACTGACACACACCCCACACACACCCATGAGAACAGCACTGACCGACACACCCCACACACACACACAGGGTCAAATCTCAAGTCTCCTTATCCACTTTAGGAATTTTAATGACAGTTATTACAATTCATAGATGTTATTAAAATGCCGCTCTTGCTCTCCCCCTGCAGGGTGTTAAAGGAGCGCTGGGCGACCCAGGGCTGCCGGGGCCCACTGGCATCAGAGGCGGGTTTGGCGAGAGGGTGAGTTTAATGAATCTGTGTAACCTGAACACATCAAGGCTGTTAAACTATAGGAAATAGCGTGGCCCTAAGGCTTCAGCCTCCCACTGTTCCCTCTCCCTGTCACACCTTTCCCAGTTAGGGACAATATTTGCCCCCTTAAACCGATTTTGCCAGTGCATTTTTTACCTTTATAAAACAAATAATGCCTTAATCTTTTCAATAGAGAAATATGCAATGATGTTAAAAAACGAAGTGATGCTTTTAAATATTAATTTAACCGCCAGTAGGTTGCAGTCAGTCACTGGCCGCTATCACACACCCGGAGCATTGCAGCGCTCCGCGCAACGCAAGTGTGTTCCGCTAGTTTCAGCCCGACGCAGTTTTCATTTTCACGTCCTCATTGTTTAAATAGCAAATGCATTTGTGCCCATCTGTGGCCCATGGGCTGCTGGTCTGAGAACGAGTGTGTGTGTTCAGGAGCATTGCTGTTCTGGGGAACTGAAATAGACTGAGCCGTTGACCAACTGAACCCTGGGATAAAGTCAATGGCACAGTATTTTATTTGTTATTTAAAGAGTGCGTTAGTGATGTGAGCCTATAGGCGGGTCCACAACACATTACACACTTATTACACACACAGTCTGCTTATTACACACACACTCTGCTTACTTAAACATACTCATTACTCATTAAGAGAATAGAGACAACACACACTCATTACTCATTAAGAGAATAGAGACAACACACACTCATTACTCATTAAGAGAATAGAGACAACACACACTCATTACTCATTAAGAGAATAGAGACAACACACACTCATTACTCATTAAGAGAATAGAGACAACACACACTCATTACTCATTAAGAGAATAGAGACAACACACACTCATTACTCATTAAGAGAATAGAGACAACACACACCCATTACTCATTAAGAGAATAGAGACAACACACACTCATTACTCATTAAGAGAATAGAGACAACACACACCCATTACTCATTAAGAGAATAGAGACAACACACACTCATTACTCATTAAGAGAATAGAGACAACACACACTCATTACTCATTAAGAGAATAGAGACAACACACACTCATTACTCATTAAGAGAATAGAGACAACACACACTCATTACTCATTAAGAGAATAGGGACAACACACACTCATTACTCATTAAGAGAATAGGGACAACACACACTCATTACTCATTAAGAGAATAGAGACAACACACACTCATTACTCATTAAGAGAATAGAGACAACACACAACCATTACTCATTAAGAGAATAGAGACAACACACACTCATTACTCATTAAGAGAATAGAGACAACACACACTCATTACTCATTAAGAGAATAGAGACAACACACACTCATTACGCATTAAGAGAATAGAGACAACACACACTCATTACTCATTAAGAGAATAGAGACAACACACACCCATTACTCATTAAGAGAATAGAGACAACACACACTCATTACTCATTAAGAGAATAGAGACAACACACACTCATTACTCATTAAGAGAATAGAGACAACACACACTCATTACTCATTAAGAGAATAGAGACAACACACACTCATTACTCATTAAGAGAATAGAGACAACACACACTCATTACTCATTAAGAGAATAGGGACAACACACACTCATTACTCATTAAGAGAATAGAGACAACACACACTCATTACTCATTAAGAGAATAGAGACAACACACACTCATTACTCATTAAGAGAATAGAGACAACACACACTCATTACTCATTAAGAGAATAGGGACAACACACACTCATTACTCATTAAGAGAATAGAGAGAACACACACTCATTACTCATTAAGAGAATAAAGACAACACACACTCATTACTCATTAAGAGAATAGAGACAACACACACTCATTACTCATTAAGAGAATAGAGACAACACACACTCATTACTCATTAAGAGAATAGAGACAACACACACTCATTACTCATTAAGAGAATAGAGACAACACACACTCATTACTCATTAAGAGAATAGAGACAACACACACTCATTACTCATTAAGAGAATAGAGACAACACACACCCATTACTCATTAAGAGAATAGAGACAACACACACTCATTACTCATTAAGAGAATAGAGACAACACACACTCATTACTCATTAAGAGAATAGAGACAACACACACTCATTACTCATTAAGAGAATAGAGACAACACACACTCATTACTCATTAAGAGAATAGAGACAACACACACTCATTACTCATTAAGAGAATAAAGACAACACACACTCATTACTCATTAAGAGAATAGAGACAACACACACTCATTACTCATTAAGAGAATAGAGACAACACACACTCATTACTCATTAAGAGAATAGAGACAACACACACTCATTACTCATTAAGAGAATAGAGACGACACACACTCATTACTCATTAAGAGAATAGAGACAACACACACTCATTACTCATTAAGAGAATAGAGACGACACACACCCATTACTCATTAAGAGAATAGAGACAACACACACTCATTACTCATTAAGAGAATAGAGACAACACACACTCATTACTCATTAAGAGAATAGAGACAACACACACTCATTACTCATTAAGAGAATAGAGACAACACACACTCATTACTCATTAAGAGAATAGAGACAACACACACTCATTACTCATTAAGAGAATAGAGACAACACACACTCATTACTCATTAAGAGAATAGAGACAACACACACTCATTACTCATTAAGAGAATAAAGACAACACACACTCATTACTCATTAAGAGAATAGAGACAACACACACTCATTACTCATTAAGAGAATAGAGACAACACACACTCATTACTCATTAAGAGAATAGAGACAACACACACTCATTAAGAGAATAGAGACAACACACACTCATTAAGAGAATAGAGACAACACACACTCATTAAGAGAATAAAGACAACACACACTCATTACTCATTAAGAGAATAGAGACAACACACACTCATTACTCATTAAGAGAATAGAGACAACACACACTCATTACTCATTAAGAGAATAGAGACAAAACACACTCATTACTCATTAAGAGAATAGAGACAACACACACTCATTACTCATTAAGAGAATAAAGACAACACACACTCATTACTCATTAAGAGAATAGAGACAACACACACCCATTACTCATTAAGAGAATAGAGACAACACAGACTCATTACTCATTAAGAGAATAGAGACAACACACACTCATTACTCATTAAGAGAATAGAGACAACACACACTCATTACTCATTAAGAGAATAGAGACAACACACACCCATTACTCATTAAGAGAATAGAGACAACCCTTTTAGACCAGCGCCGGGAGCGCAGATCATTTTTCCCGTCGTTAAACTAGCAGAAGTGGATTCAGACACACACTAACTGCACTTGCCCTTTGGACCATGCGCTTAGATCCTTAAAATAGGGCCCAAAGTCTTTATGACATTGAGTCATTCATTCATTAACGAAGCAAGTCGCTGTAATTATGAATGAATCATTGAGTCATTGACTCGCGATTGGTTCACAAACTGTGCTGTGTGTTTCAGTTCTGCTGTGGCTTTCATTGGAGCTATTATCTCGTTGCACAATAGAGCAAAAATAGTGACAATACTGTGTTTAAAATGATCATCACTTAATATTACCCTTTCATTTGTTGAACTGTTGTATAAAATCAATGTCACATTTGCAATCGTATGGATATTCAGGAAACATTGCATTCTTGCTCGTATAATATATGACCAACATTAAAAACAAGAAGTCACACAAGACAGTTCTTGTATCGAAGAGAGTTTGAATCTTAAGTCGATGTTTATATTTGTTCTTCATGCTGGTAAGTGCTAAATCCTCACATGGCACTTTAACAAAGGAGAGCGGCAGTACTGTAGTGTGATCTGCTGCTGTGTGGACGCAGGTGAAAAGATCACCTGTGAAAGATCAGGTCATGTGATTGATGTCAGGTATTTGCAGCATTTCACCTGCTAGAAACACATGCTTAGTTCTAATGTTATTTTAAGGTGGAGTAGAATTAACTGAACGGCAAGACTCAAGAACGGCATTGTGTTGCCTTTGTCCCTCACGTAGCCCAGTTTGGGAAGCACTGCTCTAAACACACACACACACACAGATTGTTTAGTCGTGGTGTAATCGCAGACACTGGTGATGTGAGCACAAAGCGTCCTGCTGTCCAGAGCTCTGCACACAGAGAAACAACTGTTTTCAACACACACCTGCACACACACACACGCTCACTCGAGTCTCTCTCTCTTTCTCAGGGTCCCGGTGGAGCTGGAGGGCCTAAAGGAGATATGGTAAGAGTGCAGACTGAGGGAAGGAAAGGCCCTATATGACGAGAAGCTGTGAACCGATGCATGTGTTTCTCTGCTGGTGTGTTTTAGGGAGTTGCTGGGAGTGATGGTTTGCCAGGGGAGAACGGAGAGCCGGTACGTAACTCTTTCACATGAATTTCTCAATAGTCTTTTGTTGATTTCCACTCAACGTCAGCATTTGTGAGACTTTCTCCTCTTATTCCAGGGTCCATACGGCCCCGTCGGCCAGAAAGGAGAGGTGAGCACTCGTTTATCAATAGGAAAATATTTACATATTTGCCTGTTCAGTTTTTACTTGAAATCCAGAATATATTGATTTCCAATCTTTTTTATTTCATTTTCCTTTATATATTTTGCTGTATTTTCATTGACAACACATTTATTAACATGTTTCCCAGTCACCACATTCCTCAGCTGTGGTAAAGGCTGCTGTGAAGAAAAGAAAAGAGAGAGACAGACTAGACACAATGCATTGTGGTTAAATGCGGTAGATTGTCCAGGTATTCAGTTAGGGGTGTAACTATACATCGTTATATCGAGATATCGCAATATATAATGCCACGATATGTATCGGTGATGTAAACGACATGTTCGCGATATGATAGAGTTAGTTGTATACAAAACTCAGCTTATCTGAAAACTCAAAACGACATGTAACTTGACATGAGCGTGAGTTAATGAAGAGATCATTTTCCTTTATGGATGAAGAAATACAGTTTGGAAATAGTCTTGTTGACCCGATGATTTGCGATTAAACCTGTGATCATCTGAAGCACACATACGCGCTGGGTCGACCCAACAGGACCCGTGAGGACTGTACTTTCAGGCGTGAATAAACCGACTATGCTAAACGAATAAACCTTAAGCATGTAAAGATATGGCACGTTTAAGTTCTAGATGGACTATGTAGTATCGAATCCAACCTACTGTATGTAGTGTGCAAGATGATTGTATAGTGACAGGGACACTGTACTGTAACACACCGTCTTTCGGATGAGACGTAAAGCGAGGTCCGGACTGTGGTCATAACCCGGTGTGTCTGGCCACATCCCCTCCACTGCACAATGGCTGAAGTGCTGGATCACTCTAGACAGCATCTAGGACCCAATGCAAACATATTATGCTGCTACCAGAGGACAATCATCCCCGTGTCCCCCTTGTTACAGGCTGGCAAGCGAGGTGAACTGGGAGCCAAAGGAGTTGTGGGACCCCAGGGAGAGACTGGAGCCAGAGGGGCTCCTGGGAAACCGGGACCAATGGGATTCCAGGGAGAACAGGGTTTCCCAGGCGTTTCTGGCAAGACTGGTGTTCCTGTACGTAACTGCCTCACAGCATGTGCTGGTACTGGGCTACAGACCTGGAATGTGTGTTGTGATGACTGTTGTGGTTGTGTTGCAGGGCAAACTGACCAGTGAGCAGCACATCAGGGAACTGTGTGGCTCCATGATCGATGGTACAACCCTTACACTTCCCAGACTGCATCTATGAAAAGCTTCATGATCCAACTGGTCTTAAATCTGCTCATGTTCCCTCAGACCAGATCGCTCAGCTCGCTGCGAACCTGAGGAGGCCCCTGGCCCCTGGTGCCGTGGGACGGCCTGGACCCGCCGGGCCCGCAGGACAGCAGGGAGAGGCGGGGTCCATCGGGCACCCCGGACCCCTCGGCCCGCCGGGCTACAGAGGACTGCCAGGAGACCTGGGGGATCCCGGCCCTCGAGGTGAGAGCCTGAGCACGGTCACGGCCCGAGAACACGTCAGCCGCCGCCCTCATGAATCTCCTTTACTCCTTTATGTTTACAAAAAACACAGATAAACATAGCTAGGCTATTGTAGTGACCCTCAATCCACAACAAATCTTTTACATTTAAAGGTATCAGAACAGAACAAGAATGAAAAACAGGTTATATAAAGGTCCAGCCAGGAGATGAGGCTCGACTGAGCAGAAGCAGGATTGGCTCAGACTACTCTCATTGGGCACACCTGCAAATGTTTCCATACACATTTATTTTAAACTAACCCACATTCAAGAGTTAATAAAAAAGACAGCATGAAGCTAGAATAAAATGTCTGTTTGTTTTTTGTTATAAAACAGATACTCTGTTCTTTCTTTTGATATATTGCATGTTCAGATACTCATACAACACAATATTCTGGTTGCTGTGACACTGCTGTGAAATGATCAAAATGCCGGCGGTGACTGGCAACTGTTTTTAAAAGCACTGGCGGGACAGTTAATGTTAATATTATTAAATGCTTTAGAATTACTTCTCAGTGTTAGTTGATGTTAACTAATGCTAATAATTTGCAAGTGTTCGCAGTATTTCCTCAGGACAGGTTTATCTGCACCTACAGAACATACGGAGAGTGCAGTTTCAAGTATACTTTAAAAAACAATGTATTACTGTATGTGTCTGACCCCAGGAACAGTGTGATATCTGAACGTGAGTTCATATACTATAACTATTTATATGCATTCGCAAATGAATTTCTGTGCATCTGCCTTGTGCAGGGGATGTTGGAGAGCCAGGCGATAAGGGGCCTGTGGGGAAAGCCATCGAAGGGCCCGTCGGAGACCAGGGGGAACCGGGTGAGTACACGAGTGTGACTGCAGCCGAAAACCTGCTCTTCTCTCAGTGGAGCAGGGCTGAAACACACACACACACACACACACACGTAGAGTCAGATAATCAGCCTTCTCAGTGGAGCAGGGCTGAAACACACACACACACACACACACACACACACACACACACACACACACACACACACACGTAGAGTCAGATAATCAGACTTCTCAGTGGAGCAGGGCTGAAACACACACACGTAGAGTCAGATAATCAGCCTTCTCAGTGGAGCAGGGCTGAAACACACACACACACACACACGTAGAGTCAGATAATCAGACTTCTCAGTGGAGCAGGGCTGAAACACACACACGTAGAGTCAGATAATCAGACTTCTCAGTGGAGCAGGGCTGAAACACACACACACACACGTAGAGTGAGATAATCAGACATCTCATTGGACTAGGGCTTAAACACACACACACACACACACGTAGAGTCAGATAATCAGACTTCTCAGTGGAGCAGGGCTGAAACACACACACACACACACACACACGTAGAGTGAGATAATCAGACATCTCATTGGACTAGGGCTTAAACACACACACACACACACACGTAGAGTCAGATAATCAGACTTCTCAGTGGTGCAGGGCTGAAACACACACACACACACACACGTAGAATCAGATAATCAGACTTCTCAGTGAAGCAGGGCTGAAACACACACACACACACACACACACACACACACACACACGTAGAGTCAGGTAATCAGACTTCTCAGTGGAGCAGGGCTGACGCACACACACACACACACACACACACACACACGTAGAGTCAGATAATCAGACTTCTCAGTGGAGCAGGGCTGAAACACACACACACACACACACACACACACACGTAGAGTCAGATAATCAGAGTTCTCATTGGACCAGGGCTTAAACACACACACGTAGAGTCAGATAATCAGAGTTCTCATTGGACCAGGGCTTAAACACACACACGTAGAGTCAGATAATCAGACTTCTCAGTGGATCAGGCCTGAAACACACACACACGTAGAGTCAGATAATCAGACTTCTCAGTGGAGCAGGGCTTAAACAAACACACACACACACACACACACACACACACGTAGAGTCAGATAATCAGACTTCTCAGTGGAGCAGGGCTGAAACACACACACACGTAGAGTCAGATAATCAGACTTCTCAGTGGAGCAGGGCTTAAACACACACACACACACACACGTAGAGTCAGATAATCAGACTTCTCAGTGGAGCAGGGCTGAAACACACACACACACGTAGAGTCAGATAATCAGACTTCTCAGTGGAGCAGGGCTGAAACACACACACACACGTAGAGTCAGATAATCAGACTTCTCAGTGGAGCAGGGCTGAAACACACACACACACACACACACACACGTAGAGTCAGATAATCAGACTTCTCAGTGGACCAGGGCTTAAACACACACACACACACACGTAGAGTCAGATAATCAGACTTCTCAGTGGACCAGGGCTTAAACACACACACACACACACACGTAGAGTCAGATAATCAGACTTCTCAGTGGACCAGGGCTTAAACACACACACACACACACGTAGAGTCAGATAATCAGACTTCTCAGTGGACCAGGGCTTAAACACACACACACACACACGTAGAGTCAGATAATCAGACTTCTCAGTGGACCAGGGCTTAAACACACACACACACACACACGTAGAGTCAGATAATCAGACTTCTCAGTGGAGCAGGGCTGAAACACACACACACACGTAGAGTCAGATAATCAGACTTCTCAGTGGAGCAGGGCTGAAACACACACACACACACACACGTAGAGTCAGATAATCAGACTTCTCAGTGGAGCAGGGCTTAAACACACACACACACACACACACACGTAGAGTCAGATAATCAGACTTCTCAGTGGAGCAGGGCTGAAACACACACACACACGTAGAGTCAGATAATCAGACTTCTCAGTGGAGCAGGGCTGAAACACACACACACACGTAGAGTCAGATAATCAGACTTCTCAGTGGAGGAGGGCTGAAACACACACACACGTAGAGTCAGATAATCAGACTTCTCAGTGGAGCAGGGCTGAAACACACACACACACACACACACACACACACGTAGAGTCAGATAATCAGACTTCTCAGTGGACCAGGGCTTAAACACACACACACACACGTAGAGTCAGATAATCAGACTTCTCAGTGGAGCAGGGCTGAAACACACACACACACGTAGAGTCAGATAATCAGACTTCTCAGTGGAGCAGGGCTGAAACACACACACACACACACACACGTAGAGTCAGATAATCAGACTTCTCAGTGGAGCAGGGCTTAAACACACACACACACACACACACGTAGAGTCAGATAATCAGACTTCTCAGTGGAGCAGGGCTGAAACACACACACACACGTAGAGTCAGATAATCAGACTTCTCAGTGGAGCAGGGCTGAAACACACACACACACGTAGAGTCAGATAATCAGACTTCTCAGTGGAGGAGGGCTGAAACACACACACACGTAGAGTCAGATAATGAGACTTCTCAGTGGATCAGGCCTGAAACACACACACACACGTAGAGTCAGATAATCAGACTTCTCAGTGGAGCAGGGCTGAAACACACACACACACAAACATACGTAGAGTCAGATAATCAGACTTCTCAGTGGAGCAGGGCTGACACACACACACACACACACACACACACACGTAGAGTCAGATAATCAGACTTCTCAGAGCACCAGGGCTTAAACACACACACACACGTAGAGTCAGATACTCAGACTTGTGTCGCTCGGCTGTGTAAATGTAGCACAACCCGGGATCATTCCGATTGATGTATTAGCGAGTGGCTCGTGATTCATTGTATGACTGATTTCTCATATAATTATCTCTGTTTAGCTTTGTGTTGAACATTAATGTCTTTTAAGTTCAGCTAATATAGGCCACTTTAGTCATTCTACTAACTATAAGTAGCTTTGCAACTACATGTGAACTAAGTCTCATTAGAGTATTAGTAGATTGTCTTATTATGAGGCTCATCGTCTGGTATCTCTGATCGCTGCTCCTCTGTGTTCATCAGGTCTGCCAGGAGTGCGAGGCATTGTGAAAGACGGCCGAGACGGAGCGGACGGAGACCCCGGAGAGCCAGGTGAAGCCGGGAGAGCCGGCCGACCGGGACACCAGGGCTCGCCTGGGATCTGCGACACTACAGCGTGCCAGGGAGCTGCGCCTCACGGGAAGACCTCCAACCCCAAGAGCCATTAGCACCCGGTGGAGGAGGAGGAAGAGGAGGACTGAAGCAGAGTCAGCGTTTCACAGCTGAGCTCCAGAGAGGACAAGAGTCCATCAGTGTAACTCAAGATCATCCACAGGCTTGAAGAACCAACATGTGTAGATACAACAGAAGAACAAATACATCACACCGTCTAAATAGTTGATGTACAAAAAAACCCCAAGTCCAATCCTTGTAGCGCCGCGGTTAAAGAGTCTCTGTCCAGCACCCATGAGAAGTGTGATGCTGAAGGGGGGAGGGGGGGTTAGTGCCGGACGATCTGACCCGAGGCAGCAGTGACAGCGGGAGGCTTGATCCAGGCATCGAGGAGTGAACACGGATATATTGGATGTATTACTGCAAACTGATTTTCTTTAACATTTTATTCTTACATTTAGTTCTTAAACGTTTCACAATTCCTAAATCTGATGAACGAGACGCTTCAGACACACTGTAAAATACGCCCTCGGCTGTCTGTGGGCTTCATCAGCCATGTCCACTAGATACTGGTGCTGTAACTATTAAATATGATTTTAAATACTATTTATTATTTCTGAGTTACTGATGATGTGTGTGTACAGCGGGTTTCTACAGCATGAAATTGTAAGAAAAACTGAATAAAGCCACTTTTCAGTAAATCATTTCATAGAGCTCATGTCTCTGAACCTTTCAATAATACACAGACAATAAGTGCATTAAATATATAACAATATTTTAATTAAAAGACTAAAAAATGCATTAAAATAACAACGGCCATGCCTTTTAAACAAACAAGGCATAAAATTACAAAGCATTAATAAACACACACCAGATGTTCGCAGGTCAGTGTCTCACACCTCTTGCACAGGCACTGAATGTCCTCAGTTTGCAGACCCAAAACATGACAGCAGTGTGTCCTCGGTCTCCTCTCGGCCTATCAGAACAGACGCTCACAGGCTGGACACGAACTGGCATCATACAGTAAAGCCACAAGAAACACGTGAATCCGATGGCAATGACCTGCGCTCCACATTGAGGGCTCAGACAGAGGTCAGGTGTGTGTGAATGGGCAGAGGTCAGGTGTGTGTTAACTGGTTCTCCAGGTGGTGTGCCACTGACACACTGGGCTTCAACCGCAGGCCTGTCTTGCCACAGAAGGTTCTTTGGAAATCCTGAAACACAGTGCATATCTGCATTTCAATACAGCAGAACAGAAATAAAGCAGATCAAATATATAGAATAGGTGTAAACACCAGTTGTAAGAATGGTGACTTGTAAAAAACAAACACTACTGTTAATCATGATTACAGAAACACCAGCGTCTCTAGTCAAGATCTGCTCCAGGAGTGCGGCTAGTGTAAAGATTATAACCTCTTTTACTCTCAGATCTGTGTTTAAGAAATTGATGTGTTTTTTTTAATTGACTATCTCAATTACTTTTGATTATGTACTTGCAAAATACATGCTTTCCCTGACTGATGAATGGTGTGATCGGAATAACGCTGGTATGGCATCAGTATGTCTGGTGAGCAGAGGTGTCAGCCGGTCTGAGCACTGCAGGCGTATCCGCATGTCTTACGCTACTGTACCAGCTGAGGTACCACCGCTCAGTTCTGCGCTCATTCATAACTCACATCTACAACCTCACATATACACCGATGTAAATGAAATCCTCTGAATACTTCATTAATGAGAAGGACGGGCTACAGTTGTTGCGTCTGAAGAGACCTTTAAGTGTTCTTCTTACACAGTTTAATGCTGTTAATGCAATTATAATTACATACATAATGTTTTGAGATTAATGCTTTAAAAATAAAATTCTGAATATAGAAATATGAAATGCCTACTTTAAAACATTAAATTAAAACCGCCAGTAGGTGACAGAAAGTCTAAATAAATGACTCAGTGACTCAATCGTTCAAAGTGAACTCATTCAGGAACGAAGTATGTGGCAGTGTTTATGAACGGCTCACCGAATCCTAAGCCAACCCCGAGCAGACTCCCTCAGGAATAGGGATGGGACGATTACCGGTTTCACGATAAACCATGACAAAATATACTGACGGTTAGTATTATCGTTTAAAATTTTATTATTAAAACCGTGTTTGATTATCGTGATTTTAATAACTCACTGTAAATCCTGTCCAGCCAGGAACAGTCTGACGCAGACGCAGAGCGCAATGTTTTTTTTTATTATTATTCGAGAAGGAATGGTGGAAGGCAGTGATCACGGTGCTCGGGAGATTTTCCAGCCTTTTAAGAGGACCAAATCTGAGGTGTGGTCATATTTTGGCTTTTACAAAAGTCCTGAGGGAAACTTGATCGAGGATGGTCCTGTCTGCAGAACAAAAAGTCGCTGCAATAGAAACACTTCAAACCTGCCGATCGTCATGTGTGACCATCACCCACTGTTGTATAGCGAACACAAGGCAAGTTAACTTTGACCTCAATACCAAAACTACGTCTGGGAAACAATTGGGCACAAAATGTTGTTTTGAGTTGAAATATTTTCTCTCACTCACTTGAAATAGACGTGAAGCTTCCGCGAAGAAAAGTTCGCAGCAAGTGGCTTTGAGCCAAAGACGAACGGACAACTTCAAAGCAGACTACTATTAAGAGTGACATTTTTTTAAGGGATAGTAATGTATAGATTCATTGTACACTTGTTACACTGAATTGAGATTAATGTGTTAAATCGAACCTGTTTTACACGCCGCCGTGTGTCGCTTCAGGAACTACACGCCGCCTTCAGTATTGATGTTTTTATGTCAATATTGATGTTTTTGCTTTATTTTGTCAATGTTGGGTCTAAACTGTCATTTAATAATAGCTTATTGTTTGTTATTGTGAATGTGCCCTAGTTATTGGTGATTCTATTTCACGGAACGTGAAAATAGAGACAACAGCCACCATAGTCACATGTTTGCCAGGAGCCAGAGCGCCTGACATCAGAGCAAATCTAAAAGTGCTGGCTAATGCTGATCGTAAATTCTCTAAGATTATTATTCACGTCATGATGTTCGACTTCGCCAGTCAGAGATCACTAAAATGAATGTTAAAGAGGTGTGTGAACTCGCAAGTACGATGTCAGGCACTGTAATTTGCTCTGGCCCCCTTCCTGTTCGAAGGAGTAATGAGACAGTTAGCAGATTGGCCTCACTGAATCGCTGGTTGTCTGAGTGGTGTCTACAAAATAACATAGAATTCATAGACAATTGTTGTGGCAGACCTGACCTGTTGAAAAGAGATGGTATTCATCCCTCCTGGGATGGTGCTGCTCTTCTCTCTAGTAATATGGCACATAGTCTTAGAGCTCAAAAATGACAATCTGGGGCTCAGGTCAGGAAGCAGTAGGCCTGTAGCGGCGCGTCGACCCTTTGACGTAAAAATTTCGTCGACGTCATATTTTTTTATCGGCGCTTCTTTATTTATTTATGTATTTATTTTCTTGCACCGTTCCCGGCAGTACAGCTCACCACACACACGTGGGGGACCTAAACATTGCAGAATCGACGACGAAACCGCAACCTCTTCACAGAATTCACAACAAAGCCATGCTAAAGTCCCAACAAAAGAAAAAGTCCTAAAAAAACCCAGCTCGCACTAAATCATCGAAGGTATGGGAATACTTCAAATTTAGTCCCAAACGTAAATGTGTCGTTATTTGCGCTCTTTGTCAAATGTTGTTGACATCCCAAGTCTCCCGCATATTGATAGCGGCTCCCTGATGCCCGCAAATTAGTTAAAATCTCCCTTGCCTTGCGTGTGTGTGCAAATGTTCGTGTGTGCCTTCTGAAGCGCATGTAAACCCCACCCCCATCAACAAAACCGAAAAATCAGTACGGATGTTTTTTATGAGCACTGAAAACATTCAAATGAGCACCACATCCAAGTGTGATAGGGCTTATTTGAGTAGCCTACCAAACATTTTACAGTGTAGACACTCAAACCAGATCAAAATTGTTGTGCAATGAATTTGCACTCCTGCAATTTCCATGTTACAAAAAAGAATCGTTCAATTAGTCGTTAGATTAGTCGACTAATCGATAAAATAATCGACAGACTAATCGTTTAATTAATAATCGTTTACCCCAGCCCTAGGAAGCAGACAGACTGGCTAAACCGACCGTCTGCTAGCGGCCTCACGTCACCAAGGTCAGATAAATCCCATCACATAGAGCCTCTTTCACCTAGATATCATCATATAGAGACTGTGTCTGTTCCCCGAATTAGGAAATACAAAAAACTTCCAAACCTATTTAAGGGTAAAAAATTAATTGATGTTCAACAAATAAAAAACAGATATAATACAAATGAGCAAATGATAAAGCTCGGGTTGCTGAATATTCAATCCCTTATTTCAAAAGCACTTATTGTTAATGATATGATTACAGACTATAATCTAGATGTGCTGTGTTTGACAGAAACCTGGCTAAAACCAAACGATTACATTACTTTAAATGAGTCAACCCCACAAGATTACAGTTATAAACATGAACCTCGTCTGAAAGGCAAAGGGGGAGGTGTTGCTATAATGTATAGTAATATTTTCAAAATTACTAAGCCTAGTTTCAAATATAATTATTTTGAAGTGTTGGTGCTTAATGTAACACTATCTAATGTAAATGATAAATCACGTTTGAGATTTGTGCTGGCTGCTGTATACAGGCCACCAGGGCACCATACAGACTTAAAGGGTTAGTTCACCCAAAAATTTAAATTAAGTCATTAATTACTCACCCCCATGCTGTACCAACCCCGTAAGACCTTCGTTCATCTTCGGAACACAAATGAAGATATTTTTGATTAAATCTGAGAGCTGGATCACTGCTACATAGGCTGCCTAAGGGACTGACACTTGACGGTCCAGAAAGTCATTAAAGAAAATGTTTAAATATTCCATGTGCCTACAGTGGCTCAATTATAAGTTTATCAAGCGACGAGAATACTTTTTGTGCGGAAAAACAAACAAAAATAACGACTTTATTCGACTATTCCTTTTCTTCCTTGTGGGAAGAACTATATGGGCCTGAAACGAGACTTCAAGAGATTTCCACGACGCATGCGCGAGAACTGTGATGAGGACGTTCTTCTTCGACTCCTTCTTGTTACCGGCTGCTCACCGCTTAGAAGTATTACCGCCACCTACCGTATAAGATGACGTGTTGGAAGCGCAAAACTTTCTGTTTACAAGCAGAGGAAGACGCGCGCTGTACATACGCTTTTCAATTCGACACTTAATGTGCTGTAGGTCTCGCTATATTATATGCAATGGTTAAAAAGTGTGCATTTCCAGGATGTCCGAATCGTGAGAAACCAACCAGAGTACGTAAAAGTGCTTCAATGTTGCAAAATGAACGGCTTACCTTTTTCAATCTCCCATTTAATGATCTTGAGCGACTGAAGCTATATATATACGTGTAAACAAACTTAACATAACTAATATAAAGTTAAGTTATTGTTATTTTAACAAACACCACATGCCGCTTACACTTACATTGTTGTTCTGTATAACCATTGTTGTTCTGTATAACCAACCACAGCAGTTGATTTCAGTAATCGTCGACTGTTTTTTTCAACTGGCTTGAAGTCGTCAGGTGTAAAATGTTCACTGCACAACCTCATATGTTTGACGACTTTCAGTGGTAAATTAACATCCCGCTGAATAGCCAGCAGCCATAGCTTCAGTCGCTCAAGATCATTAAATGGGAGATTGAAAAAGGTAAGCCGTTCATTTTGCAACATTGAAGCACTTTTACGTACTCTGGTTGGTTTCTCACGATTCGGACATCCTGGAAATGCACACTTTTTAACCATTGCATATAATATAGCGAGACCTACAGCACATTAAGTGTCGAATTGAAAAGCGTATGTACAGCGCGCGTCTTCCTCTGCTTGTAAACAGAAAGTTTTGCGCTTCCAACACGTCATCTTATACGGTAGGTGGCGGTAATACTTCTAAGCGGTGAGCAGCCGGTAACAAGAAGGAGTCGAAGAAGAACGTCCTCATCACAGTTCTCGCGCATGCGTCGTGGAAATCTCTTGAAGTCTCGTTTCAGGCCCACAAGGAAGAAAAGGAATAGTCGAATAAAGTCGTTATTTTTGTTTGTTTTTCCGCACAAAAAGTAGTCTCGTCGCTTGATAAACTTATAATTGAGCCACTGTAGGCACATGGAATATTTAAACATTTTCTTTAATGACTTTCTGGACCGTCAAGTTTCAGACCCTTAGGCAGCCTATGTAGCAGTGATCCAGCTCTCAGATTTAATCAAAAATATCTTCATTTGTGTTCCGAAGATGAACGAAGGTCTTACGGGGTTGGTACAGCATGGGGGTGAGTAATTAATGACTTAATTTTCATTTTTGGGTGAACTAACCCTTTAATCAAAGAATTTGCTGACTTTCTATCAGAGTTAGTACTGGCTGCAGATTAGAGTTGTTCCGATTCCGATACTAGTATCGGAAATGCCGCCGATACCAATAAAAATGCTGGCATCGGTATCGGTGAGTACATCTACCCATGTACCGATCCGATACCATTTTCTTAACCCTCTGAGGTCAGCTATCGCGCCGGCGCGATAGTCTCACTTTTTTCTTATCAGTGCAAAAGAAACTCAAAATACTCTGTTGATTTTGATGTAACATATTAAGTGTTGTACATCATTAGATCCTGATAAGTGTCTATTTTTTTTGTGGATACTCACAATAAAAACAAAGTGTTGTGCTTTTCGCCAAATAAAGAAAAACAAACATGATGCGCGTTCTGCCTTCTCTCTGTCAGTTAAGTCCATTCTGAAACGCGTCCGAAAATTCACTCTAATTCCGCGAATACTTGTCATACAGGCACAAGTGTTTTTCCATAATGAAGCTTGAACTCTCTTCTTTTAAATGAATTAATTTATATAAAAAAAAATATTCTCAGTTTATGTAATCTGTATGAAAAGAGAGAGATGTCAGTATTTTTCTTTCCAGCTCATTATACCTAATTACGCGTTAATGTGCCACGCCCACGGAGAGCGCGCGCTATTCAAACGCAAATTATCTTAGACAAGCCGTTCAAACATGCCAACGCCCACCAGCTGGATTATAAAACACATCGTGTTTAGTAAGTATCTTGTACAGCTGTGTACACAGCGTATCCTTTCGCTGTGAGGAATAATACTATCTAACCCTGGAAAATGTACCAGAAGTGCTGGTAGTTTCATTTCGAGGAGCAACGGATGCAGCTGATGTAGTAAGTCATTTATTCTTAAGTGCTTTGTTCTAATCGCGATATTGAATAGTGTCTGACTGTAAACCGCAAAAAGACTGTTTAAATATGAATTGCGTGTCTGTGTGTAGGCTAAATGATGAGTGAACGGCATAGGCGCGCGCGCTTTGTTTACTACAGTTATACAGCGCGTGTCTGTGCCTTGTTCATTCACTCTCGCACCTACATTAGTAAACGTTATGTTTACATGAACACATACAAACTATATTGCCATAGCCTACTAAGATGAGTAAAAATAGACTGAAATATGTTGAAATAAAATGTCTGTATAAGCAACAAGCTGCAAATTCACATGTATATACTAATATATCATACACAATATATTACAGACTAAATATGAATGTTTAGACAAGATTTTGTGATTAGTTTTGGATAGATTATAAAGTTTTGACTGTAAAAAAAGACTACTGTCAGATTAAATAGGTACGCTTTTGTTCACCAATTTCTGCTCATAGTTAAATATACTATAGTATGATGTTTTATCAAAAATAAAGTAGGTATATTGAATTATCAACTAAGATGTTATTATAGTGTTTGTTCCAATATTCAAACTAATGAATCCTTACCTTTTTTTAATACGTATGATAAAATGTATACTTTTTACAAAGAAATACACTTGAAATATTGTTAAAATTGTAATTGTTGTAATTGTAACCTATTTGTAATTGGTTACAATTTCTAATTGTAAAATATGTATAGGCTATATAGATAATTTCTTTTGTCCTTGCATTCTTTGGGATCCTGTGTGAAAGGGCTAATTAATATGCAGCTCATTATGCGGCACATTATCCGGCCTTTGTGTTCTCAGGTGTGAACACGCCTCCACGCATATTGCCTTTCCAAACAAAAGGTGTCTAATAAAATGTAAATCAGTGTATGTTTTTGTGTAAATGATTAGGCAGGATGATTTTCAGATCATTTTGAAGCAAAAATTCTAGGTTACAACACTCATTAGTCAAAAGTCTTGTGGACACATATTTAGTATGTGTTTTGTGGCCTTATGTCAGACACTTTAAGTTTTAGTTTTTTTCAATAACCATGCATAAGCAATATTCTCTCAAAAATACAAACATGTTTCATAATTGTTGCTCAGAAATTACGGTAGCCCAGTTTGTGCTATATTGAGTGAATTTACACCTTTGCCATTAACATGTTTATAAATAACTGAAAAAAGCACAAATGTCAGAGCATGTCAGAACACCTCAAGGACCCCAAAAACCCTTAGACCTCAGAGGGTTAACCCTCTGGGGACCAGAAACGCGCCGGCGCGTTTTGCTCGTTTTTTTTTCACATAGCAGAAAAATAGACTTAAAGTACTACCATCATTTCTGTTCATATAGAGTTAAGAAATATGAGAAAATAATCTGTTAAATGTCTACTTTTTTATGTGCCCACATACAATCGAAATAAAATATTGTGCTTTTGTAAAATAAAGAAAATAAACAGGGTGTGCGTTCTGCCTCTCGGTCACCGTGAACTTTTTTTCTGGAGCACGTCTCTAATCTTCAACAAAACTCAGCTAATACTATTCACCCAGCCATAAGCAATATATCTTTTAAATCATTTGAGTTTGTACTTTTAAATGATCCGATTCAAAACTAAAATTATTATTCTCCGTTTATGTCATCTATATAAAAAGAGAGACGTGTCAGCCCGTCTCATTATTGTTCTCTCAGCTGATTATCTCTGGTAATGTGACACGCCCACGGAGAGCACGCGCTATTCAAACGCAAATATGTGAAGCAACACATTGAGACGCGTTAACGCCCATAAACTCTGAAAACACACTATATTTTTTAGTCAGATTAATCTACTGTCATCTTGAGCGGCTATGAGGAACAATCCTGGGACATTTACCTACCTCAGAACAAGTGCTGGTTTATTTTCACCACGAGGAGGAGCAACAGATTCAGCTGAGAAGTGTAAGTGTTTTATGCTTGTGCTTTGTTCTAATCGCGATATAGAATAACGTAGTGTCTGTAAACGGAAAAATAGCATACTGTTTAAATGTGAATCATGTTTGTGTGTGTGTGTGTGTGAATGAATGAATGAATGAACGCACAGATACGCACTGTTACAGACTAAATAACAGACAACATTTCGTTGACTCGTTTTGGATAAAGTTTTTACTCTAAAATAGACATCAAATAAGCTTTTTTTAGGAGTTTCTGCTCATATGTTAAATATATAGTATGTTTTGTCAATAAACTAATCAACTAAGATGTTATAGTGTTTGTTCAAGCTATATCAAAATAATGAATCCTCAACTTTGAAATATGTATGATCAAACTAAGACATTTATGGAGAAAGACAATTTTCTTTTCAAGATGTTTCCAACTCTAACTTTGAACTTTGAACTGAAATAAAACCATGTCTATATGGTGAAGGGTGTGTGATAGATGTGTCCAGACGTATGCACCCTGTATTTTCCTTATATAAATCCAAACAATCTAAAAGCCATTCTTTTTTAAATCTCCTCATCCTTTGTGCAAGGCTCCTGTAATGATATGGCCTGATAGCACCTAATAGGGCCATTATGGGGAGGGTCTTTGTCTTTCTCAGGTGTGGAATGCCACACATATTAATGAGAGATCACGCCTCCTGCATAAAGCTTTCTCAAACAAAACACGTCATTAAAAATGTAAAAGACTTTATTGACTTATCTGAATGAGTAGTCAGGATGATTCTCACATTGTTTTGGAGCAAATATTCTAAGCTATGTGATACAATTTTCAAAAGTCTTGTGAAGAAATAATCAATATGTGTTTTGTGGTCTTATTTCAGCAACTTTCATTTTTATTTTTTTCAATAACCACGCATAAACATTATTCTATTAAAAATACAAACATGTACATACATGTTGCTCAGATCTCATGGTAGCCAAGTTTGTGCTATATAGAGTGAATTTACACCTTTGCCATTAACATGTTTATAAATAACTGAAAAAAGCACAAATGTCAGTGCATGTCAAAACATCCCAAGGGCCCCAAAAACACTCTGGTCCCCAGAGGGTTAAACAATATCTAGTAATGCACGCTAGCTATGCATAACGCTGCAAATCGGAGATCAATTCTTCTTCGCTGCTCTAAATAGTGGTTGCTTGTGGCGACACAGGAAGTTGTGCTGTTGCCACAAGCAACCACTGTTTAGAGCAGCGAAGAAGAAAACGCGCGCGCGCGATAGCAGTATGTCCGCTGTTTAGCAGTATTTCAGACTGGACCAACCAGCCGGGAAAACGCCGACATGTCTCGTATGCCATACTGCAATTTCGAGGGGTGGAACAAGTATTAGCAACTTCAACACGAGTAACTTAAAGCATTTGAAGACGTGTCACCCCGCAGAACACGATTACACAAAGGCAAGGGCAGAGAAGAATGAGCCGCGCCAGAAGGTCAGAATCAACAATCTCTGAAAGCTTCATTCAAACAAAGAGAAATGTTTTCAAAAGACAGCCAATGAGCGATAGATATAACTGACAACATGTATTGAGTTTATTGTTCTGGATGACCAGCCGCGGTCAAAACTGAAATGCCGTTTATTTAACCAAATTGTTTATGGACTTTAAATTATAAAGAGATTATTTTCTTATATTATTCATATATAATTTTTTAGATTCCTAGATTTACTTGTTGCACCTTTTTTATGCAGTTATATAGTAAAACTAAAACACCCTTTTCAGTTTACAGTATTAGATGTGTGGCTGCATTTTAAGTTCTTTTTCACTTAAGATAGATAAATAATATATTGCTGTGAAATGTATGTCAGATAATAAAAATACTCTAGTTCACTGTATGTATTTGTTCATGTTTAATTAAGGGATAAGTCTGAAACACCCCATAAAATAATTCTATCAATTCATACAGTGTGTCAGGTGTGGTGGAGGTGAAAGGAGCGAGGACTCAGGTGCAGAGATAATGGGTTCTTTAATGATAATAACAAAACAAAAATACAAACAAAACTACCCCGTAGGGGAAAACAATTGACTTGGCTTGACTTGACTTGACTGACTTGACACAAGAGGTAACACACCAGGTACATACGACAACGAAACAGCACAGGTCTGCAAACAGGGAGAATAAATAGGGAGACCAAACAAAGGAGGTAACGAGGGAGGACAGGTGGGGCAAATGAATCACTAATCAGGTAACAAGATGGGAGGGGCTAGACAATCAACAGGAGAGCACATGGCACAAGGAAACATACATGACAAGCCATGTGCTCACACCAAACGTGACTTGAACACAAGCACATGGCCAGTAAAACCAATCACCAGCCATGTGCTCACACAAAACGAGACATGAACACGCAGCTAATGAAAACACTCATAAGCCACGTGTTCAAACAAAACATGACAACATGAAAGCACACAGCTAGTGTAAAACACAAGCTGTGTGCTACACAGCACAAGACACGAAAGCACATGAAACAAGGCACAGACAAGATAAAACAGGTGTGTCAGGGCTCTGTCACAAAACCAAGAGATAGACTAGACAGAAGTGACAGAACCCTGACACTACCCCTCCTCTAAAGGACGCCACCTGGCGTCCCTAAGGAGGAACACCAAAAAAAAAAAAACAGGAACATGACAACTCACCAACAGACAACAAGACGGGTAGATCAAAACACAGAGACAAAGTGGGGAGGGAGGGGAGCCAAGACAGAGCCAGCATGACAGTCCAGGAAGTCTTTATAAGGGACCAGGGAGGGACGGGAGGGTTGAGCCAGGGAGGCTCAGGCGGGTCTGAAGTCCCAGCAGAGGGCCATGGCGGGACAGACCAGGCAGGCTCCAGCGGATCAGTAGTCCCAGCAGAGGGCGATGGCGGGACAGACCAGGCAGGCTTAGGCGGTTCAGGATTCCAGAATGAGGGCCAAGGTGGACCAGGCGGATCTGAATACTTGGCAGAAGGCCAGGGTGGGTCAGGCAGCAAAGACTGGGTTGGCAGGACAAGACATTCGGGTGACTCTGGGACGGCCTCCGGACTGGCAACGGGCTCTGGGACAGCCTCCTGGAGCTTGGGCGGAACCAGCCTGACTGGCAGCATGGACGGAGCCGGCAAGGCAAGGCACTTGGGTGGCGCCGGAAGGGCAAGGCGCTGGGGCGGCGCCGGAAGGGCAAGGCGCTGGGGCGGCGCCGGAAGGGAAAGGCTCATGGGCGGCGCTGGAAGGGAAAGGCGCATGGACGGCGCCGGAAGGGCAAGGCGCATGGGCGGCGCCGGAAGGGCAAGGCGCATGGGCGGCGCCGGAAGGGCAAGGCGCTGGAGTGGCGCCGGCAGGGCAATGAGCCTGGGGACGGCCTCTGGGCTGACAGCAGGCTTTGGAACAACCTCCGGGCCCCGTGGTAAGCAGGAAGCCTTCTTCCTTCTCCGTTTCCTTGAGCGAGGCGGCGATGCAGCCTCTTCGGCCAACACTGGGGGCGCTGCAGCCTCTTCGGCCAACACTGGGGGCGCTGCAGCCTCTTCGGCCAACACTGGGGGCGCTGCAGCCTCTTCGGCCAACACTGGGGGCGCTGCAGCCTCTCCGGCCAACACTGGGGGCTCGACAGTGAAAGTGGATGGCTCTGGGAGGACCAGACTTGTTAAGACAGAGGAAGCCTTCCTTCTCTTCCTCCGCTTACGTCTGCAAGGCGATGGTGTGGAGATTGCTGCCTCTGGGGGAAATGCAGCATTCACGGCCGCCTCTTGGGGAAAAGCAGCATTCACGGCCACCTCTGGGGGAAAAGCAGCATTCACGGGCGCCTCAGGATAGGTGGCAGAAGAGGTGGACCCGTTCTTCCTCCACCCTCTCTCCGAAGGGGTCATCGGAGGACTGGGGACCTGGCAGTTTGTGAGGTAAATGGGAGGTGGGCCAAGAGGCGGAAGACCACCCTCTTCCCCACGGTTGTATACAAACCCCACAAACTGCCAGAAAGACAGTATCCCCAACATTTCCATCTTCCAGGCACTGACAGGCTCGTTCAGGCCGCTGTTAAAAACGTCTTTAAGCGCAGTGTTGTTAAGGTCAAGCCCCTCCGCAGTGATGATGAACTGGTGGGCAAACTCTTTTACTGTGGAGCCCCGTTGGCGAAGAGAAAAGAGCTTGCCATAGCGTTCCATCGTCTGACGAGTGGAGGGGCAAGGGCTGGGAGATGGAAACAAGAAGATGCCCATTCTCTGCTGAGTCCTCTGATGGCTGTTTCGTTCTGTCAGGTGTGGTGGAGGTGAAAGGAGCGAGGACTCAGGTGCAGAGATAATGGGTTCTTTAATGATAATAACAAAACAAAAATACAAACAAAACTACCCCGTAGGGGAAAACAATTGACTTGGCTTGACTTGACTTGACTGACTTGACACAAGAGGTAACACACCAGGTACATACGACAACGAAACAGCACAGGACTGCAAACACAGGGAGAATAAATAGGGAGACCAAACAAAGGAGGTAACGAGGGAGGGCAGGTGGGGCAAATGAATCACTAATCAGGTAACAAGATGGGAGGGGCTAGACAATCAACAGGAGAGCACATGGCACAAGGAAACATACATGACAAGCCATGTGCTCACACCAAACGTGACTTGAACACAAGCACATGGCCAGTAAAACCAATCACCAGCCATGTGCTCACACAAAACGAGACATGAACACGCAGCTAATGAAAACACTCATAAGCCACGTGTTCAAACAAAACATGACAACATGAAAGCACACAGCTAGTGTAAAACACAAGCTGTGTGCTACACAGCACAAGACACGAAAGCACATGAAACAAGGCACAGACAAGATAAAACAGGTGTGTCAGGGCTCTGTCACAAAACCAAGAGATAGACTAGACAGAAGTGACAGAACCCTGACACAGTGCTAGTATGAATTGCAGCTGTATAGATACTGTACACACCCAGGTATCAGATCAGTACTCGGTATCGGCCAATACCCTGAGTCCAGGTATCGGAAAGGGAAAAAGGGTATCGGAACATCTCTACTGCAGATGCAGTCCTAATTGTTGGTGATTTTAATATACATGTAGATAATGAAAAAGATCCATTGGGATTGGCATTTAACCCTCTGAGGTCTAAGGGTTTTTGGGGTCCTTGAAGTGTTCTGACATGCTCTGACATTTGTGCTTTTTTCAGTTATTTATAAACATGTTAATGGCAAAGGTGTAAATTCACTCAATATAGCACAAACTGGGCTACCGTAATATCTGAGCAACAATTATGTACATGTTTGTATTTTTAAGAGAATATTGCTTATGCATGGTTATTGAAAAAACTTAAAGTGTCTGAAATAAGGCCACAAAACACATACTAAATATGTATCCACAAGACTTTTGACTAATGAGTGTTGTTGCCTAGAATTTTTGCTTCAAAATGATCTGAAAATCATCCTGCCTAATCATTTACACAAAAACATACACTGATTTAAATTTTATTAGACACCTTTTGTTTGGAAAGGCAATATGCGTGGAGGCGTGTTCACACCTGAGAACACAAAGGCCGGATAATGTGCCGCATAATGAGCTGCATATTAATTAGCCCTTTCACACAGGTGTGTCACAGGATCCCAAAGAATGCAAGGACAAAAGAAATTATCTATATAGCCTATACATATTTTACAATTAGAAATTGTAACCAATTACAAATAGGTTACAATTACAACAACAATTACAATTTTAACAATATTTCAAGTGTATTTCTTTGTAAAAAGTATACATTTTATCATACGTATTAAAAAAGGATTCATTAGTTTGAATATTGGAACAAACACTATAATAACATCTTAGTTGATAATTCAATATACCTACTTTATTTTTTACAAAACATCATACTATAGTATATTTAACTATGAGCAGAAATTGGTGAACAAAAGCGTACCTATTTAATGTGACAGTAGTCTTTTTTTACAGTCAAAACTTTATAATCTATCCAAAACTAATCACAAAATCTTGTCTAAACATTCATATTTAGTCTGTAATATATTGTGTATGATATATTAGTATAAACATTTTACTACAGACATTTTATTTCAACATATTTATTTCAGTCTATTTTTACTCATCTTAGTAGGCTATAGCAATATAGTTTGAATGTGTTCATGTAAACATAACGTTTACTAATGTAGGTGCGAGAGTGAATGAACAAGGCACAGACACGCGCTGTATAACTGTAGTAAACAAAGCGCGCGTGCCTATGCCGTTCACTCATCATTTAGCCTACACACAGACACGCAATTCATATTTAAACAGTCTTTTGCGGTTTACAGTCAGACACTATTCAATATCGCGATTAGAACAAAGCACTTAAGAATAAATGACATACTACATCAGCTGGATCCGTTGCTCCTCGAAATGAAACTACCAGCACTTCTGGTACATTTTCCAGGGTTAGATAGTATTATTCCTCACAGCGAAAGGATACGCTGTGTACACAGCTGTACAAGATACTTACTAAACACGATGTGTTTTATAATCCAGCTGGTGGGCGTTGGCATGTTCGAACGGCTTGTCTAAGATCATTTGCGTTTGAATAGCGCGCGCTCTCCGTGGGCGTGACACATTAACGCGTAATTAGGTATAATGAGCTGGAAAGAAAAATACTGACATCTCTCTCTTTTCATACAGATTACATAAGCTGAGAATATTTGTTTTTTTATATTAATTCATTCATTTAAAAGAAGAGAGTTCAAGCTTCATTATGGAAAAACATTCATGCCTGTATGACAAGTATTCGCGGAATTAAATTTAATCTTAGGACGCGTTTCAGAATGGACTTAACTGACAGAGAGAAGGCAGAACGCGCATCATGTTTGTTTTTCTTTATTTGGCGAAAAGCACAACACTTTGTTTTTATTGTGAGTATCCACAAAAAAATAGACACTTATCAGGATCTAATGATGTACAACACTTAATATGTTAGATCAAAATCAACAGAGTATTTTGAGTTTCTTTTGCACTGATAAGAAAAAAGCGAGACTATCGCGCCGGCGCGATAGCTGACCTCAGAGGGTTAAAGATATTGTAAACTCAATTGGAGTTAGACAACACGTGTCAGGACCTACTCATTGTCGTAATCATACTCTAGATCTAATATTATCACATGGAATAGATGCTGATGCCGTTGAAATTCTGCAGCAGAGCAATAACATCTCAGATCATTATCTAGTCTCATGTAAATTACATTTAGTCAAGGCTGCAAAGCTGACTCCGTATTACAAATATGTTAGACCTATAACTTCTGCCACTAAAGACTAAAGATTATTAATAATCTTCCTGATCAGTTTCATCATCTTTGCATCCCGGATAGCTTAGAAGAACTCGATATTGTGACGTAAACTTTTAACTCTCTCTTTTCCAGCACTTTAGACGCAGTTGCTCCTTTGCGCTTAAAGAAGATTAAAGAAAATTGTCCAACGCCGTGGTACAGCGAGCACACCCGGGCCCTTAAGAGAGCAGCCCGAAAAATTAAGCGCAACTGGAAGAAAACTAAACTAGAGGTATTTCGCATTTCTTGGAAGGAGAGCTCGATTGCTTACAGAGAGGCTTTAAAAGCTCCTAGATCTGCTTATTTTTCAACCCTATTAGAAGAAAATAAACATTATCCTAGGTATTTATTTGAAACAGTGGCTAAACTAACGAAAAATAAAGCCTCAAGCCCAAAAGTTTCCAAGCAGCACAGCAGTAATGTAAACTTTAATGTAAACATAAAGTAAACTTTATGACCTTCTTAACTTATAAGATTGATAATATCAGGGAGAAAATTATAACTATGCAACCGTCTACTACAGTATCGCATCAGGGAGTGCATTGTAGTCTCCCTGAGGAAAAATTTGATTCATTTATTGCTATAGGAGAGGAAGAATTTTCTTAGTAAGTAACGAAAACTCGTTAAATCATCTAAATCGACGACAAGTATTAGACCCTATACCGACTAAGCTATTGAAAGAGATGCTTCCAGAGGTCATAGATCCCCCTAAGTTAATAACTAATGATCGTTGCGACGGAAGTGAATCAATTAAAACTAACTTTAACTGGAAAATAACTTTATTCTAGAGGTGTCAAAGCCAAAACAATCTCTGTTACTTTGATTTCCTATTATCACTGTAAAGCAGCTCTGGAACAGTCTACATTATTAAAAGCACTATATAAATGAAGATGACTTGACTTGAGTCATTACTAGTGGGTTAACATAAATTAATTTTATGTATAAAATGAATATATAAATGATGCATTATTCATGTAAATTATGAACCCGTGTATAGTAGTTCTCTGAGAGGTATGAAAGAAATAGTAGTTAGTAGTACTAATAGTGAACTAGCACATTCAACTGAGCGCTATTACTTCCTAATGTGTTAATCACAGTTTCTTGTTACAGTCTAGTTACTGGAGTGTTAATAGTGCGTTACTCATGTGTTCCTGTGTCGAGTTGTTCATTAATGAAGGAACAGTGTTATAAAGTGTTGCCGACTCTTCTACTACCAAGACCATGCGTCACACATGCCTTTCCCATGATGACCCACTGGCACGTTCAGGCAAACACAGAGTGGTGGAGTGTGTGTGAGGTGTGTGTGTGTGTGAGGGCACCTGTTTGAGGCAGTCTCCGTGGATCTCCTGTATGTATTTGAGGAAGGCTGTGGTCCACTGCAGTGTGGTGGCGTGTGTGTGTGTGTGAGGTGTGTGTGTGTGTGTGTGTGTGTGTGTGTGAGGTGTGTGTGTGTGAGGGCACCTGTTTGAGGCAGTCTCCGTGGATCTCCTGTATGTATTTGAGGAAGGCTGTGGTCCACTGCAGTGTGGTGGCCTTATCAGTGTCAGCGTAACAGAAGGGCACCAGCAGGTTCAGCTCGTCACAGCACAGACGGATCCTCCTCCTGAGGACACACACACACACATGCTACATCTCTGACCCTAACACTGAATGCATGGGTTCACGTATCAGTGCTGCACACCACCTGCGATCGCGCTCCTTTCTATTGTGCACTTCTTTGCGCTGCGTTCGGTCCGTGAGCGGTCTGGTCCGGTCTCGTCGAGCACAGGACACACTGGCACATGTCCTCCAGTTCTCTGAGCCCTGCATGACATCAGAGGGCCTGAGCGCCCGAGCCCGCACACGCTTGATGACACGAGCTTTATTCACCTCATCTTTGGGGAACAACCAGAACACACACACACACACACATATAAACACATCTCTCTAGGCTTTCACATCAGTTTAAACTCATTATTTACTCACTGTTATGACTTTCCTCTTGGGATGTCAATTTTCACAAATTCCCATGATAGATTGTCGTTTAAATTAACGGTCAATTAATCGATTAATCGTAAGCATTAATGGCAAACAGCATTACAGGGTCTGCAAATGCTGCTTAAAAAGCTATGTTCCTCTAGCCTAGAAATCTAGACGCACCCTAGCGGCAGTAACAATTATTTTGCAGCAAAGTGTGGTCTAGCAACTCTCCGTTGGCATTCGAGCTGGAAAAACCAAACTCTGGTCAGGCCAATCACATCGTGTATAGAGTCGGCGGGCGGGCTTAACATAATGACGGCAGAGTTGTGACGGTTCCGCGTGATTTCCATGGGTGATTTCCCTGCTACTTGAAAACAAAGAAGATGCAGCTGGCGAACAGCGGTCTTTCGCAATCGGCTTTGGGCGCGACTCTGGAGGACTTGGAGTCAAGAGAACGTCACTTAAGTCATTCTTAAAAAAGGAAGATGTGTTCGTAGTTTTGACGACCGGATACGGCAAAAGTTTAATATATCAACTAGCTCCGCTGGTGGGAAAACGCATGGGACTCACTCAGCCACAGCTGTTCGTTGCTCTGGTTGGTTGTAGCGCTATCCTATTGCGTGCAGAGGGATATTGAAAGACAACCGTTTATACCGCCCCTCGGATTGAGGTATGCCAATTGTGAGTTCCCAGACCTAACATCTTGATGTAGGTCTGGCTTGCCAGGCTAATGTTCCTCACCAAATTAATAAGAATGGTTTTTAATCTAAATAAAGGGTTAGTAGGATTGTAAAATGTTTTGATGTGATTGATTATTTAATATATAAATATAACGACAAATACAATGTGTCACCAACGCCGCCTCAGATGTGTGCTTGTCAGAATGTGTGACTGTTGTGGACGTGCACTGGAACAACGCACTGCAAACGGCAACTAAACCCAATGAATTAACACCCATTTAATAAAATAGTGTTCTCATGTTATGTAATATGACAGTCCCAAATTAACCATCGTTATTATTAGTCGAGCATTCTGCTTGAGCGGCGCGCGCTGAATGAAAAATAGGCCGCTGTACGTGAGCTGTATCGCTCAGTTTCGTTCTGACAAACGAGGCACTACATTTTCTTTTGCTCAACGTTAATAAAAGGTATCCAAGCAAAAAGTTCTCCACGCATTATCCTGCAGTTAATGAGAAAAGTGTAATTTATTGGCGCACTATATTGACTACGTATTGAGACATATAAAACTGTTGAGCTAGATTTCCAACCAATCGGCATCGAAAAAGTAAGTAGGTCACAGCCAAAATCAAGTTAATATCACTACGCACATGTAAACATGGAGGAGGACGTAAGCAGCGCATCTTAATCTGATAACGGGGATTAAGCTCAATTAACACCCGTAAAGTGTATTCTTCATGTCGGAAAAGATGGTGGGAAAGGTCCGCAGGCCTACTGAAGTCCGATGGGAACAAATCAAGCAATGTGCGAAGGAATGGCTCAAATCATCGGACACTACGGAGCTAGCTATTGATCCATACTGCAGGTAAGTTACTTTCATAACATATCAATATTTGTTCATTATTTTTGGGTGATGCTAATTTACAAACTTCCCGATCAGAATCGTTGTCCTCCGTTGCTTGATCTGTTATCTGGGTGAAAAAGAGGATGACCTCATCCAAGAGTATGGTGTTTTGAGAAATGTATTTGTACATTGTTTTTATTTATAAAAATATAAATGCAACTTAAACAATAATCTTTTTTCCTAATTAAATTATATAAAGCTAATGTGAAAATATTTAACACAAAATAGATTTTTGGCAGCCACTATATGAAAAAAGGTAACACTTTATTTTGATGGTCCACTTTAGACATTCTACTGACTATAAGTAACTGCAACTACACGTTAACTTACTTTATTAACCCTAACCTAGCAGTCTACTAATACTCTGAGTTAGTTGACATGTAGTTACTATACAGTTAGTAGAATGTCAATAGTGGACCATCGAAATTTAATTTCCCCCCCCTACAATAGTGTCACCAAATGTAATTTTTAATTTATTTGATTTTTTCTTCCTTAATACACCCTCTGTCATTGGTGAAACTGAACTTATGTTATTGTGACAGTCTTTGTCTTTGTGGTCCACTGAAACATAATATTTTTATGTTTCAGTCATTACAAAGAAAATAAACTATAATGGTTTACTTGTAGTTGTCTTAGCATTTTAAGCTGTTATAAGAAATTTTTACAACCGTACACAAATCAAGTTTATAATTATGGACAGACTTATGATGAGACAGACGAGATAAAAATACTTCTTTAATGTTTGTTTTACCAGACTGATCTCATGCAATGGCGTATGTATGACACGCCAATTCGTATTTCCATTTTTGGCGTGCTATCAACACGCATAATCGCTTTTCAGCGTGTTTATGAACGCCGTTGACTTAACGTTACATTACTGTATATATAATAATATGACCTACCTCAACCCCGTCCCTAAACCTACCCGTCACTGGGGTTAATACCATTTGAGTCTTCCCCTACCATCCTAGGAAAAAAATATTGCTCCCCAGATGTAGATCTACATTTTGCTTCGTTTCGCTCGGACATTTAATGGCGTGTACATACACGCGGAATCACTCGGACATGTAACGGCGTAGACATACACGCATACACGCGGATAGCTCAAAATGCGTATAGATAACACGCCACTTGACTTGAAAGTGGTGTGTATGTTTACGCAAAAGTCATGATGTCATGTTGGTTTTACAGTGTGACAATGGAGATATCCTGCAGCACATAATGAAAATTGCCATCTGCAAGAGGGATTCTCAGGAGTATTTCAGCATCATCTTGGAGGGGATGCAAGTCATGGCTGGCTTGGAAAATCTGGCAAGAGCGTGTGCTGTTCTTCTTGGACTCGCCAATTGCTCTTAAACAGTAACTAAATAGTAATTTAAATAGTGCGTCATAAGATTTTCATAAATTAATGCAAAGCTGATGATGGTAACTGATCCAATAAATGATGACATTTACCTTTACTGATCCAACAGGAAGCCTCCGAACTTTTAAACAGAACTAAAGATGAAAAGCCAAGTATTTTGGTTCAGTCTTGTACAACCGTTGCCAGTACTAGAGTGTTATAACAGGGCTTCGCCTCCACATGAGCCAGACAGGCATGGTGTTGTGCGGCGAGGGAATGCAAACATGAGTTCCCACTGTTTGTGAAAAGAGCTATACAAATAAAATTGCTGTCCCCTACCTAACAAACATAACCCGTGTTAAAACTGACCGTGAGGAGAGAGAAATACTGAAACCCACAGGACACAGGGGACATGTAGTCAACATACTTCTGGTGAAACAGCTGGGTTTTGTGATGCAAGATAAATCATATCAGATCTTTTCAACTTTAATGTAAAAATGACAACCTATGCAGTGACATTTTAAAGATATAAAAATAAAACCCTAAATGACCTGCATAAGTGTGCACACCCAGTTATAATCGGTTTTCAGATGTACTAATCGTGAAGCTTGTGTGAAATAGCTCTCGCCTGTCTTCAGCTGAAGCGACTCTGATGAACTGCACATGAATCTCAGCTGTTCTGATAGACTTGGCTTCATGCAACTACAAGAGTCGTGGGTCACAGAGCTCACGAAGCTGCAACCGGATCTCACTCTAGAGGGGTTTTGTGCCTTTTGTGGGGCTTAACAATAACACAGAATAGTATATAGGCCTACGAACAATATCGGATTTGGATCGGCCTCGTCTGACCGATACCCGATCCGGCAAAAATGGCAGTATCGGAGCCGATACCGATACTGAGTGCATCCCTAGATCTGTTTTTGAATAAAGGGTTGGAAATTAATATTAAAAAAAAAAAAAATCCGATTCACCGATTAATCGAAAAAATAATCGACAGTAGTGTTGTCACGGTACCAAAATATCAGTATTCGGTACCAATACCAGTGAAAATCCACGGTTCTCGGTACCAATTCCGGTACCAAAGCATAATTTAGATTAAATTTACAGATATTAAAGTGTATATCACGGTTACAAAGATGGAAACTGTAGTATTAAAAACAATTTACAATAAGATTCTATTTGTTAGATAACATTAGATAAAATTACCTAACAATAAACAACAGTTATATACTGTAGCAATTATTCTCCATGGGGTTAACTTAAAAATGTACTAATATATTTTTAAAATCAAAAGTTTTATCTGTTAACATTATTTAATGCACAATGAATGAAGTGAACAAACATGAACAATCAAGTGTTTGTATTAAATAACATTCACAAACATTAATTAATGTTGTAAAAATATATTGTTCACTCAATGTGTTGCTGTTGCATTAAGTAATATTAATGAATGGTGTCTTATTGTAGTGTTACCAAACTATACAGGAGATAAAACATGTTTTATTTGACTTAACTGTACTTTTATTTAATCCAAAAATGTCACTCTTGCCTGTCTTCAAAGCTTGAGAACCCTATAGCTGATTTCTAATACAAGGGCTAGAAATCAATTAATTCTGATACTTCCTCGTCATCATGGAGAGCGCATCTCACCGCTTTCTCCTTTCCACAAGCGCTTGCTCTCCCGTGTCTCCGCTATGCAACCATGAACAGCGGCGAGCCTGGAAAGACGAGCTCGCACATCTCTTCTATTATGAGCGCGCTTGCCGCGCGCCTACCTTTGAAATTTGCACGCGCAAAAAAAACGCGCTATATAAACGTGTGAACAGCGTGAACGTCCCTTTATGGCAACGTGACATTAGCCTAATTCAAAATATTTCCATATGTGGCTCTTTCCTCCTTTCTTGTCAACAAGTGGATTCAGAGCCACCGCATTAGCAGCGCCGGTCGCCGTGTCTCAGAGTGTTTTTATGAAGAGTACGCACCTCTGCATCTTTCCGACAGCGCATCAAGAACCGGATTAACCCGGTTTTTAAATAAAAATAGTGAATAAATGTTGTGTTTGTGGTACGGCCGCGGATCAGTTGCGCACTGCACACGCAGCATGTGTGACAGCACAATGGTGCCGGAGTGTGTGTGTGACCGGCGTGAGGCTGCTGTCCTTCAGCTGGAGCTGGGCTTTAGTGGAGGCGGGGGAATCATGGGTACCTCCAAGTGCCAGGTGAGAACCTTCCGGCTTCTGCTACAACACTTGAGCAGAACTGCCACCTTTCAGCATGACAATGATTCAAAACACACACAAGAATAAAAGAATGGCTTCAGCACAGAAAGATGAATGTTTTGCAATGGTGCAGTCAGAGCCCAGACCTGAATCCTATAAAGCAGGGTCTTCAACGGTTTCCAGAGCAAGGACGCTTAAGGCGGGCTCACATTAAAAGATTTTCACAATGTGAGACACCACAGACATGATAAAAAACTGTAATGGATTCATTAGCCATCATCAGTCCATTCACAAACAACCCGAGTCCCGACTGTGAACACTGGAAGTCGCGCTTAATCTCTCGTGGTCAAATGTGATTTTGGAGTAACAAGCATGGTGGACGACGGGCAAGAGGAAATGGCGATAATAGTGTTTGTACTGCTTTTTACAGAAAATTTGCATAAAAAAAAAACAGGTTTGGATGAAGTGGTGTTGTGCTTCCAGTCTGTTCTCGGCTATACTCGTTGACCTACAGCTTTGATCTTTCACAACTCTTTGAAGTATTTAGTCGACTAAAACTAAAACAATTCAGAATGGGCAAAATACAACAAACTAGGTGGCATTTTAGTCAAAAGATTGTGACTAAAACTAAATCAAAATTTGTTGTCAAAATGAACACTGCCTATTAGCCTACAACAATATTTATTTTAAAGCCTAAACGAATTTATGTAAAGCAAAACACCAGCGTTGGGGTTTATCTGTTTAGGCTAGGTGTTGTGTTTCAGCCGCCCTTTCAAACTGCGCAGCGCTTGGCTTAGGCTACTCGCTGTAGAAAATGACATGATTTGATTTGTTTAACATGAAGAGGACGTATCCGTCTGGCCGCTCAATCTAACGGTAACCTTGATATTTGTTCGCTATTATTAGGCGCATATGCAAGTGTTTGTGCGGAGTGTGGAGCGCTCACTGCATGACACGGAGGCGCCGGCGCGATTACTACCATTTTCCTATCAACAGTGGAAACAACTCAAAATACTCCATCATTTCTGGTCAAACAGAAAAGAATAATACATTATTCGGCTACTTTTATTTGTGTAAACTCACAATAACAAGAAAACGTGCTTTTTTAAAAGAAAAGAAAACGAACAGGACTTTCATGGTCTCGTGAACTGGAGCGCGTCTCAAAAGTGAAGTGAAAAACAGCGTATAGACTAGCCTCACAGACATGAGACATATACCTATATAAAGCTTGAAATGTCCACCAACAGAAAAAGTCTAATTAAAAGCAAATACGGTGCCATATCTGATTATGTAGCCTAATCCTGTCCGTATGAAAGCTGCATTTCTGTATATGGAGATGCGCCTTAAGAGAGAAATGCGAGGAGATGTATATGTTTTGCAGCCGACACTGATTTAGAAAACACTAGTCTATTAATAAGCAATTAAAATGCTTCGTTATTTTTTCAGACACATTTATTATCATAAGCCTACTTTTGCAGGTGCTTTGCGCGGCAAGATTTACATAGGCCTGTGCGCTTGAGCGCGGAATATGCTATAGCACCTAGGCCAGGAGTGAACATAAACGTGCGATTAGTCCTAACTGCAAAATGGAACTCTAATCAATAGTCTACATTTAATAGTTGCCATTATTAATTATTAATTAGCATCCAGCTCTTTACATTAAATTAGTTTAATGAACTAATCAAATAATTAAAATAAAGTTTAAATGAAGATGCTAACCATATATACATTCTATATAGCATTGCTTATTCCACCACAAGGACTGTTTTTAAGGTGTTAATCCGTCATACATGTGAAGATTGTACTGTATCTTGAAGATTTTTGTATTGTATTGTATCTTCTGTTATAAAGACGAATACAGACTGTATTATACAGCCTTGTCCGAAAGGCAAAGGGGGAGGTGTTGCTGTAATTTATAGTAATATTTTCAAAACCACTAAGAAATCTAGTTTTAAATATAAATACTTTTGAAGTATTGGTGCTTAATGTAACAATATAGTGTAAACGATAAATCACGTTTGAGATTTGTGCTGGCTACTGTATACAGGCCACCATACAAACTTTATCAAAGAATTTGCTGACTTTCTATCGGAGTTAGAACTGGCTGCAGATAAAGTCCTAATTGTTGGTGATTTTAACCCTTTCATGCATGAATTATGATAACCTCAGTCAGGATTTTTTTCCTATGTGTTTTTATTGCTCTTAAGGCATGAAAAACAAGATTTGATTAGATTTTTTTTTTTTTAAACAAAATTTTCAAAGAGATTTTCAGATGTCCACTTGAGTGGACAGCATGCATTTATGGTTTAAACTGAAGAGATACGGTATTACACATAATACAATAATCAAACCGATAAAGAATGTGTTTTTAACAAACTAATCAATACAATTATATCAAATCATGTGAAAACTATAAAATATATTAAAAAAATATAAATCCGAAATATTGCAAAGGCAATTGACCTTCATACAAGTTGGACTTCGTGTATCTTTGATATCAGAACATAAGGACGTGCTTCCATCAGAATTTTCTACAGCCTGTCAAGGGACAACAGTGGAAACCACTCTGAAGCTCCCTCCAGTGTGCCAGAATATGTAAATTTACCCTTATTAGCTGATAATTCTGATTGTGTTCAAGATGGACACATTTCTAGCATAGCCCTCTTTGAGAAAACCTAGTGATACATTTTTTTCAATCTCATCTGAAATGAGTAGTGTTGGGGCTGGCATAACGCATTCAGATTACTTTTTTGATGTTACAAGTAATGTGTTACAAGTAACATGCATTACATAATCAGATTTGTTTTAATGTTACAAGTAAAGTAATGTATTACAAGTAAAATGTATTAACTAATCAGATTACTTTTTGATCTAACAAGTAATTAATTACAAGTAATGTGCATTAAGTAATCAGATTACTTTTTGATGTTACGAGTAAAGAAACGTATTACAATAAAGTGCATTACGTAATCAGTTTACTTTTTGTTGTTACGAGTAAAGAAACGCATTACAAGTAACATGCATTACATAATCAGATTACTTTTTGATGTTACGAGTAAATAAATGGATTACAAGCAACATTCATTACGTAAACAGATTACTTTTTGATCTAAGAAGAAATACATTACGTAATTAGATTACTTTTTTGATGAAATGAGTAAAGCAATGCATTACAAGTCACATAAATTATGTAATTACATAACTTTTTTCGATGTCAGTGAAAATTACATTCTAATAACACAAATACATTTATTTACAGTCAAAAAAAGTCACTGCAGATTAAGTATTTTCAAAAACAATATTCACAGTTAAGTATGAATTGTAGCTGAAATATAGCCATTGATGCATGAGGTCCATTATAGTGGACAGGTGATTAATCTGATTTATCTCCCAATCTAAAATCAAAACTTGGAAAATTTTACTGTGATATGACTCATTAGATATTGCTTGATGCTGCAATATATTTTTTACCAACAAGAGTCTCCTAGGATAAAAGGAATGGGTGGATATTCCGGAGCAACTTGGCATGTCTGACTGACCATTGGCCATCTTGGTTTGGAGGGGGAAAAAATAAAAACACAATGGCTTACAACTTGGTTGCAATGTATAGGATGATGCACCAGGGTCCACTGAAGAGATTGATGTGCAACTTTGCCATCAAAACCCTTGCAAATTCAAGAAAATGCTTTTTAAATAGCTGTCCACTGTAGTGACCACTATGCGTGAAATACATGTAGATAATGAAAACGACATAGCATCGACATAGCATCGTTTTAACGACATAGCATCACATTATTACGCCATAAATGAGTGGGAAAATAATACGTATGTGGCAGCAATGCGTCACTGTAGTTTCTATCTATTTATTAGTAAAATTAAATTGTAGAATATGGCATTAATATATTAATTAATTAATATATTAAACATCAATAGAAAATCTTATTAATCTCTTTCTGGGCTACTGTGTAACATTTGGAGTAAATCTGAAAAACTACACAAACAGAAATGGCCTAGCACGTCCCAGGTCAGTCTCAAGCGCTGTACACACAGCAGTCATAGCTGTGAACCTTCACTCGCCTCACGATTACATCAGATTACGCTTCAGAATGTAACGATTCGATTATAAAATGATTCTCAATGTATCACAATGCATCTTTTCCTCCCATTCTTTTATTATTAATAAACATTACTATATTAAAAATCACAAAATAGCTCTTTGTGTTAGGCCTATTTTATCTTTGTTATTAAGAATAAGAAGATGCAAATAACAGTCGAAGAAATTTAAGAAACAAATTAAATTAACAGTGCTATACTTTTTCATTTCACATCTGAACAGAAGAATTTAAGAAAAACAAATACTAAAATTTGAAACTAATCACTGCATAGTCTCCAGTGTGTTCATTACAAATAAATTGATCATTATTAAAGCTACAAATGTAGTTCAGCCGAGAGCAGTGAGTGATTCCCTCTTTTCTTTGTTTTAACATTAATAAAGAACCAATGTGCAGATCTAATATAATGTTTCAGGATACATACAATGAAGTACACTTGTTAATGTGGTTATTCTTGTTGGCATTTTTTAATGATTAATTTAACGATTTAATGGTATAGGTGTGTGTGTGTGTGTGTGTGTGTGTGTGTGTGTGTGTGTGTGTGTGTGTGTGTGTGTGTGTGTGTGTGTGTGCCTGTGTATGGCCGCCTCACATGTGCTGAATGCAGCCGAAAATGATGTTGTATTAAATTAAAAATGAGACCCCTATTTGACTCTTTTTGTAGAGTTGTTACTTTTTTAGCGCATATTTAGTGCTTGCATAGGTCATATGGAGTACTTATACAGTGTGGAAATAAGTATTTTGTGTTCCAATGACGGAGGAAAGTCATATAGCTTTAGAACAACATAAAGGTATTTATAATAACAATCATTTGCAGATAAGTTACTAATTTGAATAATCAATCATTATTAAGATTTGAACTTTAAGGAGTCTTACTCTTCGGTGTGGCTACAGTCTGCTGGTCAGCAGTGTCAGTGTAAATGAGAAACGGCGGTCTGAAACTCTCAGGCACCTCTGCAGGGATGAGCAGCTCAGACTGTTGAACACCCTCCAGTGAAGGACATAGGAAATCACTCATTAACAACAATAACCAACAGCAGAGCTCGGTAACAAACACACACTGAAGTGCATTTGAATGACATGAGGATAAGCACCTACAGTTTTTAACAGATGTCCTTCGTATGGATGCGTGCCTTGTGTTTTCCCCTTCTTGTCTGCTTTACTCCAGGTCTCTATTTGTGCATGTGTGGATATTCCTGAAGTGTTCGTAGAGTGGCAATGCACTGATAAAAATCTGGAAGACAAATTATGAAATCATGTCAAAATTGATGTAAAGCAGGGATTCTCAAACTTTTTATATCAGTCAAACCCCTTTGACCTAAAACAGGGTTTCTAATTTTTAGCTAAAAGCTAATATGTAAAATAAATAGGGCAGCACAATTAATTGAAACAAAATTGAAATCAAGATATGGCTTAGTGGCTGTTTACACCTGGCCACTTCATGCGTTTTCTCAGATGGATAGCTCTCTGATTTATCAAAACCATTCCATTTACACCTGGCCACATAAATGTGTTTTCGCAAAACGGATATAAATCCGATCTTCAAACCCCGCGCTATATGCAGATTTAATGGAGTGCACGTCACCGAAAGCAACAGTTATGAGCTGGGTTTTATTGATCATCAGCTAAAATCAAAATCAAAGACGGCAATAAGAGAGAGCGGCAACAGTCCTGGTAAGATCATTTCGTTTCTGTATTTTTAATGAAGATGATTGTGCATTAAAGGGTTAGTTCACCCAAAAATGAAAATTAAGTCATTAATTACTCACCCCCATGCTGTACCAACCCCGTAAGACCTTCGTTCGTCTTCGGAACACAAATGAAGATATTTATGATTAAATCTGAGAGGTTCATGACTGCTACATAGGCTCCCTAAGGGAATGACACTTGACGGCCCAGAGAGTCATTAAAGAAAATGTTTAAATATTCCATGTCGCACCAGTGGCTCAACTATAAGTTTATCAAGCGACGAGAATACTTTTTGTGCGAAAAAACAAACAAAAATAACGACTTTATTCGACTATTCCTTTTCTTCCTTGTAGGCCTGAAACGAGACTTCAAGAGATTTCCACGACGCATGCGCGAGAATTGCGATCTCCTTCAACTACTTCAGTTAAGTTCTCGCGCGTGCGCGTTGTGGAAATCTCTTGAAGTCTCGTTTCAGGCCTACAAGGAAGAAAAGGAATACATAAAATATACAGAATACATAGAAACATAAACAAGTGAGCGCAGCGCTCACAAAAGACTCGCAGTTAACAACACACTGCCTAAATGTGGAGTTTTTATATTTTGAACACATGATACAGCCACCTTATCTTAACCTATATGACACAGTTAAGCCACCTCTCACGACGGTGCTGTTTCCTGAATACCAGCACGATTGAAACTGAGACATTGATTCATGCAACAGTTCAATAAGCAGTTACAATTAGGTCACTTACATTTCAGATGCAATATTGACTGTTTTTGTTCTGTTTCAGCAGCAAAAATACTCCCCAACAAAGACCACAGCAGAACCACAGCGCATCTCACAGCAACACTCAGCCGTGTTTCATTACTGAGGGATTCAGCGTTTTCAACGAATCGGTCGAGTCAAAGATTCAATGACCCATTCATAAACATCTGTCTCATTACTGAATGAATGAATCAGTCGTTTGTTTGAATGAATGAATCAATGACTCGCTCAATCAGACGGTCGCCTGCCGCCCCCTACTGGCGGTTTAGGGTCATACTTTCCAACGTTTCAGATTTGTATATTCATATATATTCATTTGATCAGCGCTACCTAGGGTAATAGCCCTATGGTGTCTTATTATTCCAATTTAATTTACTGATCAAATTGAGGAATTTAAACTGAAAGATGAAGCATACATTTAATAAGACTAGGAGGGAAATAGGTTATGTTATGCCTCAACATAAGCTGACAGTAGCCTATAGCAACGGTCTTCATTTAAAATATATTAATATGTCTCTGGTGGTCCACACATTGAGAAGAATATCAAACGAGTTGTTTGTAGGCCGGAGTTTGGGGCCGAGAGAGAGGCGCGTGTCAGACAGCGCTCGAATACAGGATTGATTCCTCTTTCGCGTTTCCTTGCCAGACACATAAACACCAAATTGTCAAATACCCGTCTAAATGGCCGTCTCGACAAGTATTCTCAGTTTATGTCATATGTGAACAGTTGAGAAAGAAAATGATGTTTGGCAGTTTTTTTCGGTCCGTGCAGTCGGTCTTAAAGTGACAGCACACACTTAATATTATACTGTTTTCTGTGCCATTGATATTAATAAAACAACAAAATACAGCTTTAACAAAGATGAAACTATATTTAATTTATACAGTGAACAAATAGCAGTGTTTCCCCTATATGTATTCAGCAGCGGCGCAGCGCCGCCGCTGGATTTTCAGCGCCGCTGCAAAATCTTTCCATGATCAGCAATATCATGATTTCACTTCATTCACTTATACACCTAAAAACACAGACATGGCGACCGGCAGCGCTGCTAATGCGGTGGCTCTGAATCCACTTGTTGACAAGAACGGAGGAAATAGCCACATATGTAAATATTTTCGATTAGGCTAATGTTGCGTTGCCATAAGGGGCCGCTCGTTATTTCAAATGCGGCATGCACGCTCATAATAGAAGTGACGCGGCTGCGGCGCGCTCGTTTATCCAAGCGCGCCTCTGTTCAAGGTTGCATAGCAACGAGAGACTCCACGAGAGAGCGAGCGCTTGTGGAAAGGAGAAAGCGGTACGAACTCTTCCATGAGGACGAGGAAGTATCACCTACTGCTCATAATCCTGATAGTTAAATCTTATTTAATTTTTCAGATGAGTCTACTAAACTGGTTGGTGAAGAGAAAGGCAGATGAGGACAATGGAAGAGCTGAGGTTAGCAGGCGCGTGCAGAGAGAAGGGGTTGTCGGGGCTTCAGTGTCACACGAACCTTCAGATATCATTAATATGATGATATGTGATGCTCTTTTTTTTTAAAGATTCTTTGATTAATAAAAAAAAACATCATGTAATAATATTTCACAATATTAGGCTACTGTTTTTTCTGTATTTTTGATTAAATAAATGCAGGCTAGATGAGCATAAGACTTAACAAAAACATAAAATAGTATCACTCTCACTCACACACATACTTTTTTATTTTATTTTTATACATATTGCCCCTTTCTTACATTTGAGCCCCTGTCCCTGATGAACTCTCTGCATGTCCCTGGAGGGTAGTGAAGTAAAAAAAGGCTATGTAAGCTAGTCACCTTTTAAACTAATTAAAAGTTTAATTTGGATTTTAATGTTCAAAATGTCTACAGGATAAAGTAAATAAAAGTACTGGTTACATGATGCATCTAAGTGTTAAAGTGTGTTACAGGAAAAAAAGATCAGTAGTGCAGGTGAGGGAGGAAAGAGACCTCGAGGGAGAGACTCCAAGAGAGCAAGAGATAGAGGCTGTATTGGTAGGACATGAGCGAGATGACCAGATGAGAGGACAGGACCAAGGAGAGAGTACAAGAGAGCAGGAGAGAGATGTTGTAGTGGTAGGACATGAGCGAGAGGAGGTGCAAGGAGATGACCGAGGAGAGGTCCAAGGAGAACGACCAGGGACACCAACAACTACAGGACGACATAGGCGGTCTGGATGGGACCCTATCTGGGTTGATATCTCCAGATTCAAGCCTTGGTTGTACCACGTACAAAGCCATGGTGATTATTTAACATAACCTGAATTATCCACCATATTTGTACTTTTGAGAGAAAATATAATTCATCTTTTGTTGCCTGTAGGAATGTTCTGTCGCTTGTGCCGGCAGCACAAGAAGGCACCCAAAAGAGGTGTGGGAAAGAGGCCGTTTATCGAAATTGGGTGCCAGCTTTATCGAGTTGACTACCTGGACAAGCACCTCAACACTCAACACCACCAGGAGAGTGTAAAATCTCACTCCTCACTGATACAAGGTAAGATCCTGTGTACAGTAAATGGCCTGTTGGCATATTAAAGCTAGTTAACAATAATATATTGACATTTATTTTTAAACATTTATGCACTGGGTTTGTCAATATACATTTTTGTTTGGTTGTATAGTTTAGTGGTTGCTTAATAGTTTAAAATTGATTCTGAATGATATTGCAGATACATAAAACTTCCCACAGGAACAAACTCAGTACTGGTTGCCTTTGAACCCGTGGTGGTGCTTGAGCATGAGGCTGTAATAGGGGGCTTTAAGTGTCTCTATCACACCATCAAACGAGAGCAGGCACATCACACAAATTATCCTGCTTTGTTGGAATTTGCAGAGATATTGGGGTGTGATTATTTAAAAAAGCTCAAGGTAAAACATACATTTTGGCACTATATTCAACATTTAACATACATTTTTTTATATATATTAATATTTGATTTTAACTTCTTCAGATTGGGAAAACAACTAACTATACATCACATAGAATTATAGATGATATGTTAGACGTCATAAACAGAGTGGTGGAGGAACCAATCCTCAACGATATCAATCAATCTGTAGCAATTGGATTGGAAGTTGACGAAACCACTGACATTTCAGTCAGTCGACAGTTAGATCTACATGTGAGGCAAGTATGAGTAAAATTTTGCAAATATATGAAACGCTACCACTTCATTTTTTTGTTTACATCAAGATTTCCTGTCTTCATCAGATACACAGATGTAGAGGGGCAGGTCTTCAGTCAATTTCTTGACATGATTAGTGTCCCTGATGGAAAAGCAAAAACCATAGTGGCAGCCATCAAAGGTGTCCTTTTAAAAAAAGGAATTCCCACCACAAAATTGTATGGGTTGGGAACAGATGGAGCTGCTGTCATGACTGGTATGCACACATGTTCAAAGGCGGTTTCAGTGCGAGTTAACAGATATTGTCGTGTATAACTAATGGTGTCTCCAAACAGGGAAAGTGAATGGTGTAGCCAAGCAACTTGAGGATGCCTTCCCCTGGCTGGTGTCTGTTGCCTGTGCTGCCCATCGGCTTGCCCTGTCCTGCAAGGATGCATCAACATTGGTACCCTACATGGGAACATTTAGGGACCACCTGCAGAAGCTCCACCTGTATTTTCGCAACAGCGCCAATAGGACTGCTGCTCTGAAGATGGTAGGGCAGACCTTGGGCATTGATGATTTGAAAGTCAAGGCAAGTTTTGCTGAAAGTAAAACAATACTTACATCACCAATTGTAGGTTGATTTGGATAAGAGCATCTGCTAAATTAAATTGTAACACAACTTATGACTTGCACCTTCTGGGCCTGCTCATGTTTTTATCTTTTTACTCATTAAATATTGTTTAGGAGGTGAAGGACACACGTTGGCTGTCGCAAGACGCAGCTATTAAAAACCTCCAGCGCCACCTCTGTGCAGTCCTGGCAGCCTTGGCTGAAGAGTCAGAGGTCAACAGGTGCCCATCAGCCAAGGGGCTGTATTCCTTCCTGGCAACATACAGGTTTGTGGCAGCAGTTTACCTGCAAGCAGATGTGCTGCCACACCTAAGCTGCCTGTCCAAATTGTTCCAAAAGGAAAAGGTAAATTTTCTGACACTGAAATACCAGGTAAGAATTTATTTGAATAGCATATTTCAGAAGCTCTCTGTAGCATTTACCACATTTAATCCCCGTCTTTTTATTAGGTTCCTGTGACAGTGGCTGCTCTGAGGAAGATTAAAGAGGATGGAGACAATCAACCTCCTGGGTCATTCCTGTCCCAGCTAAATCAAGACCTGGATGATCCAGCAAGACTGTCTGCCTTCAGCATTGTCCACGAGGAGGAGAGGGACCGGAGAGGGAGAAGACTCGAAGAAATGTCCAGCAGAGAACAGCTCTGGTCCAGATTCAGGAGCCAGGTAAGTGTTTGAAATGCTCTGGTGTTGTTGCACAATTGTTGTTGAGTTTGGAGAAAAGGGAGATGGGAGTAAAGGCGGGTGTACACGGTACGAGTTCGGACACTCGGAAGGTCGTGAGATATTGCAGTCAGTTAACTTGATAATCACGTAAAATCACGTCAGAGTGTGTGTGTGTGAGTGAGACAGTGTATGCGCATGCTGTATGGTTGCTGCCACTGAACCTAATTTGCCATTTAGTCCAAATAGAAGCAATTTTTCACCATGATCACTGATTGCCTCTCTAAGACAAACAAATGAGCTTACTTTTGTTTGTCATCTTTAGGTAATGGAACCATATCTGGATGCCTTGATTGATAGCCTGGAGCGGCGCTTTTCTAAGTTGGACCTATTGAGCGCTTTTCATGTTCTTGGGCCTCATGCAGCCAGAGGGGAAGAAGCTGAAAATGTCTCAAACCTGACCTTGCTCTCTGAGAAATGTAAGATAAGCAACCACCAGGTGCTGCAAGAATGGGCTTCTTTCAGGCAACACATCCTGTGTGGAGCATTCCAAGTATGTACATAAAAGTGACCTTTCTGACAAACATGTAGCGCAAGTTGTGAAGGTTAATAAGTGTGTTATGTAATTTGTATGCAAAATTCTTCCAGGACATGGACCAGCAAAAAATTATGGAGAAGCTTGCGGCACAAATTGATGAGTGGGGACAGCTCTACCCTGACTTAAGTAAACTGGCTGCCATCGCCCTCAGCATACCAATCTCCAGTGTGAACTGTGAGCGTGACTTTTCCACACTGAATAGGGTGATTTTAATCAGATCCATTATTCATTCATTAAGACATATTGACGTGATATCTGTATACCTACAGCTTCAGCCACACTGAAATCTTTTTATGTAGTGTTTGTATTTGCTTTATTTCTAGGTGAAGACAGACCTGAGGAATAGGCTACAAGGACAGCATTTGGCCACATGCATGCGTGTCAGCATTAATGGCCCCCCAACAATAGCATTCAATTACCAAAGAGCCTTAGAGATCTTTTATGAAAAGCCCAGAAAAATTAAGTGCTCACAGATTGGGTGTGGCCTTTGCCATTAAGAAAGAAAAAATAAATACATTTTGAAATAATCTTTTTCTGGGTTGTGATGTTTAATTTTTCCCCTATCAATTTCTACCCTATAGCTAAAAATTAACAATAAAAACATGAATAATTCTGTCAAAAATCATAAAATTTAGCTTTCTGTTTGTGACCAGTTCAATGTGCTGCAATAATCTTGCCAGAAGTCATGGTTGAAGGGGTTATTGTAAAAACAAAAATGTCCCGGAGGTGCAATCCAAACCACAAACACCCCCGCCTCGCCCCGCCCACCGCGGCTTGGCAACAACCTCCGGCACGTAACAGCACCGCTGCTGAAAAAAATTCTAGGGGAAACACTGAATAGTGTTATTTTACATTTAGGCCTAATTATTCATTTCTGTACCTGAATCCTAGCCTACTGTTAGACTTTGTAAACTTTGTTATTTAGTATTCATCTCCGCTTGTAATTTGAGTATTTGTTCTTATTTTATTAATGACTCATTTAAAATGAATGAATTTTAAATAATGTGTGAACTTTATCAGTTAGGCTAGTAGTTTTTAATGTAGTAGCTATCGAAAAACTTTAAGTGAGCTTTAAGTAATAAATGAAAAGCAAAGTTATTATAAAACTTATCTCAATTAAAAACTTATCCTAAACTACAGTATGAGATAGTTAAAAACAAAACTGCTAAATCACAAAGTACCAGCGGCCAGACGAAACAAACGTCTATAAAAGAAACGCAACGCAACACCATACCCACAAATGTTGATAGGCTAGTGTTTCTTGCTAAGAATCTTCAATAGGTCTAGCCTGGCATAATACCTTTGAATGTTGTCAATGTTTAATTGTAATTTTTTATCTATTTAAATATTACATTCTTTTTGTTTACTGCATTTGTTTAAATTTTACTGAAGCAAAGAGTATTATGTCTTATTTTGTTTCTATCTTGTTTGGTAACCTAATGGTCAGGGTTTGTAGATCTTTAATAGGGATGCACCGAATATTCGGCCACCGAAAATGGCCCAAAAGTGCATTTTCGGTTTTCGGCCGAAAGACTTTTATCACCGAAACAATACGGCCGAAATGTTGTGATGACGCAAACAGAAACAAACGTTGTACGTGCTTGTCTGAAGCAACATGTCTGCGATGTGGACGTATTTCAGTGTATCTGAACCCGCGAGGAGACCTTGTTTATACTTTCGCCTTCATCCGCAGCGCAAGTCTCCACAGACAGCGCAAGTCTCCACAGACAGCGCAAGTCTCCACAGACAGCGCAAGTCTCCACGGACAGCGCAAGTCTCCACGGACAGCGCAAGTCTCCACAGACAGCGCAAGTCTCCACAGACAGCGCATGTCTCCACAGACAGCGCAAGTCTCCACAGACAGCGCAAGTCTCCACAGACAGCGCAAGTCTCCACAGACAGCGCAAGTCTCCACAGACAGCGCAAGTCTCCACAGACAGCGCAAGTCTCCACAGACAGCGCAAGTCTCCACAGACAGCGCAAGTCTCCACAGACAGCGCAAGTCTCCACAGACAGCGCAAGTCTCCACAGAGAGCGCAAGTCTCCACAGACAGCGCAAGTCTCCACAGACAGCGCAAGTCTCCACAGACAGCGCAAGTCTCCACAGACAGCGCAAGTCTCCACAGACAGCACAAGTCTCCACAGACAGCGCAAGTCTCCACAGACAGCGCAAGTCTCCACAGACAGCGCAAGTCTCCACAGACAGCACAAGTCTCCACAGACAGCGCAAGTCTCCACAGACAGCGCAAGTCTCCACAGACAGCACAAGTCTCCACAGACAGCGCAAGTCTCCACAGACAGCGCAAGTCTCCACAGACAGCGCAAGTCTCCACAGACAGCGCAAGTCTCCACAGACAGCGCAAGTCTCCACAGACAGCGCAAGTCTCCACAGACAGCGCAAGTCTCCACAGACAGCGCAAGTCTCCACAGACACACAGACAGCGCAAGTCTCCACAGACAGCACAAGTCTCCACAGACAGCGCAAGTCTCCACAGACAGCACAAGTCTCCACAGACAGCGCAAGTCTCCACAGACAGCGCAAGTCTCCACAGACAGCACAAGTCTCCACAGACAGCACAAGTCTCCACAGACACACAGACAGCGCAAGTCTCCACAGACAGCACAAGTCTCCACAGACAGCGCAAGTCTCCACAGACAGCACAAGTCTCCACAGACAGCACAAGTCTCCACAGACAGCGCAAGTCTCCACAGACAGCGCAAGTCTCCACAGACAGCACAAGTCTCCACAGACAGCACAAGTCTCCACAGACAGCACAAGTCTCCACAGACAGCACAAGTCTCCACAGACAGCACAAGTCTCCACAGACAGCACAAGTCTCCACAGACAGCACAAGTCTCCACAGACAGCACAAGTCTCCACAGACAGCGCAAGTCTCCACAGACAGCACAAGTCTCCACAGACAGCACAAGTCTCCACAGACAGCACAAGTCTCCACAGACAGCACAAGTCTCCACAGACAGCACAAGTCTCCACAGACAGCACAAGTCTCCACAGACAGCACAAGTCTCCACAGACAGCGCAAGTCTCCACAGACAGCGCAAGTCTCCACAGACAGCGCGCGCGCACCGCTCCAAACGGTCGAGGCGTTTATACTTGACTACTATAAAGGCGTATATACTTGTACTATTCTTTGAAACGACAGGGAGCGACTCAAGTAACTGTCCTCTAACCATCAGGAGTCTGCAATGTTTATTTTTTAGTATACCACCACCAATACAAAAATAATCATGTAAAACCCAGTAAACCCTGAGATTATTACTTGTGACATTACAAAAAAATATATATATGGGAACATGTATTTATTAGGGTTGGGAATCGTGAGAAATTTTCCGATTTCTGTTCCGCCAAACGATTCCGGTTCCGGTTCTGGTTCCCATTCATCAAAAAATATTAGTAAGAGAAAAATCCACAATCCTTTTTGTGTTTATTTCTCATAGTACTTGACAAATGAGTTTAACAGACTGGTAATGTAAACAAATTCAACATATTATCAAGCAATTTTTGCAAAAAAAAAAAAAAATCTGCATTCTCTAGAATAATTTAGGACCTCTCCTTGCTTATTGTATCTCCAACAGTGAAGAATCCCCTCTCAGAAGGGGTAGAATATGCTTGAACACACATGTAAGATGTGTATAGAACAGATTATTTTTTTAAACGGTTTGAATGATTGATTCATAAAGACTTTACTTATTTAATTACTGGATAAATCGGCGCTCTAACAGAACTGCATGCGTCTTGCGGAAGAACATTGTTGCCGGAGCTACTTTTCTCTGTTAATGTCCATGACGAGTCACGCAGGCATTGGTCTACTCCGCAGCGGCTGCGATCCGCCGGCCAGTCTAAACAAGAAGTCCGAGTATTAACGCTTATTACAGGCTTAACGTAGTGATTCAAGATAAGACAAAAACATGGTTTGAAAAAAAGGCATTCATGATGCACTCGCTCATTGTATAACTTACATGTTGTAAATTCTAAACACAAAAAAAGTTACGGACTGCATCTGTTTTGACTACCGTCAATGTTTACTCAAACTATAAACTCATCTCAGTACTTCTGTAACGTTAATCATTTGAATATTTGTAACACGTAAATATTGTGTGATTGTAAAGCAGTTTCATATGGACAACTGCTCTCTCTCAGCGCAAACAGATTTGAATGTCGGCTACTAGATAGTGACTGGGCGGGCGCGCGCGCCGTGTGTGTGACAAATGCAGCGCGTGTGAGAGCAAACCGCAACTTCAGGGGTGAAGTTTTTGTCATTTAGGAATGAGATGGCGTGGGTGTTTGAATCGAAATCTTTTAAAGATTAATCATGCAGCTCTACTCTCTCTCTCTCTCTCTCTCGCTGTCTGCGCCTTGAGGAGACGCTAAAGGATAATCTACTCCCAGTACTTCGCCCACATATCGCACCAGAACCGTTTTCGGAACCGAAACTTAGGAATTTGACATGGTTCCGGTATTTTTTCAAAAACACTACCGGTTCTGGATAAGAACCGGTTCTCGGTTCCCAACCCTACTATTTATGCAACTAAATTAACGCTCTCTTAAATATTTTCTAATTTCACTAAACATATTTCATTAAGTTTTGTGTACATTTGTATTAAACATGGACCTTTGTTCATTAAAAAGGCTTTTTATGCTATTGTATGCTCATTTTTAAAAATGTAAGCAACTAATTTAGACGTGCAAACTGTGCTGGTGTGATGAGAAGTTCACGCTCGGCTTTGTTTTTATGAGAAAACATTTCATTTTAAAACCTTTCTGCAGGCCAGTAGATTATTATTTAATGTACACATGAGTGGGGTCAAGTTAAACATTTAAGTTTGAATTTTATTTTATACTGTGCATTGTGCTAAATTAATATTTGCATAATTTGTAAATTTTATATTAATTTATGCAATTGCAATGCCTTGATTTTAGTTAAGTTTGTACACAGTCATAGCCATTAATGCAATGGTACTAATAATTGGCATAATTTCTTTCGGTGTTTCGGTTTTCGGCCTTGGTTTCCTCTTTTTCGGTTTTGGCCAAGAATTTTCATTTCGGTGCATCACTAATCTTTAAAATAATAAAGCTTTTCAGAATCGTGCTTCTCATTTTAGCCAGAACCGTGCAGCCCTATAGTGTAGTGTAGTGAGAGAGCTGCGTCACACAGGCTGCATGGTAACCTTTTCTCCAGGCAGACTCGTGCCGGTGGACTGGGTCGGCCCTCCAGCGGCCGTGGCCCTCTCCGGTGCGACCCGTCGGCTCCGGCACACTGAGCTCTGTCCAGCACAGAGCCGGGCACCTCCACACCCCCGCCGGGGGTCGCCTCGCACCGCAGGCCGGCCCCGGCCGGGTCCACCAGCAGCATCCGGATCTCCTGCAGGGCGGTGCAGGGCTCCTCCGCCGGCCCGCCGGACAGGCTCTCCTCCAGCTGAGAGAAGCCCGAGCTGCCCGTCTCCGTCCCCTGGGCCTCCATGTGGCTCTGGATCATGTGCTGGAAGTACTCCACCTCGCTCATCTCCATCAGGCTGAACTGGCAGCTCGCACCCCCTGCCGCGGACCCCGCCTCACACACGGGATGGTCCTCTGACAAGGCACAGGCCACTGATGTGCTCATCCTGAAACACAGTCACCGGCTCATGAACTCACACACCATGAGCAGTCCAAATACATCACACTGACTCGCTTACTTTAATAACTTACATGTTATGTGTGTTGTAGACACTCACATTTAAGTCTGGCTCCATTAGCTATGACAATTTTCACAATCTAAACAGTTCTCAATGGATTAAAGTCTCTGAATTAAAAAAAAATTGTCTCATTGAATATTCTGTTTAGCTCAAAGTATGTAACATTAGTTTAAATCGGTAAAATAGGTTGTGGAAGCCATTTCATGTTAACTTCTCCTGCTTTTACAGTAACGCTAGGAACAATAACTTGCCAACTATGGTTACTATGATGGTTTTGGAGTAATGTATTGGGACAACAGACCCATTCTCTTACAATTTAAACAGTTCTCAAGGAAATTACAATAGTATATTTAACCAAAACACTGTCTTGGCGAAGGCCTCAACTTCCCGAGTTTTCCCGCCCTCACATCCCGGATTTAACATTTGACTGAATCTATCACGACCGTTAATAACAGAATTAATTAAGCACATAATGCCTCCGAATCGTGGGTCGACTGTAGGGAGTGAGAACAGCTCCGTGGACCCGGTAATCGGTGCCTGAGGGGACTCACCTGACGCGGAGACGACAGCCGGTTTCTCCCGTTAGTGACGTCACTCACTCGCACCCGCGCTCGCTCGGCTGGCTTTTATTTATTTTGGCTCAATCACGCGATTTGCTTGTAATAACTTTATATTAAACCTGGAAAGACCCATGAAAAGCAATATGTTCCTCATCTTTTATGCATAGATAGCATATTTTATATACGCCAATCACACCCAATGACCAAGTCACGAGGACAGACATTATTCTTATCATTAAAATATTTTATTCATAAATGTAATTTTTCTTTAACAACACCCAAATTAAATGATTTTTATTTGTGACTAACTACTTAACTATGACACTAAAAACTATTAACAATAAAAAAAGTGGCAAAACTGTGAAATTGTATGACTGAATGTAGCATAATCTACTCTGGACATTGAATTGTGTATTGTATTTATACATTTCCCTAAAAATGTTTTTATTGTCTTCCATTTTCTTTTTTAGTGCTGTCATCCATTGTTGCTGTATTTAAGTGTTTTGTTAATTGCAGGCAAAAGTAAACTTTGCTCACTTGATTCATTCCTTCTTTCAACACTTTTTTTTTTTTACTTTTAAAAGCCTATCTATGACACGTATTTGCATTTTACCTTTTATTGTAGGGGTGTAATTAATAATCGCAGTACAAAAATGCAACAATATGTATCGTGGATAGTGATATTCTGTATAAGTCACCCAAAATAAAAAATACTATATGAGAATACTATACTTACTATATAAGTTTTCAGAGTTTTAGTGTCAGTACTACATTAAACTACTTATAATGTTGAATATAATGTATAATAATGGGGGACTATCTGTGGGTCCAGATAAAGCCAAACATCTGATGTTACCAGTAAAAAGTGTCCTACATTATTATAAATATATCTAGTCAGTGACAGAGATCAAGCATATTCATCTACAATAATGCAGCATTTTCAGCTTCAGAATCATGAATAGTTATTCTGGTGTCTCGATTGTCCTGTACTTTGGGTTTCAGCACCAAGCCCAATCATTTACAACCTACAATGTAAAACCAAATTTACCATTTTAATCAAAAGTTTAATCAAAAGTTTAAAAAAAAGTATAAAGATTTATCATATGTCTTGGAGTGTCGCAATAATATCGTATCTTGTATCGAGAGAACTATCAAATCAGGACATGAAGGTACACCCCTTGTCCTTATTGTGATCAAAATCCATCAATGATGGTCAAAAGCTGGCTAAGATATGTCATAACAAAAACAACGTGTTCAATAAAGATACACTATCCATGCATCACAAAATTTAGATGGCATTTTAATATGAATATAGTAATATTTAAAGAGGCACTCCAACCAAAAAGGTAAATTCTGCCATAATTTCTTCATCTATGACCGTTCTTTTATCTGTGGAACAAAAATATTTTGAGAAATGTCTCTTTGTGTTCTGCAGAGGAAGATGTGTGTTTGGAAGCACACAGGGGGAGTAAATGATGACAGAATTAGTATTTTTGGGTGGCGTATCCCTTAGAAAACACACATTTACAGATCATTAAGTGCACTGCTCAGACGTTGTGGTTCAGTTCTTTACTAAATGAAATCAGTGGAAATAGACAAGGTTCCATTTTTTGAAATACTGAATTACTTACAAATGTACATTTAGAAAAGTACTTAAAAATCTATGAACATAAATGTACACTGCTATTTATAGCTCATGAGAACATTTTTATAATTGCAAGAGATAAAAAAAAATAAAAATAAAACGTTCACAGACTTTTGTCAGTAGTTTAAATGAACATGTCCTGCTTCCACAAAAGAAAACAAAACATTGTTTATTTTTCAGCAATCAACTTAAAGTAAGTTGATATGGCAGGGTGAACAAACCTTCAATCTTTCAAGAAACACCAAACAGATTTATCAAAAAACTGCTGCACTTTCCAGAACAATGTATTCTGATTGAGATCCACCAATGTGCAGGCTTATAACCAGATCAGCCTATGCTTGAACTTGCACATATTTAACCTCCGGTCTTGTTCCTTTATTCCCCAAACATCTGCACCTTGAGGTCCATCTACAGCACAGACGTTCACATCTCGACTGCTCAGCCACACACCGCTGATCTGCTCCCATCGCTGGAACAGTCTGAGCTCTCGCCTTCCCTCTATGAAAATCTGAATCTACATCTCCACTATTTTCCTTCTGTTGTGTCGCCTATCTCCACATATCTGCCCTTTTTTCCCCTCTAAATCTGCCGCCCCGTCCTCTGGACCTCCGGCAGGCTTGTCCGTAACTCCTGTCCCGAACACTCGGTTCTGCCGGTCTGCTCTCATACCCTTCTTCCTGAAGTAAACCTACTGAGTTATCACGCAGCGGATGTTTAAAACTGTTGTTCTCTTCACGAATTCTGTCCTGTGGCCCATGGCCGTGTGCCGGTGCCCGCTCACACTCGCTGTGGGAGCCGTGTCTGTGCACCTGGGGAGCGCTGGGATTAATCGGGCCTCCAGGGGGAGTGGGCAGCAGAGGACCGCATCGTCTTAGAGGGCGTATATTTGTCGGTCTCAGTTGGCGCTCAAAAGGTGCAGGTGGTTGCCCTAAGTTTTGAACCTCGCATGGATTTTGATGTAGTGTTTTTTTTAAATGAGTGTTAGTGGAATGGTTGGGAAAGCCAGATGAATGGGCTTCATTATGCTCGTCGAAACGCTCACAGTTTTGAGGTGAAGGTCTTCTCGGTCCATGTAAATCAGGAGAAGGCTCTCTTTGGCCCAGAAACTGCTGGGGAGAATCAAAGCGAGGTCCCCTCGTCTGCTCATTCATTTGATGACCCCTTGCAAAAAACGTCCCACGGACGCCCCGTCTGTGTCCTCTAAACCCTCTTGGTGGACCTTTAGGGTATCGCCGTCCTTCAAACGGGCCGTGCGGGTCTTGAGCGTGTGTCGGAGCCCGTCTTGGAAAACAAGTTTGAGCTCTTGGATCTTCTGCCTCCTCTGCAAACGTCTGAGGGCAGTCTGGGCCTTGTGGCTCACACATATCTTGGGGAAAAGCATGCCCACTCGCTTCAAAGCCCGAGGACTGGCCCAAGCGAGGCCGTCGCGGTTTCCTCATGGACACCGGCGGGTGCTCCCCTGATGGCTCCCACTCATTAAACGGGGACGGCTGGAAACGCTCTCTAGGACCAGGAGGCCTGAAATCGCCCTTGTGCACAGGGACAGGCCCCAATATTGACTCTCTTCGCTCAAACTGGACAGATTCATCCTTATGAAAGTTTTGCTCCTGCACGTAAGATCTAAACCTTTTGTGAGATAATCTATCAGTTTCAGGTTCTTCAGGAAAATTGCCTTCGTGTAACTGGGCAGGCCTGGGTTTCTGAGCTTGATGGAGCTGGTCGGTCTCTCCGTGTGGAAATCTCCTGGGCATGTGGTGTGGATGTTTTTGGTGCTCAAATTTGTCATGCTCCCTAGGGGAGAACTCCTCCTCTTTTTGAGATGCACAAGGTTGACTGTCGTGCATAAAAAAGCCATCTCTTTTATTTCGAGGCAGTTCTCCGCAGTAGAACTGATCAGAGTCAGGTTGAGATAAACGTCTGTGTTGTGAATGGAAAGCCCTTTGAGTGTAGTCTCCTGGATGTAATTTGTCTGTCTCATTCTGTAAATAATTTGACCTTTGAACTGACAGCATGCTTCTCTTCTGCTCGATCTGGCCAGGCTCAGGAAAGTGAGCCGTTTGGTTGTGTGGCGGCGGGTTAGATGGACCGATGGACTCATGGGGAAAAGCGTCAGTCTGAAATGTATGTGTCTGTGATGCTGGTGTAACTCTGTGTAAAGGCAGGTCCGTCTCAGGCAGGAGTGGTCCTTCTTTAGACGACGAGTCAATTCTGCTCGGGGGCAAATGACCTCTCATTTCAGATCGTCTAGAAAACGGCTGGTTTTGGTCAAACGACTTCTTTAATAGCAGCGGAGAACAATCTGGATTCTGGAATGTCTGAAGTCTTTGATCAGCCTCATGCTTTCTATTTAAAGAACCACCTTGCTGAACCCCGGCCAAATGTTTGTCTTTACCAGCACTCTCACTGTGTCCCGATGTGTGTTGCATGCCCTCCCTGCCTGGCACTGGGTCAGATCCCTGTACTGAGGATTGAGCGCTGCGCTCTGGGGACGGGCCGGGCTCTTGCTCGGTCTTTCGGGACTGGCCACTGTCGTCCAGCGCAGACCTGTCCCTCCGGCTGGAGCGTGAGGGCGTGGAGTGGCGGCGACTCCTCCGGTACCGCGAGGGCGACGACGAGTCCCTGTGGGGGTGCCGATGACGTGTCCGTGAAGACGCCTCTCTCCTCCGGTCGCTGTAACTCCCCCGAGAGGAACGCTCTGCAGACGGCCGACTTCTGTGGGCTTTATCCGGGACGTCCTTCGAGGCTCTAGCTGTGTGCGACGCTCTTGAAGACACTCGGTCTTTGCGGTCTGGCTTGTGTTCGGCCCAAGACCTCCTTCTTGACGAACCACATGAGCTCGATGTGGACCTTCTGCTGGCTCCTTTTTTGTCTGTATTCTCTGAATGTGAGCATTTTGTGTCCTGTAGTTGTGCAGTTTCTGGTGTCCCTTCTTTTGGCATTGCCGTATCAGAAGCTACTTTCTCTTTCTTTGTGATTAATGCTTTGTTCACCACTATATTCTTGGTCTCTTCCAGGTTTGATAATTTTTGTGCACTTTCTTTTTCTATATCTTTGCATTCAGCAACATCAAATTGCACATCCTGGCTTGCTTTTCGACACATACGTGGATCCCTATTCTGATTAATCATTGGACAATAGGGTGTTTTTTCTACTTCCTCTTCCTCCCTTCCAAACGCTGTTGGAGGTGACATCAGAGCATCAGAAACTGAGAAATGGGCCATGGAAACACCAATGGCCTCCTTCTGAAGGCGAAGACTTTCCGTCTGTTCTTCTAACTGTCTTTTCTGTTCTTCTATCTGCCTATTCAACTCTTCAAGAATTTTTTGCTGCTCAGAGAATGTAGTACTTGAGATTTTATCATTGTAATGGGGAACTTGATGTTCAGAGATGGTGGGTTTGTGAGGTAAAGAGTTACTTGTGAGGTAATTTTGCATCTCCTCGAACACAGTCTCATCCTCTGGATCATAGGCTACATCACTGGTAACCATAGAGGATTCTTCTGTATTTTTAGCCTCTGAGGTCTTAGGTATATTATTTCTGACAGTATGAACATTAGCAACTGCACTGTACTCTTCCTCTGGGTCATACGGTCTATCATCGTCATCGTCATCCTCACCAAGGGCTGCAGATGAAACTTTAGGCTCCACAACTTGGGTTGGACTAAAAGTAACCAGGGCCCCATTAGACATAGCCGGGTCATACTCCTCGGGGTCGTAAGGCCTATCATCACCCAACTCCATTGGATCATCATGTTTGCTGATCTGTTGACAAGGCTGAACCGTATCTGTTGACGAGCTTATATTACACTCTGTGGGATCAGAGGGTTGTTTCTTTTGACCAAATAACGTGTTAAGGATGGTCTGAAGTGGGGTGGTATTGGTGGAGTCTTTGGATGGGCCCGCATTGACAGAAGGGGTGGGTTTCGACACAGAAAACCCTCTCGGGAGAGAAGATAGGGCACCCAGAGAGCATGATGAGTCTGGTAACCCAACTGAAGGTAAAGATCCAGAAGGATTTGAGTTGAGGAAGATATCAGCATCACAACCCTTAATGTTATGTGGTGCAAGATCATTTAGTGGGGTGGGTTTGCCGGTTTCCTTTTTATCCACACAAATCAAGGGCCTAGACTTCTTTTCACCAACATCTTGTGGCAATCCCTCAAGACGCTTCATTTTCTGACAGACTGCTAACCCCATTAGGATATTAGGGTGATCCTGTTCAAGCCCTAAGAAAAGTCACAACATAAAACGGTCAAAATCACCATCACCTGATGTCGAAACAGATCAGTATGTAATATGTGCATGATATACCTGGTCCCTCTATTGGAAGAAGTGCCGCAGGGATGGACTGTTTTGTAGAGAGCGGGATGAGGTAAAGATCTTTAATGTGTTTACAAATATTAGAAACAACCCCAAATCTCCTACGACTATTGAAATATGAGAACAGGGACACATATGCAACCTCTTCTTCTTCAGAGGCTGGGTGAAACCGGATTAATGACAGCTCCTGTATTCAAAGAAATAGTGCAAATAGTTTTGATCAAGGGCATTTACCTACAGTAAATAACGTGCATTTAATATATCATTATTATTCATAATAAATTTGAGGTCACGGGCTTACCTTTGCCTCTGATGTCTTTATCAAATCAACATATTCCCAGACAGTTTGAGGTAATATCCTGCCTCCGACTTGTATAGTATCTGGTAAGTCCTATACAGAGAAAATGCATACATGTAACACCCACTGGCCACATTTACCACCTGTCATATACAGCATACCTCGAGAAAATTAGTACCAAGAAAAGATTGTTTATGTTTTTGAAGTCTCTTCTGCTCACCAAGGCTGCATTTATTTAATTCAAAATACAAAAAAAACAGTAATATTGTGAAATATTACAATGTAAATCAGCTGTTTTCTATGTGAATATATAGTAAAGTGTCATTTATTCCTGATCAAAACTGAATTTTCAGCATCATTACTCTAGTCTTCAGTGTCACATGATCCTTCAGAAATCACTCTAATATGATGATCAAGAAACGTTTCTCATTATTATCAATGTTGAAAACAGTTATTAACATTTTTATTTCAGGATTCTTTGATGAATAGAAAGTTCAAAAGAACAGCATTTATCTGAAAAAGAAAGCTTTTGAGTATTTTAAATCAAATAAATGCAGGTGAGCAGAAGAGACTTCGTTTAAAAACACTACAAATCTTACAGATCAAAAACTTTTGAACGGCAGTATAATACCAATAATAATTTAGTTATGTTTAAAAAGACCCACCTCTTTCAGAAACTCAGCAGAGCCAGAAATTAAGTATCCCTTTGTGACAAATTTGGCCACAGTTGGCATGTTAAGAAAGCCTTTCCATAAAATGTTCTGTTTAGATAAAAACTGTCTTGTTCCTTTATCGCAATCTGCCCGCCTTGAAAAAGAAAACCACATGATTAGAATGCATTGGTGCCACTTGTTTGAGCAATTATTGTATTATTTATTCACCTTGTGGTTGAGCCGTATGAAACGCCCAGTGAAGCTGGCGAAGGCTTCGTGAGGATAGACTTGGGCATCAGAGCGGGTGGGTGTACGGACACGTGTGGTGTGTGTGTCTCTTTAACCGGCTCCAGCACAGGCCTGGCTGGCTCCAGGTGCGGGTGCTGGTGCGGGTGTACGGACACATGTGGTGTGTGTGTCTCTTTAACAGGCCTGGCTGGCTGCGGGTGCGGGGTGGACACATGTGGTGTGTGTGTCTCTTTAACCGGCTCCAGCACAGGTCTGGCTGGCTCCAGGTGCGGGTGCTGGTGCGGGTGTACGGACACATGTGGTGTGTGTGTCTCTTTAACAGGCCTGGCTGGCTGCGGGTGCGGGGTGGACACATGTGGTGTGTGTGTCTCTTTAACCGGCTCCAGCACAGGTCTGGCTGGCTCCAGGTGCGGGTGTACGGACACATGTGGTGTGTGTGTCTCTTTAACCGGCCTGGCTGGCTGCGGGTGCGGGTGTGGGGTGGACACACACTCTGGGCCCGCAGACGAGGGCAGGGTCTGCCGGTACTGTGCTGTCCGAGGATCTCTCCGTGAGAGGGACACAGTGGGAACCGCAGGAATCAGGACCGGAGAGAAGTCAGCAGCGGGCGGCTGGGACTCGAGGTCCTCTGCACTGGGAGAAGCAGGAGACTCTATGACTGCAGACTCCAGCGCTTCAGCGCTCACGTCCACAACACACGAAGACTGCTCCTTTTCGGTGTCATCCTTCATCGTCTTCATCTTGGGTTTCTTGGTTTCAGGATCATTATCAGATGATACTTGGCCTGCAGGTAAGACATCTTTAAGTAACAAATTATACTGTGGCAACTTTATAACCGTTTTTATTTTGGACTTTCTCTAGCCTTTTGCTTGACATGTTATGGAAGAAAGTTACAGATACTATTTGTTGAGTCTGTGGTTTGCAATACTTATACTTGCAAGAAACTTTTTAAAGGGGTCATAGGATGCAAAATTCACTTTTTCATGGTGTTTGCATATAAATGTGTCTTTGCAGTGTGTGGACAACCACCATACAATGAAAAAAATCCATTCACTCCTTTTTTTTTTATCCAGAAAAAGCCTAAATACACTCAATAATCAAGCCGTTAGGATTTTCTGAGCAATATGATGTCATATTGCTCATGCTCCTCCCACCACCGCTGATGGACTGTCCCGTATTAGCATATTTCCTGTATTAGCATATTATTCCTGCCATCAGCCATTTGTTTACTGTCCGCCAAGGCAATGAGAAAGGCGCTTATTGTAAAATATATGTCAAGTAGATATAACGTATATATCTTATTGTGTATATCAAGTCATTTTTAAATAGAGTAACAGTTCTGACGTGCATCACCTGTACCGGGAATAACAGAGGCCAACAATGAACCAGATTTTATCAGATGCCGCCATTTCATGAATTTGCTTTTAAAAAAATGATGTTTAATTACACTGTGAAATCTACATACAGCCTCCCATACCTTCCTGATTAAAGACATACATCTCCAGGAAAGCAGTGCATGTAAAGGCCCTACCTGTGCATATCCTGCAGTTGAGGTCGAAGAGATGGTGTTTGTGCTCTGTGGTGGAGTCTTTCAGCATGCAGCCGATCAGCCCTGGAGCGTCCGAGCTCGCGTCCCTCGCAGGGCTCGGCTTCAGTCGAGACACACACCGCTTCTCCTGCTGAGGACACACGCATGCTTCAATGCTGATCAGAGGAACAGAAATGACACTTGCTCTAGCAGTGAAAAAGAAAATCTCCAATATACTCTTGAGATTGTGTAACCAAACTGCAGTGGATGATCTGCAATGCGTTTGTCAAAGTCTTTTGCTAACTTTGTCATAACGTCATCTAGAAGTCCCACGATCGACTCACTGAGGTAGTGTTTGTGTTCAGTGCCTGTGTGGTCCCCCCGATCACCTCTTCCTCACGAGCAGCAGCAGGAGGTTTCTCCACACCCACAGAGCAAACGGATGAGGACGACGACTCCGGCACAGACGATTCCTGTGGGAAACAGTCCAGAACTGAACATCTGCATCGACTGTACATGAACTCTTTTGTGACAAACAATTCTTTACCTCCACACATGTCATATCCTGCTGACTCAAATTAATGAGCCTGACTGAAGGCATGTTTCCTTTCAAGACCTGATGACAGAGTTCCTGAAAACATCAACAGAATAAATATACGACTTCACACATTACGAAAACAACATTTAAACGAAGTAACTGAGTACAAAGAAAATGTACGAAAAATGACCTTGTTTTTGGGATCTTTCAAGCTGAGGACGAGGCACTGGTGTTTATTCCTATACTCCTCATCTGTGGTGTAACACACATTGAACATCTCTTTCTCCATGTCCACAGCCAGCTTCTCAATTTCATTCTCAGAAATGTTCAGATCATCACTCTGATTAAACCTAAACAAAAAGATAAAAGATATGTAGATTTTACCTTGATAAAAAAAATTTTTTAAAGTCCCCCTGTGGTGAAAATCCAGCTTTTAATGTTGTTTATGTGTCTATGTGGTTGTTTTTAATATGCTTTAAGACAGACCATGTGTAAGTTCATAAGTCGACAGCATTGCTGAGTATTTTCTGCTTAAAACTGCAGTGAACCAAAGACAGTCTCAAAAACACAGTTTGAAATCGCTGGTGTTTCTGACGTCACAAACGACCTTGTAACCAATCAGATCAACGTGTGATCGTCAACCAGTGGATCTCTGAGCTGAGCGAGTGAGTGGAGGCGGGGCTCATTTGCATATTCATAGAACCGCGCATACTAAATGAGGCAAGGGTGTAGAGCAGGGATGGAAATTAGCACCCGCCACCAGCCAAATGCGGGTGATTTTGTGTTGTGGCGGGTAAACTCACTTCACCTACCGGCCACCGTGTCGGGTAAATAAAAATAGCATACTGTTGGCGGACACTTTTAGAGGAGGCACACCTTCAAAAAAAATGTGGCGTTACATCTCAGGCATTAATGGTGCGTTCACACCAGACACGAATAGAGCGTCTGGCGCGAGTGATTTCAATGTTAAGTCAATGCAAAGAAGCGTTACGCGCATAAAAAATTGTAGACGCGAATACGCCTCATTCGCGCGTCAAGTTCGCACGAATGGTGCGAATTGAGCGTCTGGCGCGTTACGCGTGTTATGGGCCTTTCACACAGGACGCGGAATGCGATGCGCTATGAAACCCATTCATTTCAATGGCTTGCGCCGCGCGAAAACGTTTTGTTCCTGATGGTGTGTTCACACCGAACGCAAATAGAGCGTCAAATACCCGTCTAGTTAGACGCTTGAACATTCGCTCGAGTTCAAATTTTTCAACTTGCAAAGACATTCGCAGCAAACGCGTCGCCCAATTCGCGTCATTCGCAACGCCCGGCGCTAATGATGCGTCTATTCGCGTCTTTGCATTGACTTTGTATGTAATCCACTCGCGCAAATAATTAAATTCGCGTTCGGTGTGAACACACCATGAGTCGACCAAAGCGCAAGCGCAGCGGTGCGCACCATTGACATGCTCGCACGCAGGCCGCGGTCAAAGTTCAAAATAGTTCAACATTTGCCGCTGCGCTCTGTGACGATTCAAACTTTAAATCATTTTCAAACTGTTGCTTTTTACACGCGTCAATTTCGCTCTTGACGTGCGAATGGATTCAAAGCGGTAGGCGCGAATTTGACGCGCTATTCGCGTCTGGTGTGAACAAAATGTATATTAGTTCATGTTTTTTGTGTGAGAAAATGTCAGTATTTCATTGAGACTTGAGATTAAATAAACTGCTTAAAGGGTTAGTTCACCCAAAAATGAAAATTAAGTCATTAATTACTCACCCCCATGCTGTACCAACCCCGTAAGGCCTTCGTTCGTCTTCGGAACACAAATGAAGATATTTATGATTAAATCTGAGAGGTTCATGACTGCTACATGGCTCCCTAAGGGAATGACACTTGACGGCCCAGAGAGTCATTAAAGAAAATGTTTAAATATTCCATGTCGCAACAGTGGCTCAACTATAAGTTTATCAAGCGACGAGAATACTTTTTGTGCGAAAAAACAAACAAAAATAACGACTTTATTCGACTATTCCTTTTCTTCCTTGTAGGCCTGAAACGAGACTTCAAGAGATTTCCACGACGCATGCGCGAGAATTGCGATCTCCTTCAACTACTTCAGTTAAGTTCTCGCGCCTGCGTCGTGGAAATCTCTTGAAGTCTCGTTTCAGGCCTACAAGGAAGAAAAGGAATAGTCGAATAAAGTCGTTATTTTTGTTTGTTTTTTCGCACAAAAAGTATTCTCGTCGCTTGATAAACTTATAGTTGAGCCACTGTTGCGACATGGAATATTTAAACATTTTCTTTAATGACTCTCTGGGCCGTCAAGTGTCATTCCCTTAGGGAGCCTATGTAGCAGTCATGCACCTCTCAGATTTAATCATAAATATCTTCATTTGTGTTCCGAAGACGAACGAAGGTCTTACGGGGTTGGTACAGCATGGGGGTGAGTAATTAATGACTTAATTTTCATTTTTGGGTGAACTAACCCTTTAAGTATTGTAGATCTTGTAGTATTAATTTTCACATGCAGTTACACATTGTCGGTTAAAAACAAGAAAGTGGCTGGTAAAAACATTGAGTGGCTGGTAGATTTTGAAATCCACCAGCCACAGTGGCTGGTGGACAAAAAAGTTAATTTCCATCCCTGGTGTAGAGTTACATTCAAGATATTTTAAGCCAGAAGGGATAAAACGTTTGACTACAGGGGGCTTTCAGAGAAGGCAGAGTGTCACGACAGGTAGGATTCATTGAAAGGTGTAGTAGTTGTGTAATATTAAGAGATATATTGTATATTTTCTACAGAAAATTAATAACATCAATGTTTTCTTTTCTTTGGCAATTCAAGCTCAGTAAAGTTTATTGCACAAACATTGCAGCCCAACTGTACCCTTACTAGCGATATAACACCAAATAAAGAACATTATTCACAAGACGATCGCGCTGATCCACAAGAAACTGTGCGTAACGGAAACTGCAACTGTCAAAACTCTGAACGCTGGCCACTGACGTCACTGCCATCGTATGATAGGCTGAGGTGCGTCATGTGATCCAAGTTACGCTTTCTCCAATGGTAAGAGATACAGACCCTCTCATCTCCCTATAATAAGACCAGGGCTGAATCCGAAATCGCCCCCTAAACCCTCATTCACTATTCCCGTTAGTCCATTAAAATAGCTCACTTGAAGGAGTAAATGCGTGAATTCAGACGGTCATTGAGCGTACATCGTTTGTACACTCGTTATTACGGTGCATTGTGGGATAGAATGAGTGCACTCAATAACGTCTACTATGGTTTCGGACACCATGAATGTCCCCTCAAATAATTAGATTTCAGACTTCAGCCCATCTCGGTTTCTGTTCCCCCCGAAGGCCTTGATCACCTGGCTCAGGTGTGTTGCTAATCCTCCATTAGCAGTGTTGCTAATCTCTGCAGGACAGTGGCCCTCCAGGAGCATGTATGGCACACGCTAGGCTTCTTCTGAATACTCAAACAGATGCAACCCCGTTTCCAAAGCGTGAATGCAGACTTGAATTGAGCAGTTCACCACATCACGCACTGAACACGCAGCGATGCACGTTAAGAGTTAGTATTCACAAGGAAACGTTGATTGATGCGTTTGAGAAAGTGCTCTGCGGGCTACATGAAACGAGGTGGCGGGCCTTGTGTTCGACATGCACTAGGGTACAAGACAGCTATTCTGTGAATGATCCAGTAGACTTCAAGAGGTGGTGGTGCTGGGTCACCAATTAACAAGCGTCACAGGATATTTAGTTTAACCCCCTGGGGTCGGCGGTCTCGCCGGCGATACCAGCTCACTTTATTTCTTATCAGTGCAAAAGAGACTCAAATAACTCTGTCGATTTTTGTGAAACAGGCAAGTGTTATACATCATTCAAAACTGTTAAATGTTTACTTTTATTTGTGTACACTAATAATAAAAACAAAATGTTGTGTTTTTCGTAAAATAAAGAAAATAAACATGATGCGCGTTCTGTCGTCTCTCTCAATGTGAAGTTCATTCTGAAACGCGACATAAAATGATTTGTAACTCAGCAAATACTTGCCACCCACACGTGAGAGTTATGTCTTTACAAAGCTTTAAGTCTCCATTTTTAAATGATGTAAATCATACCAAAAACAAATATTCTCTGTTTAAGTAATTCGTATGAAAGCAACGACATGTACAGTTTCTTCAGCCCGAGCTCATTGACTCTAATGTGACCCCGCCCACACGCGCGAGAGCTGTTCAAATTCAAATGATCCACGCGGAGGAACGCAGAGCTGTTACCGCCCCCATCACCTCTAAACAAAGAATCGCGACTTATTCACATAGCTTATTCAACCCTGCTCTGCTTTTCGTCGAGTTTGGAAGTGTTTGGTCTGTGCACCTTGGATTTGCCACAGAAGAATTAGAAGAACACGATCTGATTATGAGAACGATTTTTAAGGTAAGACACATAATAAGCGTCTTATGGTTGTATATACTTTATATTGTAGCTACTAGTTAAACTGGTGCTAGACTAAAATGTTATGAAATGAGATTAGTGAAAGCATGAAGCCTAATGCTAAATGAATATACATGTACACACAAGAATGTTTTTATCTTTGATAATTAAACACAGCATGATATAAAGTAGGCTTATTCTTATTATAATTAGGGCTGGGATAAACGATTATTTTTTAAACGATTAATCTAGCGATTATTTTTTCGGTGCATCGATTAATCTAACGATTCGTTTTTCTGTCCGATTCGATTTCGATTAGATTCTGTTATCGATTATCTCCCCATTAATTGACTAATACCAATTTATATATGTTGATTTATATATCTGAATGAAAAAATATGAATTTCTTAACATTGCAATATATGTTTATTAAGTTGGCTTGTGAAAGCCAACTTACTGAAATCCTATTTAAACTTATTATTATTATTATTATTATTATTATTATTCTTACTCAAAAATTTCTATATCTAACTCCTCCTAGAGTTTTAACTCTACAAACTCGGGTCAGACCTTCAGACTGTTCTGACTTAGTGTGCTATATCTTTTCAGACTGATTTGACTTTCAGATTTCTTAAAAATTAATATTAAAAACCATAAAAATCCCATTGACTTTCATTGCAACATGCTCAAATTGAGCCAAGACTACGGTGGCCCAGCAGTGTACAACACAAAAACTCAAATCTAAACTCCCTGAAGCCCTAGACTCAATTAAACTACCATTCTATATGTACTAATGAACTTATCTATCTATCTATCTATCTATCTATCTATCTATCTATCTATCTATCTATCTATCTGTTACTAAATCTTTCTTTCTATCTAATCTATCTTTCTTTCTTTCTAACTAATCTATCTTTCTTTCTTTCTAACTAATCTATCTTTTTTCTTTCTAACTAATCTATCTTTTTTTCTTTCTAACTAATCTATATTTTTTCTTTCTTTCTAACTAATCTTTTTTTCTTTCTTTCTAACTAATCTATCTTTCTTTCTTTCTAACTAATCTATCTTTCTTTCTTTCTGACTAATCTATCTTTCTTTCTTTCTAACTAATCTATCTTTCTTTCTTTCTTTCTAACTAATCTATCTTTCTTTCTAACTAATCTATCTTTCTTTCTTTCTTTCTAACTTATCTATCTTTCTTTCTTTCTAACTAATCTATCTATCTTTCTTTCTGACTAATCTATCTTTCTTTCTTTCTAGCTAATCTATCTTTCTTTCTAACTAATCTATCTTTCTTTCTTTCTAACTAATCTATCTTTTTTTCTTTCTAACTAATCTATCTTTTTTCTTTCTTTCTAACTAATCTATCTTTCTTTCTAACTAATCTATCTTTCTTTCTTTCTAACTAAACTATCTTTCTTTCTTACTGATCTATCTTTCTTTCTAACTAATCTATCTTTCTTTCTTTCTTACTGATCTATCTTTCTTTCTATTTAATCTTTCTTTCTTTCTAACAAATCTCTCTTTCTTTCTTTCTAACTAATCTTTCTTTCTTTCTAGCTAATCTCTTTCTTTCTTTCTTACAAATCTTTCTTTCTAACTAATCTATCTTTCTTTCTTTCTAACTAATCTATCTATCTTTTTTTCTTTTTAACTAATCTATCTTTCTTTCTATCTAATCTATCTTTCTTTCTTTCTAACTAATCTATCACTCTTTCTAACTAATCTATCTATCTTTCTTTCTAACTAATCTATCTTTCTTTCTTTCTAACTAATCTATCTATCTTTTTTCTTTATAACTAATCTATCTTTATTTATTTATAACTAATCTATCTTTATTTATTTCTAACTAATCTATCTTTCTTTCTAACTAATATATCTTTCTTTCTAACTAATATCTTTCTTTCATTCTTTCTTTCTAACTAATCTATGTTTCTTTATTACTGATCTATCTTTCTTACTGATCTATCTTTCTTACTGATCTTCTTTCTTTCTTTCTTTCTTTCTAACTAATCTATCTTTCTTTCTTTCTTTCTAACTAATCTATCTTTCTTTCTTTCTAACTAATCAATCTTTCTTTCTAACTAATCTCTTTCTTTCTTTCTTTCTAACTAATCTATCTTTCTTTCTAACTAATCTCTTTCTTTCTTTCTAACTAATCTACCTTTCTTTCTAACTAATCTATCTTTCTTTCTTTCTAACTAATCTATCTTTCTTTCTAACTAACTTATCTTTCTTTCTTTCTTTCTTTCTTTCTAACTAATCTATCTTTCTTTCTTTCTAACTAATCAATCTTTCCTTCTAACTAATCTATCTTTCTTTCTAACTAATCTATCTTTCTTTCTTTCTAACTAATCTCTTTCTTTCTTTCTTTCTTACTGATCTATATTTCTTTCTTTCTAACTAATCTATCTTTCTTTCTTTCTAACTAAACTATCTTTCTTTCTTACTGATCTATCTTTCTTTCTAACTAATCTATCTTTCTTTCTTTCTTACTGATCTATCTTTCTTTCTATTTAATCTTTCTTTCTTTCTAACAAATCTCTCTTTCTTTCTTTCTAACTAATCTTTCTTTCTTTCTAACTAATCTATCTTTCTTTCTTTCTAACTAAACTATCTTTCTTTCTTACTGATCTATCTTTCTTTCTAACTAATCTATCTTTCTTTCTTACTGATCTATCTTTCTTTCTATTTAATCTTTCTTTCTAACAAATCTCTCTTTCTTTCTTTCTAACTAATCTTTCTTTCTTTCTAGCTAATCTCTTTCTTTCTTTCTTACAAATCTTTCTTTCTAACTAATCTATCTTTCTTTCTTTCTAACTAATCTATCTATCTTTTTTCTTTTTAACTAATCTATCTTTCTTTCTATCTAATCTATCTTTCTTTCTTTCTAACTAATCTATCACTCTTTCTAACTAATCTATCTATCTTTCTTTCTAACTAATCTATCTTTCTTTCTTTCTAACTAATCTATCTATCTTTTTTCTTTATAACTAATCTATCTTTATTTATTTATAACTAATCTTTATTTATTTCTAACTAATCTATCTTTCTTTCTAACTAATATATCTTTCTTTCTAACTAATATCTTTCTTTCATTCTTTCTTTCTAACTAATCTATGTTTCTTTCTTACTGATCTATCTTTCTTACTGATCTATCTTTCTTACTGATCTTCTTTCTTTCTTTCTTTCTAACTAATCTATCTTTCTTTCTTTCTAACTAATCTATCTTTCTTTCTTTCTAACTAATCAATCTTTCTTTCTAACTAATCTCTTTCTTTCTTTCTTTCTAACTAATCTATCTTTCTTTCTAACTAATCTCTTTCTTTCTTTCTAACTAATCTACCTTTCTTTCTAACTAATCTATCTTTCTTTCTTTCTAACTAATCTATCTTTCTTTCTAACTAACTTTTCTTTCTTTCTTTCTTTCTTTCTAACTAATCTATCTTTCTTTCTTTCTAACTAATCAATCTTTCCTTCTAACTAATCTATCTTTATTTATTTCTAACTAATCTATCTTTCTTTCTAACTAATCTATCTTTCTTTCTTTCTAACTAATCTATCTTTCTTTCTAACTAATCTCTTTCTTTCTTTCTTTCTTTCTTACTGATCTATATTTCTTTCTTTCTAACTAATCTATCTTTCTTTCTTTCTAACTAAACTATCTTTCTTTCTTACTGATCTATCTTTCTTTCTAACTAATCTATCTTTCTTTCTTTCTTACTGATCTATCTTTCTTTCTATTTAATCTTTCTTTCTTTCTTTCTAACAAATCTCTCTTTCTTTCTTTCTAACTAATCTTTCTTTCTAACTAATCTATCTTTCTTTCTTTCTAACTAAACTATCTTTCTTTCTTACTGATCTATCTTTCTTTCTAACTAATCTATCTTTCTTTCTTTCTTACTGATCTATCTTTCTTTCTATTTAATCTTTCTTTCTTTCTAACAAATCTCTCTCTTTCTTTCTAACTAATCTTTCTTTCTTTCTAGCTAATCTCTTTCTTTCTTTCTTACAAATCTTTCTTTCTAACTAATCTATCTTTCTTTCTTTCTAACTAATCTATCTATCTTTTTTTCTTTTTAACTAATCTATCTTTCTTTCTATCTAATCTATCTTTCTTTCTTTCTAACTAATCTATCACTCTTTCTAACTAATCTATCTATCTTTCTTTCTAACTAATCTATCTTTCTTTCTTTCTAACTAATCTATCTATCTTTTTTCTTTATAATTAATCTATCTTTATTTATTTATAACTAATCTATCTTTATTTATTTATAACTAATCTATCTTTCTTTCTAACTAATATATCTTTCTTTCTAACTAATATCTTTCATTCTTTCTTTCTAACTAATCTATGTTTCTTTCTTACTGATCTATCTTTCTTACTGATCTATCTTTCTTACTGATCTTCTTTCTTTCTTTCTTTCTTTCTAACTAATCTATCTTTCTTTCTTTCTTTCTAACTAATCTATCTTTCTTTCTTTCTAACTAATCAATCTTTCTTTCTAACTAATCTCTTTCTTTCTTTCTTTCTAACTAATCTATCTTTCTTTCTAACTAATCTCTTTCTTTCTTTCTAACTAATCTACCTTTCTTTCTAACTAATCTATCTTTCTTTCTTTCTAACTAATCTCTTTCTTTCTTTCTAACTAATCTACCTTTCTTTCTAACTAATCTATCTTTCTTTCTTTCTAACTAATCTATCTTTCTTTCTAACTAACTTTTCTTTCTTTCTTTCTTTCTTTCTTTCTTTCTTTCTTTCTTTCTTTCTTTCTAACTAATCTATCTTTCTTTCTTTCTAACTAATCAATCTTTCCTTCTAACTAATCTATCTTTATTTATTTCTAACTAATCTATCTTTCTTTCTAACTAATCTATCTTTCTTTCTAACTAATCTATCTTTCTTTCTAACTAATCTCTTTCTTTCTTTCTTTCTTTCTTACTGATCTATATTTCTTTCTTTCTAACTAATCTATCTTTCTTTCTTTCTAACTAAACTATCTTTCTTTCTTACTGATCTATCTTTCTTTCTAACTAATCTATCTTTCTTTCTTTCTTACTGATCTATCTTTCTTTCTATTTAATCTTTCTTTCTTTCTAACAAATCTCTCTTTCTTTCTTTCTAACTAATCTTTCTTTCTTTCTAGCTAATCTCTTTCTTTCTTTCTTACAAATCTTTCTTTCTAACTAATCTATCTTTCTTTCTTTCTTTCTAACTAATCTATCTATCTTTTTTCTTTTTAACTAATCTTTCTTTCTATCTAATCTATCTTTCTTTCTTTCTAACTAATCTATCACTCTTTCTAACTAATCTATCTTTCTTTCTAACTAATCTATCTTTCTTTCTAACTAATCTTTCTTTCTTTCTTTCTTTCTTTCTTACTGATCTATATTTCTTTCTTTCTAACTAATCTATCTTTCTTTCTTTCTAACTAAACTATCTTTCTTTCTTACTGATCTATCTTTCTTTCTAACTAATCTATCTTTCTTTCTTTCTTACTGATCTATCTTTCTTTCTATTTAATCTTTCTTTCTTTCTAACAAATCTCTCTTTCTTTCTAGCTAATCTCTTTCTTTCTTACAAATCTTTCTTTCTAACTAATCTATCTTTCTTTCTTTCTAACTAATCTATCTATCTTTTTTCTTTTTAACTAATCTATCTTTCTTTCTATCTAATCTATCTTTCTTTCTTTCTAACTAATCTATCACTCTTTCAAACTAATCTATCTATCTATCTATCTATCTAAATAATCTATCTATCTATCTATCTATCTATCTATCTATCTATCTATCTATCTATCTATCTATCTATCTATCTATCTACCTACCTACCTATCTATCTATCTATCTATCTCTCTTTCTAACTAATCTCTCTTTCTTTCTTTCTAACTAATCTATCTTTCTTTCTTTCTAACTAATCTATCTATCTTTCTTTCTTTCTAACTAATCTATCTATCTTTCTTTCTAACTAATCTATCTATCTTTCTTTCTTTCTAACTAATCATTCTTTCTTTCTAACTATTCTTTCTTTCTTTCATTCTTTCTAACTAATCTTTCTTTCTAAGTAATCCATCTTTCTTTCTTTCTTTCTAACTAGTCTATCTTTCTTTCTAACTAATCTATCTTTCTTTCTTTTTAACTAATCTATCTATCTTTCTTTCTAACTAATCTATCTATCTTTCTTTCTTTTTAACTAATCTATCTATCTTTCTTTCTTTTTAACTAATCTATCTATCTATCTTTCTCTCTAAATAATCCTTTCTTTCTTTCTTTCTTTCTTTCTTTCTTTCTTTCTTTCTTTCTGATCTATCTTTCTAACTAACTAATCTTTCTTTCTTTCTAACTAATCTTTCTTTTTGTAACTAATCTTTCTTTCTTTCTAACTAATCTTTCTTTCTTTCTAACAAATTTTTCTTTCTTTCTTTCTAACTAATCTTTCTTTCTTAATGATCTATCTTTCTTTCTAACTAACTAATCTTTCTTTCTAACTGATCATCTTTTCTTTCTTTCTTTCTTTCTTTCTTTCTAACTAATTTTCTTTCTTTCTTTCTAACTAATCTTTCTTTCTTTCTAACTAATTTTCTTTCTTTCTTTCTAACTAATCTTTTTTTCTTTCTAACTAATTATCTTTCGTTCTTTCTTTATAATTAATCTATCTCTCTTTATAAATAATCCATCTTTCTTTTTTGTTTCTTTCTTTCCAACTAATGTCTTTCTTTCTTACTGATCTATCTTTCTTTCTATCTTATCTTTCCTTTTTCTAACTAATCTTTCTTTCTTTATAACTAATCTTTCTTTCTTTTTACCTAATCTTTCTTTCTTTTTACCTAATCTTTCTTTCTTTTTACCTAATCTTTCTTTCTTTTTTCTTTCTTTCTTTCCAACTAATCTCTTTCTTTCTTTCTTTCTTACTGATCTATCTTTCTTTCTAACTAATCTTTCTTTATTTCTTTCTAACTAATCTTTTCTTTCTTTCTAACTAATCTTTCTTTCATTCTTTCTAACTAATCCATCCTTCTTTCTTTCTGACTAATCCATCTTTCTTTCTTTCTAACTAATCCATCTTTCTTTCTTTCTAACTAATCTTTCTTTCTTCTTTCTTTCTTTCTAACTAATCTTTCTTTCATTCTTTTTAACTAATCTTTCTTCTTTCTTTCTAACTAAACTTTCTTCTTTCTTTCTAACTAATCCATCTATCAAACTTCAAACTATTTTAAACTTCTTCAAACTCTCTGGTCTGGCTTTTTCAAGCCAACTTAAAGTTTGTCTCATCAAACTTTTTTCTAGTTGCTCTTAAAATTCCAAAATAAAAAAATATACAAGTGCAAAGTAATGCATTCTTAGTCAGAGGTAGCATTCAATAAAACTTTGAAGCCTTGAAAACACATAGGCCTAGCTTACTAAAAAATAGTGCATCTTGTAATTCTTCTTTCAGATGAAAATAACGACTTGATGTCTAGCATTCAATAAAAAAAAAATTCTGTGCATTTTGGGCACTTTTTGAGTGAAATCATATTTATTTTGTCCATCAAAAGTGTGCTTTTACTTTAATTGAGAGCAGTGCTGCAAAAAAAAAATACTCTGCGCCGAAACCCGCGCTTCACTGCTGCTCACGCGCTGCTCCTGCTCCCGGTGTAAATGCACTCATTGATTAACATGCACGCCGGAAAAAAACCTGCTCACGCTTGCGGTGTGAAACGGCCGTAATTCACGAGGTTCCCTACATGTGCGTTCCGTGTGCACGTGTGATGCTAATGTTGCGCGATGTTAATCATGCGGCGTCCGAGTGCATTTGACCGGCATAAAATCGGAATATGTCAGACTGACCGGCCGGTCATGGCCGATCACGTGAAAATCGGGCAATTCCGGTCACCAGCCGATCAATCGGTGCATCTCTACTTTAGAGGAACGAGTGCACTTTGCACCTTGCATTTTGAAAGTCTGAGGAACCACTCGTGTTGCTACTACTCTCCGGCGCCGCCATCTTTGTTTTGGGTCTGACGAATCGGCGTGCATATTTTGCGTCGACGTATTTTTTGCGTCGACTTAATCGATGACGTCGATGCGTTGTCCCAGCCCTAATTATAATGTAGTATAGTGAATATTATAATGTTTAGACCCATGTTTACTGTTAAATACTGTGTTTGTGTATATCTGCTCACACGTAGATATGTATAATATGGTAAAAATAATGTTTCATAATATGGTAAGAATAATGTTTCATAGTTTGGAGTGGCTCGACCGCTTCAGTAAACGTTCTCTGCACACGCTGTGGTTTTGAAAAGCAAAACACGCCAAACATTAGGCTTCATGTTTTTCTCCCATCTCATTTCATAACGAATGGAAATGTTTGAAGTAACATGATAATCCATATATTTTTGTCTAGTGTAGTGTTACTAAAGTGTACTTTTTAACGATATATAGGCTGCCTGCTATCTATCTGTTATTATTTTATGCAGCCCTACACAATGGCTATAACAATGCACAGCAAACTTGGTTTTTACATATATATTTAATAATAATTTTAACCAGAAAAATCTAAAATGTATTCACAAAATCATGCAGCCCTATAGTTTCTCTTTATATCAGCATGTTCACAGTGTTTATTTTTTATTTTTTTACAGGGACCAGATGCCCCAATGATGAGTCCTGCTGACTTAAACATTCACAGGAGACTCTGTACATGAACATGGTTAAGTGAAAAATCTTTGTTGTGTATCTTTGGATTACGTTGCATTTTAAATAAATCCAAACAATCTAAAAGCCATTCTTTTTTAAATCTCATTCTTTGTGCAAGGCTCTTCATAATGATATGGCCTGATAGCACTTAATAGGGCCATTAGGGGAGGATCTTTGTCTTTCTCAGGTGTCAAACCCATCAATATTAATGGTTGGTTAACGCCTCCCCGAATAAAGCTTTCTTACACAAAACGCGTCATACAAAGTCATACAAGACTTTATTGTCTTATCTGAATGCATAATCAGGATGATTTTCACATAGTTTTGAAGCAAATATTCTAGGCTATGTGATACCATTTTCAAAAGTCTTGTGAAGAAATACTTAGTATGGGTTTCATGACCTTATTTCAGTGACAATTTTTTTTTGTTTTTTCACAAACCACGCATAAACGTCATTATCTCAAAACTAAAAACTTTTACATACATGCTGCTGACATATTACTGTAGCAGAGTTTGTGCTGAATACAGTGTAATCAGACTTTAGCCATGAAAATGTGAGACCCCAGAGGGTTAAATGAAGACATTTCTTTGTCTAACCTGAGCAAGACTCTGCTGAGCTCGCGGCGCATGTGTTGTCTGATGAGGAGAGGACTGTCCAGCGCAGGCTCGTCCGCCGAGGGCCCGCTCAGAGACTCTGCGGGAGTGCTGCCCTCAGAGGGCCTCTTGGCGGCCGCTAACGGGCTTTTACTGAGAGCCCCTCTGAGCAGCTCCAGCCGCGGAGAGCCTGGCATGGTTTTCTTGGCTCTGGCTGGAGTGGACCTCTTGATGAGCGGGGCGGTGGGAGTCTCCTCGGAGGAGGGCCAGTCCCGGGCCGGGTCCGAAGGCTGGGCTGTGCTGGTACTGCACTCCACCTCAGCTGGGTCTTTAACGGCTGGAGAGGAGAGAGAAGGATATAAGGATTTAAAACACAAGAAGCATTTGAGGGGAAAAAAAACACTTTTTTAAAAGTCTGGGTAAGGACGCTTTTAAGAAGCAAGCCCATTGTGGGACCGATTATGAAATCTTTTTACAAAAACATTGTTGCTTTAAAAACTTCACTGTTTGCTGAAAGACTGGGCTCACCAATCAGTAGTTGCACGTTGTGCTTCAACGCATTCATTGGTCCTGCATGTTCAGACATTTCGGGCACTTTCACACTTGGTCACACAGTTTGACTAAATCCTACACCGTCATCAAAGGTTTGCTGATGTGATTTGGGAGCTTTGGCTTGATCTCTAAAGTCTGCTCAACACCATCCCCCATGTCTCCAAAACAAGACAACAGATGTGTGTATCATTCGCCAATTAAAGCGGAGTCTATTCAGTCAGCATTTAGCTTTTGTGTTTTCAAAAAACAACACTGCAAAACCCAACGGTACATAATGATTTCATGTAATGAACTTGACCTCAATTCAATGTGTATTGTTGCACAAATAACTATTGTAGTATATTAGGTAAACTTCTGCTTTTAAATAAAACTTTTCAGTAAAATAAGAAGACACTTTAAATCAGGGGTGCCCAATCCTTCTCCTGGCGATCGACTGTCCTGCACAGTTCATCTCCAACCCTAATCAAACACACCTGAATATAATTTTCAAGTGATCCTAAAGACCTTAATTGGTTGCTTCAGGTGTGTTTGATTAGGGTTGGAGATGAACTGTGCAGGACAGTCGATCGCCAGGAGCAGGATTGGGCACCCCTGCTTTAAATCAACTTAACTGACTGTTCCACAAAAGGTTTCAAGCTCAACAGACATCGGCAAAATCCACTGGTGAAGGCTTCGTCAAAGCAACGGGAACACGACAAAAACATACGCCATCTTCTACAATACAACTGTTTTCATTACAGCGTAACCTACAAGCTGTCATCACTTGGCAAACTCCGGCTCTTCTCGTGTGTGTATGGAAAAGAGGCCGTTTATGAGAGATTGCATGTTTTCTAAAATAAGGCTTTTCTACAAATCAAAACTCTTGTGGAACAAAACAGGATCCAAATTCATGCGTTATTGCTGGTGCTTTAAAGAGATGAAATGCTGTAGAAGTGCATACAAAGGATGTATTTTGTTGTTACATTAAAACATTAAAATAAAAATAAATGCATGATCAATTTTGGGATTTTTGACAAATTATTGGTGAAGAAACGAATCTTTTAAAAGCATTTTGAAACAAAAGTTGACGTGAAACACACTGTAGCAGCACTTGATCTTAGCTGTGGATACTAGCATTCGACCAGTTAGTCCATTTAACACAGTGCTTCGACAATGACTTATTATCCGTTTCATAAGCAACGGTGTAAGATTTCTCCAAATAAAAGTGTCTGTAATGTGGTCACACTGTGCAGCTTTGCTCAATTCAAACCCATCTGGGAACGGCAAACCCCAACACTCTTCCAATGTTTTTATGCTAAGTCACCTTTATTTCTATAGCGCATTATACAATTCAGACTATTTCAAAGCAGCTTTACAGAGATAACAGGAAAATAATGATTCAATGAAGAAATGCACAAGGAATTCAGTTCTGCTGTACAGCAGCTCTAAATAAACAAGTGCCATTGATCATCGAAGTCACTTAAGTGGCAATTCAGTTCTGTTGATTAACTGTGTAACGTTAATTTGAGCATGCACACTGGCGGCTTATGAATGTGTATGTAAACACGCTCAGAGAGAGAGCGAGCGATAGAGCATCTCCTTGTGTCTGTGGAGAGAGTGCAGGATACGTACTGGGTTTGTGATCTGGAGCAGGAGTTGATGATGTGGCTGGCAGGTCAGGGTCTGAACACAGCGGCGACTCATTCGCTTCTTCTGGCTTGCTCACATGCTCTTCCTGCACAGGCGTCTTGCTGATCTTCACCTTGAAAAGCTTTGCAAGAAATGACCGTTTCTCGCTCTGAAATGTGAAAGCATAGTTAACACTGGTTACATAGAGAAACAAACACTCAATTCAAAAAGTGATTCAAAATGTGATTCCACAACATGAGTATTTTTCTTTTCTTTTTATTAATCATTTAAATGCATTATTCTTTTAAAGTGACATTTATCAATAGTGTACTTCAACATATACTACATTATATATATATATACATACACTCACCTAAAGGATTATTAGGAACACCATACTAATACTGTGTTTGACCCCCTTTCGCCTTCAGAACTGCCTTAATTCTACGTGGCATTGATTCAACAAGGTGCTGAAAGCATTCTTTAGAAATGTTGGCCCATATGGATAGGATAGCATCTAGCAGTTGATGGAGATTTGTGGGATGCACATCCAGGGCACGAAGCTCCCGTTCCACCACATCCCAAAGATAATCTATTGGGTTGAGATCTGGTGACTGTGGGGGCCATTTTAGTACAGTGAACTCATTGTCATGTTCAAGAAACCAATTTGAAATGATTCGAGCTTTGTGACATGGTGCATTATCCTGCTGGAAGTAGCCATCAGAGGATGGGTACGAGGTGTAACAATACATCGATATGGATCGATGCATCGATCAAATGTCTAACGATACGATGCATCGATACCACACATAAAATATCGATGTACGGTACCTTTATTTTGACACTCCATATCCTTTGTCACAAAAGCTGGTATTTTCCACTGTAAAGGCATCGCATTGCGAGTTTATGTTTTACAGCAGAAACGACAAGCCCCGAAAAGTCTGTTTAAGCAAATCAGTGCGCAGTATTCAGGTCAGGTGACAAGGCTGCTTGTCACTTTGAAAAGACGCGCTACTGAGAGGAGTTTCGTCAAAGCTGACTAAAAGTGATCGAGGATGGATTTCAGCGAACTTCATGAACCCGTGATATCTTCTTCGGCTCGTAAAAAGAAAATAAAAGCTGAAAGTTTTTCACGGACTCTTGCTAAAACAGCACGTTTAGTGGTGAGTGAAAAGCTCTCTGTATTGCGTGTACGTTAATCACACCAACAAAGTTTGACAGGCATCGAAATTATGTCAACTGAGGAGATTAACGTTATAGATTAACCAAGTGTTTTATTATGTATTTTAGCAATTACTTGGCTTTGTTTAACTCTGAAACATGAAATGTAGAGTTATCTGCTTTTACCACACAAATATATATAAAAATCCTTTAAATGAACTTTAATATAACAGAAGAGTTCATTTGCAAAAACAGATAACCCCATTCTTGTTCCTTTTCATCATGTTTTTTTTAAACTTGTAACAAACAACTTGTAAATGTCCCAATTGGGAGAGGGTGTGCAATTTTCAGAGTTTAATTAAACTTTCATGTAATATATTTTTTAATGTATTGTGAGTTAATAAATGTGACTGGTTGTGTACACTTGGCACATAATATCTAAATATCGATTAATCGATCGATATAGCCCTGAATCGAATCGAATCGTAATCGCATCGTAGAATTTTTTGAGGTATCGGCAAATATCGTATCGTTGGCTGAGAGAATCGATATCGTATCGTATCGTGATTAACTGTCCGATTTACACCCCTAATGGGTACATGGTGGCCATAAAGAGATGGACATGGTCAGAAACAATGCTCAGGTAGGCCGTGGCTAGACATGTGCCGGTATTCGGTAATGCGATAAATCGCGGTAATGAATATGCACGATATTGTTATCGCGGCCGCTTCAAAATACCGTGAAAAATAATAGATTTGAATTTAGACTTTTAGAACACGCATTAGCTAATTTTCTATCAACCGCTTAAACACTGCGTATATGCTCCGCAAAACACGTGCGCACTCTGATGTAAACAATCCCCACATGTATAAGCACTGTGTGCACGCGGCGCAGAGCGCACTCTAGTCTAATGTAAACAATCATCACATGGAGTAGAAGCATGGCGGAAGGAGGAACGCTGCCGACGATTTACCCCCCGCAGGGCTGCCAACTCTCACGCATTCAGCTTGAGACTCAAGCGCCTTTCAGACAGGACGCAGAATACTCGCGGGGACGTTTTGTTGCTGCGTCGACCAAAGCACGCCGGGGTCAAAGTTAAAAATAGTTCAACTTTTTATTTGCAAAATAGCAAATCGCGTTCTGTCTGAAAGCCGCTTTACGGAATTGACACTTTTCACACGCTCTCACGCAGAGAAAAATCGCGGAGCAAAGAGGACACTGACACCAACAGACTAGACAGAGCAGGTTACTTTTGATATGAAAAAAAAAAGGTTCTGTCCATTGTGACAGATTGCTGCGCCTCAGTTCAAGTAAACCGATCATCTGTTACTTTTTATTTAAAGATACAGTACAACTTACCTTAAGGTTTATGCCTCATACAAAATGTCGATCAATCAGTGTTTTTCACGTAAAGAGGTCAATAAAACTGCAGGAGAACAGTTATGTCACAGAACGTTACATTTACCTCAGGAAAGCCATTTAATGACCAGCACTTTAGTTGACTAGAAAAAATTGTAATTTTGCTAAATATGTGCACTTTATTACATATTAATTATATGTTTACTTGTCATTACATAATTGTTATTATAATGAAAACCGCATTATATTTAATTTCTCTCTGTTTACAGCATTATGTGAGATATATTTTGTTCTTGAGAAAAATTAACATTCAGACTGTAGCCTACCTAATATTTATCCAAATGAGTCAATATTGAATTAAGATTAAAATCAAATACAATAATTTATTTGAATACAAACAGTAACCTACCAGTCATTGTACCATGTAAACATTGTAACACGTTGTCACTAAACGTAATAAAATTCTGTTTAGTTACCATGTTTTGAAAATCACAATTATACATTGTGATGCAAGTTGTTTTTTTAGATACCCGCAATCCATCTGTTTCTCTTGAGCAATTAAAATATCGTGATAATACCGTATACCGTGATAAAAGCTCATTCAATTAATCGCAGCACGAAAATTTGATACCGGCACATGCCTAGCCGTGGCATTTAAACGATGCCCAATTGGCACTAAGGGGACTAAAGTGTGCCAAGAAAACATCCCCCACACCATTACACCACCACCACCAGCCTGCACAGTGGTAACAAGGCATGATGGATCCATGTTCTCATTCTGTTTACGCCAAATTCTGACTCTACCATCTGAATGTCTCAAAAGAAATTGAGACTCATCAGACCAGGCAACATTTTTCCAGTCTTCAACTGTCCAATTTTGGTGGCTCTTGCAAATTGTAGCCTCTTTCCTATTTGTAGTGGAGATGAGTGGTACCTGGTGTGGTCTTCTGCTGTTGTAGCCCATCCGCCTCAAGGTTGTGCGTGTTGTGGCTTCACAAATGCTTTGCTGCATACCTCGGTTGTAACGAGTGGTTATTTCAGTCAAAGTTGCTCTTCTATCAGCTTAAATCAGTCGGCCCATTCTCCTCTGACCTCTAGGATCAACAAGGCATTTTCGCCCACAGGACTGCTGCATACTGCATGTTTTTCCCTTTTCACACCATTCTTTGTAAACCCTAGAAATGGTTGTGCGTGAAAATCCCAGTAACTGAGCAGATTGTGAAATACTCAGACCGGTCCGTCTGGCACCAACAACCATGCCACGCTCAAAATTGCTTAAATCACCTTTCTTTCCCATTCTGACATTCAGTTTGGAGTTCAGGAGATTGTCTTGACCAGGACCACACCCCTAAATGCATTGAAGCAACTGCCATGTGATTGGTTGATTAGATAATTGCATTAATGAGAAATTGAACAGGTGTTCCTAATAATCCTTTAGGTGAGTGTGTATATATATATATATTATATATATATAATATATATATATATATATATATATATATATATATATATATATATATATATATATATATATATATATATATATATATATATAACGGTTAGTTCCAATCCTTGATTCTGGTTGGTCAATAGCTGTGCTTTATTCATGATAAAACACGGCTATGACCGCTTCACCCAACGGTTCTATTTATCACTGCGCAACACCCTTAGCAACCACCCGTATCAACATAAACAAAGAAAAAAACATAAGAATTAAAAGGCTGAAATGTTTACGTTAAAGTAAATTTTGATTTACTAAGTAGCATGACAGTAGATGAGTGGTTTGAGGAACAATTTGGAGAGACTCGATAATATGAACCGTCATGCTCAAGTGTTGAAATATAACATTGATACATTCGAGAAGACCCGTAATGAAACAAATACCGTGCAGCAAACCCAATGGGCAGGGAAATGCTTCGGTGACTGGTGTAATGAAAAGGGTTGCAGCATTGATTTTAAACAAATCACCAATACAGAACTCTAGATTTATAATATATAATATTTAGTAAGGTTTATTTATAAGTCCAGAGAGAAAAGAACGGAATAAATGGAAAATGAATGTTTTCTCATGCTGAGAGATGAGCTATATTTGTGTAAGGAAATATCACATATTGTGTTGTAAAAAAAATTTTAAACAAAGTTTGAGAACGGTTCCTAAGTTGTTTTTATTTGAGCTTTCATGCATATTAAATTTAAATTTAAATTTATTCATTTAGCTGACGCTTTTATCCAAAGCGACTTACAATTGCTATACATGTCAGAGGTCGCACGCCTCTGGAGCAACTAGGGGTTAAGTGTCTTGCTCAGGGACACATTGGTGTCTCACAGTGGATTCGAACCCGGGTCTCTCACACCAAAGGCATGTGTCTTATCCACTGCGCCATCAAATGTTGCTGTTCACGGTCAGGAACTATTTTCCTCTGGCGGAAGGAAGGCTTTTAGTGATTTTACTCAAGGCTAGTGCTGTTATCATGAATAACTCCGCTTCGCCTTTCAGCCGTGACTTATTCACGATAAAGCACAGCCTCTCGTACCTTATTCCTTAAATATATATACACACACAGTATATATACACACAGTATATATAAAAAAAACACACAAATACATACATAAAATAAACAAATATATATTGTCTGTATATATATATATATATATATATAAATAAATGTATTTGTTTATTTTATATATGTATGTGTGTGTATTATATATATATACACACTGTGTGTATATGTGTGTGTGTGTGTGTGTGTGTGTGTGTGTGTGTGTGTGTGTGTGTAATATATATATATATATCTATATCTATATATATATATATATATATATATGTATATATATATAAACTCAGGTAAAAAGAACGTCTGTTTTCATTTCTAGCAAATGTTTTAACGTGTAAATATTTGTAAAAACACAAAAAGATTTAACAAATGAGACAAACTGAGCAAGTTTCAGCTGGAATAACGAGTCCCTGAACAGAGGATCAATATGCAAAGCAGTGGTCAGTCTCTGCTTTAACCCCTACAGTTCATCTCGTCCTCATGGATTGAGTCGGATCCGCCAGACGTTCCTCTACGGTTCATCTCGTCCTCATGGACTGAGTCGGATCCGCCAGACGTTTCTCTACGGTTCATCTCATCCTCATGGACTGAGCCGGATCTACCAGACGTTCCTCTACGGTTCATCTCATCCTCATGGACTGAGCCGGATCTACCAGACGTTCCTCTACGGTTCATCTCGTCCTCATGGACTGAGCCGGATCCGCCAGACATTTCTCTACGGTTCATCTCGTCCTCATGGACTGAGCCGGATCCGCCAGACGTTTCTCTACGGTTCATCTCATCCTCATGGACTGAGCCGGATCCACCAGACGTTCCTCTACGGTTCATCTCGTCCTCATGGACTGAGCCGGATCCGCCAGACGTTCCTCTACGGTTCATCTCATCCTCATGGACTGAGCCGGATCTGCCAGACGTTCCTCTACGGTTCATCTCGTCCTCATGGACTGAGCCGGATCCGCCAGACGTTTCTCTACGGTTCATATCATCCTCATGGACTGAGCCGGATCTACCAGACGTTCCTCTACGGTTTATCTCGTTCTCATGGACTGAGCCGGAACCGCCAGACGTTCCTCTGCGGTTCATCTCATCCTCATGGACTGAGCCGGATCTACCAGACGTTCCTCTACGGTTCATCTCATCCTCATGGACTGAGCAGGATCCGCCAGACGTTTCTCTACGGTTCATCTCATCCTCATGGACTGAGCCGGATCTACCAGACGTTCCTCTACGGTTTATCTCGTTCTCATGGACTGAGCCGGAACCGCCAGACGTTCCTCTGCGGTTCATCTAGTCCCCCTAGACTGAGCCGGATCCGCCAGACGTTCCTCTGCGGTTCATCTAGTCCCCCTAGACTGAGCCGGATCCGCCAGACGTTCCTCTACGGTTCATCTCGTCCTCATGGACTGAGCCGGATCCGCCAGACGTTCCTCTACGGTTCATCTCGTCCTCCTGGACTGAGCCGGATCCGCCAGACGTTCCTCTACGGTTCATCTCATTCTCATGAACTGAGCCGGATCCGCCAGACGTTCCTCTACGGTTCATCTCGTCCTCCTGGACTGAGCCGGATCCGCCAGACGTTCCTCTACGGTTCATCTCGTCCTCCTGGACTGAGCCGGATCCAGCAGACGTTCCTCTACGGTTCATCTCATCCTCATGGACTGAGCCGAATCCGGCAGACGTTCCTCCACGGTTCATCTCATCCTCATGGACTGAGTCGGATCCGCTAGACGTTCCTCCAATCTTACACCAAGGCACTCGCAGGCTCTCAGACACGTCTGGAGGGACGCATGCTGGTCTACAGCTGCTCTTCGGTCTCCCTGTAACACTGCCTCAGACTGTCTCTGGCATGACGACACTGCAGTGTATTGCTGTGTTCATGTCGGCAGTCCTCAGTCCTCCTGCAGCGGGTCTATGGCAGGTTTATGCAGGCCATCAGGAGCTCTGGGCATCTTTCTCCTGATGTTTTCAGAGTCAGTGGAAAGCTCTCTATACTGTCCTAAGTGTGACTGTAACTTTATCTGACACCTGTGCAAAAACACGGTTTGAAATCGCAGGTGTTTCTGACGTCACCAACTACCTTGTAACCAATCAGATCAACGTGTGATTATCAACCAGTGGATCTCTGAGCTGAGTGAGTGAGTGGAGGCGGGGCTCATTTGCATATTCATAGAATCACAAATACTAAATGAGGCAAGGGTGTAGTTACATTCAAGATATTTTAAGCCATGAAGACCTTTTTTCCAAGGAAAAAACATTAAGTAATTTTGGTGATCAAAGATGAGTTTTAAGGGATAAAATGATTGACTACAGGGGGCTTTAAGGACTGTTCCTCCGGTGCATGCGTGAATGTAGCAACAATGACAAGAAAGCACCACCTGAGAAAGCACCATACTGTGTCTGGAATTGCCCCATATAGTGCACTATTTCTGTCATTTGTAGTGGTGGTGTCCGACACTACAGTGGACATTATCCAGTGTCTTTTAGCCCAGGTCAATAATGTCAAAAACTTTTTTCTATACTGACAGTTTTCCTAAGGAATATTATTTTTTCCCAAGGTTTCTGGGGCTTTCAGGACCCCGTTGTTAAAAGCTCATGAAATTTGACACGTCAGAGTCAATGGCCATTAGGTCCTGGCAAAAGCTGTATACATGGCATGACTGGTGGGAGGCTCTGTGTGAAACTCTGTACATACATCTTTCTCATTGAGTCAAACAACTTTCACACAGAACAGCGGCGTAGGGGTCATCGTCACCGTATTTGGGTCCTCAGCAATGCTGATTGGAACACCTGAATTCAATCATGTGGAGGGGTGTCCCAATACGTTTGTCAATAGTGCACCTCATTGTCTAGATGAAGGCTAAAATTTTTAAATTACTAACATTTATCATACATATTAAGGTTATTTAAAAAAAAAAAAAGAAATATCAATAATTATTCATTGCCCACCCATGATAGCAGAACTGAGGTGTCTACTCAAAAAAGGTGGAAACGGACCATGGTGTAAAAACAGCTAAACAAGTGCAGCTACACATCACCTAGAGATTTATCTAGCTCAGTGGTCCAGCCCGTGGACCAATCTCGACCCGGGGATGAATTTCAATCAGCCCGCAGCTGGTTAAAAAATATTAATATATGGCCACCCACACAATTTACAAATCATGCAATTTAGCAATGTCAATGCATGGTGGCAGCACTAGATATTAGGCCAGGTGTAGTGGTAAACCGTGAGTGACCATGAACAATAAGGACACATCTTGTTATTGGAAAGCCACTATGGCTACATCAAAGAAACGGAAAGTAGATCAGGAAGGACGTCGCATTAATGAGCATTGGAAATCTGATTTTCTTTATTTTATTGCATTTGCAATGAAACAGTCTCCATTATGAAATAATATAATGTGGAGAGGCATTATAGGACATAGTATGCAACTCCTATCAGAGCTTCTCAGGCAAAGAACGAGAGGATACAGTTAAAAAACCAGAGCCTCCCTAGTTTCCCAGCAGCAATTCCTCACTGAAAACATTCCCAAAGCAAGCTATGAGATGGCAATCCTTATCGCTAAACAAGAAAACCCTTTCTCTAAGGGCGGGTTTACTCTAGAATGAGTAATGAAGATTGCAGAAAACATCTGCCCAGATATTATTGCTCGCAACACTGCTGCACTGCTGCACAGAACATAAGAAATATCTATCGATATCAAAAGGACAAGCGACTGGACGAAAGCCGTAATTTTAAAAAACTTTGGCCTGTTACAAAAGTGTCAATATTTTAGACACTGCCCAGCTACTCATTTATTTGAGAGGAAGTGATGAGGACATGAATGAGGCATTTATATAGCGCTTTCATATGTACTACTGTACACCCAAAGCGCTTTACAATCATATCAGGGGTTCTCTCCTCAACCACCACCAGTGTGCAGCATCCACTTGGATGATGCGACAGCAGCCACAGTACAATGGCGCCAGTGCGCTCACCACACACCAGCTGTAGTAGGAGAGGAGAGAGAGTGATAGAGCCAATTCAGTGGATGGGGATTATTAGAAGGCCATGATTGGCAGGGGCCAATGGGTGGGATGTGGCCAGGACACCGAGGTTACACCCCTACTCTTTACGAGAAGTGCCATGGGATTTTTAATGACCACAGAGAGTCAGGGCCTCAGTTTAACGTCTCATCCGAAGGACGGGAACATCAACAAAGAACTGCTGGACCTCAAAAGTCTCAAGGACTGGCTTGGGATAAATTACGTGGAAACACTACCGGTGTGGTGCCCACAATGGGGAAAGTGGATTAGCATCATTGCTACACAACAAAGTCAGCAAGCATGCCCTTAAACTCTTAATTCACCAACATGGCTTTGTGCCAAATGTCTGCAATTTGATCACGTTGTGTCTCCTCTAGTGAGCCACGTCTCTGGGCGTCAGCTAGTGTGTTTCGTTGATGCCTCGCCACAGCCAATCATTCTGCATGCTTATTGGCTCACTGACGATGACGAGATTAACCCCTAAGGTATCGAAATTTAGCACCGAACGACAAGACTTTTTTTGATACTCTATGGTATCAAGGCAACTCCCTTCACTTGATTGAACAAAAGGAAAAGCAATTGTGCTTTACTATTGGTGAACTGGTACCTTAAACAAAGTTTTGGTCCTACACAGTTTGGAGGAGAATGAGAAGTATCTGGCCCCCATGTGCGTCCACAGCATTGAATATGAAAGCTTGGAAAAAAAAGCTTGGAAATCCCTTCAGTGCCCCAAACTACTGGTGGAGGATGATCACAGATCCTGCAGGTACACACCTGCCCCGAGCACCAGCAGAGACAAAAGAGGGACTACTCAGAGCAGCGTCTCAGAAGAGGAACCGTCTCTCCGGCCAGAAAGAGGAGTAACTTTCGTTCAAGATAAACCTGCCATCTTTAGTTAAATAGAAAGCAGTTCATTTTGCTATGTGTGTAGCAATTACATTAATGTGTTGCCCTGCAAAACTTTGTTCTTGACTTGAGGCTGGTTTCACTTTCATTACTGCTTTTTTCTACTGTTGGTTTTGCATAATAATTTATAATAATGATAATTAAAGTAACAAGTTGGTACATTATCCCTTACATCGTAGGACCATTTTTTTTTTTACAAACAAAACGGATAATAGAAAGATCATATATTTTGTCTATATAATACAACTAGAATAAAAACAGGATTTGAGTATTATCATTTTTTTTTGTAAGGCATGAAAATGACTTAAGACTCGACTTAGACTTGTGACAAAAGACTCCAGACTTGACTCAGACTCCAGTGGTAAAGACTCCAGACTTGACTCGGACTCCAGTGGTAAAGACTCCAGACTTGACTCGGACTCCAGTGGTAAAGACTCCAGACTTGACTCGGACTCCAGTGGTAAAGACTCCAGACTTGACTCGGACTCCAGTGGTAAAGACTCCAGACTTGACTCGGACTCCAGTGGTAAAGACTCCAGACTTGACTCGGACTCCAGTGGTAAAGACTCCAGACTTGACTCGGACTCCAGTGGTAAAGACTCCAGAATTGACTCGGACTCCAGTGATAAAGATTCCAGACTTGACTCAGACTCCAGTGATAACTTCAGACTTGACTCGGACTCCAGTGATAAAAACTTCAGACTTGACTCAGACTCCAGTGATAACTTCAGACTTGACTCAGACTCCAGTGATAAAAACTTCAGACTTGACTCGGACTCCAGTGATAAAGATTCCAGACTTGACTCGGACTCCAGTGATAACTTCAGACTTGACTCGGACTCCAGTGGTAAAGATTCCAGACTTGACTCGGACTCCAGTGGTAAAGAAAAAAAAATGGTCCAGACTTGACTCGGACTCCAGTGATAAAAACTTCAGACTTGACTCGGACTCCAGTGGTAAATATTCCAGACTTGACTCGGACTCCAGTGGTAAAGAAAAAAAAAAAAAGGTCCAGACTTGACTCGGACTCCAGTGGTAAAGACTCCAGACTTGACTCGGACTCCAGTGACTCGGACTTGATCTTAAAAGAGCAGTGCATAAACAGATGCCCGCAAACCTCAATGAACTGAAGCTACATTATAATGAAGAGCGGGCCAAAATTCCTCCAAAACGATGCGAGAGACTGATACTGTCATACACCCATTATTAACTTTTTTGGTTTCAGTTTTCAGACAAGTGCCTCCTGTATTTTTGGTTTTGGCCCAGAATTTTAATTTCAGTGCATAACTACTTATTAAATATTTCACATTATTCAATGATTAATTATTAGGGGTGTGACGAGATCTCGTGCCACGAGATCTCGCGAGACTAAAACATGACGAGATTTCTCGTCGAGTGAAAAGCTGTCTCGCGATATCGCCATGACTGAGCATGAGGGTGATATTACCATAGAATATTCCACCGCTACACTCACATTCGCCTAAACTATCGTTTTGCTGTTTTATAAAAATAATAAAAACCATTATAAAATAATGTAAAAGTCTGCTCTGCTCATCCAGCACGAGTTGCCGTTCCAATCAGTGCAGGACGAATCACAGTTCACTGATCGCGTGAGGATGGCGGAGGATTCGTTGAGCAACATAGACTAACGTCTGATAAATGTATTGTAGAATGCACGCTCAGCACCGCTGCGCTATCACGAAAGTGAAAGTAAAACAAGCTCCCTGGTGTGCATTTCGCACAAATTAGGCCGCGAACATACAATAGTCCGTCTCCTAATACCCATCTCTGGACTGTTTATTTGCGACTATGGTCTCAGTTTGCACTTCGAATATATTGAGAGAGTACTGTAATGTCGTAAGGACAACAGACAAGGGAGGCTCTGTTTCTGAACTAATAAACGGAACGCAAGAACAACAGAGACAAACACACCAGCCTTGTTTCTCTCTACTCGGCCTTTTTAGTGCTGCCGCGATTAGTCGACTTAGTCGACGTAATCGACCATGCAAATTAGTCGACGGCAATTTTTTTAGTCGACGTGTCGTTTTACTATTGACCGCTATTTATTTTTGGTCTCCCGTCACAAACAGCTCACTGTAATTCACCTCCACACACCAGTCTGTGTGCCGTGCGCGCCCTGCTGGTTTATCTGCTATCATTTTCCTTCACGTTCCCGCCCACCTTCACTGCTTTGATATGAAAAATTGCGGAGGCAGGTGACGGAGCTTTCACAGTGGGCTCGTTTGCTGCGGTCCGAGTCCAAGCGCGAGCGCGATTGTTCCCGGCGCCCTCCGCAGCGTTGGTCTGGTTTCACACTCAATTCTTTCGAACCCTGTTGAGTTTGCATGCATCTTATGCCATCGCAAACGTGCACGGCGCATGATAGAAAACAGAACGCGGGTCAATAGTATATTGTGTTTTTCAAACGGACTCTTTTGAGGAGACAGTGGATTTCCAAATGTGTTGCCCTGATTGCACGCGCAATGCGCGAATACACTGCAGACTCAACTCTCGGGTATCCAAGGTAAATCATCAACACTATCATCCCTTACATGTGTTTTATTTAACTAAATGCATCATAATCAGCTAAAACGCATGGGCAGGTTACTTAACTTCCTGAACAAGCGCTCCCGAGTCTGCGTTGCTTTCACATTCACGCGAACCGCGGCACGGGCCCGCCATGCACGCAAGTGTAAACGCGAGCTACATAACTGCGTGCCTGCCTGCTTTCAGCGCGACTCATAGTGGGCTAGTCCAGACTCTTTCAATTCAATTCCAATTTATTCGTATAGCGCTTTTCACAGAAAATGCATTGCATCTACTTTACTATTCAGAGTGATGTTATCAGTTATGCTTTTCAGAAATGTACATAAATTAATCATTATTAGCTTACTGTACATTTTTTAAGGCAGAACAAAGAGCTAATTTAAGTAATACATACATGTTTGTTATTAGAGGATTAGATTAGGACTCTGACTAATATGGTATAGCCTAATGGAAATGCAGATACTTAATGCTTAGATTGTTAATACATAATGTTTTTGAACAGGTGACATTTTATGTTTTGGCCCTTCAGTTGAGTTCAAAATAAAATGGACAACGAAATAAACGCTTGATTTTTTTTTAATTAGTCATTTAGATTAGTCGACTAATCGAAAAATTAGTCGAAAGATTAGTCGTTAGAAAATTAGTCGTTAGTGGCAGCACTAGGCCTTTTCCGAACTCACTACATTAACCCTATAACCGCCAGTGCAAAATAAAACAGCAATTTGAAAACAATTATAAAGAGTCTGTGTGCTACCTTTGATTATGGTTGCACTTGCACTTATTGTTTGCGCTTAATAAGACTTCAAGGAGTTCAGTTAGGAGGTCACACACAGCCTCAATCAGAAGTTCTGAAAGCTCTTAAAAGGGCTGAAGAGACTAATGTGAAATCATACAGAGAAAAGCCAGTCAATAAAAACCTTTTACAGTGCTTGTATATTGTTTTCTTTCAATGCATTTGATAATTCACTCACAATGCATGTCATTTCAGGTCTACTTTATAAGATTATTAGTGAAACATTGCAAAATGCACCTGCATACTATTTTGTCATGCATTTTGTCATTGAGGATTTCTGAAAAATTGTGCAAAAATCTCGTCTCGTCTTGTTCTCGTGAACCCAATCTCGTGTCTCGTCTCGTCTCGTGAGATAAGCGTCTCGTCACACCCCTATTAATTATTAAAACAGGGGCTTGTCAGATGCTTTGCTTGGTCCTAAAGTCCTCATTTTGCGTAGCAAAACAAAAAAGGTGTGCTGCAAACTGCTCATTCATGTTTCCGTCTCCCTGTGCTTCACACTCCTGCCCAGTGTGGACGAAATTGTCAAACCAATCAACACTTTCCCCAGGCACTCGAAGAACCTGCCTCCGGATAACCAACCACAGAGAGGTTTATGACGTCGGCTTAAAGCAGACTTTCGGACAAATACGGGTTTATTAACTGATTTGGGGTATCAGATAATACTCTGCTGACAGTTTTGGATATCAGACAAAACAGAGACTGGATCCAATATTCCTGGTGTGGAAATTCATTTTAACATTTTTGATCAGCAGGATATTGGCACAATCAATCAGAACTTTTTACAAAATTACTTTTTTTCTTATTCAGAAGAATGTCAAAGGCATGAGAGCGAGTAAATGATTTCCCTTCACAGAAACTCCTGAAGACTCTGCATCAGGTATATTACAGTGAAAGGGCTGTGCAATACATTGATACAGAAAGCCAAATGAATACATAATGAATACATAAATTCTGTGCTGTCATCAAAGTTTAGAGTTACGGACGTTTGAAAAACACACATTCCCTCTATAAAACTGGCATTATGATTTGCACCACAGACCAGAGAGATGTCTCTGTTACGGAGGAAATAATAATTACCTTGATAGCCGGTCCAGCTGGTGGAGCAGCGGGTTTGGTCTCAGTTTTGGGTTCAGAGAGAGACTTCATGGCCACCGCTGCATGCCGTACAATACACTGATGACCGCAGTACACCGACCCCGGCAGAGCGTCGTTACTGCAGCCTGGGCCCATGCATTTAGGAGAAGCAGACTCCTCCTTCATCTCCTCCACCTTCACCTCCTGTTCCATCACCTCCTCCTTCTCCTCCTGCTCCATCACCTCCTCCAGCGGCTGCTCGACCCCCACCTGAGACACAACACACCGATTTGATAAAGTCATTTCACGGGATCCGGGGGACTTTTGACAGCTACAGGGCTTTTGTTAAAACTACAGGAAGAGCTTTCACATGTTTGCATTCCCAGTCGGATCAACAGAGGGGTGGGGTAGGGCTGTTGAAATCTTTTACATTTGTTGTTCCATTACAGCTGCCAAGTAACGAATCATTGATGATCCATTTCTCCACTACTGGCTAAACAGCAGCTCTGCTGGACAGACTCCTCCTCCATAGGCCAGAGTGATGAAGCAGGAGGAGCTGGATTATATACTCTGAGTGATATCAATCCACAATTTGACATGTAATGCTGCCTGAATCATAATCATACACTGTTGGACGCACACACACACACACAGGAGAGATTACCGGCTGTTGTTGTGAGCAGGAGGCACAGGTGAACTTTTCTCTGTTGCCCTGCAGGAGACGAGCCTCTGCGCTGCTCACACACTCCACGTGACGCCACTCTCGGCACGAGCCACAGCGGAGCATCACCCTGACACACACACACGTTAGTGAATGAAGCATCAAATATTCAAAACAACAGGTACAAATACAATAAAAGCTGTTTGAGGAAAAGAACAAAAACTGAAATTGAACTCGGGATCTAGTGTTGGACATGATCGCCTGCACATGAACCAGTCACTGCATCAGCACGGCTGTGTTCAGACTGCAGGTTAAAGTGGCCCAAATCAGATTTAGTTCCTACACAGATCCGTTTCTCTCATGATGGTGTGAACGGCACAAACCACATGGAGTCTGATCTTTTCAATACTGATTTGTGTCACTTCCATACGTGGTCCTGACACTAAAACGCTGAAAACTTGACATTTTTCTCACACAGTAATTTTTGTTTTGGGTGAACTATTCACAATACCAGATAGTCACCCTCCACGATACATATTGTTGCATTTTTTTATTGTGATACATTTATGGCGCTTTTCCACTGCTGGTACGGCTCGGTACGGCTCAGTACGATTCGGCTCGGCGTGGCACGGTTCGGCTCCCTCCGCTTTTCCACCAATCAGTGATCTGCAGTGTCTTCACGTCACATTTTAGTATCGGTACGGTACGCTTGGAACTAGGGATGTCCCAATCAGGTTTTTTTGCCCTCGAGTCCAAGTCATTTGATTTTGAGTATCTACCGATACCGAGTCCCGATCCGATACTTATATAATACATCAAAAAAGAATAAAGAAGAGAGAAAAAATTTATTTTTTATTTAATTAACCTTATTTTAACATTCAACAACTCTAACAAACAGAGCACGTCTGTGAGGTAGCTTGAACAATCAAGTAATAAATAACAAAATCTTCACTTTTGGACTTTAGTGCAACAGAAAATATAGAAAAAGTCTAATATAAAAACAAATAGCACCTCAACTTAAAATACCCGGCAGGCATGTAAACAAAAAATAAAAATGTTTTAAAAGTGTATAAAAAAAATTATGAGAATATATTATATATATATATATACACACACATACATTAGGGGTGTAACGGTTCACAAAATTTGCGGTTCGGTTCGATACGATACAGCAAAAAGAAAGAAATGCCAGAGAAATTTCCTATTTATTGAAAGAAAAACTATATTTAAATTAAGTTTGAGTTTTCCTACATCTTGAAACTTTCAGGTTTATAAATGGGGGTGATAATCTTTGAAGGATGAACAAATAAAAAATAACATTTAAATATATATTTATATAATATTTGAGTTTTGAAGTGCAACATTAAATCCATGTTCATTCACGGCACAATGTTTCTACTGGTTTCCACGTCAGCGCTGTTTGATCTGTGGCGAATTCAAGTGTTTTCTTCTTCACTGGATCTCTCAGCACAGTGTCGCTTGATCTCGCGCTCCACAGATGTTGCTGGTCCGAACTGATAAATGGTCCGTTAAGCACGATATAATGAGTAGCGCAGTTTCGTTCCGCTTTCATTACGTTCGCCATTTGATGTTGCACAACGTAGTGGTGGTCGCACCAGCGCGGATTTTGTCTGCAGGAAAAATGGTCCTAGGAATCGTTCGGTTTGTATGCGTACCGAACCGGAATAATTAAGAATACATGTACCGTTAAACCCCTAATTTACATATATCCGAGGCCTTCATCGGGAGGTAACGTCCGATTCCGATCGAGTCTGAAACCACGTGATCGGGCCTGATTTCCGATCGCGTGATCGGATCGGGACATCCCTACTTGGAACCTCAACAGAGGTGGTACCATTTAAAGCGAGCCGAAGCGAGCCGAAGCGAGCCGTACCGTACCATGCAGTGGAAAAGCGTCAAAGCGTCCCATACCGAACCGAACAGTGCCGTACCATGCAGTGGAAAAGCGCCAATACACAATATATTGTTACACCCCTATGAATTATCAATTTTTATTAGCTAATATTGCATCCACTTCTCAAGTTAACATGTTTTGCGGGGAAAAAAAAGTTTCATTTCCCACAAGCTTCCAGGAATAATGCAGCATTTGCTTGAATACTGGCGGAGGAACATGGATTTGGTATTTAGATGAAGCTGCTAATCTCATCTGATCTGCATTTAACTCTTACTCAAGCCTCTGTTCTCCACTGAACCTGCCACTGTACACTATAGACCATGCCGACTCTGTGTGACGTGGCTCATGTGTTGCTTTGCACCTTTAGTGTTACAGTGAGTGTGTATTACACATCTTAAAAATAAAATATTAAATCTGGAAAAGAGCAGTGAACATCTGACCTAACATCTTGTTGACATAGCTATGAAAGACGTTGGGGTTGAGTTTTTTTTTTTAATCTAACAATGTATTACACAGCTCTCTAGAATACTGGATTCTGATTGGTCAGTCCCAACATCCGGGTAACTGAAACTACTGCTACGTAAAGCTGTTTCTCACAAACACCACTCACTAGCATAAACACAACCGGTGCCGTCTAGAGTCACTGTCGTGTTGCAGAATGAAATGAAAGTACAGAGTCAGAGCTCACCTGTCACTAAGTCTCTGTTGACACACAGCGTCCTGACCCGTGCTCTCGCCGCAGGATTCAGGGATCTGGTCCTCTCCTCCAGCCTGTTCCTCAGAGTCCGCCTCCGCTCTCTCAGCAGGGACTGGATAACACACCTGTCCAGACCCTGAATCACACACCTGTCCCGCTCCTGAATCCCCATCTGAAGAGCACACCTGTCCCGCTCCTGAAGAGCAGACCTGTCCCCCTCCTGAATCCTCATCTGAAGAGCACACCTGTCCCGCTCCTGAAGAGCAGACCTGTCCCCCTCCTGAATCCTCATCTGAAGAGCAGACCTGTCCTGCTCCTGAAGAGCACACCTGTCCTGCTCCTGAAGAGCACACCTGTCCTGCTCCTGAAGAGCACACCTGTCCCGCTCCTGAAGAGCAGACCTGTCCCCCTCCTGAATCCTCATCTGAAGAGCAGACCTGTCCTGCTCCTGAAGAGCACACCTGTCCTGCTCCTGAAGAGCACACCTGTCCTGCTCCTGAAGAGCACACCTGTCCTGCTCCTGAAGAGCACACCTGTCCTGCTCCTGAAGAGCACACCTGTCCTGCTCCTGAATCACCATCTGAAGAGCACACCAGTCCTGCTCCTGATGTGAGCACACCTGTGACATCTGTCCCGCTCCCATCCTCCTGTCCCATCAGGATTGGTGTCCCTACACCCACATCTCCGTCGTCTCCCTGCTCCTGCATCCGCCGGGCCACGGCCCGCTGGCGGATCTCCTGCAGATTGAGATCATCGCTGTCTTCGGCTCGATCCGACGAGACTCTTGCACTGACGCGCTCCTCGTCCGGCTTCAACTCCGCCGGGACACCCCTCAGCCATTGCTCATCCTCCTCTTCATCACCTGTGTGTGTGAGCGCTCGTCCTCGCCCCCCGCGGCCCCGTTTGCAGGCTAGAGCGCTCCCGCCAGCCTCGGCTGCGCGTTTGCCCCGGCCGCGCCCCCTGACCCGCCCCCGACCCCTGGCTCGACCCCGGGCCCGTGGGGCGGGGGGGCTGTTGTCCGACGAGCCCACGGCCTCCAGGAACTCGCGGCGGGCGATGGTGCTCCGCCGGAAACCCCAGGTCTTGGCCTCAGCGCTGGAGCCGTCCTCCATCTGACACACAGCAGAAAACACACATCAGGATTATGGCTGGGCAAAAAAATCGATTTTTCGATTAATCGTTTTTTTTTTATGTGGTCGATTCAAAATCGATTCTCAATGGCCACGAATCGATTTTTCCCATATTCAGGGCTCGCGGTGCTGCGAGTAGGAGGTCTCTGCGGAACAAAAGTGGGTGTTTCTACATTTATGGGTGTTTTCACACTGGTGTGTTTATAAATCATATAATGAAAACGGTGCCCTTCTCCCGACCCCACCCCTAAGACCTACCCACACTGTGACGTGGGCAAATCAGGTAATGCGGTTGAAAACGCCCCTCTATTTATGGCCTCACCCCCTGATATGGTAACTCCTATTCACGTCTGCAGAGACCTCTATTTGGGTGCTGCGTCTTCTCTCTCTGCACAAGGCAAGCGTCAAGCGCAGCAGGCGTCGATACACACTCGTTTTTAGGACTCAGGACATGACGGAATATTCACATGCACAATCGGGCCAGCATTGCATCGTAACTAACGTTTATCATTAGAGGTCGACCGATTCATCGGTTTTGCCGATTAATCGGCACCGATAGTTGATTGGTGGAACTATCGTTATCGGCAAAAATCCACACCGATAGTTTTTCCGGGTTGTGTCCGTTGCTGGAGCGGCTGAGAAGTGCGCGCTGTCATTACACAGCACGAGAGCGCTGGGAAGAGACTGCTGGCATTATACAGAGCGAGAGCGGCCTCTAGAGGACAAATAACAAACTATCACTGGCTGAGTTGTTTACTTAACACGTGAGGCAGCGCGCAGCACGGAGAGAACACGCAGCACAGAGAGCGCTGACACTTCAGACGCACATTTAAAACACCGACAGCGAAACGGTATGAATACAGAACACTAAACTACATATTGCCATATCATTATAAAGTAATTCATTTGTTGATTAGATGCTGCATCAGCAGAGAAAGAACAGTAGTTTGCCGTCGAGGCTGTGAGGACTCTAACATTATACCTCAGTCAAGCGGTTTAAACAATTGTGACAAAAACACACGCAGACCTGACCCAAATGTTTTATGGCGCAATTGTTACCATCTATTTGCATTATTTTATATCCGGCTGGTCACTTTTATGCATTCATTAGCCGACGAAATTGCATGTTTAAAACTAGTGACGTGATTGCTTTCTCAACATTGATATGTTCATGCAGCCGACAGAAACGTAAACTAATCAGAAACGCGTTCGATTTAAGATCTTTTTAATCACTACAATACATCTTGTTATTTTGATTGGATTATCATCAAGTGTTCTAAAACAGAAGCAAATAAAGTTAGAGACTATATTACATATAGGCCTACGTAATGCAGGTCTTTATTACATTTTAATGGCCATCTTTAAGCACGACTCTTTGTAATTATATGAAATGGTAACACTTTACAATAAGATTCCCTTTTTAGCATTAACTAAGGTTAATACAAGTTGTAGAAGTATTATTCATTGTTAGTTTGTTAATTTCAACATTTACTAATGCATTTAAAATGGAGTTTTAATTCTTATTTGATCTGTTATTACCTTAGTTAATGTACTATGAACTAACATGAATGATAAAGGTACAATTGTATTGCTCATATAATACATGCAGTAAAAACGTATATTGCATAATGCATATAGTTCATGAAAGCTAGCTAATACATCCTTGTTTACAAATGGGACTTGCAAAGTGTTACCTATGAAATGTATGTATGTTTCTAGGTTATAGCTAACGAAACCTGTAATATGTTAGTGTTTAAATTATTTTCTGTATAGAGTTTTAATATATTCATATTTATATATTTATTTAATTTAGCACATTTCAGTTCAACACTGTTTTATTGTGAGTGTTATGTTTGTTTTTAATCCAGTATCCATTAAAAAAAATATCGGTTGAATTATCGGTTATCGGCATGTACGGTCAAACGTAGATATCGGTATCGGTAAAATCCACTATCGGTCGACCTCTATTTATCATTTTCACGTCTTTTTAAGTTTTACCAGTTTAAACATTCAAGCAATTTTAAACTATCCAGTGCTCGCGCACTCTCAGAGATGTTTTTCACTGCGTGCCGTGCACATACAGTAAAGCCTAAATCCGCCTCACAAACAGCTCGCCAGTAACAAAAGTTCTTTTTTTTTCAATTTAATTCAAAGATTGAAATCAAGCTTCCATGTGTTGCATAAACTCTTAACAAAAAAATTACCTCATTGTAAAAACAAACATTTAGGTGAGATCAATGTAATAAAAAAATTGTCTAAAAAATAACTGATATTTATTTATCTATCTATCTATCTTAAACATAAAATAACCTGATCCTGTTTGATCAAGGCATGCGGCTGTTCATCAATTTTGCATCTTGCATCAAAATCCTGTCTATTCATTGTATGCATTAGTGTATAGTGTACCTAAAATAAAAATAGTTGTATATACAGTTTTGTGACTCTTAATTTCTTTGTATTAATTAACCACTTGTAAAGTTATGTCCACTGTTCTTTTTTTATAAATATAGGATTTGTATTACATCTATATTCATTATAGTCGAATCGAGAATCGAAATCGAATCGAATTGAGAGCTTGCGAATCGAATTTGAACATAAGCTACACAAGAGCACCTACTGCATCATCTGGGCGGCACACAGCATTACTGTTCAGCAACACCAAAGTTGCTGCTTTGCTCTAAAACAGGGACTGGTAACAAGAGACGTACAATGCATTTTCTGTTTGGTTTGGTTCACTTTCACATGGCAACATTTCAAAGTGTGTTCAAAACAATGTGTTTATTCAAGTCACATGGCGGTAAAACTACCTCCTAGGTGCCTCCTAGCATCGCATGTCTGTCGTTACACATACACTTCAGTTACACGAATGTTTATAAGCCTTCATGCCCGAGAGAGAGAGAGAGAGAGAGAGAGAGAGAGACATACACTTCAGTTACACGAATGTTTATAAGCCTTCATGCCCGAGAGAGAGAGAGACAGAGAGAGAGACAGAGAGACAGACAGAGAGAGAGAGAGACAGAAAGAGGTTCATCACGACAGCATGTTTAATGCACCTGTTAGTGAGATAAGGAGGCTCTAGTGACTGCTGAGGTCAAAACACCTCGTTCAGGACCCAGTGTTCCGGTGTGGATCATATAAGCCTAAACGAACCGAGTCTCATGCTGAAACATTAGTACTGGGTCTCAGTCACAAGCCACTGATAGACGCATTTCACATTAATCTAATAAAAAATGCAGTCAAACTCAGAAATTAACGGATCAAACTCACTTTCATTTGTTAGACAATTAAAACCCATCATTAAACTTCCGAATGATGTGACCAGGAGTCAGCCAGCACACAGCAGAGAGAGAGCAACTGAACTGAAGTCTATCGCTGTTACTAAGGCTTCATCTCTCCGGCGCGAGCGAGTGTTGATCTGTGAACACAATGAAATATGATAAACTCACGCTTCACCGCAGGCTCACTCCGCACTGTCCGCGTTTACATGCACACTTCGGTTTGAACTAAACTTATGAATGATTAGTAATAAAACAAATAAACACGCAGTGTTCTTCCATTTTGTCCGTGAGAGGGGCGTGACGCACTGCATGACGAGGAGAGACGCCACGCGACGCGACGCCGGAAACCAACAGCGACGCTGGCGGACCGGAGGAAGAAAAGCAGGCGCGATCGCGTCTCAAATGATGAAGCAAACGCGATTGGAAATGCAACGCAAATTTACAATTTACATTTTTAGCATTTAGTCATTATTTGTAATAAACCCTTTAAGTAAGCTATTTTGAATTATGATTTTTTTAAACATACGCGCTGTAGTTTGTCTCTTAACCAAGCTCTGCATAAAACACTGCAATTTTGAATAAAATAGCACATATTATAAAGACACATCATAATGGTAATGTCTGATTTGTTAAATGCATTTAATCACACTTTCAATAAAACATTTGCAATTGGTTGTTATTTGGGCTATTTGGTTATCCATTGCATTGACCAGCGCTTCGACACTGTGAATCATTTTGTGAAGCAATTTCTTTCTTCAGTTGATTGAAAGTGTATCAAATTAGCTAAAAAATATTACAATCAATTAACCTGTTTGTCCCGTGAACACTAAGTGTTAATTGTTTATTAATGAGCGACACCTGTGCGACGAACCGGTCTCGTATTTCTCACAGAGGAGCGGAAGCATAAAGGAGGTGCAACGACATTGAAGATCGAGAGAGGAACTGGCCTGAGTTTATGTTGTGTTCTGTGTCTGTTTTGTGTGGCCAGCAGTCGTCCGTGGGGCGGATGGGGGGGCGGATGGGGGGGGGGGAGTAGGGGCTATGGGGGTATGTGGCGAGCAGGACGAGGTCGAGGGGCGTGAGAGAACGACGCGACGCCGGTGGCGTGATTGATAATGAGCAACACCTGCGCAGCGCACCGGTCTCATATCTCTCACGGACGAGCGGAAGCATAAAGGAGGTGCGACGACAGTAAAGATCGAGAGAGGAGCAGGCCTGAGTTTATGTTGTGTTCTGTTTCTGTTTTGTGTGGCCAGCAGTCATCCGTGAGAGGCTGCTGGCTTATACTTTCAATTTTGTATTTGTTTTTTTATTTATTAAAATCTTTAAATGTCTGCAGGGTCCCGTCTCCTTCTTCCCATAACATTTTAACCTTGTTACAGACAGAATTAAACCGGAACCAGGAAATTAAACTATGGAAAAGATTCATTTAACTATAAAAAGAACCATCAGCTTTATTCTTTCAAAGCACCTCATTAAGAGGTGTCAACCGCTTATTATTAAACCTCTGGTTAAAATGTGTGATACTTGCATCTCCTTTGCAGTGGAAGCAGTGTGTGACGTCTTTGAAGAAGATCTCCTTGGTTCCGTGAGTTGATGGTTGGAGTTGCGATTGACTTCTGCATTGAGTGAAGAAGTTGTACCAAACTCCTGATGTTGTCCTTGACTCTGTTGTGGTTGAGAGAGAGTCCTCTCTCTCCTGAATGAGCACATGGCTGGTTGTGAGCCTGGTGAGGCTTTGCAGGACACCAAACCGAAGGTACCGAGAAGGGCCAAGAGAGGGAAAGGCTTGTCTAGATGCTCTATAAAGCCTGAGAAAGGTCCCACTTCTCAGGGTTGGCTTGACCAATAAGGCCCCGATCACACCAAACGCGCTTTTAAGGTTCGAAAACGAGAGACGCAAAGCACTGCCCCGGTCACACAGAACGAGCAGTGCGCTGCGTTTTATGTTGCTAGGCAACAACCGAAACAGCGGTCCTGACGGTCAAGTAAACGTCAAATCAGCCTTTTATTAACTTTATCTACTTTCTGTTAACATTGTGGTAGTTACGGTTCGTGAAGTAATTAAGCTCCTGGTAACCCACGAGAGCACCACAAGTTTCTCCTCCATCATCGCACTCTCCGGGCGTTCAAAGCAACTGTAGCTTTCATCACAACAGCGGAAGGCCCGCCTCTCCATTCATTCGTTTGGACAGTGGAAAAAAACGTGATGACGTCGGGCGCTTTTCCGCTCGGCGTTGTTTTTTTTTCAACTGCAAAAACGCGAGGCGCCTGGGGCACATAAATAGCGCGCAGAACACTCCATAGGAAAACAGTTTAAAAAAGGCGCCTCTCACTGCAAAAAACGCGTTTGGTGTGATCTGGGCCTAAGAAAGGTGAAATTTACAAGCGGGAAAATTCCTCTGTTAGGAGGTTTTATGGCTGTCTCAAGTGTGGTTAGACATGGGCCTTAGCGTTTGTGTCCATTTATACTCAGATAAATATAACAAACACACACTGCATTCTATGAGGAGGTGTTGTACACTAAAGTGTGAGTCATTAAATGAGTATTAATTAGAATACACACAAGTTCATGGGGCAGAGGCAGATACATCTACCCGTGTGGACATACAATATGCAAACCCTCAAGTTCTGCTACGATGGGGAAATTGTTACTCCACTAGACACTCATCACGTGCCCTTGACTTTCCGGCACAGGGACAAACATGTCGATGCTGTCAAAAGCGGAACCAGATTGCAAAATGGTGTCAGTCTGCTCCAGTTCAAGCTCCTACACAAAGAAAACCACGTGCTAACACTACAAACCCTGCTGTAATCCACTCAATCAGCACCAATTCAGCATGGTTTTCTACATGCGCTGTTAATATAGTGGATTCTTGTACTTCCACTAATTCCTCTCTGAATTTGTTTGGATACGGAAGTTCTGCAGTCGACATTATTGGTCTTATACATGCGCCGGTCCAGTACGGCAATAAGGCTCTGTCCAACTTCCCATTTCACATTACGCCACATTACGCCCCATGGCAGCAATATCCTCGGACTGGACCTGTTTATGTGTCCGGACTGTTCTCTGCTTGTCTTTATGGCCGAAGATTCACCCTTCGAACCGTTGACTAACTCTTCACTGCAGTTATGCCTCCTTCTGGGTCTGGCCACAAACCCCTGCACATGTACCGCTGGACTGACCGCAGTATGACTTTACCATACAGTACTTATCAGGGAGAGATAATGTAGACACCGGTTGCTGCTGCCGTCCCCATTGCCCCCTGTCACATGGTTGAGGAAAAGGATATTACTCAACTGGTGCATGCACCCCTCGTGGCTTTCGTGTCCTTGGGGGAACTCAGAGGAGGGGTGCTGGCCATGGCGCATGAGGGCCATCTGGGCATACTCAAACTGAAGCAGCGTTGTAGGGAGCTGGTATGGTGGCCAGGGTTGGACAAAGACATTGAGCAGCTTGTTTGGGACTGTACTCCATGTTTTGTAAGCAGGAAAACCGGCCCACACACCCCGCCGCCACTGGGGTCCTTGCCTTGGCCAACTCAACCTTGGGACCACATTCAACTAGAAATATGTGGTGAACTCCATGATGTGCCCCATCATTTGCGTTTCCTCATAGTAATTTATGATCTACACTCAAAGTGGCCACAGGTTGCACCTGTGTGCTCTTTCAGATCCAGTTCCCGCTCTTTTCCCCCTGAGGCCTGCCCAGGTCCTTGTCGACAAATGTCTGCTGAGTTTACCAGTTAAATCCAAAGCAAAGGGATCAAACACATACAAACAGCTTACTACCATCCATAGTCAAATAGGGGCATAGAGAGATTTAATCAGTCGATGAAAAACGGTCTGAGAGCCCACTTAGCTCAAGGCTGCTCTTTCAACGAGCCTTTGTCTCAGACTCTTCTACACTACAGAGCAGCTCAGCATGCCACCACTGGGGTGTTACAGCAAAACTGATTCTGGGATGAGAGCTGGAGTTACCCCTACATAGACTTCGGCCTCCTACTTCTTGCTGTGGAAACCCTGTGGTGGAAGCCAGGGTGTGCAGACAACACCTCAAAGCACAGGGCAGATAAAATGCCAAAAAAGGCCCGGATTCCCAGAATCTCCCAGCTGGACTGGGTGCACAAAGAGCCTAGCAAGAACAGGGTGTTGGGGAATCACTTTTTTTCTCTTTTTCATCAAACCGCAGTTTTTGCAAGTTCCCGCAATTTCATTGCATAAAATTGCATAAATATCCCGCATATTCCATCGCATTTTTTAAGAAAACGTGCCGCATAATCAAGGATTTTTGCCCGCAACAATCACAAAAAAACTCTGCATTTTTCTGGAAGGACTGACCTTTGGGTCACATCACCATACAGCTTTTGTCCCCCCCACTTTTATAATGGCTGCTACGCCCCTGGCTATAGCAACTGTATTAAAGGCTCATTCAGTCGGGACTTTTATTCTGAAACCGTAGTCATGGTAATATGCAGAGCAGTGTACAGTAGTTAGTTGAGCTGCCGCGATCTGCTGTGTATGTGTTGTTATGCTTGGCTCTGTCTGACACTCACTCTATTTCTATAAAACAAAAGAATCTCACAACCGCATGATTCTCAGTGCTTGCTCTTTACTTCACGTGCTTGCGCATCTCAACGACGTCACATACACAGGACTCAGGGTTCAACAATACATAGTCTGTGTCACTTCCTTATGACCATATATAACATATTGTAACATGTGTGATCTGTGCGAGCTGTCAGCTGTAAAATTGTTGATTTCTGTTCGTTCGTGGTGATTGCTGTAATATCATGATGTTAGTCACTGACCTCCAAAGTCAATTTGATTAAATTTGTGTTAAACTTGATCTGAACAGAGTTATGAATACGTGCATGTCCGGACATGTCCTGTAGAGATCGTTCTGTTATTCAGATCGGTAATATTATTTAAAGTGTGATTATTCATTCTTTATTATGCAGCAGATCAGTGTTATGGGTTATTAATGATGTGATGTTGGTCTGTTAAGATGTTATAATTCCAGACGAATGATCAGTGTCATGTTTGTTTGAATGCTCTTCATATGAGCCATTATGTTATCCATATATGGGCACTGGATGTTATTGATGACGAATGGTCGCTTACAGTGTGTATTTCCCTATGGAATACCTAATTTCTGTTTATTTAACTGGATGTTGAGTAGAGAAATATCAATGATGCTATTATGTAGAATACTTATTATTGTATATATTTAGTTTATTCATTCTCTTTATTGTACTTATTTTCCAGACTATGTACATCATTGAATATACCTTTGTGGCTCATCCCTCTACCTCCAATACAAAGAATTAATCTGATCACCTGTCTCCTCATTTTTTGTGCTCTTACCGGCACCCAGAAGGGTTTACTCAGTTTACGCTAATTTACCTCAGTTTCTGCTAACGTTAGCTTGTAGCAGCTAAGGGTAAGTTAACGTTAGTAAGCTGTAAGTGATATGGAGTTGTTGACTGTGTACAGCGGGGAACACAGCAGTGAGGCCCCATTCCACTGAGAGAAATCGCGTTGTGAGAACTACTGGAAGTGGTAAGTGTACCCCTCAGGCTCGGTGGAACGTTCGAGGTAAGGATCCAAGATGGCGTCCTGCTAAGTTTGCCTTTATCAGGCTCTGCTGACAAATGTTCTTTTAACAGCCAAACTACACTGTTTACAATCGTGTTACGTGTATTTATTTACATAAATACTTCATAGTGCCCCTCGATAACCTAAAAATGAAATCTGCTGCAGACAAATGGAAAGAAAAAGAGATGTCGCGCACTTCACGTGTGTCCGATATTGGGAGTCTCCACAACTATTCGTCTCCCGGTGAGATCCAATCTACTCCCCTTCCGGAGAGCCCAGGTAAGCCTCCTTCAAAGAAAGGCAAAGCAGAAGACGACGCCGTGATTTCCACTCTCTCACAGCTGATAAATAGTCGCTCGGATGCCCTGGAGAAAATGGTGAGTGACAACGCTCTTAAAATTGAAGGGCTTAAAAAGACGGTGGACTTTGTATGTGCCGAGTTGAATGATATTAAGGGGAAAGTCGGCCATGTCGAAGCTAGACTAAATACTGAAGAAAAGAAAATGCAGATCTGCGAAATAAGAATAGCAGAATTGGAGAGGTACTCTCGCCGCTGGAACCTGCGTTTGCATGGAGTACCTGAAAAGGAAAATGAAAATGCCAGAATCGAATCTATCCGCATTTGTGCGACCATCTTTCCAGAGGAAAGCAAAACTCTTCCAGATAAGATCGACTCTGTCCACCGCATTGGGAAGAGGCTTCCGAATAGTTCAAGGCCGCGCGCGATCATTATTCAGTTCTCCTCACGTGTGATGAGAGATGGTGTGTGGAGAGCGGCGAAATCCTCAGAGTTCCTGCGGGCGAACGGTCTTCGATTAACTGAGGATCTCACTGCCTTTGACCGAGAAAGGAGGCAATTGCTGTGGCCGGCTGTTGAAAAGGCTGGCAAGGAGGGGAAAAGGGCGCATTTTGTCGGACACCGCACATTCATCGAGGGCTCTGAAATTAACCCTATGTAAGCCAGTTCAAACTGTTCATCTAATTCCAAGTGAGCCTTTTTGAGCTCTACCTTTTCGTTTTGGAGCAGGACTATTGATGGTTGTAAGCGTACCTGACTTGGCCTTGTCAGCTGCTTATGCGTTGTCATCCTCAGTAAGCTCGGTTATTTGCTGTTCTTTGTTAAAAGAGATCTTTTTGTATGTCTATCTCTATTCTTTCTCTCAATGCCAGGGGTCTAAGAGACATTACTAAACGGAAGGCTTTGTTTCTGAATGCCAAATCGTTCAAGACTGATTTTTGTTTTTTCTCAAGAGTCCCACTCCGTTGCCAGCGATACTGCTTTTTGGAAAAATCAGTGGAACAATGATGTTTGGATGGCTCACGGTTCGGAGCGTTCAGCTGGAGTTCTGACTTTGAAAAACCTTTTTGCTGGGGACGTTTTGCACTATTTTAGTGACCCGAATGGACATTTTCTGCTTATGATAATTTGTTTAAACAACACTGTGGTAATACTAATTAACATCTATGGGTATAATAGTTCTTGTGAGAATGATCTACTGATTGATGCAATAGAAGGGAAAATTCTGCTGTGGCTTAATACATACCCAAGTGCTTTAGTTTTCATTGGTGGGGACTTTAATATTGTACCTGATAATACTCTCGATAGACTGCCACCTAAACAGTCTGCCTCTGCCAATCCTAAATTACAGATATTAATGGATAAATTTGATATTATTGATATTTGGAGAGAAACATTTCCGAATACTAAATCACATACTTGGAGTAACAAAAATTGCTCAAGACAGTCCCGAATAGACTACTGGCTTGTTTCACATTCTGTTAAGGATTTTAATGTTTCTGTTAGCATTCTCCCTTCACCCATGACTGATCATAAAGCAACTCTTATCCAATCCCCTCTATCTTCGGTTACCTCTTCTTCAAGACCTAGAGCCTCTTATTAGAAGCTTAACTCTTCTTTGCTTAAGCATGATCAATCAAGGAAAAAAACATTTTATTTTTGATTGAATTTTACTGGATCAAAGCACAAAAGGAAAATAAATACAGTCTCAATTGGGAACTTCTTAAACATGAAATTAGCAGGGGTGCTAGGAATTTTGGCAGCCTTCTAGCTAAAAATAAAAGACTTGAAGAAGAGACTGTCATTTCCAAAATAATGACTCTCTCTGGGAAAATGCAGGATGGTGTAACGATCACCAGCTGGAGTGCCCTCGAGAGCCACCAGAGGGCGCTCCATAATAGACTTTGATCACTTCCTCACTAACTACATTTCCCATCACTCACTGCCCGGATTCATCGGAATTCATCATCTCATTCACCTGTGTCTCATCACCTGGTTGGTCTCTGATTGCATTCACCTGTTTCTCATCACCCTGTTAGTCCCTGTCTATTTATTCCATGTTCATTCACTCACTCATTGCGAAGTTTTGTTTGTGTCCCACTGCATCTCTGAGCGTTTACCTGGTTTCATGTATTTTGGTTTTTGGATTTCTTGCCCTGTTTCCTGGATTACTCTTTTGCCTCTGGTCCCTCCCTGTTTTGTTTGTTTGTTTGTTTGTTTGTTTGTTTGTTTGTTTGTTTGTTTGTTTGTTTGTTTGTTTGTTTGATTCTTTGTTTGGACTGTCTACCTGTGTTTTGACCCATTGCCTGTACTTTGGATTACGCCTTTCGATTGCCCACAAATAAAGCTGCGTTTGGATCTTTACTTGCCTGTCTCAGAGCAGTTTCGTGACAGAAAACTTCGCCACACCCAGATCCAGCAGCACAGATCTCACCTGATCTTCCCAGCATGAGCCGGGAGTTCGCCGGTCAGGTCGCGGCCTTGGCCCTGGATAGCCGCGACCTGTTCCAGTATACCTGGGGGTTTGCCCCTCTCGCTGCCTCCTGCTCTCTCGGTGATGAGGCGATTAAGCTGTGTAACCGGCTAGGGGCTAAGGAGGTCGACCCGAGGGAGCTCCCCGATCTCTCGGGTCTGAATTGGAGAGAGGCACTCGGCCGATGTCTGGAGAGCTTCCTTCCGCGGTACGCCAGGTCATCACCTGATCTCCACGTCCAGCCAGAGACCGTCCAGCCAGAGACCGTCCAGCCAGAGACCGTCCAGCCAGAGACCGTCCAGCCAGAGACCGTCCAGCCAGAGACCGTCCAGCCAGAGACCGTCCAGCCAGAGACCGTCCAGCCAGAGACCGTCCAGCCAGAGACCGTCCAGCCAGAGACCGTCCAGCAAGAGGCTGCTGTTCACGTCACGCCTGCCGAGCAAGAGGCTGCTGTTCACGTCACGCCTGCCGAGCAAGAGGCTGCTGTTCACGTCACGCCTGCCGAGCAAGAGGCTGCTGTTCACGTCACGCCTGTCGAGCAAGAGGCTGCTGTTCACGTCACGCCTGCCGAGCAAGAGGCTGCTGTTCACGTCACTTCTGCCGATCCAGAGACTGAGCTTCACGTCACTTCTGCCGATCCAGAGACTCAGCTTCACGTCACTTCTGCCGATCCAGAGACTCAGCTTCACGTCACTTCTGCCGATCCAGAGACTGAGCTTCACGTCACTTCTGCCGATCCAGAGACTGAGCTTCACGTCACTTCTGCCGATCCAGAGACTGAGCTTCACGTCACTTCTGCCGATCCAGAGACTGAGCTTCACGTCACTTCTCCTGATCCAGAGACTGAGCCTCACGTCACTTCTCCTGATCCTGTGTCTTCGGACAAGATGGCCGCCTCCGAGCCAGTGTCTGCGGACAAGATGGCCGCCTCCGAGCCAGTGTCTGCGGACAAGATGGCCGCCTCCGAGCCAGTGTCTGCGGACAAGATGGCCGCCTCCGAGCCAGTGTCTGCGGACAAGATGGCCGCCTCCGAGCCAGTGTCTGCGGACAAGATGGCCGCCTCCGAGCCAGTGTCTGCGGACAAGATGGCCGCCTCCGAGCCAGTGTCTGCGGACAAGATGGCCGATTCAGAGACTGTTCACGTTACGTCTGCCGAGCCAGAGCCAGAGCCAGTTCCTGTCCCAGTTCCTGAGCCGGTGTCTGTTCCGGCGCCCTGGCCGCCCGATGGACTGTCTGCTCCGGCGCCCTGGCCGCCCGATGGACTGTCTGCTCCGCCCTGGCCGCCCGATGGACTGTCTGCTCCGCCCTGGCCGCCCGATGGACTGTCTGCTCCGCCCTGGCCCTCCGTCCTGTCGCAGTCTCCAGGTCCTCTTCTGCTCCACGGACCTGGCCCTCCATCCCGCCCCCGGATCCGCCTCCATGCCACCACCCACCTGGACAGTTTTGGAGCGTCTGGAAGCCGCTCATTGGGGGGGGGGCTATGTAACGATCACCAGCTGGAGTGCCCTCGAGAGCCACCAGAGGGCGCTCCATAATAGACTTTGATCACTTCCTCACTGACTACATTTCCCATCACTCACTGCCCGGATTCATCGGAATTCATCATCTCATTCACCTGTGTCTCATCACCTGGTTGGTCTCTGATTGCATTCACCTGTTTCTTATCACCCTGTTAGTCCCTGTCTATTTATTCCATGTTCATTCACTCACTCATTGCGAAGTTTTGTTTGTGTCCCACTGCATCTCTGAGCGTTTACCTGGTTTCATGTATTTTGGTTTTTGGATTTCTTGCCCTGTTTCCTGGATTACTCTTTTGCCTCTGGTCCCTCCCTGTTTTGTTTGTTTGTTTGTTTGATTCTTTGTTTGGACTGCCTACCTGTGTTTTGACCCATTGCCTGTACTTTGGATTACGCCTTTGGATTGCCCACAAATAAAGCTGCGTTTGGATCTTTACTTGCCTGTCTCAGAGCAGTTTCGTGACAGATGGTTTGTCAGAAGCTGAACTGGTAGAATTTATTGATCTGCAAACTCAATTAGACTCCGTGTATAGGAATAAGGCAGAGGGTGCTTTTATTCGCTCTAGAAGAAGGTGGTTAGAGCAAGGAGAACAAAGTACAGCATATTTATTTAGAATGGAAAATAATAATTTTAGAAATGTAACTAAACTCTTTAAATTTAAACGGTACGGTTATTTCTGATCCTAAGGAAATCGGCACATTCTGTGCAAATTTCTACACAAATCTTTATAACTCTAAATATTGCAAAGACTCAGTTTTGTCTTTTTTCCAGTCTTTGAAAGATGTTAGGACATTATCTAATTGTCAGGAGTAGATCGGTATCTCCAGCAGTCACTACGCAACGATCACTCTCCCCGGATTACTAATCACCTGCACCTGTTCACAATTAGTAGTCACATCCATCCCGGCATAGAAACACCCAGCTCACTCTCAGTCATTGTCAAGCCTCCAACAGGAACAGATCCAAACCCAGTCACTAAGAGAATCTCCGTGTCATCCAGCAGCAAGTAACGTAATGTATACTTACCTGTAGTATACTAACCTTTCTGTCCATGTTCTGATGTCCTCAGGATCCACGCTACGGTCCCTGCCCGGTCCTGAATCCATGTATCCTTCCTGAATCTCGTTCGCCAATGGATGACCTGAAAGAAAGAAAGCAAGTGTCACAGATCTGAGTTAGTTTGATGTAAAGCACACTGAAGAGGATCTGCTCACCTGAAAGTCTACACGCCAGAGTATCCTCCTTCTAATCACTTTTGAGCACGCACCTTGTATGTGACGAAATAAAGTTTATGTTCATTCACTTACCTCTGTCTCCGAGCCTGTATCCTGACACTAATGCAGACAAGAGCACTTGCGATCGTGATTTATCCATTGATGAAATAACTGAGTCTATTGAAACTCTTAAAAACAATAAGTCTCCGGGCACAGATGGACTGACAGCCGAATTGTACAAAAGTTTTGCTTTAGAGTTAGCATCTTTCCTGCTTGAAACTTTTTTGGAGAGTATTGCTTCTGAAACACTTCCACCTTCTTTATCACAGGGATTACTTACTTTAATACCTAAACCTAAGAAAGACATTCTTTTGATTGATAACTGGCGTCCAATTTGTTTGTTAAACTGTGATTATAAGATATTAGCTTTGTTACTGGCCAAAAGACTTAAACGGGTTCTGGGTACAATAATAGACGAAACTCAGTCAGGCTTCATCCCAAAGAGGCATATTGCTAACAATATACGCCTTGTTTTAGATTTATTGGACTATGAGGAACTGATTAAAGATGAAAGTTTTATTCTTTTTTTAGATTTTTATAAAGCCTTTGATTCCCTCGAACATGAATTTATTCTGCAATCCCTGTATAAATTTGGTTTTGGTGAGTTCTTTTGCAAAACTGTCCGAACGTTATACAAAAATGGAAACTGCTCAATTAATCTGAAATCTGGCACTTCTCCAAGGTTTAATGTGTTTAGAGGGGTTCGCCAGGGTTGCCCGGTATACCACCTTATTTGTTCTTGATGGCCGCTCAACTCCTTACTACCTCCCTGTTGAATAGTCAATTACAAGGGATTAATATAGCAGATAAACACATTATTATAACTCAATTAGCTGATGATACCACACTCTTTTTAAAAAACGACTTGCAGATTCCTATTGCTCTTGACCTTATTAATGTGTTCTCAAAAGCTTCTGGTCTTTCGTTAAATTTAGATAAATGTGAACTTCTTCACTTAAAGTCTTGTTCTGCTCCATTCCTGCACAATATTCCTGTAAAGTCTCAAGTGAATTATATGGGTATTACAATTTGTAAAGATTTCATTGCGAGAAGGAAATTAAACTTTGATCCAGTAATTACTAAAGCTAAGAAAAAGTTAAATTCCTGGCTCCAAAGAGACTTGTCTTTTCGAGGAAGGGCTCTCCTCGCCAAAGCAGAGGGTGTTTCTAGATTGACCTACCCCGCTCTTTCTTTGCATGTAGACAAGACAGTTTGTGTAGAGGTCAATAGAATGCTTTTTGATTTTTTATGGAAACACAAGAGACATTACATAAAAAAATCTGTTGTCATAAATACCTTTGAAAATGGCGGTTTTAACTTTCTTGATTTTGCGTCTTTAAACAATGTTTTTAAAATCAATTGGTTGAGGCAGTTCTTGAACGATTCTGATTCCATATGGAATGCTATTCCCAATTATATTTTTTCTAAAGTTGGTGGTCTCCCCTTTCTGTTAGTATGTAATTATAATATCTCTAAATTGCCCATCAAATTATCTCATTTCCATAAGCAGATGCTTTTGGCCTGGCACTTAATATACAAAGACAATTTTAGTCCCCACAGGTATTTTATTTGGAATAACCATGATATCCGATATAAAAATAAAACGCTTTTCTTTTCAGATTGGTTTAATAATAATATTCTTTTGGTTTCTCAGCTTGTAAATTCAAATGGCCATTTGTTTTCTTATTCTGAATTCTTAGCTAGATATTGTATTCCTGTCACCCCACGAGACTTTGCCATAGTGATGGATGCCATCCCAAGTGGAGCTGTTGCACTTGTAAAAAACTCAGCTGATTCTTTACTCTCTTCTACCTCATTGATACATCCTTGCGAGACAGCAATAGGGAAGATCTGTTTTTTATCTAATCCCTCTCTAAGGAATAGAAAGATTAGACAACTTTTTCAGAATAATATTATTACTGTCCCTTCTGTAATATCATATTGGAGTAATTGTTTTAATGATATTCCCTGGAAGAAAGTGTGGTCTCTATCCAACAAATATTTAATTACCAACAAGGTTAAAGAGATATCTTTCAAGTTGTTACATCGATTTTACCCAGTCAATCTTTATATAAAAAAAATGTTTCCTGAGTTGGATCCCCTATGCTCCTTCTGTGGAGTGGAAGACGAGTCTGTACATCACCTTTTTTGGGATTGTGTTTAGCTACTTTTTGGAAGAAATTTTGTTTGTTTGTACGTGCTTCTTTATTAGTCCATTTTTCTTTGGTATTTAAGGATGTATTATTTGGATTGTATAATTCTGACAAGAATCTAAAGGACAAGTATTTTCTTATAAATCTATTTATTTTTCTAGCCAAGTTTTTTATACACAAGTGTACATTTTTGTCTGTCAAACCTCTTTTTATTATTTTTTGCAAAGATCTGAAAGGTTAATTGGGTACTATCTCTTCTTCTAACAATGCCAAAGCTTTAAAGTCTGTTATATTGTGCACAAAGAATAATATTTATGCTTTTTTATAATGAAAACAAAAAGGGACTCAAGGCTCAATTTTTTTTTGTAAATTATATGTTACCTCTGGCTCAATTTTTATTTTTGTATTTATTATTTATTTTGTTTTAAAGTTTTGTCTGTTTATTTTACTTGCTTTTACTATATTTTTTGCTTACTGTTTATAGTTATTGTTGGTTAATTCTGTTTTGAGATATAACTGTGTAAAGGTAAAAAAAAAAAACATCACTTATTAAGCTTGGATAATGTTAATTCCAACATTTACTGATGTTTTACACAATAGCCTTTTTTTTTAAATATTGTGCATTAACCAGATTAAGTTAAATAATTGTGTTTCTACTTTTGTCTTCAATAGGAAAGCCATCATCTGTAATTTAAGATGCTTAACACTGCTACAGGGAGACAGCTGATCGTCCTGCAGTGCCAAACCACATGTGACCATACAGTGTGTGCAGAATTATTAGACACGTTGATTTTCTGATCATATTTTTTTCCCAGACACATTTTACCAATTCCAAACCACATTGATCTTGATAACTACTATTCGTTTTGTATTTAATCATATACAAGTGATATAATTGTTTATGAAGGCTGGAAATGAAAACACCTTATATTCAGGTGAATAATTATTAGGCATGTTTTCTTTTACAGATAAAATAAGCCAAAAAAAGAGATTTAACTCAGACTGAAAAGTCAAAAATTATTAAATGCCCATGAGAAGGATGCAATACTAGGAATTGCAGTTAAGGCATGACCATTGGACAGTGAAATGCTCATTGGGTCAGACGAAAACAGGTGGAGAAGAAAATACGCATGTTAACTGTAAAACAATTAAGGTGAAGAATTAAGCGTGAAACCATCAGGAACCCTTTAGTCTCCAGCGCCGCCATTTTCCAGAACTGCTACCGCCTGGAGTCTCCAAAAGAGCCAGATATCAGCATCTCAGAGACTTAGGTTAGGTAAAGAATCCTAAAAAATTACCCCCTCTTAATAAGAATCACAAGCTGAAGTTAGTAAAATACATGAAGACTGTTTTTTTATAGGCTTTATAGACAGACAGATCGAGAGTGACTCTTGAAGGACCAGCACCACATCCTCTTGTACCACTGTTTGAAGAATTCATCTTCCAGAATCTGGCAGTAAGTTTTGGGAGTAAATTTTTAGTCCATCTCTGCAAAACGGACGTCAGGGTAGGAGACAGACTGAAAATGAACTCCCAAAAGTTACTGTCAGATTCTGGAAGATCATGTATTCTACTACACTTCAGCTTGTGATTTTTTTCGGTGGTGATTTTTGCTTATTTTATCTGTAAAAGAAAACATACCTAGTTATGCACACCTGAATATAAGGCGTTTTATGATTAATAACTACTATTCATTTAATTTTGTATTTAAGATTAATGTGGTTTGGAATTGGTAAAATGTGCCTGAAGAAAATATGATCAGAAAATCAACGTGCCTAATAATTCTGCACACACTGTATGAACCCCCAGATGTGTTGGAGAACTTGAGGATTGATATTGACCCCCTTTGTTCAGGGACTCATAACTTCATTTCTGTTTGTAAAAAAAAAAACATTCTGTGAAATGTGTTTTATGTTGTTGTCTCAGTTGTTGAAGCATTTTGTGTTCATACAAGTAAACACATAATAAGAAATTTAGTCAACATTTGAAGTGGACCTAACCCTTTCATCAAAGTTATACATTAGTATTGAACAAAACATGTTCTTGTCTTAGGACAACTTTGATTAACTTTTTTGATCCACTTCAAAAGTTGACTACAGGTGAAACTCGAAACATTAGAATATCGTGCAAAAGTTTTGCAACATTTATTTCAGTAATTCAACTAAAAAGGTGTCAATAATATTGTGAAAACCTTTTCACAATATTCTAATTTTGAATTCATAAGCCATAATCATCAAAATTATAACAAATAAAGGCTTGAAATATCTCACTTTGCATGTAATGAGTCTATATAATACATTAGTTTCACCTTTTAAGTTGAATCACTGAAATAAATGAACTGTTGCATGATATTCTAATTTTTCGAGTTTCACCTGTATACATACACAGCAAATCTGTATGTGACTACTTGAAAACCATAAAAGAACATAATTACCTTCAAGGACCTCAAAAGTGTATTCTGTGTGTTTTATTCTTAATAATTTTATTCTTAATATTCAGATATCACCGCAGTGAACTGAAATGTCCGGTGAGTGGCACTAAAAGCTTAATGCTCCATCGCGTTTTAAAATAACATACACCTACACTAATCCCTAAACTTCCCCGATTGTGTTAACAAAAGCAAATGTGACAAAAATGCTATCATAACCATATGCCATTTCAGCTTGTCTTTGAGATCTTTTATCATGACTCGTATCACGGGATTCGTACCTGAGCTCTCCGCATCACAAGTACAATCATGTTCCAGCTGAATTACCGAGAAAGCTCAACACATCAGTAAAACTGACCATATGGAGCTGGTTAAGTGATGCAAACTACAAAATGTATTTGTTTACAAATCATGCACTTTGGTAAAAAAGTGTTTTGAGGTCATAACATAATATTGTGCAAGGACGGAGCCACGTGAAAACATCTGTATTAATCTACGAGTGAACATTATTAAAAGTGCTTGCTGTTTTATTGCCTCTAGTGTTCATTTCTGCTGAACACGGCAGTGATATGCAAATCATGTACGTATTTTGGCATTTTCCAAAAATGTTGGTGCATTTTCCAAATGAGCCTGTGTTGGTTTTGTCTCCAGATGCACACCAGTAATGTTTTTTTTCTTCCCCAAGTAAAATAATACATCTTATGTGTAAAAACGATTATTTTCATTTTTAGACAAAGCAAGAACAAATATAAAATGCATGTGCACAGTTCAGTTGAATAATAATGTTGGCCCTCTTTAACCTGTTAAGCTTCAACCCCACTTTTGAAAAATCCCCAGAAATGGCATACCCAAACTGAAACAGATACAGTTCATGAACCCTTTGTACTAAAAGCACAAGTAAGATCTCATTTGAAAGCTGACACCTGGCAGTTTATTGTAAATGTGGAATTAATTAGTGATACTGAAAAAAAAATTATGAAAAATGTCTTCAAAGTTTTGTAAAGTTATTAGAAATGTATTTTTATGAAACATCTTCATGAAAATAAAATTGAAGTTGGCATTGTATCAATCTAGAAATGCACTGCAGCTAAAGCCACATGTCTGACCATGTTATATTTAAAATTTGAAGAAGATAAGTTTAAAACTCTGCATTTAGTTCAATGTTTTTCAAGATCATGTCATATGACTTTATTTTGATTAGACTCTAAAATGCAAACTGATGTTTATTGTCATCTTCTAAGCATCTATTCAGTCTATTGTCTCTATTGTTTTGTGGTGCAAACGAGCCCCATTCAGTGTCAGTCTCCCCTGTACACATTCACACCTCTCCGGCCTGGTTATGGCTCTAAATATGCTTTTCTTTTGTCTGCATTATAATCACTAACGACTGGTTATTCACGCTGTTTTAATCCCTAATTTCTTTTACCAAAGTTCTCACTTCACATTTTAAACTGTATCAAATGCCCTTTTTGAAAAACGAAAAATTTCAGTAAGCATTCCTATTTAGAAAAATTCATAAAAATAACAGCTAATGTGCTAGCAGGTGCACAGAGTTAGCTAGCATGTTAGCTTAGCACACCATCAATACACGACAATTTATGTGATTAAAACCATGTTTGTGCTCCAAACTTACTTTATAACGCAAGTCGAGTGTTTTAAATAACCTTCTGTGATCTGATTTGGCTTCAGATGAAAAAATAAGACAGAAAATATATTAATTTATAGTATTCTGCAATGATAAACTCTATATCGATTAGCATTACATTATAAATATAATCTATTATTATGACAATACCTGACATGGCTCGAAGAACACAGGTAAATCGAATATCATTGCAATCATGTTTATTGTCTTCAAAACATCTTTATCTGCATGTTACAGCGATCTCTGGAAGCTTTGTTTATGCCAGGGACTTCCTGGAATGTCACATGATTATGCCACTTCTTCGTGTGTTCCATATATGGACTATTACTGTGCACACAGCGCCCTCAGGCTGCCAGTATGGATTGAAAACACAGTACATCAGATTATCCAGCGCTCATGATTACATCGACGCATTTGGGTATAAATTCAATAAATATTATTCCTGTCTATAGATATCTGATGTAAACCTATGAGAATATGTCAATATTTCTCCAAATCTGCACATGTTTGAGCTAAAAGCCCTGAGGGACGTTGTTTTGTCAAGCTCTGTCATGACGATCGCACAGGAGTTTTTTTCTGAATGGAAGCGGCTGACGCTCATAATTCATATTAAAGGTAACGACTCATTTTTTAATTACATAACTCCTGACACAAATTAAGACATAACTGTCACTATAAGTTTATCAGAATACAATAGTGGTCAAATACTGAAACTTGAGTCTTATATCTTTTTAATGATGTATAGTTTGTCAAGGTAATAACATTAAATCTGATAGTAACTTTGAACTATTTAAAAAAAAAACGCTTCAGTGCGCCCGCGCTCTGGTGAAGCTTAACAGGTGCTTTTAACTATTAAAAGTGCTTGCTGTTTTATTGCCTCTAGTGTTCATTTCTGCTGAACACGGCAGTGATATGCAAATCATGTATGTATTTTGGCATTTTCCAAAAATGTTGGTGCATTTTCCAAATGAGCCTGTGTTGGTTTTGTCTCAAGATGCACACCAGTAATGTTTTTTTTCTTCCCCAAGTAAAATAATACATCTTATGTGTAAAAACGATTATTTTCATTTTTAGACAAAGCAAGAACAAATATAAAATGCATGTGCACAGTTCAGTTGAATAATAATGTTGGCCCTCTTTAACTTGTTGCGGTTTATCTGTCAATCATGTGCGTGTGGAAGTTACGTTCATTACCATTTAATTAATAATGAAATTTAGTTAAAGACCCTCGATCATGACACACAGAGAAGGGTTCAGAGTAAGTAATTAAGAATATGCACTGAAATTTCAATCCACAGTGAAGACACCATGAGCCACAGAAAAAGAGCAATAAGGGCAAGTTTTGCTATTGGGTGAAGATCAGCTGGTTAACACTGCAAAAAGGTTGCATATTACACAATATTTAACACCAACCCTGCCTGTGTTCTCATATGGTTTACAAAACTTTATAGGCCTATGCCATTGTGTATTTGAAAGAGCCTAAATACGGGGTTCCCCAAGGCTCAATATTGGGCCCATTACTTTTCAACATATATACAAATGACTTTGTGAATTCCTCTCAAGTACTTCAAAAGGTGATGTTTGCAGACGACACCAATTTGTTTTTGTCACATAAAAATTCAAGTGATTTACAAATTATTTTAAATGAAGAACTACAAAAAATTGTTATCTGGTTCAAGTGCAATAAATTGTCCCTCAACATTAAAAAAACGAATTATATAATGTTTCAATCAAATATAAGGGCATCAGCTACAAAACAGTTTTGCCTCAATGTAGATGATGAGGAGATACTACCAACCACTTCTACAAAGTTCTTGGGGGTTCACATTGATAAATGTCTAAATTTTAAATGCCACATTGATCACTTGACACAGAAGCTTTCAAAATATGTTGGTCTGTTCTTCAGAATACGGCATTATCTTACATTACCTGCTCTTCTTACCCTATACAAAACCTTGTTCGAGCCTCACATTAGTTATTGTAACGTAATTTGGTGTGATACCTACCCGAGTCATTTAAATAAATTAATAAGTCTGCAAAAGAAGATAATACGAGCTATATCGTGGTCTTGGTACAACACCCCTACTAGACCCCTCTTTCACTGCTTAGGTCTCCTCCGGCTTACTGAGTTGAACATATACCACAATGCGTGCATTATGCACCAAGTGGTTAATGTTACAAACAGCAGGCTATCTCAACTCATTCCAATTAGTAGTCCGCTTCAAACTCATGCCACCAGTGACAAACATCTGATTACTGGTAAAACCAGAAGACTTAAAAGTGCAAATTTGAGCATTACAAGTAGAGGCCCAAAGATTTGGAATGAGCTAGATGGCAGGCTGAAGGTGTTGAAATCTTTATCCATCCTCAAGAAAACTCTAAAAAAGGAACTTTTACGTTTATATCTATAACCTTGCCAGTGGCCTACCTAGACTACAGTTGATCTTATAAGCATTGTCCTGATCTACTTTTTGTGTGTTTTATGTTGTATTGTGTATTTTGTATGATATCCTTGTTATGTGACTGGTGTTTAGTTTAAGTATTTGTTGTAATGTACTGTTTTAATGTGTCAGGCTCCCTATTATAAGCTTTGGATAGCTTCTCTGGGAGGCCTGATTCACACATGACTACATGTACTATTTGGTTTGTGCCATTTGTCTTGAATCTATGTGTGGGTGAAATAATAAATAAAAAATAAATATATATATATATATATATACCAAGTAAGCCATGTTTGGATATATATAGTAAAGTATATATATAGTAAAGAATATTGAAACAAACACTGGCGATATGCTTTTCTACAGTGGTAAACACCACAGTTTAATGCAAATAAAAGTTATATTGAGGAAGAAAGGCTCCTCACATAAGCTTAAACTTTTACAGTTTTACATTGAGGAAAAAAAGATTACACAAGAGGAGACTGTAAAACGCTGGTGGCCAAGCATGAGGTGTAGAAACGCATGACTGGGACACATATGGCATAGAAAACTGAACTCAAAACCCTCCCAATACATCCATACAAATACTTTCAATTTCTAGGGAGATATTTGGTCCCACTTTTGTCTACACTTGCATAAAGTAAAAAATATTTCATCCGAAATGCATTGTCCATCTTTTGTTAAATGATGAGACACATTACTTGTTTCACAAACTGAATCCCTTCTGAGATCCTAGAGTAAAAGCCCCCCCCCCCCCCCCAAATAAAGCATAATTTCAAATGTGAATGCTGAAGGCAATGACACGAGGGAAGATGGAGAAACACAGGCACTGAGAAAGCTGCTGTATGTCATTAAAAGCGTTGAGAAGTGCCGTGAGCAGCTCAAAACACCAGCGCTTGCTGAACGACCACGTCACGATGATGAACAAATGTTGAAATGGGCTCGTTTTCCACTTTTATTTGTCTTTATCAGATTCTGTCATGTCCTCTTTCGATGACGCCTCCTCTGGTGAAGACTCTTCATACCTGCAGGAGACACGAGAGGAGAGTTAAACAAGCGACTGATATTAGAGGAGGATGAAGAGAGCAGAGCTGGGCTGATCTGTCCCTGTTAGTCCCTGAGATTATTGATATTAATAAAGGATGAAGAAGAGAGCAGAGCTGGGCTGATCTGTCCCTGTTAGTCCCTGAGATTATTGATATTAATAAAGGAGGATGAAGAAGAGAGCAGAGCTGGGCTGATCTGTCCCTGTTAGTCCCTGAGATTATTGATATTAATAAAGGAGGATGAACAGAGCAGAGCTGGGCTGATCTGTCCCTGTTAGTCCCTGAGATTATTGATATTAATAAATGATCATCTGCTGTAGTGGACATGAGTGACAGATGTGAGCCCACACGAGTAGAAACACACAGACATAAGTCCTAGGACTTAAACGCTCCCTGAAGACATGAACTACAGGTAAACGAGTTACTACACAGCAAACACAGAAGGCTGCTTGGATATAACTGTAGGATAGTGCCAGCTGGAGATAATGTGCTTGCAGTTAGACTGAGGAACTACATTACTCCGACTAAAGCATGATCCTCCTCAGCTATAAAGTGTGTACGTCAGGTTACATTTTTTTAGATATATCATATATATCATATATATATAGCCAGCAGCCATATCACCCTGCAGCCCAAGACTGGTTGCCTGCTGAAGCTAAGCAGGGCTGAGCCTGGTTAGTACCTGGATGGGAGACCTCCTGGGAAAACAAGGTTGCTGCTGGAAGAGGTGTTAGTGAGGCCAGCAGGGAGCGCTCACCCTGTGCTCTGTGTGGGTCCTAACGCCCCAGTATAGTGACGGGGACACTATACTGTCAAAGAGCACCGTCCTTCGGATGAGACGTTAAACCGAGGTCCTGACTCTCTGTGGTCATTAAAAATCCCAGGATGTTCTTCGAAAAAGAGTAGGGGTGTAACCCCGGTGTCCTGGCCAAATTTGCCCCTTGGCCTCTGTCCATCATGGCCTCCTAATCATTCCTATATACTAATTGGCTTCATCACTGTCTCCTCTCCACCAGTAAGCTGGTGTGTGGTGGGCGTTCTGGCACAATATGGCTGCCGTCGCATCATCTAGGTGGATGCTGCACATTGGTGGTGGTTGAGGAGATTCCCCCTTCCATATGTGAAGCGCTTTGAGGTCCCAGAAAAAGCGCTATATAAATGTAACGAATTATTATTATTATTATATAAGGTTTAGATGTCTGAGTGAAAATGTAAGTATTAAAATTATTACTGTAATTGCCCTACAGTAAGCTTTATAGCCATTTCTGTCAAGATCATATTTTTAAAACACAGCTGAGCTGTGATGTCAGAAGCGGGAGACGTGCCAAAAAAGTTCTATTTAAGTATGGAGAGTTTTGAGTCTAAGGAGATCCAAAATCCCCCTCAAACCTACGATGGCCCACAGCCATACAATTTTGAGCCTCCCAGGCGTGAGACAGATGTGGAGCCAAACAGAAATTTAAATAATTCCCATCGCAGCTGTGAGAGAGGCATGAGGATGCGGAGCTGAGACACACGAGAGTCAGGAGTGAAGCACACAGAAGCAGCTGTGAGAGAGGCATGAGCATGCGGAGCTGAGACACGAGAGTCAGGACTGAAGCACACAGAAGCAGCTGTGAGAGAGGCATGAGCATGCGGAGCTGAGACACACGAGAGTCAGGACTGAAGCACATAGAAGCAGCTGTGAGAGAGGCATGAGGATGCGGAGCTGAGACACGAGAGTCAGGACTGAAGCACACAGAAGCAGCTGTGAGAGAGGCATGAGCATGCGGAGCTGAGACACGAGAGTCAGGACTGAAGCACACAGAAGCAGCTGTGAGAGAGGCATGAGGATGAGGAGCTGAGACACACGAGAGTCAGGACTGAAGCACACAGAAGCAGCTGTGAGAGAGGCATGAGGATGCGGAGCTGAGACACGAGAGTCAGGACTGAAGCACACAGAAGCAGCTGTGAGAGAGGCATGAGGATGAGGAGCTGAGACACACGAGAGTCAGGACTGAAGCACACAGAAGCAGCTGTGAGAGACATGAGGATGAGGAGCTGAGACACACGAGAGTCAGGACTGAAGCACACAGAAGCAGCTGTGAGAGAGGCATGAGGAAGAGGAGCTGAGACACACGAGAGTCAGGACTGAAGCACACAGAAGCAGCTGTGAGAGAGACATGAGGATGCGGAGCTGAGACACGAGAGTCAGGACTGAAGCACACAGAAGCAGCTGTGAGAGAGGCATGAGCATGCGGAGCTGAGACACGAGAGTCAGGACTGAAGCACACAGAAGGAGCTGTGAGAGAGGCATGAGGATGAGGAGCTGAGACACACGAGAGTCAGGACTGAAGCACACAGAAGCAGCTGTGAGAGAGGCATGAGGATGAGGAGCTGAGACACGAGAGTCAGGACTGAAGCACACAGAAGCAGCTGTGAGAGAGGCAATAGGATGAGGAGCTGAGACACGAGAGTCAGGACTGAAGCACACAGAAGCAGCTGTGAGAGAGGCATGAGGATGAGGAGCTGAGACACACGAGAGTCAGGACTGAAGCACACAGAAGCAGCTGTGAGAGAGGCATGAGGATGAGGAGCTGAGACACACAAGAGACAGGACTGAAGCACACAGAAGCAGCTGTGAGAGAGGCATGAGGATGAGGAGCTGAGACACACGAGAGTCAGGACTGAAGCACACAGAAGCAGCTGTGAGAGAGGCATGAGGATGAGGAGCTGAGACACGAGAGTCAGGACTGAAGCACACAGAAGCAGCTGTGAGAGAGGCATGAGGATGAGGAGCTGAGACACGAGAGTCAGGACTGAAGCACACAGAAGCAGCTGTGAGAGAGGCATGAGGATGCGGAGCTGAGACACGAGAGTCAGGACTGAAGCACACAGAAGCAGCTGTGAGAGAGGCATGAGGATGAGGAGCTGAGACACACGAGAGTCAGGACTGAAGCACACAGAAGCAGCTGTGAGAGAGGCATGAGGATGAGGAGCTGAGACACACGAGAGTCAGGACTGAAGCACACAGAAGCAGCTGTGAGAGAGGCATGAGGATGAGGAGCTGAGACACACGAGAGTCAGGACTGAAGCACACAGAAGCAGCTGTGAGAGAGACATGAGGATGAGGAGCTGAGACACACGAGAGTCAGGACTGAAGCACACAGAAGCAGCTGTGAGAGAGGCATGAGGATGAGGAGCTGAGACACACGAGAGTCAGGACTGAAGCACACAGAAGCAGCTGTGAGAGAGACATGAGGATGAGGAGCTGAGACACACGAGAGTCAGGACTGAAGCACACAGAAGCAGCTGTGAGAGAGACATGAGGATGAGGAGCTGAGACACACGAGAGTCAGGACTGAAGCACACAGAAGCAGCTGTGAGAGAGGCATGAGGATGAGGAGCTGAGACACACGAGAGTCAGGACTGAAGCGCACAGAAGCAGCTGTGAGAGAGGCATGAGCATGCGGAGCTGAGACACGAGAGTCAGGACTGAAGCACACAGAAGCAGCTGTGAGAGAGGCATGATGATGAGGAGCTGAGACACGAGAGTCAGGACTGAAGCACACAGAAGCAGCTGTGAGAGAGACATGAGGATGAGGAGCTGAGACACACGAGAGTCAGGACTGAAGCACACAGAAGCAGCTGTGAGAGAGACATGAGGATGCGGAGCTGAGACACGAGAGTCAGGACTGAAGCACACAGAAGCAGCTGTGAGAGAGGCATGAGGATGCGGAGCTGAGACACACGAGAGTCAGGACTGAAGCACACAGAAGCAGCTGTGAGAGAGACATGAGGATGAGGAGCTGAGACACACGCGAGTCAGGACTGAAGCACACAGAAGCAGCTGTGAGAGAGACATGAGGATGAGGAGCTGAGACACGCGAGTCAGGACTGAAGCACACAGAAGCAGCTGTGAGAGAGGCATGAGGATGCGGAGCTGAGACACGAGAGTCAGGACTGAAGCACACAGAAGCAGCTGTGAGAGAGGCATGAGGATGCGGAGCTGAGACACACGAGAGTCAGGACTGAAGCACACAGAATCAGCTGTGAGAGAGACATGAGGATGCGGAGCTGAGACACACGAGAGTCAGGACTGAAGCACACAGAAGCAGCTGTGAGAGAGGCATGAGGATGAGGAGCTGAGACACGAGAGTCAGGACTGAAGCACATAGAAGCAGCTGTGAGAGAGGCATGAGGATGAGGAGCTGAGACACACGAGAGTCCGGACTGAAGCACACAGAAGCAGCTGTGAGAGAGGCATGAGGATGCGGAGCTGAGACACGAGAGTCAGGACTGAAGCACACAGAAGCAGCTGTGAGAGAGGCATGAGGATGCGGAGCTGAGACACGAGAGTCAGGACTGAAGCACACAGAAGCAGCGGTGAGAGAGGCATGAGGATGCGGAGCTGAGACACACGAGAGTCAGGACTGAAGCACACAGAAGCAGCTGTGAGAGAGGCATGAGGATGAGGAGCTGAGACACACGAGACTCAGGACTGAAGCAGCTGTGAGAGAGGCATGAGGATGCGGAGCTGAGACACGAGAGTCAGGACTGAAGCACACAGAAGCAGCTGTGAGAGAGACATGAGGATGAGGAGCTGAGACACACGAGAGTCAGGACTGAAGCACACAGAAGCAGCTGTGAGAGAGGCATGAGGATGAGGAGCTGAGACACACGAGAGTCAGGACTGAAGCACACAGAAGCAGCTGTGAGAGAGACATGAGGATGCGGAGCTGAGACACACGATAGTCAGGACTGAAGCACACAGAAGCAGCTGTGAGAGAGGCATGAGGATGAGGAGCTGAGACACACGAGAGTCAGGACTGAAGCACACAGAAGCAGCTGTGAGAGAGGCATGAGGATGAGGAGCTGAGACACACGAGAGTCAGGACTGTGAGAGAGGCATGAGGATGAGGAGCTGAGACACACGAGAGTCAGGACTGAAGCAAACAGAAGCAGCTGTGAGAGAGGCATGAGGATGAGGAGCTGAGACACACGAGAGTCAGGACTGAAGCACACAGAAGCAGCTGTGAGAGAGGCATGAGGATGCGGAGCTGAGACACGAGAGTCAGGACTGAAGCACACAGAAGCAGCTGTGAGAGAGGCATGAGGATGAGGAGCTGAGACACGAGAGTCAGGAGAGAAGCACACAGAAGCAGCTGTGAGAGAGGCATGAGGATGAGGAGCTGAGACACACGAGAGTCAGGACTGAAGCACACAGAAGCAGCTGTGAGAGAGGCATGAGGATGCGGAGCTGAGACACACGAGAGTCAGGACTGAAGCACACAGAAGCAGCTGTGAGAGAGACATGAGGATGAGGAGCTGAGACACACGAGAGTCAGGACTGAAGCACACAGAAGCAGCTGTGAGAGAGGCATGAGGATGAGGAGCTGAGACACGAGAGTCAGGAGTGAAGCACACAGAAGCAGCTGTGAGAGAGGCATGAGGATGAGGAGCTGAGACACACGAGAGTCAGGACTGAAGCACACAGAAGCAGCGGTGAGAGAGGCATGAGGGTGAGGAGCTGAGACACACGAGAGTCAGGACTGAAGCACACAGAAGCAGCTGTGAGAGAGGCATGAGGATGCGGAGCTGAGACACGCGAGTCAGGACTGAAGCACACAGAAGCAGCTGTGAGAGAGGCATGAGGATGCGGAGCTGAGACACACGAGAGTCAGGACTGAAGCACACAGAAGCAGCTGTGAGAGAGGCATGAGGATGAGGAGCTGAGACACACGAGAGTCAGGACTGAAGCAGCTGTGAGAGAGGCATGAGGATGCGGAGCTGAGACACGAGAGTCAGGACTGAAGCACACAGAAGCAGCTGTGAGAGAGACATGAGGATGAGGAGCTGAGACACGCGAGTCAGGACTGAAGCACACAGAAGCAGCTGTGAGAGAGGCATGAGGATGAGGAGCTGAGACACACGAGAGTCAGGACTGAAGCACACAGAAGCAGCTGTGAGAGAGGCATGAGGATGAGGAGCTGAGACACACGAGAGTCAGGACTGAAGCACACAGAAGCAGCTGTGAGAGAGGCATGAGGATGCGGAGCTGAGACACGAGAGTCAGGACTGAAGCACACAGAAGCAGCTGTGAGAGAGGCATGAGGATGAGGAGCTGAGACACGAGAGTCAGGAGTGAAGCACACAGAAGCAGCTGTGAGAGAGGCATGAGGATGAGGAGCTGAGACACACGAGAGTCAGGACTGAAGCACACAGAAGCAGCTGTGAGAGAGGCATGAGGATGAGGAGCTGAGACACGAGAGTCAGGACTGAAGCACACAGAAGCAGCTGTGAGAGAGGCATGAGGATGCGGAGCTGAGACACGAGAGTCAGGACTGAAGCACACAGAAGCAGCTGTGAGAGAGGCATGAGGATGAGGAGCTGAGACACACGAGAGTCAGGACTGAAGCACACAGAAGCAGCTGTGAGAGAGGCATGAGGATGAGGAGCTGAGACACACGAGAGTCAGGACTGAAGCACACAGAAGCAGCTGTGAGAGAGGCATGAGGATGAGGAGCTGAGACACGAGAGTCAGGACTGAAGCACACAGAAGCAGCTGTGAGAGAGGCATGAGGATGCGGAGCTGAGACACGAGAGTCAGGACTGAAGCAAACAGAAGCAGCTGTGAGAGAGGCATGAGGATGAGGAGCTGAGACACACGAGAGTCAGGACTGAAGCACACAGAAGCAGCTGTGAGAGAGGCATGAGGATGAGGAGCTGAGACACACGAGAGTCAGGACTGAAGCACACAGAAGCAGCTGTGAGAGAGACATGAGGATGAGGAGCTGAGACACACGAGAGTCAGGACTGAAGCACACAGAAGCAGCTGTGAGAGAGGCATGAGGATGAGGAGCTGAGACACACGAGAGTCAGGACTGAAGCACACAGAAGCAGCTGTGAGAGAGACATGAGGATGAGGAGCTGAGACACACGAGAGTCAGGACTGAAGCACACAGAAGCAGCTGTGAGAGAGACATGAGGATGAGGAGCTGAGACACACGAGAGTCAGGACTGAAGCACACAGAAGCAGCTGTGAGAGAGGCATGAGGATGAGGAGCTGAGACACACGAGAGTCAGGACTGAAGCACACAGAAGCAGCTGTGAGAGAGGCATGAGCATGCGGAGCTGAGACACGAGAGTCAGGACTGAAGCACACAGAAGCAGCTGTGAGAGAGGCATGAGGATGAGGAGCTGAGACACACGAGAGTCAGGACTGAAGCACACAGAAGCAGCTGTGAGAGAGGCATGAGGATGAGGAGCTGAGACACGAGAGTCAGGACTGAAGCACACAGAAGCAGCTGTGAGAGAGACATGAGGATGAGGAGCTGAGACACACGAGAGTCAGGACTGAAGCACACAGAAGCAGCTGTGAGAGAGACATGAGGATGCGGAGCTGAGACACGAGAGTCAGGACTGAAGCACACAGAAGCAGCTGTGAGAGAGGCATGAGGATGCGGAGCTGAGACACACGAGAGTCAGGACTGAAGCACACAGAAGCAGCTGTGAGAGAGACATGAGGATGAGGAGCTGAGACAAACGCGAGTCAGGACTGAAGCACACAGAAGCAGCTGTGAGAGAGACATGAGGATGAGGAGCTGAGACACGCGAGTCAGGACTGAAGCACACAGAAGCAGCTGTGAGAGAGGCATGAGGATGCGGAGCTGAGACACGAGAGTCAGGACTGAAGCACACAGAAGCAGCTGTGAGAGAGGCATGAGGATGCGGAGCTGAGACACGCGAGTCAGGACTGAAGCACACAGAAGCAGCTGTGAGAGAGGCATGAGGATGCGGAGCTGAGACACACGAGAGTCAGGAGTGAAGCACACAGAAGCAGCTTTGAGAGAGACATGAGGATGAGGAGCTGAGACACACGAGAGTCAGGACTGAAGCACACAGAAGCAGCTGTGAGAGAGGCATGAGGATGCGGAGCTGAGACACACGAGAGTCAGGACTGAAGCACACAGAAGCAGCTGTGAGAGAGGCATGAGGATGAGGAGCTGAGACACGAGAGTCAGGACTGAAGCACATAGAAGCAGCTGTGAGAGAGGCATGAGGATGAGGAGCTGAGACACACGAGAGTCCGGACTGAAGCACACAGAAGCAGCTGTGAGAGAGGCATGAGGATGCGGAGCTGAGACACACGAGAGTCAGGACTGAAGCACACAGAAGCAGCTGTGAGAGAGGCATGAGGATGCGGAGCTGAGACACGAGAGTCAGGACTGAAGCACACAGAAGCAGCGGTGAGAGAGGCATGAGGATGCGGAGCTGAGACACACGAGAGTCAGGACTGAAGCACACAGAAGCAGCTGTGAGAGAGGCATGAGAATGAGGAGCTGAGACACACGAGAGTCAGGACTGAAGCACACAGAAGCAGCTGTGAGAGAGGCATGAGGATGAGGAGCTGAGACACACGAGACTCAGGACTGAAGCAGCTGTGAGAGAGGCATGAGGATGCGGAGCTGAGACACGAGAGTCAGGACTGAAGCACACAGAAGCAGCTGTGAGAGAGACATGAGGATGAGGAGCTGAGACACACGAGAGTCAGGACTGAAGCACACAGAAGCAGCTGTGAGAGAGGCATGAGGATGAGGAGCTGAGACACACGAGAGTCAGGACTGAAGCACACAGAAGCAGCTGTGAGAGAGACATGAGGATGCGGAGCTGAGACACACGATAGTCAGGACTGAAGCACACAGAAGCAGCTGTGAGAGAGGCATGAGGATGAGGAGCTGAGACACACGAGAGTCAGGACTGAAGCACACAGAAGCAGCTGTGAGAGAGGCATGAGGATGAGGAGCTGAGACACACGAGAGTCAGGACTGTGAGAGAGGCATGAGGATGAGGAGCTGAGACACACGAGAGTCAGGACTGAAGCACACAGAAGCAGCTGTGAGAGAGGCATGAGGATGAGGAGCTGAGACACACGAGAGTCAGGACTGAAGCACACAGAAGCAGCTGTGAGAGAGGCATGAGGATGCGGAGCTGAGACACGAGAGTCAGGACTGAAGCACACAGAAGCAGCTGTGAGAGAGGCATGAGGATGAGGAGCTGAGACACGAGAGTCAGGAGAGAAGCACACAGAAGCAGCTGTGAGAGAGGCATGAGGATGAGGAGCTGAGACACACGAGAGTCAGGACTGAAGCACACAGAAGCAGCTGTGAGAGAGGCATGAGGATGCGGAGCTGAGACACGAGAGTCAGGACTGAAGCACACAGAAGCAGCTGTGAGAGAGGCATGAGGATGAGGAGCTGAGACACACGAGAGTCAGGAGTGAAGCACACAGAAGCAGCTGTGAGAGAGGCATGAGGATGAGGAGCTGAGACACACGAGAGTCAGGACTGAAGCACACAGAAGCAGCTGTGAGAGAGACATGAGGATGCGGAGCTGAGACACACGATAGTCAGGACTGAAGCACACAGAAGCAGCTGTGAGAGAGGCATGAGGATGAGGAGCTGAGACACACGAGAGTCAGGACTGAAGCACACAGAAGCAGCTGTGAGAGAGGCATGAGGATGAGGAGCTGAGACACACGAGAGTCAGGACTGAAGCACACAGAAGCAGCTGTGAGAGAGGCATCAGGATGAGGAGCTGAGACACACGAGAGTCAGGACTGAAGCACACAGAAGCAGCTGTGAGAGAGGCATGAGGATGAGGAGCTGAGACACACGAGAGTCAGGACTGAAGCACACAGAAGCAGCTGTGAGAGAGGCATGAGGATGAGGAGCTGAGACACACGAGAGTCAGGACTGAAGCACACAGAAGCAGCTGTGAGAGAGGCATGAGGATGCGGAGCTGAGACACGAGAGTCAGGACTGAAACACACAGAAGCAGCTGTGAGAGAGGCATGAGGATGAGGAGCTGAGACACGAGAGTCAGGACTGAAGCACACAGAAGCAGCTGTGAGAGAGGCATGAGGATGAGGAGCTGAGACACACGAGAGTCAGGACTGAAGCACACAGAAGCAGCGGTGAGAGAGGCATGAGGATGAGGAGCTGAGACACACGAGAGTCAGGACTGAAGCACACAGAAGCAGCTGTGAGAGAGGCATGAGGATGCGGAGCTGAGACACGCGAGTCAGGACTGAAGCACACAGAAGCAGCTGTGAGAGAGGCATGAGGAAGAGGAGCTGAGACACACGAGAGTCAGGACTGAAGCACACAGAAGCAGCCGTGAGAGAGGCATGAGGATGAGGAGCTGAGACACACGAGAGTCAGGACTGAAGCACACAGAAGCAGCTGTGAGAGAGGCATGAGGATGCGGAGCTGAGACACACGAGAGTCAGGACTGAAGCACACAGAAGCAGCTGTGAGAGAGGCATGAGGATGCGGAGCTGAGACACACGAGAGTCAGGACTGAAGCACACAGAAGCAGCTGTGAGAGAGGCATGAGGATGCGGAGCTGAGACACGAGAGTCAGGACTGAAGCACACAGAAGCAGCTGTGAGAGAGGCATGAGGATGAGGAGCTGAGACACACGAGAGTCAGGACTGAAGCACACAGAAGCAGCTGTGAGAGAGGCATGAGGATGAGGAGCTGAGACAAACGAGAGTCAGGACTGAAGCACACAGAAGCAGCTGTGAGAGAGGCATGAGGATGAGGAGCTGAGACACACGAGAGTCAGGACTGAAGCACACAGAAGCAGCTGTGAGAGAGGCATGAGGATGCGGAGCTGAGACACACGAGAGTCAGGACTGAAGCACACAGAAGCAGCTGTGAGAGAGGCATGAGGATGAGGAGCTGAGACACACGAGAGTCAGGACTGAAGCAGCTGTGAGAGAGGCATGAGGATGCGGAGCTGAGACACGAGAGTCAGGACTGAAGCACACAGAAGCAGCTGTGAGAGAGACATGAGGATGAGGAGCTGAGACACACGAGAGTCAGGACTGAAGCACACAGAAGCAGCTGTGAGAGAGGCATGAGGATGAGGAGCTGAGACACACGAGAGTCAGGACTGAAGCACACAGAAGCAGCTGTGAGAGAGACATGAGGATGCGGAGCTGAGACACACGATAGTCAGGACTGAAGCACACAGAAGCAGCTGTGAGAGAGGCATGAGGATGAGGAGCTGAGACACACGAGAGTCAGGACTGAAGCACACAGAAGCAGCTGTGAGAGAGACATGAGGTTGCGGAGCTGAGACACACGATAGTCAGGACTGAAGCACACAGAAGCAGCTGTGAGAGAGGCATGAGGATGAGGAGCTGAGACACACGAGAGTCAGGACTGAAGCACACAGAAGCAGCTGTGAGAGAGGCATGAGGATGAGGAGCTGAGACACACGAGAGTCAGGACTGTGAGAGAGGCATGAGGATGAGGAGCTGAGACACACGAGAGTCAGGACTGAAGCACACAGAAGCAGCTGTGAGAGAGGCATGAGGATGCGGAGCTGAGACACGAGAGTCAGGACTGAAGCACACAGAAGCAGCTGTGAGAGAGGCATGAGGATGAGGAGCTGAGACACGAGAGTCAGGAGTGAAGCACACAGAAGCAGCTGTGAGAGAGGCATGAGGATGAGGAGCTGAGACACACGAGAGTCAGGACTGAAGCACACAGAAGCAGCTGTGAGAGAGGCATGAGGATGCGGAGCTGAGACACACGAGAGTCAGGACTGAAGCACACAGAAGCAGCTGTGAGAGAGGCATGAGGATGCGGAGCTGAGACACGAGAGTCAGGACTGAAGCACACAGAAGCAGCTGTGAGAGAGGCATGAGGATATGGAGCTGAGACACACGAGAGTCAGGAGTGAAGCACACAGAAGCAGCTGTGAGAGAGGCATGAGGATGAGGAGCTGAGACACACGAGAGTCAGGACTGAAGCACACAGAAGCAGCTGTGAGAGAGACATGAGGATGCGGAGCTGAGACACACGATAGTCAGGACTGAAGCACACAGAAGCAGCTGTGAGAGAGGCATGAGGATGAGGAGCTGAGACACGAGAGTCAGGAGTGAAGCACACAGAAGCAGCTGTGAGAGAGGCATGAGGATGAGGAGCTGAGACACACGAGAGTCAGGACTGAAGCACACAGAAGCAGCGGTGAGAGAGGCATGAGGATGAGGAGCTGAGACACACGAGAGTCAGGACTGAAGCACACAGAAGCAGCTGTGAGGGAGACATGAGGATGCGGAGCTGAGACACACGATAGTCAGGACTGAAGCACACAGAAGCAGCTGTGAGAGAGGCATGAGGATGAGGAGCTGAGACACACGAGAGTCAGGAGTGAAGCACACAGAAGCAGCTGTGAGAGAGGCATGAGGATGAGGAGCTGAGACACACGAGAGTCAGGACTGAAGCACACAGAAGCAGCTGTGAGAGAGACATGAGGATGCGGAGCTGAGACACACGATAGTCAGGACTGAAGCACACAGAAGCAGCTGTGAGAGAGGCATGAGGATGAGGAGCTGAGACACACGAGAGTCAGGACTGAAGCACACAGAAGCAGCTGTGAGAGAGGCATGAGGATGCGGAGCTGAGACACGAGAGTCAGGACTGAAGCACACAGAAGCAGCTGTGAGAGAGGCATGAGGATGAGGAGCTGAGACACGAGAGTCAGGACTGAAGCACACAGAAGCAGCTGTGAGAGAGGCATGAGGATGAGGAGCTGAGACACACGAGAGTCAGGACTGAAGCACACAGAAGCAGCGGTGAGAGAGGCATGAGGATGAGGAGCTGAGACACACGAGAGTCAGGACTGAAGCACACAGAAGCAGCTGTGAGAGAGGCATGAGGATGCGGAGCTGAGACACGCGAGTCAGGACTGAAGCACACAGAAGCAGCTGTGAGAGAGGCATGAGGATGAGGAGCTGAGACACACGAGAGTCAGGACTGAAGCACACAGAAGCAGCTGTGAGAGAGGCATGAGGATGCGGAGCTGAGACACGCGAGTCAGGACTGAAGCACACAGAAGCAGCTGTGAGAGAGGCATGAGGATGAGGAGCTGAGACACACGAGAGTCAGGACTGAAGCACACAGAAGCAGCTGTGAGAGAGACATGAGGATGCAGAGCTGAGACACGAGAGTCAGGACTGAAGCACACAGAAGCAGCTGTGAGAGAGGCATGAGGATGCGGAGCTGAGACACACGAGAGTCAGGACTGAAGCACACAGAAGCAGCTGTGAGAGAGGCATGAGGAAGAGGAGCTGAGACACACGAGAGTCAGGACTGAAGCACACAGAAGCAGCTGTGAGAGAGGCATGAGGATGAGGAGCTGAGACACACGAGAGTCAGGACTGAAGCACACAGAAGCAGCTGTGAGAGAGGCATGAGGATGCGGAGCTGAGACACACGAGAGTCAGGACTGAAGCACACAGAAGCAGCTGTGAGAGAGGCATGAGGATGCGGAGCTGAGACACACGAGAGTCAGGACTGAAGCACACAGAAGCAGCTGTGAGAGAGGCATGAGGATGCGGAGCTGAGACACGAGAGTCAGGACTGAAGCACACAGAAGCAGCTGTGAGAGAGGCATGAGGATGAGGAGCTGAGACACACGAGAGTCAGGACTGAAGCACACAGAAGCAGCTGTGAGAGAGGCATGAGGATGAGGAGCTGAGACAAACGAGAGTCAGGACTGAAGCACACAGAAGCAGCTGTGAGAGAGGCATGAGGATGAGGAGCTGAGACACACGAGAGTCAGGACTGAAGCACACAGAAGCAGCTGTGAGAGAGGCATGAGGATGCGGAGCTGAGACACACGAGAGTCAGGACTGAAGCACACAGAAGCAGCTGTGAGAGAGGCATGAGGATGAGGAGCTGAGACACACGAGAGTCAGGACTGAAGCAGCTGTGAGAGAGGCATGAGGATGCGGAGCTGAGACACGAGAGTCAGGACTGAAGCACACAGAAGCAGCTGTGAGAGAGACATGAGGATGAGGAGCTGAGACACACGAGAGTCAGGACTGAAGCACACAGAAGCAGCTGTGAGAGAGGCATGAGGATGAGGAGCTGAGACACACGAGAGTCAGGACTGAAGCACACAGAAGCAGCTGTGAGAGAGACATGAGGATGCGGAGCTGAGACACACGATAGTCAGGACTGAAGCACACAGAAGCAGCTGTGAGAGAGGCATGAGGATGCGGAGCTGAGACACACGAGAGTCAGGACTGAAGCACACAGAAGCAGCTGTGAGAGAGGCATGAGGATGAGGAGCTGAGACACACGAGAGTCAGGACTGTGAGAGAGGCATGAGGATGAGGAGCTGAGACACACGAGAGTCAGGACTGAAGCACACAGAAGCAGCTGTGAGAGAGGCATGAGGATGAGGAGCTGAGACACACGAGAGTCAGGACTGAAGCACACAGAAGCAGCTGTGAGAGAGGCATGAGGATGCGGAGCTGAGACACGAGAGTCAGGACTGAAGCACACAGAAGCAGCTGTGAGAGAGGCATGAGGATGAGGAGCTGAGACACGAGAGTCAGGAGTGAAGCACACAGAAGCAGCTGTGAGAGAGGCATGAGGATGAGGAGCTGAGACACACGAGAGTCAGGACTGAAGCACACAGAAGCAGCGGTGAGAGAGGCATGAGGATGAGGAGCTGAGACACACGAGAGTCAGGACTGAAGCACACAGAAGCAGCTGTGAGAGAGGCATGAGGATGCGGAGCTGAGACACGCGAGTCAGGACTGAAGCACACAGAAGCAGCTGTGAGAGAGGCATGAGGAAGAGGAGCTGAGACACACGAGAGTCAGGACTGAAGCACACAGAAGCAGCTGTGAGAGAGGCATGAGGATGAGGAGCTGAGACACACGAGAGTCAGGACTGAAGCACACAGAAGCAGCTGTGAGAGAGGCATGAGGATGCGGAGCTGAGACACACGAGAGTCAGGACTGAAGCACACAGAAGCAGCTGTGAGAGAGGCATGAGGATGCGGAGCTGAGACACGAGAGTCAGGACTGAAGCACACAGAAGCAGCTGTGAGAGAGGCATGAGGATGAGGAGCTGAGACACGAGAGTCAGGAGTGAAGCACACAGAAGCAGCTGTGAGAGAGGCATGAGGATGCGGAGCTGAGACACACGAGAGTCAGGACTGAAGCACACAGAAGCAGCTGTGAGAGAGGCATGAGGATGAGGAGCTGAGACACACGAGAGTCAGGACTGAAGCACACAGAAGCAGCTGTGAGAGAGGCATGAGCATGCGGAGCTGAGACACGAGAGTCAGGACTGAAGCACACAGAAGCAGCTGTGAGAGAGACATGAGGATGAGGAGCTGAGACACACGAGAGTCAGGACTGAAGCACACAGAAGCAGCTGTGAGAGAGGCATGAGGATGAGGAGCTGAGACACACGAGAGTCAGGACTGAAGCACACAGAAGCAGCTGTGAGAGAGGCATGAGGATGAGGAGCTGAGACACACGAGAGTCAGGACTGAAGCACACAGAAGCAGCTGTGAGAGAGACATGAGGATGCGGAGCTGAGACACACGAGAGTCAGGACGAAAGCACACAGAAGCAGCTGTGAGAGAGGCATGAGGATGAGGAGCTGAGACACACGAGAGTCAGGACTGAAGCACACAGAAGCAGCGGTGAGAGAGGCATGAGGATGAGGAGATGAGACACATGAGAGTCAGGACTGAAGCACACAGAAGCAGCTGTGAGAGAGGCATGAGGATGCGGAGCTGAGACACGAGAGTCAGGACTGAAGCACACAGAAGCAGCTGTGAGAGAGTGTTCCTCCACTACCTGTGGTGGCTCTGTTTCCTTTATTAATCAGGCATGAAAACGGGTCAGGGGTGAAAAAGGTGAGAAGGATATAACCCCTCTAGGGGGGTCCGGGGGCATGCTCCCCCGTAAGAAAATTTTAAATATTCCATATTTTAAAGCATCAATCTGATGCATTTTGAGATGCATTTTTTGCCAACCTGGGGAGAGCAGAAGAAACTTAACTTCAGCCATTAGTCAAAAATATTATGGCCTCCGTAGCGTTAGCTAATAATAATATTTTTTTTTTAAAAAGACCGATACCGATCCGTTACCAACGTAGTTTAAAAAAAAAAAAATCAAGTAGAATTTCTATAACTGTGAGTTGAACTGATAATCACTCTTTTGTGTGTTAAACACAATCTACTTAATACAGACAACTTCCTTATAAAGAAAAACAACAACAACAAAAAATATGATCATAAACTATGACAAAAATTATATTATATACTAGATTAGTGGGTAATTCAGTAAAATTTAGTCTAGAAAAACAATAATTTTTATAAAATCAGAACATTTAGTGAAAAAAAATATATATTTAGTGGGGAACAAATAAGAGACAATAAGTGTAGCACTAAATCTGGTAAAACGTTTCACATTGCTCTTTGTATTGTTGTAAAATACATTCATGAAAAACAAGATAAAAATCAAAAAAGATAAATTTTATAGTCTACTATAAAATTAAGAAAATATATATAGCACAAATGTATAGCACAGCTGTTTAATGAGGCAGCAACATATGATAGATAGGGCAGAACAGAACAAAAAATACTATTAATAATCTTTCATTGCGCAAAAGTATTATGATATGATTATGAAAGACTCCAATAGAGTGCTGCACACAGCGCTTATGCGCATCCCGAGCGCTGAATGATGCGCTTGAGGCAACACGAGTCACAGCGCGCAGCTCTTCGAGTATGCAGTGAAAAGTTCAAAGCACAAAGGAAATACATATCGATGCATAGTGTATTATACAGTATCTATCTATGCAATAGTTTATTGAGCCGTTTCTTTTAACAGTTTTAAATTTCAGTTACTGTGCGCGTGAAGAACAATGATAGTGCTCTCCAGTGTTGTGATCTAGACATGCGGTAAAGGAACATGATTGAGGTACTACAGCAAGATAGTCAATTTATGCGAAACCACAGAGCTTTATCTACAGATCAAGTATAATAATAATAACAACATTTAATCATCTTGGAGAGAGTTCATCGTTGCCGAACGCGACGCGCTGTGCTGTTTGAATGCTGAATGACTGACGACGCGCGGTGCTGTTTGAATTCTGAATGGAGAATGACTGACAGCCGCAGCTGAGGGAAAAGTTTACGTGAACTTGAATTTAATGACTTAAATATTCATTTCTATCTCACATTATACTATAGTATGGCTTCATATATATTGGGGTGTAGCAGTGAATCTCCCAGTTTTCTGGTACTCGCTTATTTTGTTTGTCGCTTTAGTGATTTAATAGTGCACTGCCTAAAGTAGTGTTTAAACAGGATGAGGTCAGGTTTAGACTTTTGCTGGCTGCAGTGATTTTCGGGGTTTTTAGCCCATTAGTGCGTTTAACTTCTCCTCAACTTGTCAGTATTGTGGTGTGGTGGTGTTATGGTAAAGTCCTATGGTCATTTTGATCGCTGTTTTCTTTTCCTTCTCTTCCTTTGTAGTTGTGTAGCAGCCTGTAGTATTTTGTTTTGTTTATTTTGGATTGCTATATTAATTATGTCTATAGCTCAGGAGTTTATTGAAAACCATTCTGTAGAGGCGTTTAATAATCTTAAAAAAGAGCAACTTTCGGAATTAGCTACTTATTATGAAATTGAGTTGTCTGCATCCGATAAACTCCTCAAAGACAGCATTAGAACTGCTCTGCTGCCAGTTTTGGTAGAGAAGAGGATTTTGCCTCCTGTTGATATGAAAGATTCTATCCGGTTGAAAGAGCTTTCTATTCGGGAGAGAGAATTAGACAACGAGAGAGAAGAGTTACGTTTAAGAGTCTCAGAGAATGAGTTGTAAATGAAACGCTTAGATTTAAAAGCTAGACAGGAAAATATGGATCTCATTCACACCGGGTCTTTTGATGTGTGCAAAAACATTAGGCTTGTACCACCGTTCATTGAGGAAGATGTGGAAAATATTTTCCGCATTTTGAGAAAGTTGTCAACTTTAAATTGGCCGAAAGTAGTATGAACTTTAATTCAGTCAGTTTTAACTGGTAGAGCACAATAAGTGTATTCTTCACTTTCACTTGAGCAAAGTAAAGACTACAGTATGGTTAAGGCAGCTATTCTTAGTAACCAACTAGTTCCAGAAGCTTACAGACAGCGCTTTCGCCGATGTGAGAAAACCGAACATCAGACTTATATCGAGTTTGCTCGTGACAAAGAGGCTTTGTTTGATCGATGGTGTTTGTCAAGTGAGGTAGACAGTCAGGCAAAGTTGCGAGCTTTGATTCTTGTGAAGGAATTTAAAAACTGCTTGCCCGATGTTGTAGCTACTTACCTTAATGAACAAAGTCAATTCCCTGCATGAACCTGCGGTCTTGGCAGATGAATTTGTTTTGACCCACCGTATCTTTAAAGACAGATATAAGCCTGTAGGTTCATCTCCTAAACCCAGGTATGCTGCGGTGCATTCTTCCAGTAGTCCAGAGCAGGCTTGTTTCTATTGTAAGAAACCTGGGCACTTGGTGGCAGACTGTCCAGTGCCGAGGATAAAACAAGCTGCGAAAGGCTTTGGGTTGATTAAAGCGCCCCCACATTTTGTTTCGCCCTGTCCTGAAATTTCAAGTGATGTGAAGACAGGCTATGAACCTTTTCTTAGTGATGGTTTTGTGTCAATGTCTGGTGATCATAATATCATTCCCGTACACATTTTGCGTGATACCGGTGCTGCACAATCATTCATTTTGAAAGGGATTTTGCCTTTGTCAGAAATAACGGAAAATGGCACCAGTGTAGTTCGTGGCTTTGAGATGGGCTTTACTGTTGTTCCACTTCACCAAATCATGTTAAAATCTTGTGTAGTCACCGGCCATGTTGCAGTTGGTGTTCGTGAATCTCTACTTTCTAACTACTTTCTCCTGGTGTGTCCTTTATTTTGGGCAATGGTTTAGCAGGTGGTAATGTGTGGAACCGAGGGAGTTCGGAAGTTCTCCCTCAAGTTGTTACTGTGCTTGGCAAGGCAGCCGCCCATGATTGGGTAGAGAAAAATCCAGATGTTTTTCCTGTATGCGCGATTACTCGCGCTATGTCGAGGAAAGAAGGGCGCTCCTTTTCTCCTGTTTGATATGAACTGTTCGATTCTTTCTTTGTGAATCTTGAGTCTGAAAAATCTCCAGAGTCAATAGAGAGATTATCTGTCACTGATCTATCTGGGTCTGATAAGAAAATTAATGAAATTATGTCGGAGTCTGCGTGCTTATCCTGCACAAAATTGATTGCTGCTCAAAAAGCAGATGTGTCTCTAGTCCCTCTATTCCGCTCTGCCTCATCTGATATTAACATTGACGAAGAAGCACAATGTTTTTTCTTTCAGGACGGTGTTCTAATGAGGAAGTGGAGGCCTTACAATGTTCCAGACCATGGTAACTCTGTATTCAACAAGCATCACAATCTGATGAACAGAGATACAATTTTGAGTGTAGCTCATGACTGTGTAGCTGGTCATATGGGGGTGGCCAAAACATTAAACCGTGTAAGTCAACACTTCTACTGGCCCAGGTTGAAGCGGGATGTAGTTAGTTTCTGTAAAACCTGTAAGGTCTGTCAGCTGGTTGGTAAACCTAACCAGAAAATCCCTCCTGCTCCTTTGTATCCCATTCCCGTGGTGGCCCCGCCATTTGATCATGTCATTGTTAAGATTGTTGGTCCACTTGTACGCTCTACGAGTGGATATCAATTTCTTTTAACAATTATGTGGCTACTCATTTTCCGGAGGCTATTCCTCTGCGAGGAATTTCTGCCAAAGTGGTGTTAAAGGAGTTGCTAAAATGTTTCTCTGTGTTTGGTCTGCCTAAAATCATCCAGACAGATCGGGGATCGAATTTCATGTCTCGTGTGTTCACCCGTGTTTTGAAACAGCTTAGCATAGAACATAACGTTTCCAGTGCTTATCATCCTGAAAGTCAGGAAGCACTGGAACGTTATCATCAAACGCTGAAGGGCATGTTGCGTGCATATTGCCTTGAGACTGGTAAGGATTGGGCAGATGCAATTCCCTGGCTGCTGTTCGCCTGTAGAGAGGTGAGACAGGAGTCACTTGGTTTTAGTCCTGCTGATCTTGTTTTTGCACACACTCCACGAGATCCGTTCGCTTTATTGAAAGATCAGTTTTTCAGTGAATTCCCTGCAAGAGACATCTTGAGTTATGTGTCAAATTTTCATTCTCATTTACACAGAGCCCGTGAGTTAGCTCATGAAAATCTTGAGAGCACAAGACAAGATGATTGGAAAAATTGGTATGACCGTAAAACGACAGATCGGCACTTTGAAGTGGGCAATAAAGTACATATGTTACTTCCCATCCCTGGACCTGCTCTACAAGACCGTTTTAGTGGCCCATATGTGGTGGTGCATAAAGTTTCTGACCGCAATAATGTAATCGCCACTCCAGACCGACGGCAGCAGAAGCGTCTTTGTCACATTAATATGTTGAAGCCTTATTTTGAGCGCGCTTCTCCTTCCACTTGCCTAGGTTCATTACCAGCTGAGCTGGAGTAGGATTCATCGAGGTCGACGAGTGATAAATCTGTGCTGTGGTCTGTTGTGATGGAAGAGAGTGATGAGGGTCGTCTTATACTGAATACTGAAATGCTTTCAGTTTTATCTGATCACCTCCCACACCGCACAGACTCTGAGAAGGTTGACATTTTGGACGTTGTCCAACAATTTTCAGAGTTGTTTAGTGATGTCCCAACTAGGGATGGGAATTGATAAGATTTTATCAATATCAATGCCACTAACGATTCTGCTTATCGATCCGATTCTTTAACGATTCTCTTATCGATTCCTGATAGCACTGTGTGGAAAAAAGTAGTTGTGCTTTTTCGGGGGGAAAAAAACAAGTGGTTTTATTTGTTTTATAGCTTACACTTGAGTAAGCAAACTGTACTTTTTATGTAATTTATGTAATAAATGGAACCTTATTGTAAAGTGTTACCGATTAGTTAAACGTACCGTTAGTTCAGTGTTGGAAAGGTCAGTTGTTTTAACCATTCATTAAAACGAATCGGTTCAAAGGAGTCATTAGTTCGCGAATTGGACGTGTCATTATCGGACGTGTCCCGGCGGTTGGGACATCCCACAAGATGTGTCATCACAGTAAACATTTCATCACTGGATAGTTTTTTTTCGTTTATTTAAAGTGTGGTTTATGTCAGCTGAATGTGCGGAACGCTTTTCAGAGAAGATAAGGCAACGTAGTTTAGCACAATTCACACCCAGCGGTAGCCTAATTCAGGAAAAACAAATCTCCGAATGCTCCACATGAAACTTTAGTCTCCCGACCTTACCATCGTGTCGTTTATTTTGATTTATATGTGCGAGGGAGAGAGCAAGACAGCGCTAAGTTTTGAGACGGTGAAGCCGCCTTGCTCCGAAGAGAGAGAGAGCGCGCGCGACCTGGGCTCTCTCTGCTCGTTCAGTTAAACATGCGCCCTGTCACAAGCGCAGCAGTTCATCTACATTACTCACCAATCAAATAAGACTTTGGCGGTACAAAAATTCGCTTTGGACGCCGTGCTATGGTGCTTGATAAAGGACGAAAGGGACAGTTGTGAGTTCACAGTCTGTAGCCAACATACTATGGCTGACTCAGAGCAGGAGCATCGATAAGAGGACTCGTTAACGTCGAGGGCATACAATATCGATGGATCGTAAAACTTAGAACCGGTTCTCGAGTGGAACCGGTTTTCAATGCCCATCCCTAGTCCCAACACAAACTCATGTCAGAGCACGACATTGATGTTGGAACAACAAAACCGATAAAACAACATCCATACAGGGTAAATCCTTTGAAAGATGGTACGTTTTGTACTGATTATCGGCGTGTTAACGCAGTTACTAGACCTGACTGTTATCCGTTGCCCAAGTTGGATGATTGTATTGATCAGGTGGGTTCTGCAGGTTTTGTTAGTAAGTTTGACTTGCTGAAAGGCTATTGGCAGATTCCCCTCACAAGTCGTGCAAGAGAAATATCTGCATTCGTTACCCCAGATGACTTCCTGAATTACCATGTTATGGCTTTTGGTATGCATAATGCTCCCGCAACGTTCCAGCGATTGATAAATACAGTGTTGTCTGGCATGTCTGGCTGTGAGGCCTATTTGGACGATGTGGTTCTTTATAGTGCGTCATGGCCAGAACATGTTCAGCAGATCCAAGAGCTATTTTGTTGACTGTCCGCAGCCAATTTGACCATTAATTTGGCTAAATACGAGATTGGCAAAGAAACAGTCACTTACCTGGGTAGAGTGGTAGGAGGTGGCCAGGTGCGTCCTTTGGATGCCAAAGTGTCTGCTATCTGAAGTTTTCCTCCCCCTACTGATCGTTGTGAATTACGCAGATTCCTTGGTATGGTGGGCTAGTACCGTGGTTTTTGCAGAAATTTTTCATCTGTAGTAGCTCCACTGACTAATTTACTCAGTCCTTGTTCTTGCTGTCCAACACTTTGAAGTATATCTGGGTGCTTCAGATAGAATGACCGTTTATAGTGATCATGACCCTCTAAAGTTCCAAAGCCGCATAAGAAACGCTAATCAGCGTCTGATGTGGTGGAGTTTGATCTTACAACCTTTTAACATCGAGGGTAAGCATATCCATGGTACTAACAACGTCTTAGCAGACGCCTTAGAGTACCTTAGTCCAGTATTTCTGTGTTTTGTTACTTGATAACTATTGTCATAACTTGAATTGTTTGTTTTTGTGTTTTGTCATTTAAATTAAATTGTTAATTTTTTTTTTTTTGAGTTTTGAAATCGTCACATGCTATTGGTGGGGTGTTTGTGTATGGCATTATATCTTATGACTTATTTATATTATGATTATGGAGACTGGAGTCACCATTTTGGTGTGTGGGTGTGTTACGTTCTTCCACTACCTGTGGTGGCTCTGTTACCTTTACTAATGTTTGGCTGCTCGGCAGTATGTTTTTCATTTGTTATTGTGTGCAGGTGTGATCAGGTAATGAGTGGGCGGAGAGACACCCTTTAAAAACTGAGGCACTTCTTGCAGAGAGGAGAGGAGGGAGAGACTTGTGTACCGGCCACCACACCTATTGTTAATCTTCCTGCAATGTTTTGTTCTGTTGTAGTTATCTCCCAATTTCTGTTTTGTTTGTAATTTACTCAATTGTTTAATAAACCCCCTAGAAAAACGAGTACAACTGACTTTGCGGTCACTTTGTTGTGGCCAGTGTGCCTGATCATAACAGAGGCATGAGAATGAGGAGCTGAGACACACGAGAGTCAGGACTGAAGCACACAGAAGCAGCTGTGAGAGAGGCATGAGGATGAGGAGCTGAGACACACGAGAGTCAGGAGTGAAGCACACAGAAGCAGCTGTGAGAGAGGCATGAGGATGAGGAGCTGAGACACACGAGAGTCAGGAGTGAAGCACACAGAAGCAGCTGTGAGAGAGGCATGAGGATGAGGAGCTGAGACACGAGAGTCAGGACTGAAGCACACAGAAGCAGCTGTGAGAGAGGCATGAGGATGAGGAGCTGAGACACACGAGAGTCAGGAGTGAAGCACACAGAAGCAGCTGTGAGAGGCATGAGGATGAGGAGCTGAGACACACGAGAGTCAGGACTGAAGCACACAGAAGCAGCTGTGAGAGAGGCATGAGGATGCGGAGCTGAGACACGAGAGTCAGGACTGAAGCACACAGAAGCAGCTGTGAGAGAGGCATGAGGATGCGGAGCTGAGACACGAGAGTCAGGACTGAAGCACACAGAAGCAGCTGTGAGAGAGGCATGAGGATGCGGAGCTGAGACACACGAGAGTCAGGACTGAAGCACACAGAAGCAGCTGTGAGAGAGGCATGAGGATGCGGAGCTGAGACACACGAGAGTCAGGACTGAAGCACACAGAAGCAGCTGTGAGAGAGGCATGAGGATGAGGAGCTGAGACACACGAGAGTCAGGACTGAAGCACACTGAAGCAGCTGTGAGAGAGGCATGAGGATGCGGAGCTGAGACACGAGAGTCAGGACTGAAGCACACAGAAGCAGCTGTGAGAGAGGCATGAGGATGAGGAGCTGAGACACGAGAGTCAGGACTGAAGCACATAGAAGCAGCTGTGAGAGAGGCATGAGGAAGCGGAGCTGAGACACGAGAGTCAGGACTGAAGCACACAGAAGCAGCTGTGAGAGAGGCATGAGGATGAGGAGCTGAGACACGAGAGTCAGGACTGAAGCACACAGAAGCAGCTGTGAGAGAGGCATGAGGATGAGGAGCTGAGACACACGAGAGTCAGGAGTGAAGCACACAGAAGCAGCTGTGAGAGGCATGAGGATGAGGAGCTGAGACACACGAGAGTCAGGACTGAAGCACACAGAAGCAGCTGTGAGAGAGGCATGAGGATGCGGAGCTGAGACACGCGAGTCAGGACTGAAGCACACAGAAGCAGCTGTGAGAGAGGCATGAGGATGAGGAGCTGAGACACACGAGAGTCAGGACTGAAGCACACTGAAGCAGCTGTGAGAGAGGCATGAGGATGCGGAGCTGAGACACACGAGAGTCAGGACTGAAGCACACAGAAGCAGCTGTGAGAGAGGCATGAGGATGAGGAGCTGAGACACACGAGAGTCAGGACTGAAGCACACTGAAGCAGCTGTGAGAGAGGCATGAGGATGCGGAGCTGAGACACGAGAGTCAGGACTGAAGCACACAGAAGCAGCTGTGAGAGAGGCATGAGGATGAGGAGCTGAGACACGAGAGTCAGGACTGAAGCACATAGAAGCAGCTGTGAGAGAGGCATGAGGAAGCGGAGCTGAGACACGAGAGTCAGGACTGAAGCACACAGAAGCAGCTGTGAGAGAGGCATGAGGATGAGGAGCTGAGACACGAGAGTCAGGACTGAAGCACACAGAAGCAGCTGTGAGAGAGGCATGAGGATGAGGAGCTGAGACACACGAGAGTCAGGAGTGAAGCACACAGAAGCAGCTGTGAGAGGCATGAGGATGAGGAGCTGAGACACACGAGAGTCAGGACTGAAGCACACAGAAGCAGCTGTGAGAGAGGCATGAGGATGAGGAGCTGAGACACGAGAGTCAGGACTGAAGCACACAGAAGCAGCTGTGAGAGAGGCATGAGGATGAGGAGCTGAGACACACGAGAGTCAGGACTGAAGCACACAGAAGCAGCTGTGAGAGAGGCATGAGGATGCGGAGCTGAGACACGCGAGTCAGGACTGAAGCACACAGAAGCAGCTGTGAGAGAGGCATGCAGAGCTGATACCTGCGCAGGCGTGAGAGGACGACAGTAACGGGACAGAGGGATGCGGCCGCTACATGTGTGTGTGTGTGTGTCTGCGCCGGCGAGGGGAGCAGGAGGAGGAGGAGCACAGGCCGGGGCGCTGCATGGACTCAGCCAGACTCGACGGGGAGCCCGACACCGTGGGGAAGTGTGTGAGCCGAGGAGTGTGTGGCAAAACCTCCTCTGAAGACTCATAGCTGCGGGCCAGAGGACCAGACCAGAGAGAGGAGGAGGAGGAGGAGGAGGAGAAGGAGAGGAAGGTAACATGAAGAAGAAGAAGAAGGTCTGTAAGTGTCCTTATCACAGGAAGAAGCCCAAAAACTGAAAAAAACTATTGGTCTAGGCTGCTTCCTTCTGAGACCGCTTCATAAACCCTCACAAGAGACCAGGACACTGCACCCTGAAGCGCTGGACACAAGTAATCTAATGACACTGGCCATCTATTGGTCCATCATATATTCTTTTAAACTACAGTTGTGAAAATCTCTTTCACTCCTCACACAAGCTCTACCAGCACACAACGACAGGCTTCAGGTGCGAGAGAGAGGCGTGTGTGCATGAGTGTGTGTTACGGTGAACAGAACGACCACACTACACCCTGAGCTTGGACACACACACTGAGGCAGGAGGAGTTACCTGAACATCTCAGTCAGTTCTCCTTTCAGCAGAGCCACCAGCACGGGGAAGCCCACACACACCGGCACCAGGTACAGCAGAGCAGGCTGGGAAACACACCAACAGCACACATTCAGTACCAGTTCACGGTCATTTCTTGGATGGACAACTATAACGCGCTTTCTTGTCATTTATGCGTTTTTTTTACCTGCGCGTGTTTAAAGGTGTGCATGACGAATATGGTGAGGCCCAGGCCGAAGATGTACGCCAGGAAGCTGGTGTAGAAGTACGTTCTTGTGTTCTTCTTCAAACTGAGAGAGGAGGACAAGTAGATGACAAGAGCATGACAACCAGATCTACAAGCAGCTGAAACCAGACGAAACCAAGCGAAGGGCTTTACCTGACGTCAAAGCGCAGAAGCAGAGCGATGAAGATTCCTGACACACACAATCACAGTGATGAGCGTTTCACATCAATACATGTCTGAATCAAACAAGCCTCACAAGTCTTCACACATTTACCTGGAATGACGATGTCCCCCAGTCCCAGCATGGCAAAGTTACTGGCACCCAAACCTCTCTCCAGCAGATCTTGTGGGAACACCACTGGAGGGAACAGAAGAGTGAGGATGAAGAGATCGGGAATATAGGAATCTTTACACCAGGGTTTCCACACCTTTGACAAAATAAACCTCATGACTTGTTTCAGTCATTTGTGATGACTGGATAAAGATTTGTAGACACTCTTATTAAGGTTAAACTCCAAAACAGCAATTTATAGCTATGGAATGTTATAGTAGATATTATATACGGTAAATTGAATTTTGCAGGCCTGGAAAACAATTCCTTGGTATTTTTTTCCCCAGAACCCCGAAAAAAAAAAAAAAAAAAAAAAAAAAAAAATTATTACACAGTAAAATGAATGCAATTACATTTTACATAGTGTTTAGCATAAAGAAAGCATTAACCAGTTCCCTACTGGTTAAAGGTGCTCTAAGCGATGCTGGGTGACGTCACTTCTTGTTGACGTTCAAAGTATTGTCAAACAAAACGGAGGCTAGCTAGACCTTCCCTCCGCCTCATCCCGTCCCCTCCCCCTGTAGTTTTACTGATACTTCTTTCAAGGTGTAATGTCGCCAAGTGAGATAAATGCTTTCATATAATGCAAAAAAAAAAAAATAGAAACATTACCAGAAAAACACGATAAAACGTTTCGCCACCTGAGGTTATAACTTTAGCTCCCATACCAGGACGCAATAATAGCAAGATAACGTTAGCTTCAAGTTTAGTCAAAGTTGTCATTAGGCTATGAATGAACATTCAATTTCATAATAAATAGTTGGTGAAAACTATCATTCACACAAACTGTCGCCCTACTGTGAGTTTGCTTGATTATTTCCAATAGAGATCGATAGCTAGCTGCTAGAAACCTATATGTTGTATTCACCAAAGTTAGCGCTGACTGCATTGTTCTAGCTAATTATATCCTTGTGTTTGTTAAGCGAACATGAAAGTCCATTTAGAAAAACCTTTTTGTGATTAAAATACATGTAAAATATTATTACCATAACATCTGTCTTCCTGTGTGCAGAAATTTGTTTATGTAGCCGTGACAACGAAACACGTGCATGCGCGCCTGTGTTAAGTGCGCTTGTTTCTCAGTGCGCGCTGATGCACTCATCCTGCTGACATTTCCGAATGTCTTCCTACAGCTGCTTAATAAAAGCAGGCTTTCCACACAAACGCACATGTGTCATTAGTATGAGAAAAAAATGTGATTTTAACTGTCGGCCTCGGACATAAATATCTTTATGCCTGTCGGGCTCGGGTCGGGTTCGGTTACTGCTCTGTCGGACGCGGGCCGGGCTCGGACAAAAAAATTCGGCTCGATCCGCACTCTAATCTGAATGTCGGATTGGAAGCCCTTCTGCCGGCGGAGTTCTCACCACCTTTCAAAGGCTTTTCCAGTGTAAATTCGGGCATGCGTTCCTTCTCCTTTTCCCTCTTCTTTGTATTTTTGCAATCCGTTCATCAGAACGTCGTCTCTTTGGTCGTGTGTCGGGCATATCAAACTTAAAGAGTTATAATTATAACTTCCCTCTTCATACTTCTCTCCTCCACACCCCCCATGTACGCTCACTAACCCCACCCCCAGGCTGGAACACTGTTTGTCATGTTTCGTGGAGCGGGTCGCCGCAGTTTGTTTTTGTTGCTGTTTGTGGAGCCTGGGCTGTCTACAGAGACCGCATGTTTTTACAGTGTGTTCAGGGGACAGGCAGCTAGTGGATAGTGAGGAGATGGTTGCTGTATGTGACAAAAAAATGTTGGCCTAAAAGACGCGTGACATCGCTTAGAGCACCTTTAATGCTTGCTTTATGCTAAACACGATGTAAAATGTAAATACATATATAATATACTACACATTACATCCTCGCACTCAACCAGTGCAGCCAGTGAAGTTGCTTTAGGACGATTCTTTATGCAAAATGGAAATATTGCATTTCTACCATTCAGATACATATGACCGTACAATGTAATGCGCTGAGGAGAGCGTAAGCCTTATGATGGAGATACTCACACTTAATCGGGGCTTCGAAGGACTTGGCAACGGTCACCATGACGTTGGTGCCAAAAACCTGAAAGCAAATGGAGAACACAGTTATTGAGACAGTCACGTACTGTGCGGATCATGAGCGCGTTAAACCAGGACCATCTTACCCAGAACACATCGTAAACGAACAGTCCTCCCAGCAGGATACAGCCAGTGCTGACATTATTGAGGTGGAGCAGCTCGACCCCGTTCAGGGCAAACGCCAGGCCGAACAGGTTATTGGCCACCCAGTGCTGTCAGGAAACAAGTCAGTCACCTTCATTTATACAGCGCTTTTAACAATAGATAGTTTCAAAGCAGCTTTACAGAGATAATAGGAGATTACAGTAACAGAGATTGTTTTGGCTTTACAGCAGCTCTAGAATAAAGTTACTGTCCAGCTAAAGTTAGTTTTGATTGATTCACTTCCGTTGCAAAGATCATTAGTTATTAACTTAGGGGCCGCTAACACGACACCGTTCTAAAAGAAAACACTTCAGTTCTCTCAACGCAAACTTTGAAAAACGCACACACACGCTGTCACACACAGAGCCTCGTTCACTCGCTGCAAAACTCAGCATCAAATTTGTGCTTAATAACGTACGTGACATCCAAAAGTGGAACTCAAATCAGAGTTATTTAAAAATATATATATAATCACATAGAAAAACAGCTATTTTACATTGTATTAATATTTGACAATTACTGTTGTTCTTACTGCATTTATCAAATAAATGCAACCTTGTGAGCAGAAGAGACTTTAAAAACATAAAAAAAAAACGTACTGATCTAAAACTTTTGAATGGTAGTGTATATCGTTAAAAATGTAATGAACTTTATATTTATGAATAACCATTTAAAAAATACCGGATGATCCATCCATGTTATCCCACAGACTTGATTCTCACAGAACTAGTGCAATGATTTTTTCATTATATTCGTTTTAAACTTTTCAAAATGTATTTTCAAGTTAAGCTTTTGAATGCCATATTGCCTCTACTAAACCTCAGTGTGTGAGTGTGATCTGTTCCCCTAATGCTGGAGTCAGAGCTTCGGATCCTGCTGAAAGCGGCAAGCGTTGATGATTGTAGATAGCGGAGTGAGAAGCACATCTGTGCGCAGCTGTCGTCCAGCGCGACTGAAGCAGAACTAGCGTAACGCGTGTGTGATTCTCATGCTGAACTTCCCTGTACACTAGCAGAACGGCTCACCTCAACTCACCATTAACCAGAGCTGTGCAGTATTGACAAATCGTATTTTCTTGGATTTTGTCGACAATGATAATGCGGCAATATTTTGCTGATTGTGTTTGTCAACGTCAGTCCTAAACCTGCCAAAGTACAGAGACTTCTAAAGTTTTGGATATTCTTCACATTTTGTGCGGTGGCTAATTCACATCAGCGACAGAAATCATCTTTTCCAATAAGTTTAAATAGCTTTTTACCTTTTGTCTGCATTTTTACCTTTATAATGACAAGAGTCTATTCATCATTTATGTCAAAATATCATGCTGATATTTGGGGAACAGCACTCTGATTGGTTAACTATATCATATTATAAAGCCTAAAAGATTTTTTACTGCCTTTTAATAGAGTAAATCCCACAGTGAGAGCAAGTGTAAAAGTGGACAAGGCTACATCACACAGTGTACGCGTAGACTCTCAAGGCGAGTTTTTGTTTGGTTTAGATTGGACATCTTAAAACAACAATTACGATATTATCGTAGACATCTCCTGCTCACAGTTGTGTTTGTCTCACTCCGCCATCTAAAAATCCATGTGTAGGGCTGGGACAACGCGTCGACGTCATCGATGTACTTACATTATCCTAAATGTTTCCAAGAATTCATAAATTCAGAGAAATTCACAATTTTAAATAGTGCCTGTTAGGGGTGGGAATCTTAAGGCACTTAACGATCCGATCCGATTTTGGGAGTAACGATCCGATTCCCAAAACGATTCTTAACATCCATTTTTGGTAACCAATTATCCTGCTGTGCAAATACATGAACTTTACATTTTAACCAAAATTGGAGTTACTATGCTTTTTGTTTATAGTTAGAATTTCTGTTTGACTGTCTTGCCATATTAAAAATGATTATGAAGATTTCTTATTCTTTCAATACTTTTATTTTATTAGTAAAGTTATATTCAGGATTAACAAGCTCTGAATGAAACATGGTAAGCCATGCAATTCGCCTTTGGCTAAGCCCCGCCCCCCTTAGTTACTGTTGCTACGTCCGACAAACAAACTTCATCTGGGCTCTGGTATCAGCATGGCTTATGCTGTGACAGCTCTTCCTGCTGAAATGTTATCAAACTTTTATAAAGCAGTAAATAAAGTGTCTGATAGAAGTAGGCAAGAGCGGCTCCAATATACGTTTGAAGGTTATATTCACGACATACAGGTGAAACGCAAGGAACAACAAAGCATCCAAATAGAGGCAAAAGCATACCGTCACAGTCAAAAAATGAACCACCGCATATCCTACTAATCGAGACGGAGGCTGGGACTAACAATATCAAGGAGCAACACTGTTCATGCAAAGCTGGGTAGGTCTCTATTCACTTCTATAATCGTTATTGCAAAGCAAACGGACTACGCGAGTATAACGTTGTATTTATTAGCAGCGTGTGCTAGACGACACTTGTCAGGATTTGACTTTGGTTTGGGAAGGGAAAAAAACGGACACCCCCCTCCAACCTCTCTGGGAAACGTGTATCTGTGTTACAAATAACCCAGGCATAACATTTAACCATATTTTTGATAAAACTACGACGGTAATAGCCGGCCGACACCAAAAATATGAGACGCCTGTGTTAAAGTCAATGGAGCGCTGTGAAAAGTGTCGGACCTCTGTGGGAGCTCGTTCTTGGCTGCGCTGTGATTGGTCAATCTACATTCTAGGGTGTGGCTTAGCCAAAGGCGAATTGCAAAGAACAATCATTAAGAATAAACAGTTCTCAATTTAAGTGGCCGCAAGCTTCCACTCATCTGTAATGTAGTGTGCCGTAATAGTGACATACGATTCTGTTGTAATTGATGTCCATGCACCGCATGCTATTGCCACTCTGTCCGTATTACTTAGGGATTGTAAGATGTGATCTTTACACTCACTGTAGAGTGCGGGGACCGCCGTCTTTAAAATAATGACGTGAGGGCAAACGGAATCGTGGCTCGAGTAACTGTAACATGAATCTTTGGCAATAAAACCCGCCACTGACCGGGTAATTCGTTTCGCTTTTTCAGAATTCGGTGGAAGCGCTGCCTGTTCGAGGGTCCTCTGACTGTAGCCGGGAGTGTTCGTGATTGGAACAGAAAGCTGTTTCTCCAGCTCTGAGTGGAACCGCGTAATATGTTTCTTCATATTAGTCGTGTTGCCGAAATATTTGAATTGGGTGCCACAGACTTTGCACACAGTATGGCTTTTATCAACGACACCTTTTTCGGTGTCTTCAGAAAATCCAAAATGTTGCCAGACAGTCGATTTAAAATGTGATGGAGCAGGTCGTAGTTTGTCCATTTTATCTTAAACGAAGCCAATTCACCAGCATACGAACGTTCGTCTATCAATGGGTTTTTCTGTTTGGCCAGTGACCGCGCGCACACAGTGGTGAAGTGGCCGTTTGAATTGAACACAGAACCGATTCTGAATCGTTAGATGATGAATCGCGATGCATCGACCTTTTCCCCCACCCCTAGTGCCCGTCCCTGGTCACTTGTCGCCTGTTAATTACGTAATATCCCTGTTATCCCTGGTTTCCGCTCGTACTGCCATAGCAACCATGGCGACAGACGTGGACAACTGCGTTACGTCTAGCGGCGTGCTCATGCTGTTGTTGTCTCGTTCAAACATTATGGATCATTGCAAGCAGACTTTGGGACAAAAGATTAACTAAAACGAGGATCAATATCAGCGTGGCGTTTTCGAGATGCCGAGAGCTCCACGTCCGTGACTAACTTCGACTCGACAGAGACGCCGCTCTTGCATGAGCTTTATTAGACAGGTGAGCAAATCAACCTACACTTGTGTTATTGTAAGACGTTAGCGACCCTAGCGGCGAAAACAATTACATATCGTAGCTTTAAAGTCAGGACAAAATAATGTGTAAACACGTGAAAGCCGCACATAAATACACAGTATGTGTTAGGGATGCACCGATCCGATACTGCCATTTTTGCCGGATCGGGTATCGGTCAGACGAGGCCGATCCAAATCCGATATTGTTCGTAGGCCTATATACTATTCTGTGTTATTATTAAGCCCCACAAAAGGCACAAAAACATTATAAAGCACCATAAAGTGGTGTTCTGTGAAAAGTGTTCTGAAGTCATTAAATTCAAGATCACGTAAACTTTTCCCTCCGCTGCGGCCGTCAGTCATTCTCCATTCAGCTTTTAACGGCGTGTCGCGTTCGGTTACGACAGTCAACACGATGAAACTCTCTAAGATGATTCAATGTTACTATTATTATACTTGATCTGTAGATAAAGCTCTATGGTTTCGCATAAAACAACTTTATCTTGCTGGACTTTATTGCTGTAACTTAATCATGTTACTTTCTACCGGGCGTCTGTTAGATCACAGCACTAGAGTAGATCAGAGCATTATAACTGTTCTTCACCCGCACAGTAACTGACATTTAAAACTGTTAAAAGAAAAGACTCGATAAACTACTGCATTAGATAGATACTGTAATACACTATGCATCAATATGTCTTTCCTTTGTGCTTTGAACTTTTCAATGCGGACTCGACGCGCTGTGACTCCGTGTCAGTGCCGTCGCAGGTGGGGTGCGAGGCTCTGTGCGAACTTGAAATGCGAGGCCCCTCCCAGGCTCTGAACGTTAGAATAATTGGCTGCACAGCCTATACTTGTTAGCCTTGTCCGCTTAAATGAATTATAAATAAACATAAAAAACTAATAGGCTATTTGCAGTATATTAAATCGTTTTTGACCTAATTATTTGGTACTGAAATTACACACTCTGTCGGCTCTGACGGCGTTGCATCACGTGCACCTGCGCAATAAAGCCTATGATTTCCGAAAATAGTACTGTCAACTAGTGATATCAGCACAAGAACTGTTGAGGAATATGCAACATAATTTAGACAATTGTTTTTGTCATAATGTTATAATAACTGACAGACACTATCATTTCAGCCGCTCTGTGCATGTCCTCACAGTAGTAGTAGAGTAGTTTGATTTCTAACATTATTCTCTCAACAGACATTTACATCGATAGTCTGGCGTTATAATTTATTTGCTTTTGGTGTACTGTGGAGTGGGTAAAACTGTTTTTAAATGGCAGGCTAGCGGTTACCGTTGACTCGCGCTAGCCTAGCACAGGTGAACTATGCAACTGGAACGACTGGATGAACATTTTTGAAAACTGTCTCCACTGACAAAATAACACTAAGGCTAACTTGGAGATGAGGCCCGATGTCCACAATCCTGAACCGCCCCTTTAAAAGCCTTTCTTGTTCTGTCCTATCATATATGTGGCTGCCTCATTAAACAACTGTGCTATACATTTAAAACATGTCTTAATTTTATAGTAGAATAGGCTTTTTTTTTATATATATATATATATATATATATATATATATATATATATATATATATATATATATATATATATATATATATATATATATATATATATATATATAATAATAATTGATCTTTTTGATTTTTGTTATCTTGAGTTTTATGAATGTATTTTACAACAATACAAAGAGCAATGCGTAACGTTTTATCAGATTTAGTGTTACATTTATTGTCTCTTATTTGTTCCCGATTAAATGTTTTTTTCACTAAATGTTCAGATTTTATACAATTATTGTGCACTTGTGATTTTTTCTAGACTAAATTTTAAGTCAAGTCAAGTCATCTTCATTTATATAGCGCTTTTAACAATGGATTGTTTCAAAGCAGCTTTACAGAGATAAAAATAATTTAAGGTAACAGAGATCGTTTTGGCTTTATAAGTTTGGCTTTACTGTTATTATCCAGTAATCTAGTTTATAATAGCATTTTTGTCAGATTATGATCATATATTTTTTGATTTGTTGTTTTTCTTTATAATGAAATTGTCTGTATTAAGTAGATTGTGTTTCACACACAAAAGAGTGATTATCAGTTCAACACACAGTTATAGAAATTCTACTTGATTTAAAAAAAACAAAACAAAAAAAAACACAAACACTATGCTGGAATCAGATCGGTATCGGCCGATACTCAATTTATGGTATCGGATCGGTATTGAAAAAGCGGTATCGTTGCATCCCTAGTATGCGTGTTATCAGTGAATGAGGCCCAAAGTTTTCATGCATAAACTTCAACATTTCTATATGCATTTTATTTAAATATACAGTAGTGACCAAAAGTGATGTCTGGAGAGATTTGTTTTTAATGACCCTACAAGTTTGATCAAACCATCAAAAGAAGAGGAAAATTATATATATATATATATATATATATTTTCCAATGTTTTAAATGTGAGGTACAATCAAAACACTCAACCTGGTTAAGGTTTGTATCCGTTTTCCTGGGCCGAACATCACTTTTGGCCACTACTGTATATGCATGTCATGAGTTTGCTCTGTATGACCGACACACACTCCAGTTAAAGGACTGGAGCGTCACTTGAAACTCAAACTTATCACACACACATTATTCATTCGGCCTATATAAAACATCAGCGGGATTAGCTACAGTTTCTCTATAAAACACAAGCTGGTGTCCTGTACCTTCTTGAGGACGTACCAGACCCCGACCACACCGCTCACACACAGGCAGATCAGATCCTTGGTGTCGAACTCATAGTTGAGGATCTCTGAGGAGAAAACAGGCTTCAGACGATCTACAGAGCTTCAGCACCACACACACACACACACAGCAAGCGTCCACCTCACCCTCTCTGCCGTCTCCTGAGCCCTGTGTGAACAGCAGCTGGTACTGCTTGTTTGGCACGTTCGCTGGGAAAACTCTGCTCATAAAGGGACTGGGACAGCAACACCAGACGAGTCAACCTCCTAAACCACCTCATATCACAGCATTACAGGTGTGTGTGTGTGTGTGTGTGTGTGTCATACCTCATCGTGTGAGACAGCGCTAATATTCCCAGCACAAAGAAATACATGGAGAGCAGCAGGTTAATGTACTCTTGTGAGAAAACCTGCAAGTGAAGTAAAACAAAACAGACATGGGTACGACAGTGTAACTGGGAAAAATCTGGTTCATGGAAAAAAGTCGCACTCAGACCCACACACACACACACCACCTTGAAGAACAGGTAGAGGCCGAAGAGAGTGCAGCTGGTGATGATGGGGAAGAACACACACACACACACACACACACTCACCTTGAAGAACAGGTAGAGGCCGAAGAGAGTGCAGCTGGCGATGATGGGGAAGAACACACACACACACACACACACACTCACCTTGAAGAACAGGTAGAGGCCGAAGAGAGTGCAGCTGGCGATGATGGGGAAGAACACACACACACACACACACACACTCACCTTGAAGAACAGGTAGAGGCCGAAGAGAGTGCAGCTGGCGATGATGGGGAAGCGAGCGGCGTCTCTGCTCGTGATGGTCTCAGGCATATCTGAAGCATTCTGACACACACACACAAATCCAGTCATGGTCACTCAATATACACACAGTCTACTTTGAGTAAATGAGAAAAATGAAATATGCAAAAGATTTGTTGCACAGTCCAAATGTGTATCCAATGCGCCTCGACTGAACGTAGCCGAGCGCAGCCGGACCGTTGCCTCTTCCCGCAGTGATCACAGATAGACGGATATCACGCGGTTCACACTCGCGTACGGTGAAGCTAATGAACTGGATGTCATTTAAGTTCTGTTGCTTTTAAATGAAAATAAATATGACGAAGACACCAAAAGTGCTTGTTATAATTCCAATCCAAAGACGTGTTAATCATATATATATATAATTTATTTTTAGAAATATGACAATCACAGAACCCATAGAGAGATCACACTGACAGAGAGTTTGGGAATATGCACACATAAACCATGATATCAGACATGTTTTTGTCATGACCTCAGCGCAGGCGGCCCACACTCGGATGGACCATGTGATGATGATGATGATGATGATGATGATGTCGGGCCGGAAATCCAGTCCATCATTCTCGACCTCAAGCATGGCTTATGCGACACATCCCAGTAGTAGCCTAATATTAGCTTTACACTTTACATCGCCGCTCACTCACACGCTAACCTAGATAAATGTGTGCTATTATTAGGCGCATGTCTAATTTATATTTTAAAGGCTCATTATTATGGTTCAGTTTTTTTCTGTAATGTAGAACAATGTTACATATAATTCTTTCTCAGCCCTGAAACAAACCATTTTCCAATGCCACTCTCCCAGTAGGCCTATACTGTAAATTTAAGAAACCAAATTAATATCGTGCTAGTAGACTAGGAAAATCTAGTCCCGGGTGACCCTAACACACACACACGCAGTTTTGGATGCATGTTCTGTCGCTAATATATTATACAGGGTTCCCACACTTTGGTTATCTTCGAATTCAAGGACCTTTCAAGGACTTTCCAAGTGCAATACCCTCAAATTCAGGACTTAATGTGGGGACACATGCGTTGTGCGTTTGGCAACGTACAACACAAACCACCTCACGCGTGAAACACTTAACGTAACGCGTAAATGCGCGTAACTAACGTAAATCAAGCTAGCTAGTGTGCATAGGCCACGAAGTGTTGGCGAAATGCACTTTCATCCGAACGGAGGGAATAATGTGGAATTTTTTCCAGAAAACTTCTTGCACAAAATAAATTCAAGCACTTTCAAGGACCTGCATCTATGTGTGTTTACTTTCCAAAACTTTCCAGGGCCTTGAATTTTTTTTACAAACTTTCAAGGACCCGTGGGAACCCTTTTTAAAGCAATTCTTTTTAGATTCAGTGTTAAAAGAGTTACTCTTATCGGTCAAACACTTCTGCAACTTGCTTATGCTTCGTATTAAAATGAAATTATAATCAGGGTTGCCAAAACACGGTCAGACTCGGTCTCATGCTCTCAAACTGCCTCACTGACTAAATTTCACGCCAGATAACAGGACAGACTATTCATAGTATTTTATAGGTCTGGGTTAAAAATGTAGATCTCAATTTTCATCAATTCTTCATCATTTTTCTGAACCGATATCGAATCGGTCTTTAAGTCTATGCTATTTTCAGTTGATGAATGAACAGAACATTGTAGCTCCTCCCATCTAATAAATCGCACTAATCTTTGTGCGTTGTTACTTCTGATATGATACAAAGTCTCAGCTTTGTAATTCTGTTAGTTTTATAATGAAATTCACTCAAATGTGTTTGTGTCTCTGATGTGTGGTGACAGAACATGTAGCGCCTCAGTTCAAGCGGCACATGATCATCTGTTCTGCTTTACTACCACTGTAGTAACAGCATGAAATAAACACGAAATAAATGTTGAAAGATACAGTACAAATGACTGAAATCTGTATCATGTGATCAGTCAATCAGTGTTTCAACCACGGAAAGACGTCAATAAAACAGCTTGTGAACAATGTCACAATGTTATATTTACCTCAGAAAGCCGTTCAGTGACCATAAACTCAGTCAGCTAGAAAAATAAACTCGAGTATTTTGCTTAATGAATATGCACCATTACATATTCATTATTTAATCCATCATGTTTCTGACAGCCACCGTTTAAACGTTTATATTTAAAAAAGGAGTAGAAACAGAATTATGCCACTAAAAATGTATTATAACATTATTATAATAAAAACTTATGAGAACCAATGAGGTTCATTCTCGTGTTACGCATCACGTTTGAGCTTCAGCAAGAACCAATGAGGTTCATTCTCGTGTTACGCAGCACGTTTGAGCTTCAGCAAGAACCAATGAGGTTCATTCTCGTGTTACGCAGCACGTTTGAGCTTCAGCAAGAACCAATGAGGTTCATTCTAGTGTTACGCAGCACGTTTGAGCTTCAGCAAGAACCAATGAGGTTCATTCTCGTGTTACGCATCACGTTTGAGCTTCCGCAAGAACCAATGAGGTTCATTCTCGTGTTACGCATCACGTTTGAGCTTCCGCAAGAACCAATGAGGTTCATTCTCGTGTTACGCATCACGTTTGAGCTTCAGCAAGAACCAATGAGGTTCATTCTCGTGTTACGCAGCACGTTTGAGCTTCAGCAAGAACCAATGAGGTTCATTCTCGTGTTACGCAGCACGTTTGAGCTTCAGCAAGAACCAATGAGGTTCATTCTCGTGTTACGCAGCACGTTTGAGCTTCAGCAAGAACCAATGAGGTTCATTCTCGTGTTACGCATCACGTTTGAGCTTCCGCAAGAACCAATGAGGTTCATTCTCGTGTTACGCATCACGTTTGAGCTTCCGCAAGAACCAATGAGGTTCATTCTCGTGTTACGCATCACGTTTGAGCTTCAGCAAGAACCAATGAGGTTCATTCTCGTGTTACGCAGCACGTTTGAGCTTCAGCAAGAACCAATGAGGTTCATTCTCGTGTTACGCAGCACGTTTGAGCTTCAGCAAGAACCAATGAGGTTCATTCTCGTGTTACGCAGCACGTTTGAGCTTCAGCAAGAACCAATGAGGTTCATTCTCGTGTTACGCATCACGTTTGAGCTTCCGCAAGAACCAATGAGGTTCATTCTCGTGTTACGCAGCACGTTTGAGCTTCAGCAAGAACCAATGAGGTTCATTCTCGTGTTACGCATCACGTTTGAGCTTCAGCAAGAACCAATGAGGTTCATTCTAGTGTTACGCATCACGTTTGAGCTTCCGCAAGAACCAATGAGGTTCATTCTCGTGTTACGCAGCACGTTTGAGCTTCAGCAAGAACCAATGAGGTTCATTCTCGTGTTACGCAGCACGTTTGAGCTTCAGCAAGAACCAATGAGGTTCATTCTCGTGTTACGCAGCACGTTTGAGCTTCAGCAAGAACCAATGAGGTTCATTCTAAGGCTGAGCAATTTTATCGATTCTGCGATATAAATCGATATTTTTTTCCCCCTAAGAAAGTATCGATTTTTAAGGCGCGAGTATCGATAAATTTTTTTCCAAGGCGCAGCGAGATGAAAACGCCTCAACTTTTCATAATGCCGCAAGCGCACCGCAGTTCATGAGAGATGAACCAACCATCAGCTTCACCCTTTCCCTAACAACATTGAAAGCTCGGTCAACATGAAGGATGGGGGTGCACCCAAACACTACGGGTGTTTTTCTCTTCTCCGTAAATAAATCTTGTAACTTAGCAGCAGAGCTACAGCAAGCGTTTTTCGGTGGTGGAAATCCATTAGCTACTAAAACTTTGTCGTTGTGGAGAGCACAGGGCATGGTTGCTTAGCAACGACAGACGCCACGGGAAAATCGGATTGAATTTTACTATTAATAATAAAAGATAAGCTAATATGCATTGTAAATGTCAGTAATTTATCTTTTTTGACTTATTCTTTTATAAAAACGATTTAAAGGCTGAAATGTGAGGTTTATCTTTTTATAAAACCTTTTTTCTCAAAAGTAAAGTAAAAAAAAAGTCTAACTTTATTTATATAGCACTTTTCACAGACAAGAAGGGTCACAAAGTGCTTCACAGTAAAAGCAAAAATAATAAAACAAATAATAACCAAAACACACATAACAACAAAACCATATGGCTAGTTAAACGCTTGTCTGAAAAGATGTGTCTTAAGGTCAAAACTTTATTTGCACTTTTTAACTCTGCATTGTTAATTGCAATACTGCACTTTATTCACTTTTCAAAAGCTTGTAAGCTACAGTTTGCACTGTTTCAAATGGAACTAATTTTCTCAACACATCTTTAATTCATTTTGTCCAGCATTTGCAAGCTTTAGAGACTCTGTCCAGTCAGAGACATATATTGTGTAATTAATGTTTTTAGTTTTGAGTTCAATTAATTCAATGCAAGTAAATCAAACACTCACAAGATGTCACCAAAATCACTCTGTCCCCTTTAAATCTTTCAGAAAATGATTTAAGTATCAAATTATATCGAATAGTATCATTGGCGGAATATCGTGATATATATCATATCATGAGCTGAATATCATGTATCGTATCGTGAGATTAGTGTAATGCTATAGCCTTAGTTAATTCTCGTGTTACGCAGCACGTTTGAGCTTCAGCAAGAAACAATGAGGTTCATTCTCAACATGACATCATGACTTTTGCGTAAACATACACACCACTTTCAAGTCAAGTGGCGTGTTATCTATACGCATTTTGAGCTATCCGCGTGTATGCGTGTATGTCTACGCCGTTACATGTCCGAGTGATTCCGCGTGTATGTACACGCCATTAAATGTCCGAGCGAAACGAAGCAAAATGTAGATCTACATCTGGGGAGCGATATTTTTTTCCTAGGATGGCAGGGGAAGACTCAAATGGTATTAACCCCAGTGACGGGTAGGTTTAGGGACGGGGTTGAGGTAGGTCATATTATTATATATACAGTAATGTAACGTTAAGTCAACGGCGTTCATAAACACGCTGAAAAGCGATTATGCGTGTTGATAGCACGCCAAAAATGGAAATATGTCATACACACGCCATTTCATGAGATCAGTCCGTCATTCTCGTGTTACGCAGCACGTTTGAGCTTCGGCAAACCCCTGCGTAGCCTGAAGGGTTTGGAACGACATGAGGGTGTGTAATTAAGGCAGCATTTTCATTTTTGGGTGAACTAACCCCAAGTCTGACTTTTAATCTGACTTTTTTCCGCATGATTGGCCCGGACCGGTAACCGGCTGGTCAGTCTCACGTCTTACCGATTCTGCACTGGACCATTTTGTTGCCCGCGGCACAGGCAATAACATGAGCTGCACGTTCTCGCTCTCTTCTCTCCAACGGTGAAGGTACACACACACCCGCTTGTATTGCGCATAATTGTACTAATTCCCACAGGTTTCGCACTCACACCAAAAGCGAGCGCACCTCTGATCTATATTAAGTGAAGCGCACAAGCCGCCTCAAACAGCTTGTGAGTTGCAAGTACCAAAATTAGTGGTTTACTGCACTTAAACGGTCAATGTAAGGCTGTCACTAACGATTATTTTAGTAATCAGCCCATTATTTTGATGATTAATCTGATCATTTTTTGTAGTAAAAAAAAAAAAAAAACCTAAGGCGAACAATAGCCTTTAAATTGACTTCAAATACATATAACAACGAGGCAATTATAATTGGTTCAAATAAAGTATCACAAGCAAGTAATCATATTTAAACAGGTTCGCGTTTAAAGTCTGATCATTTCAATGGAGGTGAATAAATCAAAGTTAACTTTAGCTGGAAGTAACATTATTCAAGAACCGCTATAATGCCAAAACAATCTGTTACCTTAAATTATATGTTTATCTCTGTAAAGCTGCTTTGAAACAATCCATTGTTAAAAGCGCTATATAAATGAAGATGACTTAACTTATATGGTTTTATTGAACAACACTGCTAAAATACATAATGTAATATACATAATACTAACAATCAACCTCTGTCCATTAGGTATTATAACAAATGCCAATGGCCTTGTTCAAATCAGTGTTTTTGGCCAAACGACATTTCATTAACATGTCCACTTAATATTAGGCAATTAGAAATGCTACAGCCACTGTCATTTCTTCAACAAGAACATGTGGACATCAAAACTTTTTAAAATTCTATTTTGAAATTGCGATGAACAGTTAGCATATTTAGGAAGGTGTATTGACTCCTGTGTTGACGTAGGTTTATAAATGATTTACCTTACAAATATTTTGAAATGAAATCATGCAGAGATGGAGTTTGAGACGCGCTCCACGCATGTAAATGACAACAGTGCAACTTGAAACACAAAACGCGTCAGACTTTATATGCTATTGTAAAAAAGACGCACGTAACCTGCACGCATGCAATTCATTTAAGAGCATAGGTTATTAAACTCACAATAACACAGCTTTGGTAAGATTTTTAAATGGTTTTAATATCGTGCAGCCAGAAAACCCGGTAATAATGCGGTTCATAGATTCTCATCAATGGAACACGCCAGTTCCGGTATTTGCCGGCTACTCGACACGGGTAAATTATCCCATTTAATCCCAACGGTCACAATAGTGACTGTAATTTTTTTTTTTTGCATTTCTAAGGCTATTAAAATGTTACTGAATAATCTATCAATGCATTTCCAGCAGATTTTGAAATAATAAAGGGTCTCAATGAAATATGTGCAGTGTCGCATGTTTACTGTAAATTGTCACATAACCAGAGCTGTTTATTTCCTGTTTGTGCCAAGAGAAGAGGATGGCAGCAAGAAAGCTCCCAAAGAAAAGATTAGTAAAGTATGTTAACAAAGATAGGACATAGATTTTTGGTACACATCATGTTTAAGGTGTCTAGTATTGATATATGCATTTGCAATTACTCAACTTTGTTTATTGTGTTCATAGAACTCACAAACATGTCAACGGCAACAATAGTGACCAGTGGGATAACCCATTGGATCTATATGCTACTACACATAGTCTAACTGTTCTACCTTACTTTCTGCTGCTACCTAACTTGCTACCTAATTTTACATACAGACACATACACAGAAACACACACTCACACATCACACACACACACCACACATCACAAACCCGCACACCACACAACATCACACACACCCAACACCACACAGTCCCAACACGCACGCACACCCACACCTACGCACACCCACACGCACGCACACCCCACACGCACGCACACCCCACACGCACGCACACCCCACACGCACGCACACCCGCACGCACACCCCACACGCACGCACACCCCACACGCACGCACACCACACACGCACACCCCACACGCACGCACACCCCACACGCACGCACACCACACACGCACGCACACCCCACACGCACGCACACCCCACACGCACGCACACCCCACACGCACGCACACCCCACACGCACGCACACCCCACACGCACGCACACCCCACACGCACGCACGCACACCCCACACGCACGCACACCACACACGCACACCCCACACGCACGCACACCCCACACGCACGCACACCCCACACGCACGCACGCACACCCCCGCACGCACACCACACACGCACACCCCACACGCACGCACACCACACACGCACACCCCACACGCACGCACACCACACACCCCACACGCACGCACACCACACACGCACACCCCACACGCACGCACACCACACACCCCACACGCACGCACGCACACCCCACACGCACGCACACCCCACACGCACGCACACCCCACACGCACACCCCACACGCACGCACACCCCACACGCACGCACACCCCACACGCACGCACACCCCACACGCACGCACACCCGCACGCACACCCCACACGCACGCACACCCCACACGCACGCACACCACACACGCACGCACACCCCACACGCACGCACACCCCACACGCACGCACACCCCACACGCACGCACACCACACACGCACGCACACCCCACACGCACGCACACCCCACACGCACGCACACCCCACACGCACGCACACCCCACACGCACGCACACCCCACACGCACGCACACCCCACACGCACGCACGCACACCCCACACGCACGCACACCACACACGCACACCCCACACGCACGCACACCCCACACGCACGCACACCCCACACGCACGCACGCACACCCCACACGCACACCACACACGCACACCCCACACGCACGCACACCACACACGCACACCCCACACGCACGCACACCACACACGCACACCCCACACGCACGCACACCACACACGCACACCCCACACGCACGCACACCACACACCCCACACGCACGCACGCACACCCCACACGCACGCACACCCCACACGCACACCCCACACGCACGCACGCACACCCCACACGCACGCACGCACACCCCACACGCACGCACGCACACCCCACACGCACGCACGCACACCCCACACGCACGCACACCACACACGCACACCCCACACGCACGCACACCACACACGCACACCCCACACGCACGCACACCACACACGCACGCACACCACACACCCCACACGCACGCACGCACACCCCACACGCACGCACGCACGCCCCACACGCACGCACACCCCACACGCACGCACACCCACACGCACGCACACCCACACGCACGCACACCACACACGCACGCACACCCCACACACCACACACGCACGCCCCACACGCACGCACGCCCCACACGCACGCACGCCACACACGCACGCACGCCACACACGCACGCACGCCACACACGCACGCACGCCACACACGCACGCACGCCACACACGCACGCACGCCACACACGCACGCACGCCACACACGCACGCACGCCACACACGCACGGCATTAGACGATGTGTACAGTGAAACATCGCGATGGACGATGATATCGGGAGGAGGGGCGGGGCTAACATTCTAATTTTTCACTTAAGCAATAAGCCCCGCAAAGCCGTGTTTTACAGTGGATTTAGAACAGCTAAGGGGCGTTGGCACAACGCGGAGATATTTTCCTCTACATATCAGCAATTTTGATTTCGGCACGCTCTGCAGCAGCTGAGCACTAAGAGCGAATGTACAATGACGTGACAGAACTGACAGATTCACACTGTGCTTTCGCGCTGTGGCTGGCGCTGAGCCAGAGACGGACGCGCTCAACGCTTGTCATATTATATCACAACTATTCAGTGTTTTTAACCACTTAATGTTTATTTTAGGTTTCAGACATTTAAATACATATAATTTATAGTAAAACAATACATTTATAGTTTGTAAAATACACAATGGTGTCTATGGAAGCAGCAATAACAACCCATTCACATATATTTGCCGACGGATTTTATTCATATCAGACACACAGTGTAAGTAACTATAAAGTTAACTATTCTTCTCCCAGTTCTCCGGCCATGTATTTCGGGAGAAACTGATTAATTCACGTGGTATAATAAACCCAACAGACCGGAATCTCTGAACCGCGGCCCAAACAAACATGACTGAGCCCGTCTCACATTACAGATCAAAATCACTTATAAAGGTTTTTTAAACGACAAAAACTCACTTACACGTATTTGAGAATCGGAATAGAAGATAGTTGATGACATGGTAACCAGGTTTGTTAATATTTATAAATAACAGCGCTAACGTTACATCTGTCATACAGCGCTATTTTGGCTGTGGTGAACCACGTGGGGGGCGGGCGATGCTGGCTTAAAGGGTTAGTTCACCCAAAAATGAAAATTAAGTCATTAATTACTCACCCCCATGCTGTACCAACCCCGTAAGACCTTCGTTTATCTTCGGAACACAAATGAAGATATTTATGATTAAATCTGAGAGGTTTATGACTGCTACATAGGCTCCCTAAGGGAATGAAACTTGACGGCCCAGAGAGTCATTAAAGAAAATGTTTAAATATTCCATGTCGCACCAGTGGCTCAACTATAAGTTTATCAAGCGACGAGAATACTTTTTGTGCGAAAAAACAAACAAAAATAACGACTTTATTCGACTATTCCTTTTCTTCCTTGTAGGCCTGAAACGAGACTTCAAGAGATTTCCACGACGCATGCGCGAGAATTGCGATCTCCTTCAACTACTTCAGTTAAGTTCTCGCGTGCGCATCGTGGAAATCTCTTGAAGTCTCGTTTCAGGCCTACAAGGAAGAAAAGGAATAGTCGAATAAAGTCGTTATTTTTGTTTGTTTTTTCGCACAAAAAGTATTCTCGTCGCTTGATAAACTTATAGTTGAGCCACTGTTGCGACATGGAATATTTAAACATTTTCTTTAATGACTTTCTGGACCGTCAAGTGTCATTCCCTTAGGGAGCCTATGTAGCAGTCATGCACCTCTCAGATTTAATCATAAATATCTTCATTTGTGTTCCGAAGACGAACGAAGGTCTTACGGGGTTGGTACAGCATGGGGGTGAGTAATATTAATGACTTAATTTTCATTTTTGGGTGAACTAACCCTTTAACATCGTGATGTCTGTAATACGATGGACGATGATATCGGCACAACCTTAATTCAGTCTGTCCAATGGTTGATACAACACAGTATCCCACCGGTCACAATTGTGACCGATCATAAAACTCACTTTTTCACACAGTTTTCCATGAAATTTAAAAAAAATGATGATTGATTGTTTCAACTAATGACACATCATTTGGATATTTTTGTGTCTGGGAAAAATTTGGGATCAAATGGGTTAATCAAGGATTTTTAAAAATTGAGTACTTGAATTTAATATTGGAATCCTAACAGCCCTAGGTCAGATACACACCAAATTTGAATGCGTCTTGTCAAGTATTCAGTTAAACAGTAATTTTTGGAGCCTAATTAATTGAGAAAGATAACACGTTGTGTAACAGTATTTTGGATCTGTGCATGAGCTCTTAAAGTGACAACCGTCTAATATTCCTGCTGTCTGTCATGTTAATCAAAGAACAAAAGACAAAGAGAAAATCCCTATCTGCTCAATACTCAATAACCACTACTCAATAACTTTTGTAACTAATTTTAAGCATTAATATGTATTTAATTTTTCCAATGAAGGCTATCCAGTTTTAATTTACATTTGATTACTTAATTTCTGTAGTATTTCTAGACCCGAATACTGTATAGTAGTAGGCTACCCACCTGAAAAAGTTAAAGCCGTGTTTGTTTCATATCTCTCTACATGCTATAGAAGGATCAGAATAATCATACAGGTTTGGATGAAACGACATAATTACACTGACAACCTGGCAAGTAAATAACAAAATTCCCAGTAACTGTTAGGCCTAAGCACACATAAGGCATCAGTGGATGCGATTATGAATGTGAAACTGGGTGACATATGGCACTATAACAGGCCTGTAAATCATCAGCATCACCTCTGACTCTTCAAATGACTCGAATGCACTAAACTCAAGTCTGCATAGAGCATCAGCTCATGTTGATAGTGGACAGATTTAAATATTCATGTGGCTTTTCCACTGTCTGTCTCCAGACATCATTTGACAGGGATGGGGTCTCAGTATCTTTAACTTACCTTGCCTTTGGAGCAGCCCACGGAGCGCAGGGCCCCGAAGAAGATGGGCAGCAGGGCCATGAGCAGCAGACTCCCGTACGCCAGAGCTGTGCCCTCGGCGCTGGACACGAACCGGCCCGCGGTCCCGTTCACCGCGTCAGACGCGTTACTGGACCCGTCCGGCCCCGGCGCGCTCTGCTCCACATCAGCCATGATCTGCGCCTTCAGAGACCCTAGATATCAGTCTGCGCTGAGAGTAGACTACTGAGTGTGTGTGTCTCACAGCTGAGTGTGTGTGTCTCACAGCTGAGTGTGTTTCTCATTGAGATCCGCTCGACTCGTTAAGGCCACGTTTCCTAACTCAGCCCCGGTGAAGTGTCTGCGTTCTTCTCCGTTCACTCACACACACCCACAAACACACTCACACACACACTGACACCCGGTGGAGCGGAGGAAGAAGTGCTGCTGCGGTGTCATCGTTCATTCTGGGGCCGCGTCTCATTTCTCGGTTCCTTCCCTCGAGTCTCAGTGCGCTTCCCTCCTAGTGAGTCTGTTGGCTTGTCTAAATACACACACTTTTCACTTTGCATTTGACCACTTGTCTACTTGCATGACGTATTTCTCCCAAGTCTTCAAGTAGGCGTAAAGACTGGTGTGTGTAAAACTTTTGATTTACTCCATGGGACACACAAATAGTCTTGAAAAAAATGCAAGTGTTTACGCTTAGCCTCGAATACGGGTTTAGTGTGCATTAAGAGCACTGCACTATGGGACAGTCTTGCACACTTCCTCCTGTCGCATGCATGCGCTCTCAAGTGGCCAAGACCACAAGTGTGTGTATTTGAACACGGCATGTGTCTTTTTATGAGGCTTCAAGGCTTGAGTCCTCCTCAGCATTGGAGGATTTTCAGGGCACTATTGTTTTCCTATAACCCTGTTGTTTACTATTTTTCTTCTTCCGGCATTTAGAATTTTTTGAGAAACTTCTAATTAAGCCACTGGTCAGCTCGATAATGTACACAACTCCTGCTCTAATAAAAAACATGGATGCCAGGTCAGATTCCTGTCAAATCTGAACGCTATACCTTTATGGAAATGGATATATTTGTAAAACAAGTATACCAAATTTTCTGAAAGACGGCCAAATGAAAGACTAACCATCATGAACCTAACAGTATCTCGTGCTGAAGGTTTTCTTCAGCGGCTCTTTAATACAGGCTTGTGATTGGTGGAAACCCCAGATTACGGACTCTCGGGACTTCTGAATCAGGAGAAACTGAAGCTGTCAGGAGAAGCACGAGCTGATATAGATCTGATCATCTGAACATGAGCATCACTGATGAACGACACCTGACTTCAGCGTCTCAGATCCACATCGATGAGTGTCAGCTCGTCTTTACAGTTTAATGCCAGTATAAGAGCAGTTTTCTAGTCATTTTAAGATGTAATATGTAGAATTCCATTTGTTGATGTTTTAAGGTTTATTTATTTAATGTTGTCAGCTGTCAAAATGATTTTAGTAGGCCTAGATAAACATGTATAATGTCTTATTTTAAAACTTGTGTATAGCCTATTATTGTTGAAAAGTGTCTGCTAATGAATACATTTAAATGTTTTAAAATTACTCTGAAAGCTCAAAGTTGGTTTACTCTCATTTTCAATTTATAAACAATAAAAAAAGTAAAGTCAAGTCACCTTTATTTATATAGCGCTTTTTACAATACAGATTGTATCAAAACCACCCAGTAGAGCATTACAATAATCTAGCCTTGATGTCATGAACGCATGAACTAACTGTTCCGCATTCGTCAATGAGAGCATTTGGCGTAATTTAGATATATTTTTAAGATGGAAGAATGCGGTTTTACAGATACTAGACATGTGACTTTCAAATGAAGATTGGTATCAAAGAGCACACCCAGGATAGTATCAAATGCAGCACTAAGATCGAGTAACAGCGAGTAATAGCAAAATACAACCACGATCGGATGATAAGAGCAAATCATTTGTGACTCTGATGAGAGCTGTCTCAGTACTATGGTACGGTCTAAATCCGGACTGAAAATCCTCGCAGATATCATTTCTTTCTAAAAAGGAACACAGTTGTGAGGATACTGCCTTTTCTAGTATCTTTGACAGAAAAGGCAGATTCGAGATCGGCCTGTAATTGACTAATACTCTAGGATCAAGATGTCTTTTTTTAATAAGAGGTTTAATAACAGCCAGCTTAAAAGTTTTCGGTACATATCCTAATGACAAAGATGAATTAATGATATTGAGAAGAGGATCTATCACCTCTGGAAGCATCTCTTTCAATACCAGCAGCCATATCACCCTGTAGCCCAAGACTGGTTGCCTGCTGAAGCTAAGCAGGGCTGAGCCTGGTTAGTACCTGGATGGGAGACTCCTGGGAAAACCAGGTTGCTGCTGGAAGAGGTGTTAGTGAGGCCAGCAGGGGGCGCTCACCCTGTGGTCTGTGTGGGTCCTAACGCCCCAGTATAGAGACGGGGACACTATACTGTCAAAGAGTACCGTCCTTCGGATGAGACGTTAAACCGAGGCCCTGACTCTCTGTGGTCATTAAAAATTCCATGGCACTTCTCGTAAAGAGTAGGGGTGTAACCCCGGTGTCCTGGCCACATTCCACCCATTGGCCCCTGACAATCATGGCTCCATAACTGCTGTAGGCCAGATCTCTCCTGCGTGTCTCTGCTTCTGGAGCGCCTCAAGGCAAGTGTGTACGCCACAGTTACAGGCCTGCGTGTCTGGGCAGCATACATCACATTAAGAGGGAGTTATTTCAAAGAAACATATAAATACTGAAAATCGTATCGGTTACCTAACGTAACCTCGGTTCTCTCTAGAAGAGGGAACGAGTATTCCGTAAGCTAGCTTACGCTACGGGAAAGATTAATCTTTTCTGAGATATTGAAGCCAAAAATTATCCTTAATTTTGTATCCATTGTCAACGCAGTGCAGCAGCTGCCAGACCTAGAGCGGGCTATCTAGCGAGCTCATAGGCTGCTCTGCGGCAACTGCAGCAGCCTATCAGTGAACCTGGCGTGATGTCACGCCCAATGAGAGGCGCTCGTGCCCTCATGGCATCACAGCCTGGCAGAATGGGCGTGGCTTGGTGTATATAAGCGAGGTTCAGAGGCTGCTTCCCTGGTTTTCATCGACTATAGCGAAAGTCGCTCGTGGCGCGGGCACGGCCGGTTACGAAATACTCGTTCCCTCTTCTAGAGAGAACCGAGGTTAGGTAACCGATACATTCTCTTACGAGAGGTTCTCTCGTATTGCGTAAGGTAGCTTACGCTACGGGAACTCTTTGTCAACGCCGTGCGCGCCAAGCATCCACTACATGAGCCCAGGGGGAACCCGGGGAGCCCTGATAAGTGGGGATAATAGGTGGCCAGCAGCAGTGCGGGCCAGCACATGTACATAAGGACTTGAGAGTGGTGAGAGTGGTGAGAGTTTCACACTTATACCGCCAGAAGTTTTGCCTGCAGGGCGGGAACTTCCAGATTGTAAAAATCTGACAAAGGTGGACGGGGAAGCCCAGCCCGCCGCCACACATATGTCATGACTGGACCACGCCCACGATGAGGCCATGCCTCTAGTGGAGTGAGCCCTGACACCCAAGGGGCATTTGCAGGCCTTTCGACGCATAAGCAGCCACAATAGCGTCCGTTATCCATCTGGACAGTGTCTGTTTCGAGGCGGCGAGACCTTTAGTGCGCCCATCAAGCGAAACAAATAGCTGCTCCGTGCGTCTGAAGAGGCGGAGCGCGCAGTGTAGAATCTCAATGCTCCGACTGGGCAGAGGAGATTGGCACCGCATTCGCTATCGGATGCTGGCAGAGCCGATAAGGAAATGACATGCGCTCTAAAGGGATTACCAATCACTTTAGGGACATTGCCGTGTCTAGGTTTGAGAACGACGAAGTCGTTTGGCCCGAACTCAAGACACACAGCGCTGACAGACAGCGCGTGGAGGTCCCCCACACGTTTGACTGATGACAAAGCTGTAAGAAAAACGGTTTGGGTGAAAGATACTTTAAATCCACGGATTGTAGAGGTTCAAAAGGGAAGCTTTCAAGGCCTCGAGGACTACAGAAAGATCCCATATAAGAACCGACGGGGGGCGCGGTTCATCCTTCTAGCTCCTCTAAATGAAGCGGATGACCAGCTCGTTTTTTTAAACTTTTTTTTTTAATGACTGGCCGTGCAATGGTTCTGAGAATGCTGCGACGGCCGCCACATATACTCTGAGCGTGGATGGGGACCTGCCCTTATCCAATAGCTCTTGTAGAAACGCGATCAGCCACGAAACCCCACATTTCCGTGGGTCCAGATTTTTGTCCATGCACCATTTAGAAAACACAGACCATTTAGACGCATAGAGCTTTCTAGTAGAAAGAGCTCTGGCATGCAAGATCATGTTTATTACTCCTTCTGGCAGAGCAACGGGTAGTCGTTGATCACCCCCGCATGCAGCGACCAGCGCTCTGGTTGGGGATGCCAGATCGAGCCGCGAGCCTGAGAGAGGAGATCTGTTCTCACCGGAATGGGCCACGGGGCTGTTTGTGACAGCTGCGTAAGCTCCGGGAACCAAGTCTGATTCTCCCAACGCGGGGCTATGAGGAGCACCGAGTGGCGCGTTTCCCTGATTCTCTGTATTACCTGCGGTAACAGTGAGACAGCTGGGAAGGCGTAAAGCGGGCAGCTGGGCCAGTCCTGGGCCAGCGCGTCCTCGCTCTTCGAGAAGAATACTGGGCAGTGAGCGTTGTCTTCTGACGCAAAAGGGTCGACTTCCGCTCTGCCGAATAGGCGCCATCATTTCTGGACTGTTATGGGGTGCAGGGACCATTCCCCTGGGGAACGTTGCCTCTGGACAGTCTGTCTGGGCCGTCGTTCAGGTAGCCTGGCACGTGCGTTGCTCTCAGCGAGCACAGGTGACGCTGAGACCAAACTAGTATGCGTTCTGCCAGATCACAGAGGTTCCTGAATCTGACTCCGCCCTGACGGTTCAGGTAGGACACCACAGACCTGTTGTCCGAGCGGACTAGGATATGGTGGTCTGACTGGGAGAAAACGCGTGAGCGCGTCCTCGACCGCTATCGTTTCCAGACAGTTTATGTGAAGGAGCTTTTCCTGGTCTGACCATAGACCAAAAACCGGTGCGCCCTCGCAGAACGCGCCCCTACCAGTGTTGGACGCGTCTGTCGAGATGACTTTTCGGTGTGAGATCGCTCCCATCATCACTCCCCGCTGATACCACTCGGCCACTTTCCAGGGCTGCAGAGCTGAATACAGATCTGAGTCACTCTGATTAGCTGGCGGCCTTTGGCCCAAGCCCGGCGATACGCAGGAGTGTTGAGCCAATGTTGTAGCGGGTGCATGCGCAGTAACCCCAACTGGAGTACTGCTGCGGCTGAGGCCATACAGCCTATCAATCTCTGAAAAGTTTTCAAAGGAATGAGGCTGTTCATCTGAAAGGATGCGGCTAAGCGCTGTACACGTTTCCTGATTGTCAGCATTTTGAACGGTCTTTTCGCAAGCACTTCGTTCAAAAAATCTCAGATCTAAGATGGGTCTGAGGCCACTGTCTTTCTTGGTACAAGAGAGTAACGGCTGTAAAGACCCCGACTCGCTCAGAGAAGGCGGCACTTTCTCTATAGCCCTTTTGCACAGCAGGTTCGCTATTTCTGCACGAAGCAGACGTGCTACTTCTGTATTCACAGTAGTTTCGAGCTGCGCTCGAAGCGTGGAGGGCAGCGATCGAATTGTAGCGAATAGCCCTGTCTTATTGTGCTTAACACCCATTTTGTTACCCCTGGGATAGCTTCCCATGCTTTTACATGTGCAGTTAGGGGTTGAAAGGCCTCCGCGCTCTGATTGCCACACTGTGTGGGCTTACAGGCTGCGTCGGAGGTGTGTGCGCGGTGCGCGCGCTCACGGTGTTTGAACACGGCGGCTCGCAGACAGCAGTGACAAACTGTTTTGTGAGTGACGACCCGATTGCAGTGAATGGGGAGCGTTCTATGTCTGCTTTGCAGTGCGCGAGCAGTGCTATGGGCGAGGCCTTTCTGTAGGCGTGAGCACTTGAGAGCAGGAAAGTTGCTTACATATTTGTGTGACGCCCAAATCTTTTTGGATAGGGGGCGTGTTATTATAGCCTTGTGACGAACAGGCAGCGCTTCGTGTGAAGCGTTTATTTGTAAGCGTGCGCACTCGGAGGGGGGCACGAGACTTACATTCATATAAGTGTTACAGGCCGTGTAACAGAGCAGGCAGAGAGAGGGTGCGTGCACGGGCTCGTGGGCGCGTCTCCTAATTTGAGCACTCGAGCGGATAGTGTCCGCTTTAGAGCGTGGGCTCTGTTAGTGACACGGGGAGTGTAATGCTTGTGTGTAGGGTGAACACTGAACTGTGGGCACGTTTACTACACTTATAGCATGTTCGGCGTAAGCCAGACATTATGCTCTTATGAGATTTCTCGGGGTCGCCGTGAAGACGGCGTTTGTGTGCAGGTGAGAGGGCAGTGCTACCGGCTCGTAGGCTGCCAATTTCACCACTGCAGTAGCCTGTGTGAAGGGGACTGATAGGGGGCGCTGTGTGTGAAGTGCATGTTAGTAAGCGTGAGCGCTTGCGAGCGGGCACGAGACTTATATATAGGCTGATAAGAGGCTGCACTTGTGACGCGCGCGGAGCCGTGTGCAAAGTGCATGTTAGTAAACGTGAGCGCTTGCAAGCGGGCACGAGACTTATATTTATAGCCTGATATGAGGCTGCACTTTGTGATGCTCGCGACTTGGCCGTGTAATAGAGCGGGCAGATAGTAGATGTGGGCACGGACACGTGGGCACATCTGCTACAGATAACACTCTAGCGGCATTGCCAGCTTAAGAGAGTGGGCTCTGTGAAACACGGGAAATGCTGTGTTTTTGTAGGGGTGAGCACTGGGGTGTGCACCTTCTACACTTGAAACAGATAAGAGCGTCAAAGCTTTTGTGTGTCGGCGTTTGTTTGCAGGCGTGCATGTTATGACAGGCTCGTTGCTGCAATATTGACATTTCCGGCCGCTCGAACGAGGAGGAGCTGAAAAATGTTTGAGAGATGGGTGTTTGGCCGGCCTCGGCGGGCTAAAAAACACACTCGTTCCCCATGTCGCCGGTGACGCATGTGCGCGGGAGGGCGCGGTCGCTTTCTGCATGTAAGAAAGCTGGCCGCGAGCTCAGAGCTGCATAAAATTATCTGCGAGAGCCGGGATCGAACACGGGTCTCTGGCGCGAAAAACTTATATTTCACCACTGAGCCACAGGGGTAAAAGACACAAGCTTTCTAGCGCGAGCAGATAAGACGGCGTCACAGTTAGTGTCGGCGCTTGTAGCAGGTGTGCTACAACAGGCTCATTGCTGCAGTATTGACATAACCAGCGTCTCGTTCTAAGAGGGGCTGAGAAATGTTTGAGGAATAGGGATTGGTCCGGCCTCGGCTGGACTAACACACTATTACCCCTTTTTGCCGGTGAAGCATGTGCACGGGGGGCGGGGTAGCTTTCTTGTAATGTAAAGAAAGCTAAAGCCTTGTTTATATTCGACGCGTCAATATAACGCCTCCGAGTCTCCGGTGACTGCGCGCGCACCTCTCCAAACGGACTAGACAAGTCAAGTCATCTTCATTTATATAGCGCTTTTAACAATGGATTGTTTCAAAGCAGCTTTACAGAGATAAACATATAATTTAAGGTAACAGAGATTGTTTTGGCTTTATAGCGGTTCTTGAATAATGTTATTTCCAGCTAAAGTTAATTTTGATTGATTCACCTCCGTCGAAATGATCAGACTTTAAACGCGAACCTGTGATTAACACTGACGCCGTTCACATGCACATTCAGAATTGATTCTATAGTTATGTGCTTTTGAAAATATGTGCGCAGGTTTGTAATTCATACAACCCAGCCTAAACAAACTACTTGTCTTGCCTATAAATTTTGATACAGAATTTTGTTTTATTTTATCACTTCGGGGTACGCAAACCAAAATTCACAACGCTTTATCTGCAGAGTGGGAAAGGGATCCTCCATTGGGAGAGGATAGTTGACACTTCAGCACTGCATTGTCATCGGGTCCAGGCGGATCTCCTTCGTCCGATCTGGACACGGCCTAGATCCGGCAGGCTGCGGGAAAACCTCGGGATAAACAAAGACACTAATATTAGCGTAGATGCCATTCTTCTTATGATGTAACCAGTACATCAAGATTTAAGGGAAGTGTTCCCAGTTCCGGCTGACCTAATCTATGCAGCCTAACATTGAATTATAGAAGTCTATAATGTATTATGTGTATGCTAGGTCAAAGAGATGTGTTTTTAGTCTAGCTTTGAACTGACAGAGTGTGTCTGCTTCCCGGACAATGGTAGAAAGACTGTTCCAAAGTTTTGGTGCTAAATAGGAAAAGGATCTACCGCCTGCAGTCGATTTAGATATCCTAGGTATTATCAACTGGCCGGAATTTTGAGATCGCAATAGACGTGAAGGACTATAATGCGTTAAGAGCTCGCTCAAGTACTGCGGAGCTAAACCATTTAGTGCTTTGTAAGTAATCAACAATATTTTAAAATGTATACAATGTTTAATAGGCAGCCAATGCAGTGTTGACAGAACCAGGCTAATATGGTCATACTTCCTGGTTCTGGTAAGAACTCGAGCAGCGGCGTTTTGAACTAGCTGTAGTTTATTTATTAAGCGTGCAGGGCAACCACCCAGTAGAGCATTACAATAGTCTAGCCTTGAGGTCATGAATGCATGAACTAATTGTTCCGCATTTCCCAATGAGAGCATATGGCGTATTTTAGATATATTTTCAAGATGGAAAAATGCAGTTTTACAGATACTAGACACGTGGCTTTCAAAAGAAAGGTTGGTATCAAAGAGCACACCCAGGTTCCTAACCGACGACGAAGACTTAACAGAGCAGCCATCAAGTGTTAGACAGTATTCTAGGTTATTACGTGTGGAAGTTTTTTGTCCAATAATTAGAATCTCTGTCTTTTCAGAATTTAGTAGTAGGAAATTACTAGTCATCCAATTTTTTCTATCAGCTATGCATTCCGTTAATTTTGTGAATTGGTTAGTTTCGTTGGGTTTTGAAGAAATATACAGCTGAGTATCATCGGCATAACAGTGAAAACTCCATGTGTCCTAATGATATCTCCTAATGGTAGCATGTACAGAGTGAACAGCAACGGTCCTAGTACTGAGCCTTGTGGTACGCCATACTGAACTTGTGATCGATAAGACATCTCTTCATTTACTGCTACAAACTGATAACGGTCAGATAAGTATGATTTAAACCATTCTAATGCAATTCCACTAATGCCAACATAGTTTTCTAGTCTATTTAAAAGAATGTTGTGGTCAATTGTGTCAAATGCAGCACTAAGATCGAGTAACACTAATAAAGAGATACAACCACGATCAGATGATAAGAGCAAATCATTTGTGACTCTAATGAGAGCAGTCTCAGTACTATGGTACGGTCTAAATCCGGACTGAAAATCCTCGCAGATATCATTTCTTTCTAGAAAGGAACATAGTTGTGAAGATACTGCTTTTTCTAATATCTTTGACGGAAAAGGCAGATTTGAGATCGGCCTGTAATTTAAAAAATCTGTAGGATCAAGTTGTGGTTTTTTAACAAGCGGTTTTATCATAGCCAGTTTAAAGGTTTTTGGTACGTATCCTAGAGACAAAGATGAATTATTGATATTAAGAAGAGGATATATGACCTCTGGAAACATCTCTTTCAGTAGCTTAGTCGGTATAGGATCTAACATACAAGTTATCGATTTAGATGACTTAACGAGTTTGCAGAATTCTTCCTCTCCTATAGCAACAAATTAATCAAATTTTTCCTCAGGGAGACTACAATGCACTTCCTGATGCGATACTGTGGTAGACGGTTGCATAGTTATAATTTTGTCCCTGATATTATCAATCTTATAAGTGAAGAAGTTCATAAATTCATCACTGCTGTGTTGCTTGGACACTTCTGAGCTTAAAGCTTTCTTTTTCGTTAGTTTAGCCACTGTTTCAAATAAATACCTTGGATTATGCTTATTTTCTTCTAATAGGGTTGAAAAATAAGCAAATCTAGCAGCTTTTAAAGCCTCTCTGTAAGCAATCGAGCTCTCTTTCCATTAAATCCGAAACTCCATTTTTCTGGCTGCTCTCTTAAGGGCCCGGGTGTGCTCGCTGTACTACGGCGTTGGACTATTTTCTTTAATCTTCTTTAAGCGCAACGGAGCAACTGCGTCTAAAGTGCTGGGAAAGAGAGAGTTAAAAGTTTCTGTTGCAATATCAAGTTCTTCTAAGCTATCCGGGATGCTGAGATGATGAAACTGATTAGGAAGATTATTGATAAAGCAATCTTTAGTGGCAGAAGTTATAGGTCTAACGTATTTATAACACGGAGTCGGCTTTGCAGCCTTGGCTAAATGTAATTTACATGAGACTAGATAATGATCTGAGATGTCTGCAGAATTTCAACGGCATCAACATCTATTCCATGTGATAATATTAGATCTAGAGTATGATTACAACAATGAGTAGGTCCTGACACGTGTTGTCTAACTCCAATTGAGTTTACAATATCTTTAAATGCCAATCCCAATGCATCTTTTTCATTATCTACATGTACATTAAAATCACAAACAATTAGTACTTTATCTGCAGCCAATACTAATTCTGATAGAAAGTCCGCAAATTCTTTGATAAAATCTTTATGGTGCCCTGGTGGCCTGTATACAGTAGCCAGCATAATTCTCAAATGTGATTTATCGTTTACACTATATATTTTTACATTAAGCACCAATACTTCAAAAGAAGTATATTTAAAACTAGATTTCTTAGTGGTTTTGAAAATATTACTATAAATTACAGCAACACCTCCCCCTTTGCCTTTCAGACGAGGTTCATGTTTCGAGGGTCAGGCGTTTATACTAGACGCGCTCGCCGTTGTGCTATTCTGTGAAACGACAGGGGGCGACTGAAGTAATTGTCCTCTTAACCATCAGGAATCAACGTGAGAAGAAGAAAGGTCCACACGTGACAATGTTTATTTTAGTACATCACCACCAATAACACTACAAAAAGAATCATGTAAAATCCAGAAAACCCTGAGATTATTATTGTGACATTAGAACAAAATATGTGGATATAAAAACGTATGTAGGATGTAGGCTATACAACTCAATTAACGATCTTCTAAATGTTTTCTTATTTCACTAAACATTCAATTAAGTATAATGGACATTTTATAAAACATGGAACTTTATTTTTATTAAAATGGCTAAAGTTTGCTATGGGCTCATTTTGTAAATGTAAGAAACTAATTTAAGACGCACAAACTGGGTGCTGGTGCGGTGAGACATATGCTCGGCCAGATTCGGCTCGAAGTCGTTCATCTTCGGATGCGGCGTCGCGCGCGATGTTACAAAAAGTGCCGTACACACCGCCAGGCGATATGGGGTCTTTTTGTGCGGAAATAAAACAAAAATAACGACTTTATTCGACTATTCCTTTTCTTCCTTGTAGGCCTGAAACGAGACTTCAAGAGATTTCCAGGACGCATGCGCGAGAATTGCGATCTCCTTCAACTACTTCAGTTAAGTTCTCGCGCGTGCACGTCGTGGAAATCTCTTGAAGTCTCGTTTCAGGCCTACAAGGAAGAAAAGGAATAGTCGAATAAAGTTGTTATTTTTGTTTGTTTTTTCGCACAAAAAGTATTCTCGTCGCTTGATAAACTTATAGTTGAGCCACTGTTGTGACATGGGATATTTAAACATTTTCTTCATTGACTTTCTGGGCCGTCAGGTTTCAATCCCTTAGGCAGCCTTTGGAGGAGTGATCCAGCTGTCACATTTAATCAAAAATATCTTCATTTGTGTTCCGAAGACGAACGAAGGTCATACGGGGTTGGTACAGCATGGGGGTGAGTAATTAATGACTTAATTTTCATTTTTGGGTGAACTAACCCTTTAAGTCGGGTTAACATCGGATGAGGTTTTGCCGAATTAACTGGAGAGAATTCGCGTGAATTTGAGTCAGTTAGTAAGTCTGAAGTTTAGCTAGCTTGCAAAGCTGACGTGACTCGTCGTTAACGTTCGCGGCAGATGAGGAGGAAAGAAAATGGAGCGATTCCAGATTCCCCCACCACCCAAGTTTGACTTCACAAAGCCAGAAGAGTGGCCTAAGTGGATTCGAAGTTTTGAGAGATTCCGGATTGCATCGGGTTGTAAAGACTCAAGGGCGGATCTAATCCGTGGGGAATTTGCATATCATAATTAATAATTGGTAATTAATAATTATTCATACAGGTTTGGATTAGATCAGTCTTACATGTTAATAAATCTCCCGATAAGGGAGGATCTGTCATTTTACCTGCATGCATGCATGTGAATCCTTGAAATTAACCACAAGTTGATTGCAATTAATTACACGGACCACGTTTCACAAAACAGGTAAAATGAATTAGCTCAATTGTCAGAATGATATTTGTGGTTGATCCCCAATATCATCCTACTTTATAGGATTTCAGGAAACGCAATTCTGTGGCCACAAGAATGGGGTTTCCTGCCCTATAAGCAAATACTCTTTAAGGTATATTTAATTTTAGTAAGCTTGTAGCATAAAATCTGCACTTAAGAGACTTGAAACTGAGCAAAGACAGTGAATCAATCAAAATGAATATAATGGATTTAATAAAGGCATGTCTACTTATATATTTACTACGGTACAGTAATATATATATATTTACAAACAAAAACGACATAAACAACACAATAAGACATCAATGAACGAGAAAGTGTGTGAGATAGAGGTATGGATAAATTACACGCTTGAGAGCGAGTAAGAGAGAGAGAGAGAGAGAGAGAGAGAGAGGGTTACGTTCACCTAGACAGTCAACTTTCCTGAAACAACACGAAAACACATTCTTAATGCTCTGAAAACAGGGTAACCCAAATTTACTTGCATGTGGAAGGGTTTTCTCATGTGTTGTTGCGTTCCTTGAGCGGCCTGCATGGTCTAGCCGCGTTTTGGACGGCAGATCTTTTGTTCTCCGTGCGAGTGCGGCCCGCATGCGTTTTTGCACGGCCCGTCCCGGCGCGTGCATGGTTGGCCGCTTGCCCGTGGCCCCTTTGTTCCATGGGGGATCACGTGGCGTTCGTTGGCATTCGGCGCGAGTGTTTGAAAGGCTTAAAGTCTTTGAGGTGACGTTACCCGAGGAAATAGTTCGGCAAAGTCCATTCCCTTTCCTGGGAGACGAACTCGGGAGTAAGTTAAAGAAGAGACGAACTCTAGACGAACAAAAGAAAAGATCCATGGTGGGATCAGATCTCCATGAGGAGATCGCTAGCATCACATGTTTCTCTGAGGAGGTCAGACTGCAAGAGAGGGAAGGAGACTGCGTCTGTGTCCTTTTCAAGGGACGCAGACCACGCCCCTTCCGGAGCAACCTTAACCAATGAGATTCGACAAAACTCTGGCGCGAAGGCTTTCCTTTGTCTTGTCGATATCTTATTTATGACAGGGTGAGTCTTTAGTTTGCTTGTTTCTTTTCACTCCAAAGGTGGAAAACATGGTAAACTGTATTTTACTGAATAGTTCTTTACATATTTGGGTAGTCCATACCACAAGCGTTCTGGAGATATCAAGGAACATTATGTTACATTAAAGGAATATACATTTATGTTTAAAATGCATAATGAAGGTATTTCTAATTCACTTTATGCTACAATAAATACTTCACGCTGACAATGGGGAAACACACATACATAGAAACACATTGAAGATATTTTGTTAAATGTCTTTAAACAAAAGAAATGTCCCCGGGTTCTGAGGACATTCCGATGTAACCCGATGCCATGGGTTATATGCTTGGTGTGTGTGTGTGTGGGAGTGGGTGTGTAAATTTACAGTCCAGGCTTTTTGGGTCTTTAGCAGGATGTATTTAGTTATTCAGATTCACCCTTTTAGCACAGTCCTTACAGTCCCCCTTTTTGTCTGATGAAGTCCCTGTGTGGACTTAATCGGACGACAATCATCACAATGGACGGATGGCAGGTGAATCATGACTCATGCAGCAGGTGGTTATTATGGCTGAGGATTCAGCTCTATGAGGTTCGAAGCTGCCTCTGGCCTGGTCTCTGACTTGGCACCCCCTTTTTGCGGGTTTCGTTCGAAACCTTTCGTGAGCTTGGCTGAAGATGTTGGTATCTCGTTGAGTCTCCTGTATAGGATGAAGGTCAAGCCCAGTGTCAGGGTGTGTCTGATAGAGTTACCCAGCGTAGGATCGGCCGCAGTCCAGGATTGGACAGCAGGTGAGGCATTTTAAGGCGGGCAGTTGAGACAACGCTTGGAGGGCTGTGTCGATAGGATAAATGTCAATTCGCTGGGACCACCCCCCTTTCGCAAGCCACAACTCCCGTTCTGGAGTTAGGGTGAAAGTGTGGTTCCTGGAGAAGGATGGGATTTCCAGTTTAATTTGTACTCTTTGCATGGAAGATGGTACCATGCCAGGTCGTCAAGGTGAAGGATGGCACTTTTCGGTGCTTGGATTCACAGGATCTCGTGGAGCGAGGTGACACAGGTGTCAGTGTCATTCTGGTCGTAAGTGAGTGCAGCTGTGCGCACAGGAGTGTTAGCGAGTCGCCTGTCACTTACACTCTCTGCTTGGGTCTTGATGCCTTGAGTGCGTGGCTTGGCTTCGGCAGGGCAGCGGGTGTCGCTGATCTGCAGCCCGCAGATTCCGTCAGTGTTGTCTCTGAGGAAAGGCTTGTTAGGGCAGAGATAGTGACTTTCTTTGGTCAATGTGCACACGTACGGGTTCGGAGCTTAGGACGGCTTTGTGTTGCTGTCGTTGCAGTCAACCCCGTCCGGCGTGTGGATCTTGATGTGAGTGTTACTTTTCAAAATCTGACCTTGACAATGTTCTTGGGCCGGTAGATTCGGCTTGACTCTATGATGGGCAAGTTCAAGAGAAAGCCCCCCCCCCCCCCCCCCCTTCTCTGCTTGTAGTCGACGCAGAGAGGGATGGCACTACCCAGAGAGTAGGAAAGGTGTATTTGTAAAGAGTCAGTTGGCGTGGTGATGGCGGACGCCAGCACGGTTTTCACGAGGCTTAAGGGTATCAGGTGCGGTGGAATTCTACCCATGGCGAGGCTGTCGATGGAGGAGTTCACCCCCGCAGCAGGTTTGTCATCAGGGCTGTTACCAGCTGAGTTTGAGCAAAGTCATTCTGGAAGACAGTAAACAGCTGTTTCATGGAGTGAGTGTTGGAGTGCATGGGGTTCAACGCTGTGAGTGTTGAAAGTTACCACAGTTCCCTTCAGTGTCTTGTCGATGGTCTGCAGGGATGCCCTCTGTTGTGAGTGCTCTTTTATCTGTGGAATCTCAGTCTGAATTTCGGCTACATGCCGTCCCACGTTGGCGAGGTTTGCTGCATTCATGCTGGACATACAAGTGTTAAACAGAGTTCTGACGGCAGTGCGGCGGTGGTTGTGGCCACCTGGCTCTGCTAGCGTGACAGTCATTTTCTCAAGTTGCTTGAGCATGTGTTCAACCTCGGTCTCAGCGTGAGTGCGGGAGTCCTTTGTCCATCGCCACCTACCCAGCTGTATTGTGTTGTTACGCTGGGGTAGTGTGTTCTGTAGGCGTTGTGAGGATCAGGTGGCACATTCACTTTCTGAGTGCGGGTCCGGCAGAGAAGGAGTCCTGGTGCCAGACCTGGTGAGATATCCGATTGCGGTTGCCCTCTGGTTGGCTGGAGGCGCCGCAGCAACCTGGTAAAAGTGAAAGGGAGAGAGAAAGAGAAAGGGGGAAAGATTTCAGCGAGTGTCGTCCTTGGCTGGCTAGGACAGTCTTTTTGCTTTGAGGACGCCGGTATGTCACTTGCTTCGGTGTCTTGCAAGTGTCTCTGGTGCTGCGGTGTGCAGCAAATGGTGCGTCATGGGCATACATTGGCATGACCCCCCTTTTGCACTGTGGCACCACAAGCTGTGGCGCAGTGGTGGCATCAGGTGCAGAACGCTGAATGTTGTCCTGTGCACGCAGCATGTGCTGGTTCACGTTGGTTGTCTGGGGCACCGGTTGTCGGTGAGTGCAGACGGCGTTCGTGGGTGGTTGGAGGGGTATGAGGTGGTTGTCTCAAAGTTCATTTGGTTAGTCACAGTCTTTGGTGAGCTGAAAGGTGCAGGGTAGCAAGTTCACATCTCCATTTGGTGCTGAGGCTGTGCCTTTATGGCTGGCTGTGGGAGTTCTTGTGACCTCTGTGACCTGCCAGTTAGGTTCTCTTGACCTGTGTGACTGGAGGGGGAGGGGTTTTTTGAACTTGAGCTCAGACATTCAGTTGTTTAAGGTCTATTAAAGGCTCAAAGCGATTTAACAGAATTTGGCCAATCAGAAGTGGGTACGTGATCGGTACACTGGGTGAACGGGAGCTACCTGTTTTGAGCCAAATGTTGTTTTGGCTGTAGGATTGCACGTTCAGCTCACATGTTTGGGACTTGAGAGTTCGTTTTGATGCTCAGCTGTAGCACTGAGTCTTTCAGAGAGTTGGCTGACATTAGCGTGATGTTCGAGCTAGTGTCTAGCAGGCCTTCAAGGCTCAAATCAATGTCTCTGGTGGTGGTTAGGTAGAGTTTTCGTGCTACCCCCTTTTTGATTAGGCTTCCCAGAAGTCTTGGCGTCTGGGCTGGTGTCGTGACTGATGAGCGGTTAGGGCCGGTCTTGTGTGGGACACTGGACTGTCATGCTCAGGTTGTGCAGCTGTCAGCGGTGGTGTCTGCTTGATGCTGTCACTTGTGATGTGACAGGAAGCTCTGTGGTCTGATGCTGACGAGCAGTGTTCTGGGTGTCTCTGACGTGGCTGCACTGTTGTTGTCTGATGTGTGCTCAGACTTGTGCTTACCAGCGGCGTGATGAGAGGGGTACCGCTCTGGGCTGGCTGGGCTTGAGTCTTTTGGTGATGGTGGGGTCGGCTCACTTTGGGTCGCCGGCTGGCTTCCAGAATGTTTCAGAGCTCTTGCTCTGATGCGTTAGATGAGCATTATCACTGTTGTGTTGCCCACTGCTGGCCTGGAACGGTTTAACTCTCAGTGAAAATGTTTGTGATGTGTGGGGTGCCCTCTAGAGGCAGCTCTGAGTCGTGCTCGGAGACAGGTTAGTTTGAGTTTTTTTTTGTTTTTTGTTTTTGTTTTTTTTCAGTCCTTTTTGGACAAAGTCTTTGCTTAATGTGAGCTCTGGGGGCCCTGTCTTGTAGCTGTGGTAGACATGCTAAGGGGACAGGCCGGGGTGCTTACGGAATAACTCACTGTGGGTTGCAGGTTTTGAAGGAACGAAGTTCTGAAATTGGCATCCTTTCCATACCTGGTGGTTTGTTGACGTCGGTGGAGTTTCAAGTCGGTCTTGCTTGATATCCACGGCGGTGATAACCCTTGGTCTGATACTGGATCAGGGAGTTAAGTGATCAAAGCTTATTGCAACCGCTGATAGTCCGTTTTGACAGTCTCTGTTTGACGATCTAGGAAGCTGTGCCTCTCACGACTGGACGTAATCCATATCAAGCAGAATCTGTTTCATGCAGTCAGGTTGGTTGGACAGTTTGCAAGTGACAGTCTTGTCTGCATGTCGTGGCTTTTCTGGTTAGTTTTGTTAAATCCTTTTGGAGCCATGCCGTTGTTTGCGGCAGTGGTTCCTTGGAAGGTTGAGGTCAGGTTAGGCAGGGGCTCTGTGGCATTCTGGCACACTTGTTGTGAGTGATTAATGCGTGGCCCTAAAAGTTCAGAACTACTGCTTAATAGGTTCGTTAAGCATATAGCATAAAGCTAAGTGTCTCTTGTGTCCTTATCTTAGCTGTGACTGTTAGGCTAAGTTTTGTGTGGTTCCGATGGTATTTCCTAGAAAGGACATAGCCGAGATGAAATAAATGACGTAAGGTGGTTCTTATGACTAAATTATTTCTCTGGACTTAGAGATGGTTCGACGAAGTGAACGATAATAGGGAAAAGGACAGCTTTCTTATTTAAATTATGCTTATGGTCAATCCTCAGGACTCTAGTAGTGGGGTTGAGGGGTCACAAAACGAGTGCACTGGTTGAAATTAAGCCAAAATAACAAATAAGGGGGTCTGTTTCCTTTCTGGGCCCTATAGGAGATGGAACCACACTCGGACAAGAGAGGCAAAAAAAAAAAAAAAAAATTGAATCATATAGATGACCTAATAGACCAGGGAATAGCTGCTTGCTATTATTATCAAGGTCAAAGGAATGAAATAATTAATGAGGAAAATAAAATAAAAATTAAAGCAAAATGGAATAAAATGATCAAACACAGGAATGATCTGAAGTCGAGAATAATCAATGGCATTAGTGACTAAACTTTGGATTTGCTTTGATCAACACTTTATAGTGGGTTGTAGCGGTTGCATGTTCAAAACCACATCGTGTGTGTCCCTCCAAAGGTTTAGTCAACATGCAGATGAAAATTCCTATGGTTATACAAATTCTTCTGTAGTTAGTTACGCAGTTTACATGTAGTTAAACTTAAGTTTAATTAACAGGGGATCTGCGAAGTTAGTCTTCAACGGTTAGCAAGGAGTATTCCTAAACCAGTGAAGGTGAACTTTAGCTAATAAGAATTGCAAACACGGAAAGTGGATAATTAGAAACCCTAACTGGTGTTGAGGAAAGTATTCTAGAATACTTTGCCCTGTGGAACACAGGCGGTGATTAAGGGTTCAAGTAAATGATGCTAGCTGCTAACTGTGGAAGTTATTTAGCTTAGCCTATGCTGTACGGGAGCTAGGTTAGGTTAGCTTAGCCTAAGTTAGCTTGATGCTAAGCTAGGTTAGCTTAGCCTAAGTTAGCTGGATGCTAGGCTAGATTTAGCTTAGCCACCCAGGCTGGTTTGTTTACAAAAGTGACATTACGAGTTAACACTTCCTGTGGCAAGTTGTTGTCATGGGAACCAGAGCATGTCAGAACAATTCAACAGTACTTGAAGAATGTCTGTACATTTTACATGAATCACACACGTTTTAACGGGTTAAAAGGAGGCGCCTATACTTTGTTTTTAAAGAACTTGATGTTACATTTAGTAAACTGCAGATGTGTTTTGGCATTTGCTAATTGTACTAATGGAACTTTGCTCTTTACTTTACACGACTTATTCTATTTGTTTACAAAGTAAGGAAATAGAATTGCTGCAAGTCAACGCTTGTCTAAGCGTATGTAGTTACGTCCCTTCTCGTGCATAAATGCTGATTTTTCAGCACGTGACTTGGTTTGATCGCTTAGTAGCTTTCTGCTTGTAGATGCAGCCAAAATTTAGGTGAATTACATCAATATAGCAACAAATTTATTTTTATTTTTTTTCTGAGGGCCTTTACATCGTAGAAAGGGGAGCATCACCCGGGTCTACATAGATAACACTGTTCTGAGTTTTCTTTGTCAGAAACAGGTTTTAGTCATACCGCGATTTGGATTTCTTTTTAACCAAAGCGGAATGGATATCGGTACAGATTACAAGCTGCTGAGATGATACCTTTTTCACACAGACTTACGCTTTAATGCTGAAGTTACTGATACCAGTTGAGAATCTAAGGCTCTTTTACTTGAAGTAGAGATGTCAATTCCAGCTATTGTTTTATCGGCATTTAGACAAGCCAGCGATCGAAACACGTATTGCACGTTTTGTTTTAGTTGGATCGCGATGATCAAGTGCACGCCCGTGGGTTAACGGTAGTTTAGAACTCAGGTGATTTTACTACACTCTGGCGTCAAGGTAACGTATACCCTATTTGGAGCTGGTGTTCTATGTAACTCTTCACTGTCACGGAACCTAATGTTTAGCGGTGCCGATTTACTCAACATCTAGAAGTCGTGCATAGTCTGTCGGCCGTTGAGGCTTACATGTCCGTCTAAGATTCCTTTAAATCAGTAAAATTCTAATTTTACAGACGCAGAGTCTTGCAACTCTTTGAGCACACTTTCATCTACTTTTAAAAGTTTTATGTCCGATGTTGATCAAGGACCTTTTAGCTGAGTCTTGCACGGTGTTCGTGCAGTGGGTCTTCTGGTTTTGCAGTTCAGGAATTTGGGGTTTTAGGAATTCTTACTGAGGGGACCTTCACGCATCGTTGAGTGGGCATTGCGTGGGGGCAGAAGAACTATGGTGGCTGACGGGTTTTGGAGGGAAAGTTTCTTGAAACTTGTGTCCTCAGTCACAGGTTCGTTGTAAGTTCCACAGCAAACTCGTTCGGAGCCGGTGGTGGTAGCACAGGTTCTTCTAGGTCTGTGCTGCTGGGTGTCTGTGACGTGTGTTCACCGGTTGGAGACTGCAGGTGAAAAATCAATGTCCTGTAGATTGTCAGAGATGTGCGGAAGGCGGGCTTTTTCACCCCCCTTTTCAGCTCTTGTGCGTTGGCTGAAATGTGCGGACCGGTCAGGGGAAACTTGTGGTGTGTGTTTCCCCTTTTCAGGTCATGCTGCAGTCTATAAGAGTGTGGCAACTCTGTGTGATCGGTGCCAAGTTCGTGTTCGAGATCTTGTCTCTGTTGAACGGGCTTGTGGATGGTCGCACGGGCCTCTTTTGAGTTTTTCGCAGGCCGTGCGCTTTCGAGTCTCTTTCAGTTCGGTCTCTGCTCTTTGCAAGAGGCTTCACTTTGTCGGAGTTTCTCGTCGAGTTCCTCTCTGGTTCTTTTCTCTGACTACTCACTTCGGTCTGTGTCGATGAAGGTTAGCCAGGGCAGTTTGAAGTCTTTCCACTTCCTTTTGTAGCTCGGGGTCGTTGTCATCCTCGGCGTTGCAACCTTGTGCTCCAGGGCGATGCGGCTCCTTTGTGGAGGCGTGCTTGCGCGGTGAGCTGGAAAGCGAGGTTTTGACGTGTTTGGCCCAGTCTTTGTCGTGGGAGCTTTGGCTGGGTTGGTGCGACATTAGCGTGTCCACGTCTGCGTCCAGCTGCTCTAGACTCGGGCTCTGTCACTGGCGACCTTGGGCAGGAATGGAGGTGTCATGAATCTCAGCCATGTCTCCATGTTGTCCCAGCGGGTTGTGGGACTGTAGGACCGGAACATACTGGCTTCACTGTGGGCGAGAGGAACACAACACACACAGAGAGACCAATGCAAGTTCGTCTATGTCTAACGAGCTATAATACCGGCTAGGCCGTGTATGAAAATTCTGGTTAACTGATGCAGACAGTAAAACCGTTCGGTGGGACAGTTTGGGTAGGTCATCATGTGTCTGAATGAAGATTTTTGACAGGGCGCTAGCTTAGGGGTCACCTGTTTATGCTAACGACTTGGTTGTCAAACTATTCTTCAGCTTTCCTTGGTGTCTCAGAGAGGTTCTGTCTCTAGGTGAACTGAAAGGAACAGAGCACAACAGAACAGAGCAATGGCAAGATAGCAAAGTTTGAAGTAACATGCAACCATCAAAAATGGAAAGGTCTGTAATGAAATGGCATTAATAGTACACGAGAAGTGTTAAAAGGGGAAAAGGAGGCCTAAGCCTGCAGTTTGTGGCTTTGAGAGGGAGCCAAACACTCCCATGACCGGGGAATCTCTAGATTCTGTGGCCAATATTAAGTGGATGGGTTTAATACCTTTTTCTAGTTTGCCTGGGGTGAAATGAGGTCATTCCGCTCGAAGTCAGCATCGTGGTTGGTCCTTCTGTCGCCCCAAACACTTGACAGCAGTGTCCCGGGCCTTTCGGTGCATCTGTACCTAGGTGCGCCCTCTCAAGCAACTTGACCTGGAACACAACCGGCGGTGCCGAATTGGTAATGTCGTGTTGCGGGCCGCACGAAGGGAAAGATACAGGAAAGTCCGAGACCCGTGCTCAGTCAGTGCTGGTGACGCAGATCAGACGAACCAGCCCGCCGGACCTCGAGCAGAGCTGACTGTCAAATCGCCACAGCCCGAGAGAGATTTCTACCTACAAACACAAAACGGGATGAAGAACAATTGAACCTCAACGTGAATTAAAGCTCTTTTATCTAAATCAAATTGAGTGTCTCTTTTTTTTTTTTTGAAAAATCAAAGGCAACGGCTTTACTAAAATTATGGTGAAACAAAGGGAATTATGACAATGTTAATTATCAGAATAACCTAGTCTCCCTTCGGAGGAGAGTTTTAGAGCCGCAGGAAGAGCACAGGAGGAAGCAGGCTGTAGTGGCGCGTTTGGGCCACAAAGGGGTTTCGGCCACTTCCTCCTAGTGGTCAAGCTGGCTGACAGAGAACTTGATTTAAATTGCATTCAAACTGGTTTAAATACGATTCAAATCAAGCGTATTCATAGATGTTAAGTAACTTCTAGAACAGCAAGGAGACAGTTGTAATAAAATCTAAATTATTAAAAATAATTTGAAAAGGGAAATATAGAAAAAGCCATAAAACAATTCCCAACGGGCAATGAGACTTAATTTAAATTAACCTTGAAATCTGTTTGTTTCAAACCAAATTTGAATAAGTGTAGGAAATTAAGGGTTGGCCTTATATTTGATGATCACGACCACAGTGAGGTGTCAGTGGTAGTAACCAACATAAGATCAACTGGGAGAAAGCCATTTCAAAACAGCTAAGACATAATTTAGAATTTTTAAATTCAAATGTGGTTTGAACCAAAATCCAAAACAAGTGCACACAGTCAAGGCAGGGAAAATCATGTTAGTAAACGAGGCTGTAAATTGCCATGCATTGAAAGTTAGAAACACGAGTTCAAAATCTCACTGGTAAACTTTGAAGTTGTGGGAAGAGAAAATTGAAGAAAAGACACTTTACCGCCAGTGTCCACACGATGGCGCTATTTCGCTCATGGAGGGCGTGGAGGCAATCTGATACTGGAAAACACTCAAGGGCGCACCCTAGCGTTTGGCAGTAGTATTGCAACCAGCCCGCTTTCGAGTGTCTCGGGGGACATGCACTGTCTCATTTAAATCTCGACGGATTTCTTTCCGGTGCTATACTTATTTTAAACACATTGGCAGGTTTTCTTCGCTGGGTTGTGCAAGGAAACAGGAATTATTCATCTGTTTTTCAACTCCAAATAACATTTATCAAATGGCATTGATTAAAAATGTTTTCAGTTTTGGATTAGCTACATCAAAGTTGAAACCAGGAGTTTGTGTTAGTCTAATGACTATAATATCAGGCCTTTTAGGTTGAATACAGGAGCATCGCTGTATTCAGATCTCGCTCTGCTCAAAAGATTCTCGTTTTGAAAACAGGCTGATCAAAAGAAAATATATTAACATGTAAACGTCTTTACAGAGGTAATATCTCTTTTGTTACGAACTACAGTTTACATTCAATACTTTAACCGTGAATATCAGTATTACGAACTGCAATTCATATTAGCAATTACAACGACTAAAACGTTTAGGCGAATTTAGCAGTTTGTAATGTGCTCCGCTGACATGGACTGGCTTTGTGCCTCTTCAGTCAGCCGGTGAGTTCGCATTGCGTTCACTCACCCGAGGCGCGCGTACAATATTAAATCACAATATAGACATAGATTGAAAACTGATTTTTGCTCAAAAACAAGTTTAAAGTGTGCCTAGCATTTTCTCCACCAATATTGTAAAGACTCAAGGGCGGATCTAATCCGTGGGGAATTTGCATATCATAATTAATAATTGGTAATTAATAATTATTCATACAGGTTTGGATTAGATCAGTCTTACATGTTAATAAATCTCCCGATAAGGGAGGATCTGTCATTTTACCTGCATGCATGCATGTGAATCCTTGAAATTAACCACAAGTTGATTGCAATTAATTACACGGACCACGTTTCACAAAACAGGTAAAATGAATTAGCTCAATTGTCAGAATGATATTTGTGGTTGATCCCCAATATCATCCTACTTTATAGGATTTCAGGAAACGCAATTCTGTGGCCACAAGAATGGGGTTTCCTGCCCTATAAGCAAATACTCTTTAAGGTATATTTAATTTTAGTAAGCTTGTAGCATAAAATCTGCACTTAAGAGACTTGAAACTGAGCAAAGACAGTGAATCAATCAAAATGAATATAATGGATTTAATAAAGGCATGTCTACTTATATATTTACTACGGTACAGTAATATATATATATTTACAAACAAAAACGACATAAACAACACAATAAGACATCAATGAACGAGAAAGTGTGTGAGATAGAGGTATGGATAAATTACACGCTTGAGAGCGAGTAAGAGAGAGAGAGAGAGAGAGAGAGAGAGGGAGGGTTACGTTCACCTAGACAGTCAACTTTCCTGAAACAACACGAAAACACATTCTTAATGCTCTGAAAACAGGGTAACCCAAATTTACTTGCATGTGGAAGGGTTTTCTCATGTGTTGTTGCGTTCCTTGAGCGGCCTGCATGGTCTAGCCGCGTTTTGGACGGCAGATCTTTTGTTCTCCGTGCGAGTGCGGCCCGCATGCGTTTTTGCACGGCCCGTCCCGGCGCGTGCATGGTTGGCCGCTTGCCCGTGGCCCCTTTGTTCCATGGGGGATCACGTGGCGTTCGTTGGCATTCGGCGCGAGTGTTTGAAAGGCTTAAAGTCTTTGAGGTGACGTTACCCGAGGAAATAGTTCGGCAAAGTCCATTCCCTTTCCTGGGAGACGAACTCGGGAGTAAGTTAAAGAAGAGACGAACTCTAGACGAACAAAAGAAAAGATCCATGGTGGGATCAGATCTCCATGAGGAGATCGCTAGCATCACATGTTTCTCTGAGGAGGTCAGACTGCAAGAGAGGGAAGGAGACTGCGTCTGTGTCCTTTTCAAGGGACGCAGACCACACCCCTTCCGGAGCAACCTTAACCAATGAGATTCGACAAAACTCTGGCGCGAAGGCTTTCCTTTGTCTTGTCGATATCTTATTTATGACAGGGTGAGTCTTTAGTTTGCTTGTTTCTTTTCACTCCAAAGGTGGAAAACATGGTAAACTGTATTTTACTGAATAGTTCTTTACATATTTGGGTAGTCCATACCACAAGCGTTCTGGAGATATCAAGGAACATTATGTTACATTAAAGGAATATACATTTATGTTTAAAATGCATAATGAAGGTATTTCTAATTCACTTTATGCTACAATAAATACTTCACGCTGACAATGGGGAAACACACATACATAGAAACACATTGAAGATATTTTGTTAAATGTCTTTAAACAAAAGAAATGTCCCCGGGTTCTGAGGACATTCCGATGTAACCCGATGCCATGGGTTATATGCTTGGTGTGTGTGTGTGTGGGAGTGGGTGTGTAAATTTACAGTCCAGGCTTTTTGGGTCTTTAGCAGGATGTATTTAGTTATTCAGATTCACCCTTTTAGCACAGTCCTTACAGGGTCTAGAGCTACAACCAGATAAAAACCAGGTGAACACTTTAATTTACACTATGGGGGACGAGGCGGAAGATATTGTGACTTCACTTCGCATGATGGAGGAGGAAGCAAGCGCGTACAACACTGCCAAAGAGAAGCTAGAGGGACATTTCGTGGTGAGGAGAAATATTATTTTTGAGCGAGCCAAATTCAACCAGAGACAGCAGGAACAAGGGGAGACAGTGGACAGTTTTATCACTGCACTTCACTGCTTGTCAGAGCACTGCGGCTATGGACAGCTGCATGACGAAATGGTCCGGGACAGACTTGTTGTAGGCTTGCGCGATAAAAATCGGAGCAACTGCAGCTGGACTCGGAGCTAACGCTGGTGAGAGCGGTGACGTGTGCGCGTCAGAGCGAAAGTGTGAAAAAACAACAGGACCTGTTGAAGAGTAACTTCAAGGCAGAGGCCACAGACGTGGATAGCATTCAAACAAAAAACAAGTTTGACAAAGGCAAAGGAAGACAGCAGAAAATGCAGGTTAGAACAAATGATAAAAGCGGTTATCAGACACAGCAAGGTAACCAAACATGGTGCATGTGGTGTGGTAGAACACCAGCACACAGCAAAAACCAGTGCCCAGCTAGAGAAGTAGCATGTAAAAACTGTCAGAGAAAGGGTCACTATGCAAAGGTGTGCAGGTCAGGGGCTCTCAACGAAGTTAATGTGTCAGATGAGGAGGGAATAGCTTTCCTAGGCACAGTTATTTCAGATGGTGAACCCTGGCTAATCAACCTTAAAGTGAATGAGCACACAGCTGTATTCAAAATTGATACAGGGGCAGATGTAACAGTGCTAGCGGAAGATGTATTTCAGAAGGGGCAGTTTTCCAGAGCTAGAGAGAGCAAAGTAAGTGCTGCAGGGTCCAGGTTTAACGCCCATCACCGTGAAGGGGAAGTTCACAGCTACCATAGGAACAGACAGTAAAAGTACCACACAGGAAGTGTATGTAGTCCCGGGTCTGAAGTTTAGTCTACTGGGACGTCCAGCTATCCAGGCATTAGGGCTAGTGGCTAGAGTAGACACAGTGGCGCTGGACCCAAAGGGCTAGGCAAGATGGAGGGGGAATACAAAATAGAGCTTAAAGCAGACGCCAAACCATTCTCCATATCGACCCCAAGACGAATCCCGCTGCCTCTAAAGTAAAAAAAGAACTCACGCGAATGGAAGAGATGGGGGTGATCTCAATGGTTGAACAACCCACAGACTGGTGTGCCGGAATGGTCACTGTACCAAAGGCAGGCAAAGATGAGGTGCGCATCTGCGTGGATCTGACCAAATTGAACGAGTCAGTCAAGAGGGAGAGACACATGCTCCCGTCAGTCGAACACACTCTGGGACAGCTAGAAGGCGCCAAAGTATTCTCAAAGATTGATGCAAACTCAGGGTTTTGGCAAATTCCCCTTGCCAAGGAGTCCGCCCTCCTCACAACATGCCTCACTCCTTTTGGGAGGTTTTGCTTTAACCGCCTCTGCTTCAGCATATCCTCAGCACCTGAACACTACCAGAAGAGAATGTCCCAGATACTGGACGGACTCGACGGTGTCCTGTGCCAAATGGACGACGTGCTCGTGTACGGAGACACACAGGCTCAGCACGACACACGGCTGTTTGCAGTGCTGGGGAGGCTGCAGGAGGCAGGCGTCACGCTGAGAGGTGAGAAATGTGTATTCTCAAAAAGCCATGTCAAATTTCTCGGACAGATCATAAACGCAGCCGGCGTGAGAGCGGATCCAAACAAAGTGAGAGCAGTGACAGACATGGAGGAGCCTGAGGACGCGAGCGGAGTGAGACGATTCCTCGGAATGGTGAATCACCTGGGAAAGTACTTGCCTCATCTGGCAGAAAAGACACAGTCACTCCGGGACTTATTAAAGAAGCAAAATGTATTTCAGTGGGGGCATGATCAACAAAGAGCATTTATCAGCATTAAAGAGGAGCTGAGCACGCCACCAGGGCTGGCGCTCTACAACGCAAAAGCAGAGACGGTTGTCTCAGCGGACGCGTCATCATTTGGACTGGGAGCCGTGCTACTCCAGAGACAGGAGGTTGGCCACCTCAGTCGCATATAGCTCGCGAGCACTCACAGACACTGAGAAAAGGTACGCACAGATTGAGAAAGAGGCGTTGGCAATCACATGGGCATGCGAGCGCTTCTCAGACTTCCTGGTGGGCATTACGTTCCACGTCAAAACGGACCACAAGCCCCTGGTTCCGTTTCTAGGCTCCAAGAGCCTGGATGAGCTCCCGCCATGCATTCAGAGACTCAGAATGAGACTGATGGCTTTCAGCTTCTCCATCTCCCATGTGGCCGGCAAGAAGTTGGCCACGGCAGACGTGCTGTCAAGGGCGCCGTTGAGAGACAGAGGGCAGCCGGAGTCAATCTGTACGTACACATGATCATGTCAACCCTTCCAGCTACAGAAAAGAGGCTACAAGAAATAAGGGAACACCAAGAACGGGATGAAATACTGAGCCAAGTAAAAAAGTACTGTACTGAGGGCTGGCCAGACAGATCCACAATAGACAGAGCTTACATACCGTATGTTACGTCCCTAAAACGACTCAGGGAATGAGGGGACACAACATAAAGTAATTTTTATTATTATTCCCAGATTAGCTATCCCTGTTAACGCAATTAGGACGCTGGAGCAACAAGACACGAAGACATAAGGAGGTTTAAATCAAGTAAATGAATATATTTATTCATTGCAACCACGTGCACAAAGGAGAGAGAGACAAAAATAATCCAAATACCGTACCCAGGGAGTAGGAATCTGAACAGGGCTTAAAGCAAAAAAAATAATCAAAACAAAACCCACATTTTAACTACATTCCCATTCCCACTAGACTACGACATCAAAAGAAAGAAACAAAACAAAAACGACGGCGTTCAACACGCCTTCGCTAACCTACTCTACATAAAAACTCAAAACATACAAAAGTAGCACCCGCTCCTTACCTGGTGTATTAACAGCGTGCTTCCCTAGATGTTGCATGAATGGAAGTCACGTGACATGCTTGCCTGATTACTACTCCCTGGCCGGGTGTAAAACATTATAAAAACGACCAAAAGAAAACATAAGAACTCACGTTCTTATCGTAATCCAAAATAAACAAGAACAAACAGTTTAACTCCAAAATATAAACCTTCAGTAACAAAACAAAACCAACAAAAAAAAAACAAGGCACGCCAACATCACGGCTTGATCCGAAATGAAAAGCAACAGCTCCCTCCTTCTCGCTCTCTCTCCCGCTTCCGGTCTACGTCAGTCTCTTATAGCAAAGACGTCCATTCCGGTTCGTGTCGCAATGATGATGGACAGCCAACAGCACCGCCCTGAGAGATGATAGCAGAGAAAGTGAAAGCAAAGACAACAACAAAACAACAACATATCCTCAGAGCACGTAACACCGTACGTACAGGTCGAGGAGGAGCTGTCAGTGGAGAATGGCTTATTGTTGAAAGGATGTCCGCTAGTTATTCCCAAGCTGCTACAGACAGACATCCTTCAGAAACTGCACAGAGGACACCAAGGTATAGCAAAGTGTCGTGGAAGAGCCAAACAATCTGTCTGGTGACCGGGACTGTGTACACAGCTTCAGAAAGTGGTCGAGGGCTGCGACACATGTGCAAAAGAAAGAATCAACCCTAAAGAGCCACTGCTGCCCACAGAATTCCCTGATAGACCATGGGCAAAGGTAAGGGCTGACTTGTTTCAGTCGAACGATAACCAGTATCTATTGGTGGTAGACTACTTTTCCCGTTACATTGAGGTAGCTAAACTCACATCCACATCCTCATTAGCAGTAGTGGAACATTGCAAGTCTATCTTCGCAACCGAAGCCATCTCGTCTCTACGCCAGTGGCGCCAGCAGCGCAGACAATCCTGCCAGACCATCCTACCAGACCATCCGACCAGACCATTCTACCAGAGCAACTTACCGGTGAGCCAGTGGGGCCAGGTCAGGAAGAACAGGGCCTAATTCAACCATGCAGTCTTGAGCCTCCGGCACGCTACCCTGCAAGAGAGAGACGACCTCCAGGGTACCTGAAGGACTTTGTGGCTAGATAGCAGGTACCCCTGGTGAGACTGAGTGATTTCTACGGGGCAGAATAAACCCCCACACTCAGTAGAAGGATGGGCAGTCTACCCCACCTTCTTAGTTCAGATTTTCAGTTAATGTTCATATGCTTAATGTGCATAAAACACAGTTGTGTTTATAACTCTACAGTTAACTTTTGGATATAGTCTGTTACCGGACAGAGGTGTTAGTCTAATCTTGAGTGATATATCAGTTCAACTGATCTTAGAAAGGGGGATGTAGTGTTAAGGGGTTTTAGAGGACAGGATGTGACGTTGCTAAGTATGTAAAAAAGGTACTGTAATAAAGTCATACTGGAAGAGCACCCGTAGGAAATCTCTCTCCGTATTTATTAGTTAAGTTAGAGACACTTAACTCAACACGAGGCATCTTGAAAAAGACGCTCGCTGCTCTTTTAGACAAGTGCCGCACGGGCAAACACGCTATTAATAGAAAAGGATATGTCGCCGGATGGCGTAGCTCGCACGGATGGCTGAAGGTGGCGAAGACGGCCGGCCTCTTCAAGCGCTGTCCTAAGCTTGCTAGTTGCCCCTCAGACGGCGACGCGGCTTCTTGTAGTCCAGCGATGCGAAGAGCTTCGCTGAAGAGATGAAAACCGGCGAGGTTGTCTACAAACCGGAAGGTTGGTGGTTCAATCCCCGGTTCCACCTGACCAAGTGTCGAGGTGTCCATGAGCAAGACACCTAACCCCAGCTGCTCCCGACGAGCTGGATGGCGCCTTGCATGGCTGACACCGCCGTCGGTGTATGAATGAGTGAGTGAATGGGTGAATGTGAGGCAAATTGTAAAGCGCTTTGGTGGCCATTGGGTCTGTGAAAGGGCTATATAAATGCAGTCCATTTACCATTTACCAAAATCAGGGAAGCAGCCTCTGAACCCAGCTTATATACACCAAGCCACGCCCATTCTGGCGGGCTGTGATGCCATGAGGGCGCGAGCGCCTCTCATTGGGCGTGACATCACGCCAGGTTCACTGATAGGCTGCTGCAGTTGCCGCAGAGCAGCCTATGAGCTCGCTAGATAGCCCGCTCTAGGTCTGGCAGCTGCTGCACTGCGTTGACAATGGATACAAAATTAAGGATAATTTTTGGCTTCAATATCTCAGAAAATAATAATAATAATAATAATTCATTACATTTATATAGCGCTTTTCTAGGCACTCAAAGCGCTTCACATAGAAGGGGGAATCTCCTCAACCACCACCAATGTGCAGCATCCACTTGGATGATGCGACGGCAGCCATAGTGCGCCAGAACGCTCACCACACACCAGCTTACTGGTGGAGAGGAGACAGTGATGAAGCCAATCAGTGTATATATATATATGGGGATTATTAGGAGGCCACTGGGCAAATTTGGCCAGGATGCCGGGGTTACACCCCTACTCTTTCGAAAGACATCCTGGGATTTTTAATGACCACAGAGAGTCAGGACCTCGGTTTAACGTCTCATCCGAAGGACAGAAAAGATTAATCTTTCCCGTAGCGTAAGCTAGCTTACGCAATACGAGAGAACCTCTCGTAAGAGAAACTGCCACATATTGTGTTGGGCCGTTGAGGCATTGACATACAAATAATCCATTATACAGGTCAAAAACATCTAATAAGACGCGACTGTTTTCACCTCGTTCTTGGAAATAACGTCTGGAACGCCAGAGTCGGACATTCGACCTGTCGGAGTAGATTTAAAAAAAATATATATTATATATATATATATTTATTTATTTATTTTTTAATACACAGAATGACAACACATGCCAGGGAGCAGGAAAGATTCACCGTTTTTACAGATTTTTTTTTTTTGAAAAATCAGAAATTAGGTATAGAGTTTTACATCTTATTCTTAGGCCATGTGTCCACCAAAGCGTTTTTAGCCGGCTGAAAACGCTAGACGCTCTGCTGAAAACGCCTAGCTGTGACTGTGCGTTCACACCGGACGCGAATAGCGCGTCAAATTCGCGTCTGCCGCGTCTAGTTTGACGCTTGACCACTTTGTGTTAATTCGCGCGTCAAGAGTGAAACTGACGCGCGTGGAAACAGAAGTTTGAAGCAAAATTTACGCGCGTCATGCGCGTCAGAGGCGAAAAGTTTCGAACCCCGTTGGCGGCCATCTTTTTACAAGATGTCTGTTGTTGATCGGTCATTTATCGTGAGAGTCACCGCTCTGTATTTGCTCTGGAGAGCAGAACAGCGACGTAGGGATCATCATCGCCGTATTTGGGTCCACCAGACCCTTCGGAGGCGAACCCAGTTCGGCGAGTTTCACTGTTTGCTCCAGGAGCTGCGCCTGGATGACGGCCGCTTTCAGCGGTACGTCCGCCTCTCCCGTGCCCAGTTCGATGACCTGCTGTCCCGCATCGGAGCGAGGATCACCCTCCAGGACACCAACTACAGGCGCTCTATCCCGGCTGCGGAGCGCCTGTCCATCTGTCTTCGGTTAGTAAAATGTATTTGATATTTTAAATACAGTATATTCAATATGCTAACATATGCTATCAATGTTTTTTTTTTTAACTGTGTTCGGATACCACTGTTGGCGCTCTTTTTAGTGATAACGTTACTCAGTTAACTGACATAAATATTCTCTTGGCAGACGTGATACTGTACATGTTTCTCTGTATAAAAACTGTGATCTTTCTAGTGATTCTGAGTTAACTGCTATAACCTAGACATTAAAATCGTTCTTGTGATACTGAACCTAGAAATTAAAATATTCTTGGCATACGTGATACTGTCATGTTTCTCTGTATAAACACAGTAATCTTTCTAGGGATACTGAGTTAACTGCTATAACCTAGACATTAACCTAGAAATTAAATATATCTGTAAGCAATATGTAGTGCTTGATTATTGTCTATATGTAGTGCTTGATTATTGCCATTTTAATATACCATAAACCATTTAATAGTATACCTGTTGATTGTATAGTTTAATATGTAACTACAAGTGTACTTGTAATAATATTTATAACAATGTTTTCTAGGTTTCTTGCCACTGGGGACTCATTCAGGACGATAGCGTCCAGCTACCGGGTTGGTGTCTCCACAGTATGCCAGATCGTCGCCCAGGTAGTGGCTGCCATCTGGGACTGCCTTGTGGAGGACTACATGGCTGTTCCCACCACCGATGACTGGAGGTCCATTGCCGAGGGATTTCAGGAGCGGTGGAACTTCCCTCTGTGCTGTGGAGCGGTGGATGGGAAGCATGTGGTGATCAAGGCGCCCCCCAACTCAGGATCCCAGTTCCACAACTACAAGGGAACCTTCTCTATCGTTCTCCTTGCAGTTGTGGATGCGAAGTATCGCTTCCGGGTGATTGATGTTGGGGGATACGGCAGGACCAGCGACTGTGGGATTCTTGCCAACTCCGCCTTTGGACAGGCTCTCCGGGCTGGCACACTTAATCTTCCTCCTGACCACCCTCTACCTGGTGCTGAAGACAGAAGACCCCAGCCCCATGTCTTTGTGGCTGATGAGGCGTTCCCGCTGCGGAGGAACCTCATGCGGCCCTTCCCTGGACGCACCCTTCCTCCAGAGAGGCGTGTCTTTAATTACCGCCTCTCCAGAGCCAGGCTGGTGGTGGAGAACGCCTTTGGCATCCTCTCGTCACAGTGGAGGTTGTACCGCCGCCTCATCGAGGTCCACCCTGAAGTTGCGGAGAACTGTGTGAAGGCAACGTGTGTTCTCCACAACTTCATGAGGTATTCGGAAGGGAGAGAGGCACCTGCTGTGAGGGGCGCGGGACATGCTGGAGAGGAGCCACTGCCAGGTCTGGGTCGGGTTGCGGCCAACAACTCCTCCAGAGAAGCACTCCAGGTGAGGGATGCTTTCATGGCACACTTCTCAGCGGAGGGAGCAGTACCATGGCAGCCGACGGAGTAGCATTTGAAGTCCTCCTCATGACTTCCCCACAACGGCTCTTTTAAGAGCCACCCACAAACCTATAAAGAGCATAACTTTCTAAAAACTGTTTTCTTCCATTATTATATTTAGTATTTTTTTCCAGGTTGTCAGCATCAGTTCCAGGCTGTCAGGTCCACAACATGCACATGTATTAAGTATTTTTTTAATAAATAAAATGGAGCCAGCCTCCAAAAGTAATTAACCTGTCATTTTTTTCCCCTCACTCAACACCATTGAGACACTTTTATACACTAAAATATGTTGGTTGTCTTTACATTACAATGATGTTTCATATAATCTATATTTAGATATGGACTAAATAACATTCAATACAAAATTAATACGTCTCGTATATAAATAATGAAGTTCTGTGATTTAAAGATTTGCTTTGTTATGCATAGAACCACACCAGGCATTTAGTCAAATTGCAAAATAATTTATTAAGCCAATGAAATAAAATCAATATGAACAGAAAAATAATGTGCAAAAAATTTACATGGAGACAGTAATAAAAAGGACCTCGCTTGGAAGGTGGAAAAGCCACAGGGAACAACATGTAGGAGAAGAGGAAGGAGGGCGTTCTGCGTTTCCTGCAGAGCCTGCTGCCTCATTTTTTTTGAAACTACTCTGGGGGGGGGGGGTCAAATTGCTCCAAATTTAGCACAATGGTGCTGTTTTCCATTAATAATTTGTACATTTTAAATTTAATGTTTTCTTTCAGGTGAGGCGGCATGCTCTGTAAAAAAGGCAGAAGGCCGAGGAGGAAGTGTTCGTCTGCGGACAGTGGCGGTGGTGTTGGAGGTCGCGCCGGAGGTTGCGCCTGAGTTTGCGCCAGAACAGCAAGAAGTTGCTGTTCCACCTCCGACGGACCATCCTGTGACCGCTCACGGGGCCGCCGACGGGCTCTCCTCCTCTGTTGGCCTGTGAAATAAAAAAATACAACACACGGTGCAATGAGAAGGCAGAAAGATGATACCTGATTTTCAAGTTCACAACGAAAAAATTAAATTTAAAAACAAAATTGTCTAGATTTTGTGAGAATAATATCTGTGCCTGTGTGAGTGAAATAGACAGTGCTTAAATGCAAGTGTGATATTGTTTTGAACTTGCTTTAACATATATTAAGTAATTAAAGTTATGCTTCAGACATATACATATATAAACATGCAAATGAACAGTAACTAAAAAGTATGTATGCAGATGATTGGTTGCATAGATTGCAATGGATTTGTGTCTGCATTTACAAAAACAATGATTATTAGTAAGGGGACTAATGTTTTGTGCACGTAACATGTTGAAATATTGTTTGTACTATTGCCTTCACCCACCTGTAGGTTCAGCAGCAGGGGCTGAGGGACCAGGGACTGGGGAGACAGGAGAAGAGGAGGGGGTTCTTTGACCACCCTCTCTCTGATCAAATGGCTCTGTCAAGACAATATTAAATGTTAATACATTGGTTACAATGGACGTTGGTAACAATACTCAGAGAGATTACATTTCTTCATCTGTAAACATGACAGCATATATGCCATGTAATTTGGGTTTATTGGAAACACACCTATCACTGTCTCCCCTGATGGTTCTCCTAGGTGTTCCTGGTCCTCGAGGTGGTCGTCCTCTCTGATCTGGGCCTCGACCCCCTCCATATTACTTGTTGTCTCCCTTGGGGTGATGAAGGGGTCGAGGAATCCCAAAATCTGAGCGAATTTCCACCTCTTCCCAGACCCTGCTGCTGACCCACTCCTCTTGTCGTTCTCCTTCCTCTTTTCCTTCAGGTATGTGTCCCTGAGGCTTTTCCACTTTTTACGGCAGAAATCCTCTGAATAAACACATTATCTTGTTAGCGAAAATTAGTTGTATATTTTAGCAGGAAAATATTTGTAAAATAGCTGCTAGCTGGTTAGTAGGTCAATAACGTGACTCAAAAGTAAATTTTTGTACATCTTAAACTTACCAGGTTGTAAAATCTCCTCACTAATCCTCTTCCAAGCGAGGTCCTTTTTACTCCTGTCTCGATAAAAGTACGACGTTGAGTCGTAAATCTCCGGGTATCCACTCACAGCTAAAATTAATTTCTCCTCCATTTCGAATGAGTGAATTCGAGCGGGAGTTTATTATGTCACGTTGCCACGTGAAGCAAGCAGGCTCCTGATTGGTTAACGCGGCGCGAATTGACGCAGAAGTTCAAATTTTTCAACTGGGGCGGCAGACGCGAATTCGCGTCAAACGCGAGAATGCACAAAAAGCAGTACATAAAACATTCGCGCGTAACGCGCTTAACGCGCCAGACGCTCAATTCGCGCCATTCGCGCGAACTTGACGCGCGAATGAGGCGTATTCGCGTCTACCGCGCCGCGCTCTACGCCTCATTTGCGCCGCAGGAATTTTTTACGCGCGTAACGCGTCTTTGCATTGACTTAACATTGAAATCACTCGCGCCTGACGCGCTATTCGCGTCCGGTGTGAACGCACCATGAGCGCTTGAGAGCGTTTTGGCAGCGCTGCGTTTTTTCAGTTGAGACGATTCGTTGCTATGATACAGAATATCCGCATCACAGTTTACTTGTAACTGATTTCGTAGATAATTTGTTTCATACTAAAAATGTATTTTGCATCCATTTTGTTCGGTTAGATCTGCTGGTTGATGTCTTTGTACAGAAAGAATGTTGTGACAGTTGATCGGTGTGACATTTGTCCCGCCCCTCCTCCACTGTGATTGGATGGCTGTGTAAAAAGTGACAGTGATGAGCGCAGCGTTTTACCCAAAGTTGAACATTTTTCAACTCTCGGCGACCAGTAAAAAACGCCGGGCGCTCAGTGCTTGAGCGTTAAATACACGCTCAGCGCCTCGTTACGCTCATGGCGTTTAAAAAACGCGGCGCTCCCATTGAAAACAATTGGAATTTTACGCCAGCTGCGTGAAAAAACGCTTTGGTGGACACACGGCCTTATAGGCTTATTCTTACTAGCTTACTTGGGGACATTACATTTAATTTAATATTTAACAATATTATTGATCTGCCTGCATTGACACCATGAGAACTGAACTGAGCTGGACGATGACATCACGGTTTTCTCCAGAGCCGCTATATGAATGAACTAAATAAATGAATAACTTTTTTACAACAATAAGGAACCATCATTGAACTTACAGCTGGACTGTGATGCGATTTTCTTCTGGAAACAAACTTTGTTGCATTATTTTCCTGTTATCTCTGTAAAGCTGCTTTGAAACAATCTGTGTTGTAAAAAGCGCTGTATAAATAAATGTGACTTGACTTGACTAAATTTACACTTTATGTATAAAATATTTAGCCAAGAACAAAATAAGATTGAATGAATAAAAAACATCAGAATTTTCTCTCTCATAATGTGTAAAACCAAGGATAACATGTTCATATTTTAACAAGATCAGGAACTATACTCCAGAAAAATACTCAAACTGTTTTTCCAGAGATTCTTAAACATTCAATCCGAATACAAATGAGAAAAGAAGAGTTAACAAAGAGCTGAAAAAAGTAAATAAAAATAAAAGTTAAAAAAGAACATGAAGGTAAGATATGAATCTATACATCAGTTACATTGTTCAAATTAAAGTCCTTACAGATTGAAGTTGTTCTAGCTTGCTTTCCTATTTACTGAAGAAGTAATTGTATTATACATTTTAAACTCTTTCAAAAAAATGGTTTGTTGTTGGTAAACTTAAATAAATGGACATACAATTAGCAAAGAAGATGGATTTTATAACAAAGAAAGCGTTATTTTAGTAGGGTCAGGATCAAAGTATCCAAAAAATTATGTCTTTTAAAGTTATGGAAATATCTTGTTGGATATCTTTAATAAATGTGTCAATATTTTCCCAAAGTTGTTCAGTATAGAAACATGACCAAAATAAATGAAACCGTTTCTGTGTGTAGGCTACTCGGCCAAATGAGCATTGTGTATCAATATCAGCTTTATATAAACTAGTAAAGTATAGAGTGTAAACTATATAAAGTAGAAAAACTATAGTGCTCAGTGAGACGCGTCATCATTCACCTCACTTTCAAGATGTCGGCAAGTCCTGCTTCCAATGAGCATAAACGTAAAAACAAACTTTAACATTAGACATTACGCTTATGTAATAATGCCTTCGTTTTTGCTTTTCGGCAGCTGTTTTAAAACGATTTGATAGTCTTATCAGCCTATCAGCCTTTTATTCTTATTCTTATCAGCCTCTTTTGCCATAATTACACGAAGACACGATAAGCTCTCGTTGTGTCGTGGCGACATCATGTGGCGAACATGTGAACGCGCATGTGAAAGTGCTCCCTGAAATGGGACATTAAATGTGGGATATTTGGGATGGATCCTCGTCTGATCCTACTTGAAATGAATGAAGCTGCAGCACTGCAAGCGTGACGCGTCCTTCACGCAATCGTGACGTGGACAGCTAGTCGACCAATCAAAGACTTTGTTTACGCGTGCGGCGGGTTTATTTGCAGAGTTGACAGCAGGCGCGTTGTTGCGTCGCGTCGCATGCGGTTTAGGGTAATAGCTACTGCGTCACCATTGAAGTGCATTCTGGTGTAAGGCCAGGGGATTTATTATTCTTTTCTGAACCATTAACTCCTTCCAGAACTGTGATGGAAACTAAATTAATACAAGCTTTAGTGAGACGCAGAGTCAGTGTTTGACACGAGCATGTCTGAGCGCGGGACGAGTGCGTCTCTCTCACGCGTGATTCCGGGCAGTGCGGGAGAGTGAGGAGGCGATGGCCGAGACTCCGGCGAGCGCTGCGGGCTTCCTGAAGGAGCTCAACGCAATCATCCAGAGCCAGCAAGCGTTGCTGGAGCTGCAGAAGCGGCGCATCGCGGAGCTGGAGCAGCGCGTGTCCGAGCTGTGGGTCGAGAACAGCCGCCTGAGCCACGAGCAGCACACACACCTGCTCACCTGCAGACTACCGTAAGAGTCTGATAACACACACACACACACACACACACACACACACACACACACACACACACACCTGTAGACTACAGTAAGAGTCTGATAACACACACACACACACACACACCTGCACACACACACAGAGCCGGCCCGAGCCTTTTGGGGGCCCTAAGCAGAATTTGATTTGGGGGCCCCTCCCACTACGCGGAGTCACCTGTGCTTGACGATTATTGACACAAATATCACGCAACAATGATACATTATAAATGAATACAGTGAGGTTATGTATAAATACAAAATAAATACTTAATAAAAAATAGATAGCCTACTTAAATATTTTTTTTAACTTTTACTTTACTCTTTTACTAACTCTTTGAAACTTATTAAAACAAACTGTCTCAAAACATACCAAATAAATTATTTGCTAAAATAATGACAACTGAGAAATTAAAAACATAATAAGAGCAAGGGTTCAACAATGACAATTATTGTTGAAAACTGTAAAAATATTATTATCTCAGCTGTCTTAATACAGTGTAACTGTCCACAAAGTCTTTTTTTATTAGTATTATTGTAACAGACTTTGTTAGATTGTACATGATCAGAATCCAACAAACAAAGTCTATTACTTACCGGTAATGTACTGGCGCTCGTTGTATATGTGTGTATGCAATGTATTTTTCCCCTCTGGGCTTGCCGTAGATAGGAAAGGTTCAATTGCTGCACAAAACATACCGTAAGTAATCATGCAAACATACTTTTATATTGCTCTTTTTTTCTCCTCCTCTGTCATTTTCTTCGTTCTATTTTCGGCACCAGAGGGATACGTCCTTTTTTGTGACATTGCTTAACATTACCGCGAGTCCGCGACTATGCGCAGTTGCTCACGAATTGTCTATGCACGCGCGAGGTGTCTAGATTATGCGCATGACTTAAACGCTGGCAGACACAGCAGCAGTTGTAGGGAGGTATATTGATCATGAAATCAGAATTTTCTTTTATTGTCTTTAATTATTCATTCATTCATATTAATTCATTCATTTATGTCACTTGTTTAATTAAGTTATCTAAAAAAATATTTTTTGATTTTTCGACTCGATTGGGGGGGCCCCCTGGTGGCCAAGGGGCCCCAAGCAGCCGCTTAGTTCGTTTATGCCTCGGGCCGGCCCTGCACACACACACACACACACACACACACACACACACACACACACACACACACACACACCTACCTGCTCACCTGCAGACTACAGTAAGAGTCTGATAACACACACACACACACACACACACACACACACACACACACACACACACACACCTGCTCACCTGCAGACTACAGTAAGAGTCTGATAACACACACACACACCTGCTCACCTGCACACTACAGTAAGAGTCTGATAACACACACACACAAACACACACACACACACATATAATACATTATATATAATATAATTAGATATAATACATTAAGCATAGATATATAATCTCTTCGCTTTGTGCTTTGAACTTTTGTGCAAAAGTGCTGCGCGCTGTGACGTCGCGTTGCTTAAAGTGCATCATTCTGCGCACGGGATGCGCATAATCGCTTTGCCGCTCTTATTGAAGCCTTTCATGTTAGGGGAGGTTTAATCACCTTGGGTTAAGGGGGCGTGGCCAATTTGAATATCACTCATGGGCCACCCCCGCTCCCCCAGGCGAAATAGGCCTGCCACCACGGCTGGAAAAAATCCTAGAGGAAACACTGCATTGACTTCCATAGTAGGAAAAAATTCTTCAAAATAACCTTCTTCTTGTCCTTCTCCTTCTATTTTTAAAGCACAATTTAATACAACAACAGTTGTCCAAAGTGCTGTACAAAGGACTTGCTTATAATACTTATCTTACAAAGAACAAATAATTCAACAATAGCATACAAATAAATAAACACAAATTCAAAGTAAAACATGCCTCAGCACCTAATCGAGATTAAAAGCCCGGTCTTCTCTTGTGTTCAGCAGAAGAAAGAAACTCATACAGGTTTGGAAAACCTGAGGGTGAACGAGAACACACCAGTACAACGCGTTTGATTTATTCTAAACACACATATTGGTTTTTAGAGTTAGTCCAATTTTTGGGCGTGTTTGATTTAATATTGAAAAGTACTTATTTGTAGTGTTCCGCATATCTAGAATACTATTAAAGAAACAGTTTCTATAACCAGACTGGTTAAAGATGGGGTTTTCCCAGCAGGTAATGCTTTCAGCTGTAGTTACTCTCCCAGTCTGGTTTAAGAGGAACTGTCGAGCTCAAAAATATCTGCCGTTTTCAATTGGTGTGTGATGAGGAGTCTGTGACTGGAGAGATCGGGTTGAATGAACTCCCACTTTAACTGCAAGTGATAAACTTCCACACACACACACTGTAAAAAATGATCAGTTGACTTAACTTAAAAAAATTGAGGAAACCCGTTGCCTTAAAATTATTAAAGCTGCAGTCCGCATTTTTTCCTCTTTGTCGCCATCTCTGTTCGAAATCTGCAATTGCAGTCATTCGCGCAATTATCCACTTTACGTGAGTTGTACTTCGAAACATGGGCGAGGCTAGCCCATTTTTAGGGGTGCTTCAGCACCCCTAAAAAGGAGCTCAGCACCCCTAAAACTTGGAGTAAGACATATTGTTATTCAAAAAAAATGTGTTCCTCTTTGACAAGGTTAAATAATGTCCAAAACATACTCCGTAGTTTGTGGTTTATGTGTTAAGGATGAAAATGAAAACATCCCCGCTTAGCAAATGGTGTCATCCTCTTCTCTTCTTCTACTTCTCCTCGCGGCACCGCTAAGCACGACCGTCATCCAGCGCGAAACACACGCAGAGTGAGAACCATAGGCGTCACTAGGCCCTTTTTAAACTTCTGCCTAGCCCCCCTAAACATTTGTGATTAAGTGTAGGCTACACACATTCGTATTCGCTTCAGTCTTGTTATAATCAGATTCAGAGTGTTCTTCGTCTTCAATCCTCAGCAGCGCCAAGCGCTCTGCACGTCAGAAAAAGAGGACAGGGTTTGTGTGTGTGTCATGTGTGTATTCATCTGAGCCTCATTGGTATTTCATTGCTCGTCAATGTCAGAATATTTGAGATGACCAATCAAATCAAAGTAGGCGTGCTTTATGTTCACAGACGCTGCTGAGCGCGAATTTGAGCAGCACGACTGACGCTTCAGTTTACGGTCAAGTGCGAGTTAAGAAAATGTAAGTAGCTAAACTAAACAATTTATATTTGACAGTTTTTTAGGTCATAAATGTTAAAAGAATGACAAAAATAATTAGAAAACGAATACACTTTTGTCTAATTTCGCCATTTAAAGCTGAAAATAGGCCTATATAAAGTGTAACTATGTCATTGTGAGGGGACAAGAAACATTAACAAAGCCGTTTTCATAGGCACACGATTAATAATGCATGTCTACATGTTGAGAATTAATATAATACAATTTGTAGCCTTCAGTAAATTAAAGAAGTTCAGCTTTTGGAGGGGAAGACAGGGCAAGATCAGGAGACTGAGAGGAGTGAGTGGACAGAGTGATGGAGATGAGGAGAGAGCAGGTTTTAAATCTATTTCTTATCCTTTTTTGGCCTTCAAACGTCTGGAAATGCACATATCAGAGAAATAAAAATGTTTAACCCCATAACAACTTCAAATTTATGACCTCTTTGATTATAAAGCCCTGTCTACGGCCCTGTATTAGGCCTAGATGATCAATGAATGTGTACATATTGTGAATGAATTTAATAAACTAAGTTACCTAGCTTTCCTGGTAGCTTTGTCTGAGAAAATGATTCATAAATTAGTACAAATCAGTTGACCCTATGTTTGCTTTCTTCACTGACAGACAAAAATGAAAAGCCCATATCAGTCAAAGCTCAGCTTTAGGAGGGGAAAAGACAGAGCAAGATAAAAACAAAGAGAAAAAGAGTGTGATGCTGATGAGGTGAGAAAAAAAACAGCTGCCCGCACATGGTTTTAAAGCTATTGTTATCCAATTTTTTTGGCCTTCAAAACATCTTAATGCACATATGTAGATAAGAGAAATCAAAATTTTCTCGGGGGAGCATGCCCCCGAACCCCCCTATACCTCACATTCGGCACCTCAGTGATTATAAAACCCTGCCATATGCATGTTACTGGATGAATGAATGTAACTAGTTAATAATGAGCATTAGACCATAAACAACTTTTTTTTTTTCATACCCTCATTGGGGGCTGAGCCCCCCTAAAATGAAAATCCTAGAATCGCCCCTGCTTCGAAACCTTCGGCACGGCACGGCACAGCGCGGATGAACACAATGTTTGAGGAGAGTGTATGTGTCAGTCACCGCACCGGTGTGGATTCAGTCATTCAGAATCACAGATTATTCTTTTTGGAAGTATGACCAACATAATAATTTTCACCGGAAAATGTCATCTGAACAAGTAAGAAACATCCACCTTTGTTCTGGTTCTGACATTGCAGTAAATCGCGCTGATTAAATCTAACAATCGCTTATAAGTTATCATATCACGCAAAACCGTGCAAATTATACTTTGTTCTCAAATTGTTAATGTTAACAACGTCAGCATTGCGTGACTACATGTAATGTCCTTCCGATATGTATCCTCCTGGTTTTCGCATGGGTCCGGTTGCAGTCTCTTTTTTTCTGAAGCCACTCCGAAGTCCGAACGAAGTCTTTTGCATTTTACAGCAGGTGAATCTGTTGTCACTGGTGATTGTCGTTTGAACCTTTCTGGATCCGCCATCTAATTGATAAGTTTAATTATATCAAGTGCTGTGAGAAAAGGCTATAAATCTCCACCTCCAACATCCTCACTCGCAACATAGCTTATACTAGCCGAGACTCTTCTTTATGTGTACAGATGTGTGTGTGCAGATGTGTGTGTGCAGATGTGTGTGTACAGATGAGACGTAATGACGCAAAGACATGCTCGAATCTCCCGCGGAAATCCACCAGTACCACTGGAATTAAAAACATTATTACAAGCTTACCGCTGTGAATCGAGCTACGGCAAGCAGATGGTTTTGAACACTGGCTGGTTATGTATTTTCTCAAATATGTATTTTGGATAAATTTTAACCCCAAAAAAGTTACGGACTGCAGCTTTAAGTAAATACACTTCATGCTTAATAAAAAAAAAATTAAGTAATGTAGAATTATATACCAGCAGCCATATCACCCTGTAGCCCAAGACTGGTTGCCCACTGAAGCTAAGCAGGGCTGAGCCTGGTTAGTACCTGGATGGGAGACTCCTGGGAAAACAAGGTTGCTGCTGGAAGAGGTGTTAGTGAGGCCAGCAGGGGGCGCTCACCCTGTGGTCTGTGTGGGTCCTAACGCCCCAGTATGGTAATGGGGACACTATACTGTCAAAGAGCACCGTCCTTCGGATGAGACGTTAAACCGAGGTCCTGACTCTCTGTGGTCATTAAAAATCCCAGGATGTCTTTCGAAAGAGTAGGGGTGTAACCCCGGCATCCTGGCCAAATTTGCCCAGTGGCCTCTGTACATCATGGCCTCCTAATAATCCCCATATATATATATATATATATATATATATACACTGATTGGCTTCATCACTGTCTCCTCTCCACCAGTAAGCTGGTGTGTGTCGGGCGTTCTGGCGCAATATGGCTGCCGTCGCATCATCTAGGTGGATGCTGCACATTGGTGGTGGTTGAGGAGATTCCCCCTTCCATATGTGAAGCGCTTTGAGTGCCTAGAAAAGCGCTATATAAATGTAATGAATTATTATTATTAATTGTCAAGTTCACATAACAAAAATTTTTCAATTAAGCATTAACTTTATTTACTTAATAATTTTAAGGCAGGGGGTTTACAAATTTTTTTTTTAAGTGAACTGAACACTGTTTACACTGCGCGGGACTGCATGTTCAGTGAGGTGGTCTAGAGCAATCTCACACATCTGCTCCGCAACTAATACAGCATGCCAGTCACGGGGGATACGTAGCAGCATTACACGCTTCAATCACATCACATTTCAAGCATTAACACATAACTACCACACTTCTTCTTGACGAGGAGTGCTGGTTGGCAGGAGCCGCCGCTGGCGGGTCACATGACCTGAAAACTACTGAGTGAAGACAGATGGAACAATCTGGAAGCCATAGGCCTTTTGGGTTTTACTCATTTAGCCTTGTTAAATTAAATAAAACTGTCTACTATTTAGCTCTGAGCATAACCTATCCATCCCACTCTCTAGCTGCAAGGAAATGCATTATTTTATCATTATGAATCTATTCTTATGAAACTATTCTTTTATATGATCGTTTTTAGGAAGTTTATCTCGATTAAATGACAGTGAGCCGCCTTTGAGCTAAAACGCTGAACATGTAAAAGAATAAAGCCATATGAACAGATGTACAATAAAAAATAATGTTATTCCTCTGAGCTGGAGTGGGAGGAGCGCAAAACACAAAATCTGCTGCCATAAACCGATGCTTCCTGACTAGGGCTGGGTATCGTAACAAAATGTTCGATACCGATACCTTGACTTCGATACCGGTTCCTGAACGATACTTTTTTCGATATCAATTTTATGTAACCAGTTTTAACAATATAACATTTCCTTTTTTCTTTTTTTTTTTTACTTTTTTTTTGTTTGTTGACTTTTTTACACTCATATTTTGAGTATGTAAAAAAGCACCAATGCTAAAGTTTTCTATGTTTCCTAATCATTTAACAACATGTTTTCTTTAATGAGCTCAGTATTCTTTAATGAGCTCATTGTTTCTGCCTTAACTTAATGCATTGTTTAATAATGAAACTGAATGAAAATGCATTACACTGTCACCTCTGATAACAGATCACTCTAAATTGTAATTTAGACACATGCATTTTCTGTAAAGCTGCTTAAAGCTGTGAATTAAATTAAATATAGGCTACTGGGGTGCGGGATTTATGCCTCACGCTCTTCACACATGAAGCTTGCCGCAAAGCACTGGCAAAAGTAGCCTAATGATTATGGATGTGTCGGGAAACAAAAGCAAGGAGATATTTTAATTGTTTATTAATGAACAAGTGTTTACTAAGTGTGTTGGCTGCAAAGATGATTATGGCCATGCTGACTCGTCGTTCCTGCAGTAGTGAATGCGAGCGCCTATATGGATTAGGTAATCAAACTATTTATTTCTAATTGTTTCGTTTAAAAGTAGACATATTTTGACCGTCTATAGGCCTATTTCTCATGTCTGTGAGGCAAGTATCCTATATGCTCAGTTTTGGTTCATTTGTGACGCGCTCCAGTTCTTGCAGTCGAAGAGGGATAAACTTTCTACTCTCAAGTGTATTCTGTGCGCTTCTAAGTGCCTTATCAGATTTACCGTGTTACCGGTCTTGGCAGCAATTATCTTGTCGAAAATATTGCATCGCGTGCTTCTGGCATCGAGTCTGGCACATAGGTACTAGGGATGCAAACGGTTAATCGATTATCGATTAATTGTCGACAAGAATTTACTCGATTAAATTAAATTGATGTCGGCTAATTGAACATTGCGAACGTGACACGAGATTCTCACGCGAGACAGCCGACACAAACTTGAGGCGGCAAAAAAGAAACCCAACATGAGGCGGTGAAAACGGAGTGGAGTGCATCGATATTGACTACCAGCTATACAGCGTGCTAACATCGAAAATCCAGCTGTATTCTAACAATAACTTAGCTCATACATGTCAACACTCCCGTTTTTCCCGGGTTTCTCCCGTTTTTTAGCCCTATCTCCCGGATCCCTCCCGGTTTGTTATTTTTTCCAGGAAACTAGTCTAACTGTCTGTCACACGTTCTACCGTCTACATCGTTACTTAATAAACAAAATAAGATAAAAATTTGCATCAAACAGAAATTACCCGCATACATGGGGTGTTTTTGAGGTGCACGGCACATACAATAGTTCAACAGGGAGCGCGCAGCTCTTAAAGGGGCCACACCTTATTTCCACTCGTTACAAGTTGTAAATTTTACCCCCCCCCTCACCTCCCTCCCCTCCCCTCCGTCTATATTATAAGTGCTGCAGCTAATGTTTCAAGTTTTTTTTATAAAAGTAGTTTACCAGATAGATTATTATATGTAGGCTTACTATAGTGTAGGTAGGCTAAGCCTACCCATATAGATTTTTATTTAAAAGGTATTTTATGTTGCTTAATGTTTCACATTTAATTTTTGGTGCATAGTTTATTTTGTTAAACTACATAAATGCCATAATCTGTAACGTATCCCAACTGTTACAATAAAACATCAATTGAGCAATATAACATGCATTTTTATTCAGTATATAAGCAATATTTAGCTTTTTATGTTAAATTGATACCGTGAGAAATTTACATTCTCAGGAAAATAGCCGCTTATCAGTTAATCGTTAATCGATCGATAAGGTTGATCAACTAATGATTAATGAATTAATCGATAATTTGCATCCCTAATAGGTACACTTTGGATCATTTCCACATATTTTCTATCTATCTGGGTTGGGACGCGCTTACACACACACACTACTGCCTCACGTGCGACGAGCCATGTCTCTGGGCAGCCGCGTAAACTAGTGTTTTTCCGCCACAGCCAATCATGCTGCATGCTTATTGTTTCACTGACGTTGACGAGATTAACCACTTAGGTACCGAAATTTGGTACCGAAAAACAAGACATGTTTCGATACTCGGTAGTATCGAGGCAATTCGGTCGGTACCTTAAAAGTACCGAACTTGGTACCCAGCCCTATTCCTGACACGAGCACCAGCTGCCGCCCACTGGCAGGTGATGAGACCCGCTCCTCATCCACACCAATGGACAGAACGTTATGTTTATTCTGTGAATATAAGCGCTCTGTGTGCTTTAAAGTCAGGTGGTTTTTGATCGGCTGTAATGTTTTTATAACGCTCATCAGCTGGAGAAAATGGCTCTGAAAGCGATTCCAACAATGCGTTCCTCTGTGTCTTTATGGTTATAGTTGTGGTGAGGACTCGGCTGTTCTCTCAGAGTTGGTCTTTATGGTTATAGTTGTGGTGAGGACTCGGCTGTTCTCTCAGAGTTGGTCTTTATGGTTATAGTTGTGGTGAGGACTCGGCTATTCTCCCAGAGTTAGTCTTTATGGTTATAGTTGTGGTGAGGACTCGGCTGTTCTCTTAGAGTTGGTCTTTATGGTTATAGTTGTGGTGAGGACTCAGCTGTTCTCTCAGAGTTGGTCTTTATGGTTATAGTTGTGGTGAGGACTTGGCTGTTCTCTCAGAGTTGGTCTTTATGGTTATAGTTGTGGTGAGGACTTGGCTGTTCTCTCAGAGTTGGTCTTTATGGTTATAGTTGTGGTGAGGACTTGGCTGTTCTCTCAGAGTTGGTCTTTATGGTTATAGTTGTGGTGAGGACTCGGCTGTTCTCTCAGAGTTGGTCTTTATGGTTATAGTTGTGATGAGGACTCGGCTGTTCTCTCAGAGTTAGTCTTTATTGTTATAGTTGTGGTGAGGACTCGGCTGTTCTCTCAGAGTTGGTCTTTATGGTTGCAGTTGTGGTGAGGACTCAGCTGTTCTCTCAGAGTTGGTCTTTATGGTTATAGTTGTGGTGAGGACTTGGCTGTTCTCTCAGAGTTGGTCTTTATGGTTATAGTTGTGGTGAGGACTCGGCTGTTCTCTCAGAGTTAGTCTTTTTGGTTATAGTTGTGGTGAGGATTCGGCTGTTCTCTTAGAGTTGGTCTTTATGGTTATAGTTTTGGTGAGGGCTCGGCTGTTCTCACAGAGTTGGTCTTTATGGTTATAGTTGTGGTGAAGGCTCAGCTGTTCTCACAGAGTTGGTCTTTATGGTTATAGTTGTGGTGAGGACTTGGCTGTTCTCTCAGAGTTGGTCTTTATGGTTATAGTTGTGGTGAGGACTCGGCGGTTCTCTTAGAGTTAGTCTTTATGGTTATAGTTGTGGTGAGGACTCGGCTGTTCTCTCAGAGTTGGTCTTTATGGTTATAGTTGTGGTGAGGACTCGGCTGTTCTCTCAGAGTTGGTCTTTATGGTTATAGTTGTGGTGAGGACTCGGCTGTTCTCTCAGAGTTGGTCTTTATGGTTATAGTTGTGGTGAGGACTCGGCTGTTCTCTCAGAGTTGGTCTTTATGGTTGCAGTTGTGGTGAGGACTTGGCTGTACTCTCAGAGTTGGTCTTTATGGTTATAGTTGTGGTGAGGACTCGGCTGTTCTCTCAGAGTTAGTCTTTATGGTTATAGTTGTGGTAAGGACTCGGCTGTTCTCTTAGAGTTGGTCTTTATGGTTATAGTTTTGGTGAGGACTCGGCTGTTCTCACAGAGTTGGTCTTTATGGTTATAGTTGTGGTGAAGGCTCGGCTGTTCTCACAGAGTTGGTCTTTATGGTTATAGTTGTGGTGAGGGCACGGCTGTTCTCTTAGAGTTGGTCTTTATGGTTATAGTTGTGGTGAGGACTCGGCTGTTCTCTTAGAGTTGGTCTTTATGGTTATAGTTGTGGTGAAGGCTCGGCTGTTCTCTTAGAGTTGGTCTTTATGGTTATAGTTGTGGTGAGGGCTCGGCTGTTCTCTCATAGTTGGTCTTTATGAAGTTCCTAAACGTAAGTTAGGGAGGAGTGAGACAATCTAATCTTTCAATCAACAGCCTGAGTATGCAACAGCCGCTTACCTCTCCCTAGCATCAGCTGTTCCAGTATCCCTCCACCTCCCCAAACTCTACCTTCATCTTAGGTACCTCGCCCTTTTAATTATCCGGTCCTACATTTAGCCACTGGGGGGTATATCAGAGCTCGAGTTGAAGCTGCTTCATCGAGCCCCTCTCCAGTGGACAGCAAGCCAAATAAGTTTAACCTAACATCTTAAAGATTTTATGGGCAAACAAACTCGTTAAATGGTTATAGCTTTGGTGAGGACTCAGCTGTTCTCTCAGAGTTGGTCTTTATGGTTATAGTTGTGGTGAGGACTCGGCTGTTCTCTCAGAGTTGGTCTTTATGGTTATAGTTGTGGTGAGGACTCGGCTGTTCTCTCAGAGTTGGTCTTTTTGGTTATAGTTGTGGTGAGGACTCGGCTGTTCTCTCAGTTAGTCTTTATGGTTATAGTTGTGGTGAGGCCTCGGCTGTTCTCTCAGAGTTGGTCTTTATGGTTACAGTTGTGGTGAGGACTCAGCTGTTCTCTCAGAGTTGGTCTTTATGGTTATAGTTGTGGTGAAGGCTCTGCTGTTCTCTCAGAGTTGGTCTTTATGGTTATAGTTGTGGTGAGGACTCGGCTGTTCTCTCAGAGTTGGTCTTTATGGTTATAGTTGTGGTGAGGACTCGGCTGTTCTCTCAGAGTTGGTCTTAATGGTTATAGTTGTGGTGAGGACTCGGCTGTTCTCTTAGAGTTGGTCTTTATGGTTATAGTTGTGGTGAGGACTCGGCTGTTCTCTCAGAGTTGGTCTTTATGGTTATAGTTGTGGTGAAGGCTCTGCTGTTCTCTCAGTTAGTCTTTATGGTTATAGATGTGATAAGGACTCAGCTGTTCTCTCAGAGTTAGTCTTTATGGTTATAGTTGTGGTGAGGACTCGGCGGTTCTCACAGAGTTGGTCTTTATGGTTATAGTTGTGGTGAGGACTCGGCTGTTCTCTCAGAGTTGGTCTTAATGGTTATAGTTGTGGTGAGGACTCAGCTGTTCTCTTAGAGTTGGTCTTTATGGTTATAGTTGTGGTGAGGACTCGGCTGTTCTCTCAGAGTTGGTCTTTATGGTTATAGTTGTGGTGAAGGCTCTGCTGTTCTCTCAGTTAGTCTTTATGGTTATAGTTGTGATAAGGACTCAGCTGTTCTCTCAGAGTTAGTCTTTATGGTTATAGTTGTGGTGAGGGCTCGGCGGTTCTCACAGAGTTGGTCTTTATGGTTATAGTTGTGATGAGGACTCGGCTGTTCTCTCAGAGTTGGTCTTTATGGTTATAGTTGTGGTGAGGCCTCGGCTGTTCTCTTAGAGTTAGTCTTTTTGGTTATAGTTTTCATTCCTGGCACTGAACTGTCTCGGAAACTCATAAGTGACTGATTAGGAACGCTCTACATAGCAACGCAAATTTAGCTCTCTTTACAAAAGATATGATTTGATTTGATTTGGAATTGATTTCTGCTGCATTTGACTTTCATGTTGTTAAAATCCCCCTGTAGTCAATATTTGTATCCCTTAAAACTCATCTTTGATCACCAAAATTACATAACGTTTTTTTTTCCTTGAAAAAAATGTATTCATGCCTTAAAATATCTTGAATGTAACTCGACACTTTTGCCTTATTTAGTATACGCGGTTCTATAAATATGCAAATGAGCCCCGCCCCGCCCCCACTCACTCACAGCAGCTCAGAGATCCACTCATTGGCGATCACACGTTGATCTGATTGGTTACAAGGTAGTTTGACGTCAGAAACACCAGCGATTTCAAACCGTGTTTTTGAGACTTTCTTTAGTTCACTGCATTTTTAATGAGAAAATGCTCAGCAATGCTGTCGACTTATGAATGTGTACATGGTTTGTCTTAAAGCATATTTAAAAAAACCCACAGAGACATACTAAAACAACATTAAAAGCTGGATTTTTACCACAGGGGGACTTTAAGCTACTATGCATACAAAGTGGGTTATTTTTGTAATTAGAGTAGATTTGTTTTACTGAATCACAGTGGAGAAGTGATGGAGATGTTATGTTACATCTGTTTGGGATGTCGTGTGACTCCCTGTTCCTGTCATCTTTTCATGTGGTTCCTTTGGTTAATGAGATTTCTTCCTATTGGTTCATTATTTTGAGGTGTGTGTTTAGTCATCATTAGTCCGTGTGTGTGTATATAGCCCTCTTGTTTCCATTGTCTCTGGTCTAGGTTCTTTTGTCTCAACCTGCTGTCAGCGAGTCTCTTGTTTGTCAAGGTTTTTTTTTTTTTTTTTTGCATATGAGATAGGAAACTGCACAGTGGATTTGATTGTGACATGCTGACAGCAGAGTGGTTCAGTATCTGTGATCATAACTCGCCCCAGAGCAGGTTAGTTTGCAGTATTTGTTCCACCGGGGTGGTGTTCCAGAAAACAAGATTAACTTACTGTCACATACCCTGAACTCTTGGTTGACCAATGCGATTTACATTCGTAGTGCATATCGCCACCTACGGGGCAGTGTGCCATTTGAAAAGTCAGCAAACTTGAAAGATTTAAGCAATATTGTCTATTCAAGCCAGTGGCACAGGCTCAAAGTCTTACTCTTATTGTTGCATGTACTGTAGTTGATGTTTGATCTTCTTTGCAGATTGATTGAATAAGTACACTAATGTGAGCTGGGTCAGGGCAACAGATGCTGACCGCTTACACAGACATAATGCAGAAAAGCACTTTATCAGTCACTGAAATGACATGGTATGCACTTATAAAATGCACTATAGTCAACCCTCTAGTGTATGAGGTATATAATGTTATTTTGTTATCCAGAATGAGTCCGGTAGCCCCACTTAAAGTGCACTTTTGTCTTGTTGGGATTTTCAGTGTGAAGTGAACACACTAATCACACTATTAAAGTCGGCATGAAAAGAAGCTGCAATAGTCTTTTCTTCTCTATTGTGTCATATCCGAGTGAAACACTTCTGGAACAAGAACAAATGTGGGCGGGGCTTGATTTTGTCTGTGGGGAATTGATTGGATGGTTGTGGTTTGCTATTGGCTGATCTCAAGTGAGTGACAGGTTGCCCCGCCCTCGTCATCAGAGAAGAGATGTGATGCTGCAAGAGGAACTTATTCTGATTCAAGATTCATTTTAATTAAAAAAATAATGATGTGCATGGAGCTGCATATTTTAGAGCTGCACAATTAATCGTTAAAAGATATCGATCTCGATTCAAACACCCCCGCGATCTCATACCTAAATGACAACGATTCTCCTGTGTCTATTAAACCTTTGACAAAATCACAGCAGAACTTTCAGATCTGCGTCGGCGCTGCCGCTGATCCAGAAAGAGCCGCTGTCGTGTTTAGGTATGAAGCGGCTTCACAAACAGTTTTTTCAACCACACAGTATCATTATTTCTGTCTTACAACCATTAATGATCACAGAAGTACTGGGATAAACGTTTATAGTTTGGAAATAAACACTGTCTACAGAAGCGATCAAAATGCTTCACATAAAGATTGTATCAATTACAAGTGACTGTTAAAAACTGTATTTGTCATTGAATTAAGAGATTCATTCAAAAACTCTGATTCACCCAGTAGTGAAATGAGTGAAGTCTTTATGAGTGAGTCATTGAATCATCATTCAAACTGATTTAAAAAAAAAAACAATTATTCAGATTAATTAAACATTTTAAATGGACTGCAGCATTTTAATACAGGTTATGTTTAGTTGTCTGTTCAGAGTCATGGGAGAATCGTGTTGGAAACAAAAAAAATCATGATTCTCAATTTATCCAGAATTGGTCATTCTTCTAAAGGATTGTCAGTTTTGATTTCATGGTGACTTTAACATTAACAAATAGTTCTACTCTGCTTTGATATACGGTAGTCAACATTTGAAGTGGATCAAAAAAGTTAATCAAAATTGTCCGAAGACAAGAACGAGTATTGTTCAAAATATAATGTAAAAATAACTTTGATGAAAGGTTTTAATCCACTTCAAATGTTGACTACTGTTTTTTATTTTCTGAAAAAATACGTTGTTTCAGATCGGAATATGGCTGTACAAGAATCGCCAGGTATGTTTGCTACTATTGTACATGTCCATTATAGTGCACATCACTCTGAGAGTAGTCGCTATTTTCATTTGTATGCATCACGTTTGGCTGTCCGGTCCTCGTCCACTTCTGATTGATAGGAGCAACATCAGCTTGGACACGCTGCATGAATCGACCGTGATGCTGTGTGTGTGCAGAGCCCCGTCGACACCGGACGCCTGCAACCCTCGGGTACGGGCTCAACTCGCAGCCTTATTTACACTCCACTCCACTTATTTAAAGTGCAAATAACAGTATTTTATAGCAAATAAAACACACTGTAATTATTCCCTTTGTCCTATTTTATAAAGAAAGTCACAATGCATCAGTTCATTTTTACACCTTTATTTATGGTAGTATATTATACAGAATATTATACAGAATAATATATATTATACTACAACATACATAATTAACATCTTAATTCATAGGCGCTTTATTAAATAAACACCCACAGAATGATATTTATATTTATAATGGCAGACATACAGTATTAATGAACAGAAGAGAAGTAAAGTGTTAAACTAGCGAAGCATCAGCTAGATTCACTTCATACGTGTAAAAATCCCAGCAGGCATATACTTCATCCATCTGGTGAAAAACACAGAACATAAGATAGGACATAAGCTCAGACAGTGACGAATGTGCCAGTGGTTTGATGGTCATCTTACTAAAACATAACTTTACTCAGAAATGTTTTCCATTTAGCTTTGACAGTGAGTTTGCTGCTGTGAAAGCAACCGAGTTAGTGCATTCATTTCCTTTTTAGGGAAAGAAAACAAAATGCTCTTTGCATTTATTGGTTTGGAAGTCTGTGCAAATGACACTCAAACATGTGTATATAAAAGACCGTGAACCGAGGCAGATAAGGCTGATAATTAAAGACGCTGTAAACTTCTGTTTTGTGGAAGAACACACAAAATATTGCCAGATATTTGCTAGATATCACTGAAATATGTGTTGTAAGAAATCACATTTCTTATACATCACCAGAAATATTTTTTGCTTGTGTGCGTTTAGTTTTCCTAACATGATAGCAAAATGTTACATTGAATAAATGAATGCATTCTCAAAAATACTGAAATGTATGAGTTCAATATACAGGATATTTAACTTAGTCAGGTTTAGAAGATTTGAATGTAAAACCTTGTAGTGCAGAAATTGTAGTAGTGACTTTGGGCCCTATTTTAGTTGGTTACTGTGCCATTGACTTTATCCCAGGGTTCAGTTGGTCAACGGCTCAGTCTATTTCAGTTAAGTTAAATTAAGTCAAGTCAAGTCAAGTCAAGTCAAGTCATCTTCATTTATATAGCGCTTTTAACAATGGATTGTTCCAAAGCAACTTTACAGAGATCAACATATAATTTAAGGTAACAGAGATTGTTTTGGCTTTATAGCGGTTCTTGAATAATGTTATTTCCAGCTAAAGTTAGTTTTGATTGATTCACCTCCATTGAAATGATCATTTGTTATTAAATTAGGGGCCACTAAGACGACGCCGTTCTCTCTAAACAGACTTTAAACGCAAACTTGTGATTAACGCTGACGGCGTTCACATGCGTTCACATGCGCATTAAGAATTGATTCTATAGTTATGTACTTTTAAAAATATGTGCGCAGGTTTGCAATTCCATACAACCCATGCCTAAACAAACTACTTGTCTTGCCTATAAATTTTGATACAGAATTTTGTTTTATTTTATCACTTAGATGTAAGAAAAAAATCCCTATTATCTCTAGCATTGGCTACCGTATATAGACCTCCAGGGCCTTATGCCAATTTCCTAAAAGAGTTTGCTGACTTTCTATCAGATCTTTTGGTCAACGTCGATAAAGCATTAATTGTTGGAGATTTTAACATACACGTAGATAATTTAAATGATGCGTTAGGGGCTGCGTTTACAGATTTATTAAACTCCTTCGGGGTCAAGCAAAACGTCACCGGACCAACTCATCGTCTTAATCATACACTCGATTTAATTATATCATATGGAACCGATCCAACCGATATAGATATCATTCCACAAAGTGATGATGTCACTGACCATTACATGGTAACTTGCATATTAAGTACTGCTGTAATATGTCATGCTGCGCCACGTTATCGACCAGGTAGAACAATTCTTCCATCCACCATAGATCATTTCTCAAATAGCTTATCTGATCTGACTCAGCTGCTGCCTGAACCCAAACAAACAGATGAACTAGATGAACTAACTAGCACTATGAGCACCATTCTCTCTAGAACATTGGAAATTGTTGCACCCATTAGATTAAAAAAGGTCAGAGAAAAAAGTATAGCACCAGGGTACAATAATACTACGTATGTTTTAAAGAGAGAAACCCGTAATTTAGAGCGTAAATGGAAAAAAACTAATTTAGAGGTCTTTAGAATCGCGTGGAAAGACAGTATGTCACGTTATAAAAAGGCCCTTAAAACGGCCAGGGCTGAGCACCTCAGCAAGTTAATAGAAAACAACCGAAATAATCCAAGGTTTTTATTTAATACCAGGGCTAGACTAACAAATAAACAGATGTCGTCTGAACAAAATACCTCGTTACAGTTTAGTAGTAATGATTTCATGAACTTCTTCACCGAGAAAATTGAAAGCATCAGAATCAAAATCGTAAACGTTCAATCTTTACTCGCGCCTTATAATTCAGCCGCAATTATCACCCCGCAAGAACAATTTCAATGCTTTACAACCATAGAACAAAAAGAGTTAAATAAACTTATCACTTCATCTAAAACAACAACATGTTTATTAGATCCTATACCAACTGAACTACTGAAAGAAGTGTTACCTATAGTGGAAGAGCCTCTTCTCAATATTATTAACTCATCTTTATCTTTAGGTCATGTTCCAAGAACGTTCAAGCTGGCAGTTATAAAACCTCTTATTAAGAAACCACAATTAGATCCAAATAACCTAGCAAATTACAGACCCATTTCGAATCTTCCATTTATGTCAAAAATATTAGAAAAAGTTGTCCGCTCAACTCGGCTCTTTCTTGCGAGAAAACGACATCTATGAAAAGTTTCAGTCTGGATTCAGGCCACATCATAGCACTGAAACTGCGCTTGTTAGAATCACAAATGATTTACTTTTAGCTTCGGACCAAGGCTGTATCTCAGTACTAGTTTTACTTGATCTTAGTGCTGCGTTCGACACTATAGATCACACAATACTCTTAGATCGACTACAAAATTACACTGGTGTTCAAGGACAAGCATTAAGCTGGTTCAGGTCATACTTATCTGACCGCTACCATTTCGTCTACTTAAATGGAGAAAAATCGATCATAACTTCGGCAAACTATGGAGTGCCGCAGGGATCTGTGTTAGGCCCTTTATTATTCTCAATATATATGCTGCCACTTGGTAATATTCTAAGGAAACATGGAATTAGTTTCCATTGTTATGCTGATGACACTCAAATATATATTTAATCACGGCCAGATGAATACGCTAAATTATCCAAATTGACAGATTGTGTTAAAGATATAAAAGATTGGATGACGCATAATTTTCTTTTATTAAATCCAGACAAGACAGTGGTAATACTCATCGGTTCTAAAAACCGTCCACAAAACCTTTCACAGCACGACTTTAACATAGTAGGATGCCCTGTTACTTTATCCGTTACAGTAAAAGACCTGGGTGTTACATTAGACTGCAACCTCTTCTTTTGAAAAGCATATTTCATGTGACAAAAACAGCATTTTTCCACCTTAGAAACATTGCTAAGCTACGTAATATGCTATCAGTCTCTGATGCAGAAAAGTTAGTTCATGCATTCATGACCTCGAGACTAGATTACTGTAATGCTTTATTAGCTGGTTGTCCTGCATCCTCAATAAACAAGCTACAGTTAGTCCAAAATGCAGCCGCTAGAGTTCTTACTAGATCAAGAAAATATGATCATATAACACCGATTTTATCATCACTTCATTGGTTACCTATAAAGTTCCGTATTAATTACAAGGTATTGCTTTTGACTTATAAAGCTCTAAATGGTTTAGCTCCAGTCTATTTAACGGATCTTCTATCGCCTTACAATCCGTCGCGCTCTTTAAGATCACTAAATTCGAGGCTTCTGGTCATTCCTAGGATATCCAGATCCACCAAAGGAGGCAGAGCATTTTCACTTTTAGCTCCGAAGCTCTGGAATAGCCTTCCTGATATTGTTCGTTGCTCAGAATCGCTCTCCCAGTTTAAAACTAGACTGAAGACGCATCTATTTAGCCAGGCATTCATATAAATTTTTTATCTTACAGTTACTGTAAATTCGGCCTCTAGTTCATAAACGCCAGAGGAGAACTGGCCCCCGACTGAGCCTGGGTTCTCCCAAGGTTTTTTTTTTCTCCATTGGGTCATCTGATGGAGTTTTAGGACACCATTAGGTCACTGGATGGAGTTTTTCGGTTCCTTGCCACTGTTGCCTTTGGCTTGCTCAGTTGGGGATATTAAAATTAACCAATCATACCATTGATCAGCTCTACCAAACTTGGATGTCTTTTTTCCAGTAATAAACAAACATTGTTAAGTTGTTTCGATTGATACTGTGAAGCAGCTTTGATGCAACCTGAAAAGCGCTATATAAATATATTTGACTTGACTTGACTTGACTTCGGGGTATGCGAGCCGGATTTTCAACAACGCTTTATCTGTAGAGTGGGAAAGGGATCCTCCATAGGGAGAGGATAGTTGACACTTCAGCACTGCATTGTCATCGGGTCCAGGCAAAGCTCCCTCGTCAGACCGGACACGGCCTGGATCCGGCAGGCTGCGGGAAAACCTTGGGATAAACAAAGACACTAATATTAGCGTAGATGCCATTCTTCTTATGATGTAACGAGTACATCAAGATTTAAGGGAAGTGTTCCCAGTTCCGGCTGACCTAATCTATGCAGCCTGACATTGATGTATAGAAGTCTATTGTGTATTATGTGTATGCTAGGTCAAAGAGATGTGTTTTTAGTCTAGCTTTGAACTGACAGAGTGTGTCTGCTTACTGGACAATGGTAGGAAGACTGTTCCAAAATTTTTTGTACTTGTGGTACGCCATACTGAACTTGTGATCGATAAGAGATCTCTTCATTTACTGCTACAAACTGATAACGGTCAGTTAAGGATGATTTAAACCATGCTAGTGCAATTTCACTAATGCCAACATAGTTTTCTAGTCTATTTAAAAGAATGTTGTGGTCAATTGTGTCAAATGCAGCACTAAGATCAAGTAATACTAATAGAGAGATACAACCACGATCGGATGATAAGAGCAAATCATTTGTGACTCTAATGAGAGCGGTCTCAGTACTATGGTACGGTCTAAATCCGGACTGAAAATCCTCGCAGATATCATTTCTTTCTAGAAAGGAACACAGTTGTGAAGATACTGCTTTTTCTAATATCTTTGACAGAAAAGGCAGATTCGAGATCGGCCTGTAATTGACTAATTCTGTAGGATCAAGTTGTGTTTTTTTAACAAGCGGTTTTATCATAGCCAGTTTAAAGGTTTTTGGTACGTATCCTAGAGACAAAGATGAATTAATGATATTAAGAAGAGTATATATGACCTCTGGAAACATCTCTGTCAGTAGCTTAGTCGGTATAGGATCTAACATGCAAGTTGTCGATTTAGATGAATTAACGAGTTTGCAGAATTCTTCCTCTCCTATAGCAACAAATGAATCAAATTTTTCCTCAGGGAGACTACAATGCACTTCCTGATGCGATACTGTAGTAGATAGTTGCATAGTTATAATTTTGTCCCTGATATTATCAATCTTATAAGTGAAGAAGTTCATAAAGTCATCACTGCTGTGTTGCTTGGACACTTCTGAGCTTGAAGCTTTCTTTTTTGTTAGTTTAGCCACTGTTTCAAATAAATACCTTGGATTATGTTTATTTTCTTCTAATAGGGTTGAAAAATAAGCAGATCTAGCAGCTTTTAAAGCCTCTCTGTAAGCAATCGAGCTCTCTTTCCATGAAATCCGAAATACCTCTAGTTTAGTTTTCTTCCAGTTGCGCTCCATTTTTCTGGCTGCTCTCTTAAGGGCCCGGGTGTGCTCGCTGTACCACGGCGTTGGACTATTTTCTTTAATCTTCTTTAAGCGCAACGGAACAACTGCATCTAAAGTGCTGGAAAAGAGAGAGTTAAAAGTTTCTGTTGCAATATCAAGTTCTTCTAAGCAATCTTTAGTGGCAGAAGTTATAGGTCTAACGTATTTATAACACGTAGTCGGCTTTGCAGCCTTGGCTAAATGTAATTTACATGAGACTAGATAATGATCTGAGATGTCATCGCTCTGCTGCAGAATTTCAACGGCATCAACATCTATTCCATGTGATAATATTAGATCTGGAGTATGATTACGACAATGAGTAGGTCCTGACACGCGTTGTCTAACTCCAATTGAGTTTACAATATCTTTAAATGCCAATCCCAATGCATCTTTTTCATTATCTACATGTATATTAAAATCACCAACAATTAGTACTTTATCGGCAGCCAATACTAATTCTGATAGAAAGTCAGCAAATTCTTTGATAAAATCTTTGTGGTGCCCTGGTGGCCTGTATACAGTAGCCAGCATAATTCTCCAATGTGATTTATCGTTTACACTTTATATTTTTACATTAAGCACCAATAATTCAAAAGAAGTATATTTAAATCTAGATTTCTTAGTGGTTTTGATAATATTACTATAAATTACAGCAACACCTCCCCCTTTGCCTTTCAGAAGAGGTTCATGTTTATAACTGTAATCTTGTGGGGTTGACTCATTTAAAGTAATGTAATCGTTTGGTTTTAGCCAGGTTTCTGTCAAACACAGCACATCTAGATTATAATCTAAAATCATATCATTAACTATCAATGATTTTGGAGTAAGGGATCGAATATTCAGCAACCCAAGCTTTATCATTTGCTCATCTGTATTATATCTGTTTTTTATTTGTTGAACATCAATTACATTTTTAACCTGACGTTTTTTGGATTTCCAAATTCGGGGAACAGACATAGTCTCTATATGATGATATCTAGGTGAAAGAGGCTCTATGTGATGGGATTTATCTGACCTTGGTGACGTGAGGCCGCTAGCAGACGGTCGGTTTAGCCAGTCTGTCTGCTTCCTGACCTGAGCCCCAGATTGTCATGTTTTATCTCTAAGACTATGAGTCAAATTACTAGAGAGAAGAGCAGCACCAGCCCGGGAGGGATGGATACCATCTCTTTTCAACAGGTCAGGCTTGCCCCAAAAACTTTTCCAATTGTCTATGAATTCTACATTATTATGCGGACACCACTCAGACAGACAGCGATTCAGTGAGGCCAATCTGCTAACTATCTCATCACTCCTGCGCACAGGAAGGGGGCCAGAGCAAATTACAGTGCCTGACATCGTACTTGCGAGTTCATACACCTCTTTAATGTTAATTTTGGTGATCTCCGACTGGCGGAGTCGAACATCATTAGTGCCGACATGAATAATGATCTTAGAGAATTTATGATTAGCATTAGCCAGCACTTTTAAATTTGCTTTGATGTCAGGCGCTCTGGCTCCCGGCAAACATGTGACTATGGTGGCTGGTGTCTCTATTTTCACGTTCCGTGTGATCGAATCACCAATTACCAGGGCACAATCAACAGAATTCTCAGTGGGTGTATCACTGAGTGGGGCAAATCGGTTTGTTATGGGAATCGGAACGGAAGAGTGGTTCTTTGATCCGCGACTAGAGTGATCTCTGACAGTCACCAATCTGCCCTGCTGCACGGGCTCTACTTCAGCCGGAACCGAATCATGTAAAGAGTTCACTATGCTAGGCGCATCCAAAGATCTAAAGATCTAGCATTCTTACCATCCTCAATTAAAGTTTGGATGCGTGTCTCTAGTTCTGAAATCTTCTCCGTCAGCCTGACTGTCTCCTTGCATTTATCACATATAAATCCTATATTGCCATCGGAGAAGGCTATACTAAACATATGACATGTGACATAGGTGACAATAACAGGACAAGACATTACTCACCGTGTTTGTTGACTGGTTCCTGAGAATAGCAACGCTCCAGCAATGCTCCTGAACACACACTCATTCTCAGACCAGCAGCCCATGGGCCACAGATGGGCGCAAATGCATTTGCTATTTAAACAACGTGAGGATGTGAAAATGAAAACTGCGTCGGGCTGAAACCAGCGAAACACACTTGCGTTGCGTTAACACTAATTAACACACACACACTTGTACAATTTAAGCTTGATGTGAGTAATTCATGGCTACAGATTCGTGGCGTACCCTTTCCCCCTTCTCCTGTACGTCTACTGTAGTCATGCTCTACACCAGATCTACTCTCTCTGGGCGTCCAGCTGTCTAGACCCAGTCTTAGCTGATCTTCAGACCCAGTCTTAGCTGATCTTCTGCCCCAGTCTTAGCTGATCTTCAGACCCAGTCTTAGCTGATCTTCAGACCCAGTCTTAGCTGATCTTCAGACCCAGTCTTAGCTGATCTTCAGACCCAGTCTGAGCTGATCTTCAGACCCAGTCTTAGCTGATCTTCTGCCCCAGTCTTAGCTGATCTTCTGCCCCAGTCTTAGCTGATCTTCAGACCCAGTCTGAGCTGATCTTCGGCCCCAGTCTTAGCTGATCTTCAGACCCAGTCTTAGCTGATCTTCAGACCCAGTCTGAGCTGATCTTCGGCCCCAGTCTTAGCTGATCTTCTGCCCCAGTCTTAGCTGATCTTCAGACCCAGTCTGAGCTGATCTTCGGCCCCAGTCTTAGCTGATCTTCAGACCCAGTCTTAGCTGATCTTCAGACCCAGTCTGAGCTGATCTTCGGCCCCAGTCTTAGCTGATCTTCTGCCCTAGTCTTAGCTGATCTTCAGACCCAGTCTTAGCTGATCTTCTGCCCCAGTCTTAGCTGATCTTCAGACCCAGTCTTAGCTGATCTTCAGACCCAGTCTTAGCTGATCTTCAGACCCAGTCTGAGCTGATCTTCAGACCCAGTCTGAGCTGATCTCCAGACCCAGTCTTAGCTGATCTTCTGCCCCAGTCTTAGCTGATCTTCAGACCCAGTCTGAGCTGATCTTCAGACCCAGTCCGATATTGTGCAGAATGTACACACTATTGTGTTATTGTTAAGCCCCACTAAAGGCATAAAAAATATTGTAAAGCACCATAAAGTTTTCGTGCACTATATTCCAAGACTTCTAATGTCATTCGATTGCACAATGTGAGGTAAAAATTTATATTCAAGTCGTTAAGTTAAAGTTAATGGAAACTCATCTCTCCTCAGTCATTCTCCATTCAGCAAAACAGAGCGTCACGTTCGGTTACGACGTGTTCGGTTACAATGTTCCCACTATTATACTTTATTTGTAGATAAATGTCTATGGTTTGCATAGAATGACTTTATCTTGCTGGAGTTTACTGCGCTTTCTAAATCATATTCCTTTTTCCCGGGTGTGTGTTAGATTACAGCACTGGAGTAGAGAGCGCTATTAATTGTTCTTCATGCGCACTGTAACTGAAACTGAAACTGTAACTAAAACTGTTAAAAGAAAAAGCTCAATAAACAGTTGCATAGATATGATATACTAAGCATCAAATATCTCTTCGCTTTGTGCTTACATTTTTAAATGTGAAGCGCTGCACGCTGTGACTTTGCGTTGCTTCAAGTGCATCATTTTGGGCACGGGATGCGCATAATCGTTTTTCCGCTCTAAATTGGAGCCTTTCATATTATAATACTTTATAATATGAATAGCGAGGTTTAAACACCTGGGGAAAGGGGGCGTGGCCCATGGCAATATCACTGCCACCACAGCTGGAAAAAATCCTAGAGGAAACACTGCGAAAAAGCTCCAGCCCCGAAACAAAGCTCACTGCAAACTTAATTTTACAGCAGCCACCTTGTGGAGCTCTGATTTAAAAAAAGGTACTCCTGTTGTTATACAGTATTTATGTTTACATTTTATTGTTATTTGAACAGCTGAGCATTTAATTATGAACCAGGTGAAGAAACCTGTTTATTATTTATTCATTTGATTTTGCACCTGTTCACTGGTTTCAATAAAACTAGGCTACCTGTGACGTCATATTTGGCTTTGACTTTGACTGAACATTTGCTCTCACTTTGCGGGAAAAAATATCGGGATATACATAGTATATTGATATTCGACCTAAATATATCGGGATATGACTTTTGGTCCATATCGGCCAGCCCTAGACCTAGTCTTAGCTGATCTTCAGACCCAGTAATGGGACCTGGTCATCTAGCAGCTCGTCTCTGCCCGTCCTGACACCAATATCGCTTTACCATAAGGGTAAGACGCAGAGATCAGTTGGGTCGGGTTGAGCTGCGTCTCTTCAAGCTGCTTGGCCATCATAGTCATGGCATCAGTGTAGTTCACTGTGTAGTTCACTGTGTAGTTCACTGTGTAGTTCACTGTGTAGTTCACTGTGTAGTTCACTAAGCACAGGCATCCTCCTCACTGGAGGCTGAGCAGAGATGCTGTTCAACAAGACAACAGCCAACCGTTAAACGGCAACAAACACTTGGACCAGGAAACAAAACTAATATACCTCCATTCATTGGATTTGAAATACTTTTTCATTTACTATTTGAAAAATAGCATAAACTGTGTTTTCTAGTAGCTTTATTTTTCTACAGAAATAATTATTGGGCCCTAATAAACATTTAGACAAAACTTTTAACTTAAAGGGATAGTTCACCCAAAAATTAAAAGGATCCCATGATTTACTCACCCTCAAGCCATCAGATGTGTATGACATTCTTCTTTCAGACGAACACAATCTGAGTTATATTAAATAATATCCTGGCTCTTCCAAGCTTTACAATGGCAGTGAGCCGTTTAAAGTGATGCGCTTTTGTTAGAACAATATCCATATTTAAAACTTTAGTACTATAATCACTGGCTTTGAGCAGCGGCCAAACACGCGTTCACGAGAGAGTCGAGTTCTGGCTGAAGGGTGACCTCTGACCCCACATATGACAGAGCTCCTCTTCTATTATATCGAAATCCCCCGTTTCTCTTTAAATCCTCTTGGTTTAGACTTCTAATTCGTGGCTGGTGCTTCCACCATGTGTGGGGTCAGAGGTCACTCTTCCACCAGAAGTCGACTCTCTCGTGAACGCACGTACACACTTTACCAGAAGCCAGTGACTATAGTTAATGAAGTTATTAATAAGGATATTTTTCTTCGCTTCAGTAGGCCTTTATTAACCCCCTGGAGTCACATGGATATCTTTTATGATGGATGGATGCACTTTTTTTTGCTTCAAAATCTCATCCTCTATTCACTGCCATTATAAACCTGGGAAGAGCCAGGACATTATTTAATTTATCTCCGATTATATTTGTCTGAAAGAAGAAAGTCATATACACCTATGGCCTGAGGGTAAGTAAATCATGGGATAATTGTATTTTTGGGTGAACTGTTTCTTTAACTCTTCCAAGCTTCATGAAGTTACTGTGCGTACAGGGCTGGTTGGAGAATGACAGGTCCAGCTGTTCATAACATACACATGTACAAAATAAAAATAAGTATTGCAAGAGAGTTTCTGTTCATTATGCCACCATTAGAAACAGTGGCGGCGTTTCACAAAAACCTAGAGTATGGCATTCCCTCTGACATACATAGAACAACGACATTACCGAACGATATACCTCACATTATACCAAACAAAATGGACTATTAACTTATAACGCGTTGTGTCAGGACTCAGGTGGGAAAGAAAATAGGGATAGCTCACAGCTGAAGTCATTAGGCCAGACAGAATCACGGAGGCGGTTGGCATCACAACAACTCGCGTTTTATTCCGCAGTCGAACTCGGGGCAACTGTCTGTCCACAGCGTTATCAAACAAACAAAACCAGATAAAATAGAATGAGCACCAAACAAAGATTACCCGCATACATGGGGGATTCGAAGCGCACGGTACATAATACCATACAGAGTGCAGAAAGTTCAACAGGGCACGCGCAGCTCTTAAAGGGGGCACACCTTCATTTTTAGTTTCACATGTGCTTCATTTTTAGTTTTGCTAATATCTTCCACCGTGTTGCAGCTAATGCTGGCTGGTGGTATCTCTGATGTAGGATTTGCATCAGAAACTGAAGGCCCAGATGACGTTTCGCTGACACTGACAGCACTACAGTCCTCATTTTTTTTATTTAATTTCTTCAATAAAAAAACATCCAAGGAGGATTGAATCGGCCTGTTTCTTCTCATGTTTACTCCGTATGACTTACAGGCTAATCAAAAAGACGCGCGATTAAGTGATGCAATAGATGCGGCTGCGCACACTCACTCCACAATTTAAAAAATAATAATAATACTTTTTGCAATAATCTAAACATATATCATACATGTATGTGTTCATTTAAAATGTGCGATTGTGTTTTCGACGTTGTTAAAATAATAATAAAAATACATTGTTTTTTTCTGATCCAATCAGAGAAGTCGGCGTTAAGATCATAAGAGCAGCGCTCATCGTGAGTGGTCACTTATCACGTGTTTTGCCTTCGGATTTATTATCAAATGAATAAATTAATCCATTTTTTTAAGCAACTTTATTGCACTGAAGTAGGAATAAGGTATGACGTATAGCAAGAGTAGGAAAAGTCACAAAGTCTCATGTCGTTTGGATGAAAGGAATTTATTTATCATAAATAAATAAATAAGCCCAGAAACAGTGGGAAACCGTGTTGAATTGTTCCAGCATCATATAAAGTAAACTGCATTTGTGACAAACAAAGAACTACACAGATATATCAGATCAACGATTTATCAATAAATGCACCCACGTTGGTTGTCATCTGCTTTTGTTCTGACGCTGCGGAGATAATACTGGGAGGAGCCGGTTTCATATGACTTTTAAAAGTGACTGACTGAGCGATCACGAAACGCGGGGGTGGTGGAAGGGTGGAAATTTAGGGGGTTAAAAAGCCGTCCTACAATCTTTAACGAGCATCATCATCATCAGCTGATGTTTTATCTAAACTCTGACTGCTAGGGTATGGCAATGGCCATACTCTGCCATACGCAAACGCCGCCCCTGATTAGAAACACTGGGGGAAAGTAAACAAAATAATACATTGAAAAACAAAACCGCACCAACTCTCCCTTTATACTGACCAAGCTCTGGAATCGTTCTGATCATCAGTATTGCAGGTCTCTATGAAAGTGTACACTGATGTCACACTGCTGTACCTGGTGCTAATGTGTTTTACTCAGGCATATTAATGGGTT